>OY992536.1:259897292-261097292 GCA_963921195.1 Pegoplata infirma | reverse complement strand
TCCTGCAACTTTTTTAAAATTAGACACCAGCCTAAAAACATTATCATGGTAAAAAAATTTAATGAAAAATTTTTTTTTGATGTAAACTGAAGTGGAAAAAAAATTAAAAAAAAGATAAAATGATAAAAAAATTTAAGAAAAACAATTTTAATGAAAAAATAATAATTCATGAAAAAAATTAAAGAAAAATAAAAATTTTGATGAAAAAAATTTTAGATGAAAAAAAATTTGATAAAAAAAGATTTGATAAAAAAAAGATTTGATGAAAAAAAAATTTTTTATGAAAGAAAAATTTTGCTAAAACAAATATTTTATGTTACATTCACCAGCTGGTGAAAAACTTTTTTATTCATCTGCAGGTGAATTATTATCAAAGTTACAAATCCAATTTCCAAAACATATTGGTTTTAAGAAAATTAAAACAGTAATTCTTATTTTTTTAGTCGTCAATTTATACAGTCAAACTGAGGTGGCGTCCTGCACCACTTTTAAAATTAGACACCAGCCCCAAAAGATTATCATGTTGACAAAAATTATTCTGAAATTAACGATATATAACCTACATTGTATGTTCTGAGAAACATTTTCCCAATACATATATTTTTTTTTCCTCCAGTTAAATATTTTTATTTTTGTTAATAATTCAAAATCTATGCATATCAATTGTATTGAACATGTACAACAAACATTTGAACAATTAACAACCATGTAAACTAGACCCACCACATACAATTGCATATTGCAATAACAGCAACAACTACAGCAACTGCAGCAGCAACAACAACAACAAATCACTAACAACACGCCGCATAATTCAAATACAGCCTGAAGCATAAAACAAAATCATGTTGCAAGTGAAGAAATAAATAAGAGCAAAAAAAAAAATATAAAACAAATTCCGAAACTAAATCAAGAAACCAAATATGGGGCAATAGTTTAAAAATGAAATGAAATCAACACTTTGAACAACAGCAACAACAACAAAAACAAAATGATTTGGAAAAAAGTGAAATACACAAGCAACAGCAACAAATTGCAAAAGTTAATACAAATTGTGGCCAAAACTGGTCAAACTAAAAAAAAATATTAAAAAAATCTTATACTAGCAACAAAAAAAATTTATCAGAAAAAAAAACATAAAAACGGGATGGGCTTTATTGGAACAGACAGATTTTGCAATATATTTCTAAAGAAAAAAAATTAAACAAGAATAAATATAATAAAAATACTAACAAAATATTACAAAAATGCAATTAAAATGTATAAATAAATGGAGATGGGTGCGTGAGTGATTTTTGACACACTCACGCTTTGGCTAACGAAAAAATAATTTTAATCATAATGATTTAAGGATGTTTTCTAGGACACCACCTCAGTTTGACTATATAAGCTAACTTTTGCAAGGAATCCGTACTCGATGCGATCAAGGATGCCATCAGGACATTATGAGGAAGGTCAAAATGTCGTTTTTTTTGGTTATATCCTTATAAGTATACGAATTTTGCAATAAATTTCCTGCTCAAAGCAGATATGTAAAGAAAACACTCCAATAATGAGAACCTCATTAACCCCAAACCCCAAATTCTCTTTATTGGAGTGTCTACTTTACATATTTGCTTTAAACAGGAAATTTCTAACTAAATTCGCATACTTTTAAGGATAAAACTAAAAAAGGACATTTAAAAATTCGTTACATTGTCCTGATGGTATCCTTGATCAAATCGAGTCCGGTGGTACAAGGAATAATGAGTTTGTGCTGATGTTTGTAACTATTCGAAATATTGGTCCTAGACCCACCTTCAAGTATACCGATCGACTTAGAATTACTTTCTGGGAAGATTTATCGACTTAACTTTCTGGTAAAGTTAATTCGAGTACGCTGAATTCAATGGCGCTAGCCGTTTTTTGAAATTAGAGCACGTATTTGCGATATTCGTGATTTAAAATTTTGATGCTCAAGTACAATAAAAACGATATTTTTATTATTTTTAAAACCATTCAAGTCTGTTAACATACCGTGAATTTTTTTCGCGAACACATTTTTTGGTCGCGAAAAATCGTGATTTTCTTAAAATAATTGGTTCAATACATATATTTTTAGTTTGATTTGAAATTATGACATCCATCTGGTAAAGCTAGTTCATCACATTGTAATATCAGTTTTTTTTTCAAAGTAAGCGTATGTATAAGCGATCAATCAATCAATTGCCTTGCTCGTCTTCGGTTGAGTACGAGCTGCCTCTATACTGGGCATAGGCAGTCTATAACTTGTCTCCATCTTTGTCGATGTGCGGCCAGATCTTTGAGCTCTCCGATGTTGTTGAAGTTGCGTCCAATACTATCTGATATGGAATTTATTTCTTGCATTGTAGATCGTCGCCAGGTGTTCTTTGGCCGACCCCGTTTTCTGCTTCCTTGTGGGTTGTAGATAAGGGCGTAGTTGCAAACTTCTTCAGGCGGCTTTCGTAGGGTGTGACCGATCCAACCAAATTTTCTTTTGCAAACTTCAATGTTAACGTCCCTCACGTCTGTTCTTGTCCACAGTTCTTCATTGGTAATGGTGCGGGGCCAAAATATTTTTAGAATTCTCCGAAGAGATCGGTTAACGAAGACTCGTAGTTTATTTCTTACTGCTTCTGTGACCGACCATGTCTCGCAACCATAAAGCAATACGGATAAGACACAGGCTTTAAATATATTAATCTTCGTTTTTAAACTATAAGAGGTGGAGTTCCAAACCTTGTGTAGTTGTATAAACGCACCAATGGCTTTTTTTATTCGGCTTTCCACATCTTTTATTGTTCCACCTTCTTCTGTAATTATGCTGCCTAGATATTGGAATTCTTCAACACGTTCAACTGAAGTTTGTAAAAAGTTAAGGGGTTCTACAGATCCGGGGTTAATACGCATTTCTTTTGTTTTTGATTTGTTAATTCTTAGACCAACATTACTTGATTCTTCTGATATATCATCCAGCTTTCCTTGCATATCACATAGTCTGTGGGAGAGTTCGCACTTGTCATCGGCATAATCAAGTGATTCTAAGCGGGCATCTGGCCTGATGGGATTCCAAACAATTCCGCGTGGTTTTCTTTCATTTGCGCGTTTGGAAACAGCGTCCATAACAATTAGAAACAATAGTGGTGATAGCAAGCAGCCTTGTCTTACGCCGGAAATGGTATTAAATGGCTCGGACATTTGACCTTCGTGAATAACAGAGCATTGAAAACTCTCATAGCTGCTTCGTATTACAGAAATTATCTTTTGTGGAACTCCAAAATTCTTCAGTTCAGCCCAAATACACTCTCCATGAATAGAGTCGAACGCTTTCTCATAATCAATAAAAAGGATATATAACGACGATCGCATTTCTACCGCTTGCTCAATTATAATTCTTAGGGTGTTGATCTGATCGACGCATGATCTACCACTTCGAAAACCTGCTTGTTCGGGGCGCAGCTCCTTGTCAACGTGTTTTATCATTCGTTCTAGAATAATCTTCATAAACACTTTCATGACAACACAAAGAATGGTAATGCCTCTCCAGTTGTTGCAGTCTGTTGCATTACCTTTTTTTGTCAATTTAACAATTATGCCCTGCAACCAATCCGTAGGGAATAACTCTAAATTCCATATTTGATGAAACAATGGATGAAGTATATTTGAAAACATGTTTGGATTTACTTTGAGTATTTCTGCTGTTATATTATCCACACCTGCCGCCTTTCCGTTCTTCAGAGTAATAATGGCATCCAAAATTTCTTGTTTAGATGGTGGGTCAGTTCTTATGGGGAGAATGTTTTGCTGATTTGAATGGGTGATATGAATACCCTCTCGTTGCACATTGAGTACACTTATAAAGTGTTCTTTCCATAGTTTTAGTTGGTCATCAACGTTGGTAAGCAATTTTCCATCTAGGCTTTTAACGGGGACTGATTTCTTTTTTATTGAACCTGCTATCTGTTTAGTAATTTTAAATAAGTCTCTCATGTTATGCACTGCTGCTGCATTTTCAGCTTCTGCCACCATATTGTCCATCTGTTCTTTTTTATCCTCCTTTATAGCTCGCTTGACTTGTTTATCCATCTGACTATATTCTTTCTGAGCTAGTTTTCGTTCATTTGCATTCTTCAGGGAGTTGATTTTATTTTTAAGTTTTGCACGTTCGTCAATAATGTTCCATGTTTGTGGTGAAATAAATTCTTCTTTTTTATTACATGCCCTCCCAAGACCCTCTGCGCAGGCTTCAATTACAGCTGATTTAATTTTCTTCCAATGTTGCTCGATACTGTTCGTTGTGACTGTTTCCTTAAATTTGTTGTTAAGTAGTTCCGTGAACATACTACGATGTTGTGGTGATCTTAATTTATCTGTGTTATATTTTACTCGGACATGTTTTTCGTGCTTGCGCACATTCTTGATATTAAATCGTAACTTCCCAAACAGAAGATGGTGATTGGAACCAATATCTGCTTGGTTTTCAGATACGACGGGTTATCAGCCTATCGCTCCTAGCCTGATGATGGGGCTGCCATCTCAATGCCATCAGGCTGGCAAGTTGTGTTGTAACAGGATTTAATCTGCACGATATTGGGGTTATGCCGCCCATGATCGGTCGCCATTTTCTCATATGTTATAGGCAGGGTGCTCCACTGGCCGGAGAGGTTGACATTTGAGTAGGCTCAGCTATGTATTCGCATCACTACCCCATACATATAAGCGATATTCGCGATTATTATTTTTTTTATTTTTAAGTAAAAAAAAATATTTTTTTTATATTATTTAGACAATTTCTCAATTTTTATCATCTAAACTCTATTTCATATACAAAAAAAAATTATTCGCTGAAATTTTTTTCGCTATATTTTTTTCGCAATTTTTTTTATTTTATTTTGCTATTAATTTATGGAAATGTGTAGAATACGATACATTGCAAAGACAACATTAAAAAAAAAAAAAATCGCGGATTTTTTTTTTTATTTCGCGGAAAAAATTTTTTCGCAAAAAAAAAACAATGCATTTATAAAATTTATATTTAAGAACTATCCCAAAAGCATAAAAATTAAATTTTTGTTGTACTTTAGCTTTACAATTTTAAATCGTGAATATCGCGAATACGAGCGCTAACTTTGAAAAACGGATAGCACCATTGACCAGCTTGTTAATTTTTGAGACTAGCACAGTGTTATCAATCGATTTGAAACTTAAATCTCATTTGGCCTAAGGACGAATCCTATTGAAATTGGAAATAATCAGTCCATGTTTAGACCTAGACCCCATGCAAAGGTCCGCTTTATTTTGGCCCAAGTGACTCTAATAACCGTATTATAATAGGAATCCTTTCGAAACTTGGCAGGTAAACATATTTTGTTTTCACAAATCAGCATTCCAAATTTTAAAGCAATTGGTCTAGTTCTTCTTGTAGTCCCCATACAAACCACCCACCCGATATTCACATAAATCTCTCAAAATTCATGAAAGTTGGAAATATTTCATAAAAATTTTATTTGAAGGTGTTAAACGGGTGGTCTAGTGGTCTTATTAATTATAAATATAATTGGACCAATTTTGTGTCTAAGTCCATATAAAAATTTCGCCCGATATTCAGTAAAATCGGTCTATTGGCAACAAAAATAAGCAAATTTCACTTAAATTTTGTGTGTGTATGTTTCCTATACTCATTATAAATCGAACGAATTATAGATTTACTCGGTCCATGTTTGGACTTTAGAACCATTTTCCGGAAACACTGGTGTAGGGTATCATATGGTCGGTCTTGACCGACTATAATTTTTATACTTGTTTTTCATCATTATTTAAAAAGAATAAAAATAAAAATAGTGATGAAAAAAAATATTGATGAAAACGATTTTAATGAAAAACATATTGATAAAATAAAATATTGATGAAAAAAAATGATGAAAAAAAAAAAAGAGGAAAAAAATATTGATGAGAAAAATATATTGATGAAACAAGATATTGATAAAAAAAAGATATTGATGATAAAAATATTGATGAAAAAATATTGATGAAAAAATATTGATGAAAAAAAATAATGATGAAAAAAAAATATTGATGAAAAAAAATTGATGAAAAAAATATTGATGAAAAAATATTGATGAAAAAAGTATTGATGAAAAAAAAAAAATATGACAAAAAAAAATATTGATGAAAAAAATATTGCTGAAAAAAATATTGATGAAAAAAAAATATTGATAAAAAAAAAATTATGAAAAAAAATATTAATGAAATAAAATATTGACTAAAAAAAAAATATTGATAAAAAAAAATATTGATAAAAAAAAAAATTATGAAAAAAAATATTAATGAAATAAAATATTGACTAAAAAAAAAATATGAAAAATTATTATGTTACGTTTTATTCATCAGCTGTTGAATATTTTTTTATTCACCACGGGGTGAATTTTTATCCAAGTTACAAACTCAAGTTACTAAAATATTTGGTTTTTAGAAAATGCAAACAGTAATTCTCATTTTTTAAGTCCTCCGGGACAAGATGGCGTTTTTCAGTGGTTAGTTTAGACTAGATATGCGCGAGTGACATAAATTTTTCGTGCGTGAAATAAAAAAAATTAAAAAAAAATTGCATAATTTTAATTTTGTGAATCTTCATGAGCGTGATTATTTCATTATTTCGAAAGGGTGAGAGAAATGTATGTTAGTCACATGAGTGTGCGTGAACGCGTGCAGAAAAAAATTTCGTCCATGATCGTGCGTTAGCAATATTTTAAATTTGTGAGCGTGCGTGTATATCTACAGAAAAACAAATTTCATGATTAAACGTCAAAAGTACAAATTTTGCAGGTATTTTTTGTACCCAAGCGCATTTACGCTCAAGTGAGTAAATTTAATTTTACTCACGCTCACGGAAACTTAAAAAAATAATTAAAAATATTTTAATTTAACTGAGCCTACAAAGTCAGCGGAACTTAAGCGACCGCGCATTGGAATGAGCTGCAATTTTTTAAAATAGATTTATTAATGCAAACTAAGAAAATCGCGAAAATTCACGCTATAAATTTTACTCACGCAAGAACCTTTATTCTAATAATCACGCACGCTCACGCGAGTAAATTTCTCTCATGATCCACTAGAATCACAAAAAAATGCATGTCACGTGTGCACCTCTAAAAAAAGATAATGTGATATTTAAGGAAGAATGGTGTCAATAGCACGCATGTTCGTTTCTTTAAAAAAAAAAATAAAACTGGCTACATAAAATGACATAAACCTTGACATTGACTGTAAAAAAACGCGTATTGCGTTGAAATATCCGCAGTCTTATGTCTCTAACATTAACTCTAGTGTTTAGTCAACCAACGAACCAATCAACTACTAACGTCTACCACGAGCAACAGTAATTTCAAAACAACATGATAAATGTGCATGCCACTAACAACATTCAGCAACAAAAAAGGTGTAAAATACGCGCAACATGCATTCACACAATTGCATACAAATCGGGTTAAGTTTTTAAGTTTTGAATTCGCTTAAGTTTTTAATCGAATAATCGAAGAGCTAACAAAGCTAAGACTCACAAAGAAGGTCTTTCACAGGGCACCCACCGATTATCCTGAAGGTTGCATATAGGAAAGAGGGGAACAAAATAAGAGTTGCCTTTTTTATAGCTGCCTAATCTTTCATTAAGCGGGTCAAAGGGGAGAAGGAAAAACAGGATTTTTTTTTGTTTTTTAAGGATTTTTCCCGTTTCTTCAACAGAAACTATATGAACATTTTATATAGGTCGAAAAGTTTTTTGAAGGCCTGTACAATGGTGTATCGGTCGTGTCCAAATTCGGCTTTGTTAAAAGCTCGTTATTGCCAAAAATGTGCAATCGTCGGGGTAGTTTTTATGAAGATGAATATGGTGCATTTCTGTCAAATCGGACGCTTTGAATAATTTTTTTTAGATTTTTCCAATTTGTTGGCAGTTTTTAGAACCTTCGTGGTAAATTTTCAGATTTTTTTGATGACCCGTTTAAAAGATAAAGAATTTTTAAAAATTGGTAGTTTGTTCCTTTACTCAAATTTCTTTTACTCATAATTTCTTCAATAATGGTCCAAATTGGAAATTATTTTTTTTTAATTTTTGTTTTTTACGTACTTTTTAGAAAAAAAAATCCAGAAAAAATCTTAAAAGTGCTCTAATATGCGATTTTTAAGTTTTAAAATTTAAATCTCATTTCTGAAAATGTATGCACTCTTTGATAATTTTGAATTTTTTTGTGTAAAACTTCTATCGATTCTACAAATTTCTTGCCTAGCAGGATCGTGAAATAACGACTATTACTATTTTTTTTTTAATTTTTTGAAAAAATTTTATTGTAATTTTCCAATCTTAAAATCATTTCTACCGCTTCAATGGTGCGTCATAGAGGGGTCATTTCCAAGACCGGCCCCCATTAATTTTAACGTCTAAATATTTCTTCGGAACAAACTAATACCCTATCTCCAATTTCTAAGGGGGCTCCTACACAAAACGACATTTTTTTTTATTTTATTTGAAAAAATTTTATTGTAATTTTCCAATCTTAAAATCATTTCTACCGCTCCAATGGTGCGTCATAGAGGGGTTATTTCCAAGACCGACCCCCCCCCCCCCCCCATTAATTTTTTCGTCTAGACATTTGTTCGGAACAAACTAATACCCTATCTCTAATTTTTAAGGGGGCTCCTACACAAAACGAAATTTTTTTAAATTTGCTCCAACCACACTAACTGCGTTAAAAAAAATAAAACTGTAAAGTTAACAAAAATTTTTTTGTTAACTCGAGTTTACTGGCTTTTTAGCAAATTTTTAGTTAAAATCAACGTTTTAACTACTTTTTATACCCTCCACTCTAGTGATAGAGGGTATATATAAGTTTGTCATTCCGTATGTAACACATTGAAATATTGGTTTAGGACCCCATAAAGTATATATATTAATGATCCTTGATCGAGTCGATCTAGCGATGTCCGTCTGTCTGTCTGTCTGTCTGTCCGTCCGTCTGTCTGTCTGTCTGTTGAAATCACGTTTTTGGCTATAATCCAGAACCGATTTAAACGCCTGGGGTACCAAAAGTTGCGTAATTCTCCTAGGCAGAATCTGATGGGTTTTTTTTTTAAATCGGTTAAGTATTTTAAAAGTTATGAGTGAAAATGTAAATTTTGATGAGTGAAAATGTGAATTTTACACAAAATAAATGCTATTACTTGACACCTGTTGAATGAATGTAAACGAAACTTTGAATTTAATGTAATTTTATCATTCCTAACACTCACAAAAAATTTGGGCCGAATCGCACAATGGGGCGAGGCACCAGCAATTTAACCCAAAATTTTAAAATGCTTTATCTTGGCTCATGGTTGACATATTCAAATAAAATTTTAAATAGGTTCTTATTTTATTGTTCTCAACGTTTTTCTGGTTATTTTGGTACCAATTATGGCAAAATCAGTCTAGGGGTTAAGAAGCTATGAGCAATTGAGATGAGTTTCAATACAAACCTGCATGATTTGGCGTGGCAGCGCGCCATTTGTATTAATAGAAGTAAAAAAATACGTAGTATGTGTAATACACGTGGTTGCTTTTATACAATTTTCATAATTTTTATATAATTTTCATATATATTTATAAAATATTATTTTTTTTTGTTTTTTAAATATTTACATTGCACTATGGTTCCGTTCAACACTTTTCTGGGCCAAAATTTCAAAAATGGAAAAATTTTTGGTTTGAAATAGGTTTTGTGTTAAAAATTTTTATAGTTTTTTTGTTTTCCATGTATAATATTATAAGAAATTTTTTGTATTTAAACTCCAAAAAATAATTGAAATTTAAAAAAAATTTTTTTTATTTTTATCTAAATTTGTTTTTGAACGGTAAATGAGTATGCAAAAACAAAATATGTTTTCTGTTGTTTGTAAGTCTTAACGATTTTCTATAAAATCAATTTTGAGAAAATTGAATTTTGGCCAAGAAAGGTCGTCTGCGAAACCATTGTGCATTGGTTAACATTGTGGAGGGTATTTAAAGATTCGGCACAGCCGAATATAGCTTTCTTACTTGTTTTAGTTAAGTTCAATTTACGAAAATACTAGTTTTGTACAAATTTTGAATTAATTTTTTTTGTTGACTTTAAAACTGAGTTTACGAATTTTTACTAATTAGTTTGCTGATTTTTTGTAACATTTTTGTCAAGTGAAAAATTTTAAACATTTCTTGTGTAGCCTCCTATGCAAATCTCACAAGTCCTACTTAAGCTGTGAAAAAAATAAGAAAAAAAAAGTGAAGTGTTAGTGTTTAAAACCAATATTTAACAAACTTAAAATTTTTTACAAAAAGTTTAGCTGCCCAGCCAGAAATTGCCAACCGTTCCAAAAAAAAAGTACTGGGAAAGCAACTTTTTTTTGTATACCAAGCTCTTTTTAGTAAAGTACTTGGTTTTACCGAACTAATTACTTTGCTAACACCTTTTTACCAAACTAAAGGCGGTTTATATTATTTATTTGAAATATTTTTTTTTAATAATTTTACTAAATTTTAACACTTAAAAAAACTCTTAATTATGTAATAAAGCAATTGCAATGGTGTCATTATAAAATTTTGTAAGAATACATTTTGATTCTACTATATTGATACTGATTTCAATGTTATTTTTATCTAATTTATTAACATTGTAGAGTCCTATTTCTCTTGATGGTAGTGGAAATTGAAAAAAATCGCTACATTCAGTGAAAATATTGCCTTTCAAAAATATATTATCACTTTTGTATTTAGACTGCTTTCTACTAAAAATTTCAGTAACGATAATAACGTTTTCATTGTCGAGTAAACATACGTTATCTGGATGAATAGGTTTTATTTTAAAACCTTTAATGTTTACGAAAGAAAATACAACTTTTGATTCCAACCTTTATTTATATTTCCTAGAGAGTATTTGGAATTTCTATTAAGCGGATATAGCAATGGAATATTATTAACTGAGTTATCGGAATGAAAAATATGTAGTTTTCTTTAAATTAAATATCATATAAATCGAATGACTTCCTCTGAAACTCTGATGTAATATCTTGAGACAAATTTAAAAAGTTTTTTTGTAAAACAGCAACATTTTCTGTAGAAATAAATGAAAATGATTTCTTATAAATCATCTTTTGAAGCAAATATTTGCTTATGCCGAGATGCAACATATGCATCTCATCCAGAACAACATTCTTGACTAGGTCAATATTTAAAATTTCAAGTAGTGGGCTATTTTCCTTTGTTAAATGATGTTCTGAATTTATTTTTTCTTTAAATGACTGCAAAGTCCTTTCATCGCAGTTAATTTCTTTAAAAACTCGAGTTTTGTTATCTGTTTCTCCTCGTACTGTGCATCTTTCACAGGAAAAAAATCCAGTATGGCTTTTAGTGCACCTAATAAAGGCACGGGCAGGCATATCGCAACAGAATGCTAGAACTTTAAAGTTAAAATGTTTTCCACTTATATTTACATTTTTAAAAATAAAACCAAAATTAATCTTGAATTCATTTTTTTAGAAATATTATACCTTCATTTATTAACAAATTGGATTCCACAACGACTTCTTCCAAAAACTCTTGTGAGGAATATGGTTTTGAATTTCCGTAATATAAGCCTATTAAAAAAGGTTTACTCATATAATCTGGTGCAAACACTTTTAACAGAATAGACCAAAAACCTTTTTTGGATTTGTTAAAGACATCCATGCCATCCACAAGAATTATCAACGATATACCTGCCTCAACATACAGTTTAGGGTTCACAATATCAACAAGATTTGATTTTTTTCCAAAATACTGGAATTTCCCAAAAGTGTCATCTGAACTTTTCATAATTTTTGTGCAACCGCTTACAGCTGAAATTCCTAGCAATGTTTTAGAGGATTTTGGTAGTGACGTATATCCTTCTTTTCTGAAAACTATTAAAAGTTCATCGATTGACTTTTGAGTTAGGGTTTTTATATTTCTTAAAACCCAATTCTTTAACCTGAGCTCTAAATGGCCGTTAATAAGGTTGCTAAAATCAGTTTCCGTTGTTTCAGGTATAAAATCCTCTGTACTAGATTCCTCATCGCTGTTAACTTCACAAAAAATTTCCTCATCCGTTGTTTCAAGATTTTGAGCATCAATAAATTCATCGTGAACGTCGGTTTTGAAGCTAATCATTTAAGTTTATTAAAATAAATTTTTAAAGCTTTCCTCACGAAACAGTTTCCGAGTGAAACTGAAGCCACAGTTTTTTCAAAGATAAGTCGCTGGCTATCCGCAGCAAAGGATCGATGCGGAGGTCGAACTAAACGATAAAAATACGATAAAACTACATAACCATTTAAATCAAATTCGATTATATTAACATTTGAAATGTTATTTAAAGGAAAATATTTTTTAACTTTAACATATAATTTATTTAAAAGGATTATTAATATATAATTTTTTTAAAATGAAAAAAAAAATAAAAATATTTCGTAAGTACGAATTAAATAAAAAATAATTTAATTTAACACATTTTAAATTTTTCAATTAATTATTTAGGTTAAAATGCATGGGAAAGTAAATTTTAAAATATCTCGGATATTACTTTTGAAATTACTGGGAAACGCTCTGGAAAGTACTGGGAAAGCCCAATATTTGTTGTATTCAATGTACTCTTATATTACTTTATTTTGATTCAACAATTACTTTGCCACTACTAAATGGTGTTATCATTTAGCATCTTAGCAAGTACAAAAAACCCAAAAAAAAGGTACTTAGCCAGTATTAATACTACCTTATTAATTACTTTGCCAGATCTGGCCCGTATGTATTTTTCTGCCTGGGTGAATTCAACTTATAAAAAATGTTACGAAATTTTCAGCTGAATTTTTAGTTAAAATTACGGTTTTTTTGCTACATTCATTCTACGAAAAGTTAACTAAATATTTTTTGTTAAATTAACTAGAAATTTAGTAGGTTCAAAATCAGGTGTTTTTTAGTTAAATTTAACTAAATTTTTTGCTAACTTTACAGTTTTTTTTTTTTGAGTGTGCCCTACGAGTGCCCTTAGAGCAATAAAATATATGACCGACCCACAATATTTTTTTTCCAAACATTTTTTCTGAACACACCTACCCTCTATCTTTAACTATTAAGGCAGTCCCCATACAATTTTTTTTATTTTATGTAAATTTGTTTTATTTAATCAGCTTCTACTGGTCCAATGGTGCGTCCGAGAGGGGTCATTAGTGAGACCGACCACCATTTATTTTTATCCTACAACATTTTTTAAAACATACGTACGCCCTATCTCCACTCCCTAAGTGGGCTTCCATTCAAAATTACATTTTTATAAAATTAGCTCCAACTGTAATTTGTATTGGAGCCTGCTTGGGGAGTGGAGATAGGGCGTATATATGTTTTACAAAAATTTTGGAGGGTAAAAATAAATGGGGGTCGGTCTCACTAATGACCCCTCTCGGACGCACCATTGGACCGGTAAAGGCTGATTAATCTCTATCAAAATTAAGCTGACCCGTATTTTTTCGTTTAGCAAAATTCCTGTTAGGCCGGCTTTTCCCCAAAGCCCTTATATTTTCCTAAGGTGGCAATCCTTTTTTAAATTTGAGATTGGGCGGCTAAAAAAAACAGGTAACTCTTATTTTTCTCCCTCATTCCCATATTTAAGTTTTAGGACTATCGGTGGGTGCCCTGTTAAAGACCTTCCTTGTCAGATCTTAAAAACGAGATTCAATTTGATTTCAAAAGGAACAATTTATGTGTAGAAGGTTTTAAAGATGTTTAATCCAAATCAAAAAGTCGAGCGATATTAATTATCGCCGCCAACTTCTTTCCAACATTGACTCTTTTGTATTTTTCATAGGAGATCTTAGAATTGATCATGGATCAATTAAATACATATCGTTGGTGCTCTGGCCAAAACAGCTATGCGTTTTTTAAAGTTTTTCAAGAGACTTTAAAAAAAGCCAAATTTTGTTCGCTGTGCTTTAAAAAAAAAATCGGTCATAAATATTAAAAAAATATTGCAAATTTTCTATTTCCATAAATTTGACTCATAAAAAACAGCGCAAAAGTACCGAATTTAGTTGGTCTTAGCGTTTCTTTAAAAAGTTCATAGCGATTCTGGTCAGACCACTGACAATATATACTCTATGGGATCCCCGACCGTTATTTTGATGCGTTACATACGGAATGACAAAGTGAGTATACCCCCATGCTGTGGTTGGAGTGTATAAAAACAACACTTAAAAAAATTGAGAATAAAATTTTACTCGGTTAACCGATTAACCCGTTAAACCTAAAATACCCCAATGCACACACACCTGAAATTGAAATTTGAAAAAAAAAAATCTAACAAATGTTAGATTGTTAAACAACAACAATATTTTCTATCATAACAAAACGTTTACAACACGCATATTTGTGGCTTAAAATAACATTTTTACCAAAGTTAAAAAGTTTTATTTCTTTTTTATTTGTTTATTTTGTAAATGACAGCTTGCCATAGACGTGTTTTGTTTGCTCAATTGGAAATTTTTAAAAAAAAAATGGTGGTCCAATATTCTAAAAACAGTTCTGTAAATGTTTATGGACTTTAAAGCCCCGGTCCATGCAATTTTTAAAAAATTAAAAAAAATGTTTCAGACTCTGAAACTTTTTCTATTTTGAAAAAATTTTCTATATAAAACATATAGAGTTAAAACATCTCAACTCAACAGATTGAATGACCTCAACCCCTCCAAAATTTAAGAAATTCAGTACGGACAATGAGTTGTACTTTAACAAAGAAGAGATTGTGGTTGATTTTGGAAGCTTATATCTCTAAAAATGATATTTTTAAATTTTGTAAAAAATGTAAAAAAAGAAAAGCTCTGTCAAAAAATCTGTAAAACTATTTTCAATTTGAATTAGCAAACTTTTAGCAGATTGTTCTGCTGAAAAAGATATTTTAAGTAAATTTTCTGTCATTCAGTATTAGAAAATAACAGAAATTTTTCTGCAATTTTACTGATTCTGTTTGCTGAATTTTAAAATATTTTTGTGGAGATTTTTAGCAGATTATTTTGTTGTTTTACAGAAAAAGTCTGTTGACTGTTGAAATTTAAAATCCTAAAATAAAAAATATGGAAAACAATTTAGGCTTCTGTTCTGTCTTTCACAACTTTTCAATTTACATGAAATTTTCCGAATGACATGAAATCGAGTTAATTGTTTTTCACGTTTACATTCGAAGCTGAAATCAGGTAATTAAAATTTAAAATGTAAAAGGGAAAAAGTGCATTCGTTTTACCTTTACCAAACTTTATTTTTGTGAAACAAAACGAAAAAAAAATTCGGAAGTGAAATCTAGAACACCAAAAAAATTCGGAAATTTTCACTTTCACATTTTTTTTTTGTGAATTACTTTTTTTGGAAGCCTTAACTTAAAAAATTAACACTAAAAAAAACTTAGAAAATGTTCTTGTAGTTATTTGTGATCAGAAGATTTTTCTGCTGTCTCGACAGATTTCTATACTGGTTTAACCGTGATAATCAAGACAGATATTTAGCAAACCGAATTTGCCAAAATCAGCAGAGTTCTCATATGGCTGAAAATGGGTGTATTTTCAGCAGATTTTTCTGTTGATTGGACAGAGAATTTATTTTGAGAGTAGAAACAAATTGAGTAGAATCAAATTGATCGGTACGAAAAAACAATGTATCTTCTCTTAGAAAAGTGTTTTTTTTTTTTGGTTTTGACGTGCTAAATCTAAATATGACTTTTGAACTAGCCTATCGCTATTGATTTTCAAGATAAATTTAATCAATTTGATTTTGATATAATTTTTTTAATTTTTTTTTTTTTTTAATTTTGCACAAAATTTCCTACCGGTACATGTTGGCTAATGTAGTACCTACGTACATTAAGGTGAACCTTATTTTGCTTAATTTTGAGTTTTCAAAATCAGATAAGTGAGTTTTGAAAAAATTGTTGGGGGTTAAAATTAATGGGTTACGGTCTCAATATTGACCCCTCTAGGGCACATCATTGAACCGGCAGGAGCTGATTAAATAAAATATGTTTATAAAAAATAAAAAAATAAAAATTATGGGGACCGTCTTAAGGGTTGGTGATTGAGGGTTAGTATGTTCTGAGAAAATGTTTGGATTGTAAGAATACTGTGGGTTAGTTAGTTCCAAAACTGCGCTGGGCAAACGATTTGTAGAACCGATAGAAGTTTTTCAAAAGAAATTAAAAAAAAAAATATTTACACACATTTCAAACGTAAATAACTCAAAAACATTGCTCGAATTGCTTTCGTATGTTCGGTGGTCTTGTTTTACGATCCAAGAGCTACAAAATTGCTTTGCAATTTTTTGTCGTATCGGCGGTAATTACAAAGATATTAGTATTTTAAAATTTCCCGAAATTTGAATTTTTTGATTCAAAGTTAGGATCCAATAGGGTCCACACATGTGTAGATGTCAACTTTTCATTTAAGGTCGCCATCGATTTTGATCCGAAATAGTAGCATATTAAATTTTAGTATTCTAAATTCGATTAAATCTAAAAAACTATTCGATTAATCGAAGAGAATAACGAATAAAAAAAGTGGTTATTAAAAAATATTTAAATAAGTAAAAATGCATAAAAAACTTAAATTTGAATAATTTTAAGTTTTAACTTGGTGGAAGTCGGCGAAGGACTTTGGAGGACACCATTTCCCTCTTCATAAATATTTACAAATACGCCTAAAAATACGTATCATTATTTTGTATTACTTTATATAACCACCCCCCTAAAATTGGAAGGGCCGTAAAAATAGCAACTTCCCAATCAACTTGGTCCAAATACGGGTTAAACAACTTCATATGGTATAAAAATATTTCATTTGTTGAACAAATATACAAAAAACAAGTGAGAGTGTTACATTCGGCTGTGCCGAATCTTTTATACCCTCCAAAATGTAAAAAAACAATATAAAAGGGAGACGTTAGGGGCACCTTCCTCTTGCGATTTTAAACTTCTTTTGAGATAAGCAAAAGTACAAAAAACGGTGACAGGACATAATCCCCACGGACATTACCCCCATAACGGAAATGGGGATTATGACCGAATTCATTACGGACATAACCCCCATAATAGTTGTGGGGACTATGACCGTTTCTAAAACGGTCATAATCCCAACGGGGATAATGTCCGTTCCCTGTTGGGATTACGACCGAAAATTATTCGGTCATAACCCCAATTCATATTATGGGGACTAAGTCCAGAGAAATTTCGGTCATAATCCGCGTTTTTTGCGGTGAGGGTGGGTTTAATGTAGAGTTTGCAAATAATCGAGATATTTCATAATCGCGATTACGATTAAAAAAATTGCCGTTAATCGCGATTATCGATTAATCGAATTTTTAAATAATTTGAGAAGCAAAATAAATTGAGATTTTGGTATTCCAGGTATTTTTAAAATATCATACCGCATCGAAAGAGCGCTCTTGTGAAGTTCTTGTAAAGATTTTTTTGTTTAAAAATTTATAATATAATTTTTTTGATAAAATTTCTAACATACTTTCTTTTTGACATCATTAACACTTTTTACACGATGAATAATGATATTTGGAAAAAAAAAATACAAGATTAAATAAAATCTACAAAGAGAGCTTCAGTATCTTTATCTAACCTACCAAAGTGTACTCAAAACTGTGACATTGCCACATAAATCATACTTGAATTCAGGTGGTTTGGATGCGTTTTTTGACTCGTGATTCTTTTCCAAAAGCTGCTTCTAGTTCAACAAAATTTTTTCAAGGGCCCCGTCATTCGACAAACAACGGGTCAAGGTTTGAAAAAATTAAATTTTTCGACAAAATTTCATGTCCGAATTTTTTGAACAGATTCGGCTAAAGCCTTTTAAATATATTTTTAAAACCAAATTTATTGGTTACTAAGATCAATATAAATGATACTTTAAACTTGTTTGAGTTTTACGAAGAAAAAAAAGAAAAAAAAATTGAAAACAAGTTAAATGAATCATGGGCCAACCCAGCAACATTTTTCGTTTTAAATAATCGGTTCCAGAAAGCATCATATTATCCTGCAATCGATTCTGCTTAACATTCCAGAATCAATGATTTTTGTTTGAAATTGTGCCGCAAGCAATCGTTTTTAGAGCAAATAGTTTTTTTGAAAAATAATATTACATCGAAATTTTTATAGTGATTACAGTAAAATATATTCAAAAATCTATTGCAAAAGGAATCAGTTCCAAAAAAATTTGAAACTGATTTAAATTCGTTATAAAAACAGTGCATTTCATAGTAAATGATTAATCGTAATCGCATGATTTTTTGGTCGATTACGATTACGATTAATTGGTGCGATTAATCGCGATTACGATTACGATTTTAATCGTTTTGCAAACTCTAGTTTAATGCATGGAGTTTGTAATCCCTAAGCCCGGCCGAAGGCCGGCTACGCAGAAAAACTTTTAAGACAAAAAAAAATAAATTTTTTGGGATTATGACCAACTTATATAGTGGACATAATCCCTGTAATGGGGATTATGGCCATTTGTTATGTGGTCATTATCCCTATAAATCTGGGAATTATGTCCGTTTTTTATTGGGATTATGTCCAAATTATTTTCGGTCATAGTCCCCACAACAATTATGGGGATTATGACCGAAATGAATTTGGTCATAATCCCCATAACGGAAATGGGGATTATGTCCGTGGGGATTATGTCATGTCACTAGGGTTGCCAGACGTCCCGCATTTGGCGGGATTGTCCCGCTTTGCATAACCGATTCCCGCGTCCCGCGCGGGATTTCATATTCCCGCCTTTTTGAAAAATTTTTTAAACTTTAAACTTTTTTTACTTTAAAAGCCTCATTTTTTAATAAGCTCGTTTGTAAGCTTGTGTACAATTTGTTTTACCTTGACCCCTCAAATGATGGGGATTTGAACCCTTTTACAGAAAAAATAACAAAAAAAATTAGATAAAACACCAATTTGCTGCCTCTAAAAATTGCAATCAGTTTTTCAAAAAATTTACGCCAAAAGTTGCGCAATATAGAGTACATTCCGGGGAAAATATTAATAAATTTACATGGTATAATTTTGATCCAATGTTGTGTCTTTAACATGGAAATGGGTGTATTAAAATTTGTTTTGCTTAATTAGTCTCTTAATTTGCGCAAAAGAGAGCACTTTCGATAGAACTCTTTTAAAGCCGCCTTTGAGACTTATTTGGCTTGGTTGGGAAAAAAATGTTTAAGCATACACTTTTTTTCACAATTTTAGTTATATTTTTCCCAGAATGTTCTATACATTGCATTACTTTTGGCGTCAATTTTTTTAAAAAAAAAAACTTTTTTTGAAGCTGGTAGCCACCAAATTTGAATTATACAATTAAACGAGATTAACACTGGCAATTTTAAAAGGTAATTTTGCGTCAGTATGATTTTTAAGAAAAAAAAAAATATTTGAGATAATACACTACAACATGCTGCTAAATTTCTCATTTGTGTTCATAAAATTATTTTTGTCCCGCGAAAATTTTTAAAATCCCGCCATTTTTGCATTTTTTTGCGTTTGTCCCGCATTTTTGAAATAAAATTCTGGCAACCCTACATGTCACCTCAAAAAACCCTAAAAAAAACCCGGTTTTTCTTAGGTTGGTTTAGTTCTCCAGGGGGGAACTTTTCTCCCCTTGGGCCGATTTTGGTGGTGTTTAGTTCTTTAAGGGGGAACATCCACCCCCCTTTGCTTTCGACCTAACCAACCTATGACCATAAGACATAATTATGCCAAACTTCTGTTATTTTTGACTGTATCGTTCCCAATTTTGTTCTTACAAACTACAATGCGCCTGCTGCAGGGTAATTTTAAACCGATCTAGCTCTTATTTGTTTCAATTTTTTTGTACCCTAACCTCACACAAAACTGAGCTCCGATTTTGGCAAATCCAAAATAAACAAAATAAGGTCCACCTTAACCTCCATACATAGTAGTTTCAAGTGCAACAAAAAAAAAAACAGTTTTTGCACCACATACTAAACGTGCAACTCGTAAACGCGTAATATTTTGTTGTTTGTTGGTTTTTTTTTATTGCCCCACAACAAATTTGAACAGTGATTTTTTTGTTGGTTGGCTTAACAACGACAACAGTAAAGCCACAATTCTTCTTCCAGTCTTATGCCGGCTGTCACTTAAGGCCAGAATATACCAAAAAAATGTGCGCTTTGGTAAATCATGCTGTTTACATGGCGTTGAGTACTTGATCTTGCGTAGACGCAAAAATATTGTTGAAATAATACAAAAAAAAGTACTAAACAAGACTTTTAAATTGTTTGTGTGATTTTTTGGATTTTTCGTATTTTTTATGCGATTTCATTTATTTCATAGATGTTGCTTTATGATGTTGTTTTGTCTGCCAAGTTGCCTGCCGGTTCTTTGCAGTTAAGACATTTTTTTTTTTTATTTTTATTTCAAATTGTCTGTCCGCCAGTTCGTGTCTGTCTGTCTTGACTTGAACTTTCTGTTTGGTAATGAAAACAAATTTATGACTTTAGTTATTTGATGGCTGGTTTTTATTATTACTTATGGCATAATGTTAAACTAAATGAACATATATTACATTTGAGATTTCTGTTTTTTTTTTTCAATATTTTCTTGGCGGAATAACATTTTTTTTAATATATAAAGAAAAAATTGTTTTTTTTGTTTAGTACCTACCATAGATATGTTACAAACTCATGTTTACGCTCATATTGGGGTGTTAAATATCATTGTTCGTTTAATGATTTTTATTGATATTGATTTGTTTTGACATTTACTTTGACTTATTGACTTTTAATTGATATATGAATGCTAATACACTAATAGAAACAGACTCTGTAGAATTGACTTAGATTCTAATTGTAAGTCATTTGTCTATGACTCAAAAACATTATTAGATTCTGAAACATTTTTCCTATAGAAAAATTCTGAAATATTTTTCCAATAGAAAAATATTCAGATTTTAAGACATTTTTCCGTAACAAACATTTTTAGATGCTGAGAAATTATTTCTTTAATAGCAAATTTCAGATTCTAAAACATTTTTCCTTGAGAAAAATGTTCAGATTGTTGAAAATTTTTCCTACAGAAACATTAGCTGATACTTTCAGATTCTGAGATATTTTCTTAATAAAAAAATTCTGAAACAATTTTCTTTTTAGAGTCAGAGAAATTTTTCGTGTGGAAAAAATTTTTTACACTAAGATAATTTTTCCTTAAGAATAATTTTCTGGTTGTCCTTTATAAAAATGCTAATTAAGGTGGCTTCAGACTATAATATTTGTAATAATATCTGTCAAAATTTTTTGTAAAACCTATAAAATAGTATGGTGTAAACACAAATCGGTATAAAACCAAGAGAAATACGGATTGAAAAATGACAAGCGGATACGTATTCTCATTTTTAGAAATTTCTCTAAAAATGAGAAAACGTATACGCTTTTCATAAGATCAGGGTTGTATTTATTTTGATAATATTTAAGATGTGATGGTGTAAATACGCAAAGGATTTTTTAAAAGATTTTTTGACAAGCGGAGAAATTTCGTATTATTTAAGGTACGTATTTTCCTACGACTCAGTATTATAGTCTGAAGTGGGCTTTACCTAGGGCATTTTATGCCAAATCGAACACTTCGATTTTTATACCCTCCACTCTAGGGTATATACGAGGCATTCCACACCAAATGTCCCGCTACAGAAAAACATGTGTCCTGTAAATTTCTGAATAGGTTGTTTGGATAGTCCTATATGTAACTAAGAAAATTGCGTTTCTGGTTTTCTAATTTTCAAAAACTGGGCTTAGGAAGCGTAATCAAATATTGGAAAAATGGTCAAATTTGTGGCGAGTTGCCTTGATTAAATATTTATCACATTAAAACGGAATGCACCACAATCTCAAAAAATTACGTTCTTATATAGTTTTGTATGGGCTATCGATTAAATTTTTTTTTGGAAAATTTTCAAAACCCGTTCTGAAATTTTCCATTTTTTAAAAAAGTCAATTTATCAAAAATCCGGCCACTTTTTTTTTTTTAAATTTAGACACGCGTTTTTCGTTTTTTTCGAGAAAATCGCATTTGAATTTTAAATTTCATAACAATTTTGTAATTTGCTTGTATTTTCTTGTATTAACGTTGCGAATGAGTATTATTAATTGCATAAATATTACTCATACGCTCTTTTGTAACAAGAAAATACAAGCAAATTACTAAATTGTTATGAAATTTAAAATTCAAATGCGATTTTCTCGAAAAAAAACTAAAAATGTGTGTCTGATTTTTTTTTGTGTGGATGGACAAACATCCAAACTTAAAAAAAAAAAAATAAAAAAAAAGTGGCCGGATTTTTAATAAATTGACTTTTTAAAAAATGGAAAATTTCAGAACGGGTTCTGAAAATTTTCCAAAAAAAAAAATTGTAATCGATAGCCCATACAAAACTATATAAGAATGTAAATTTTTAAGATTGTGGTGCATTCCATTTTAATGTGATAAATATTTAATCAAGGCAACTCGCCACAAATTTGACATTTTTTCAATATTTCACCACGCCTCCTAAGCCCAGTTTTTGAAAAATTGAAAAAACCAAAAAAACGATTTTTTAAGTTTCATATTGGGCTATTCATACAACTTATTCAGAAGTTTACGGTTCACGTGTTTTTTTTCGCTGGACATTTGGTGTGGAATGCCTCATATGTATATTTCATGGTAAATTGGTCTTAACAAATTTAACCTACTCGTGCATAAAATGTTTCAAATTCATTGAAATTTTTTCTACATAAGGATTTTGTGACATTTTTCGTATAAAAAAAGTTGCACATTCTGAGACATAAAAAGTATCAATTTCATAGGAATTTTTCTAACATAAAAAGTCTTATATTCTTTTACAAAATGGTTTTAGATTTTGAGACATTTATCGTAGAAAAGTTTTAAACTCTGAGACAGTTTTGTATAGAAAAAGTCCAAGATTCTGAGACATTTTTCGTAAAAAAATATTAGATTCTGGGACATTTTTCATATAAAAAAGTATCTGATTCTGAGAAATTTTTCCAATAAAAAAGGATTTTTTTTCTTGTAGATAGTCTCAGGGTCTGATTATGAGACATTTTTCCCATAGAAAAAGTCTCAGGTACTGAGACATTTTTCCTATAGAAAAAGTCTCAGGCTCTGAAACATTTTTCCTATGGAAAAAGTCTCATGCTCTGACAAGGGAAGTATCTCAACCCTTATGAACCGATTTGCATGAAACGTAAAATATATATAAAAGAGACAATTCTAATTTAGGGTCGAAAATGAGGGGTAAGAAACGGTAATTTTTCGGTTTTTTGCGTTTATCTCCAAGTTTATACAAAGAAACCTAGTCATGTTACATACCAAATAAAAGGTCTTTGGAAAACCTATCATCATGTACAAAGAACGTGTCCAAATAAGCACATCTTTTCGTGCATATTTGGACACATTTTTGTTAATAAATCGAAAAATATGCTAGCATCACGAGATAGGTATTTTAAGTACCTTTAATCTGATAGCAAATATGCCTATACTTATTTTGAGTAAATAGGCGTAAATCGTAAAAAAACTGAAAAAGGTCAACTTCCCCCTACACAAATCGAACCCCTCCTAAATATGAGTTTGGGACGCTAAAAAAAATACGTGCCGAATCAATTTTCGTTCTGAACAACATATCCAAATTTCATGAAGATCGGAGGGTGACACCAGGGAGACTCTCCTTGTAAGTCATTTTTTTACACCAAAATTTTCACGTTAACAACAATTTTTCCAAAGAATATTTCTCTTTATAATAAGAACTTCCAGATTGGCACATATATTGTTTCACAAAAAATTTTAGATTCAGTAACATTTTTCCTTTAAAAACTTTCACATTTTCCATATTAAAAACTTTATTGTTTTCCTTTAAAAATGTTTAGGTTTTTTGTATTAAAAATTTTCGGATTTCAAAATTTTTTCCCTTTGGGTAATTTTTAAGAAAATTTTATTCTTTCTTCTATACTTCTTTTTCTTTCTTTTTTTCTTTTTTGTCCTTCTTTTAATTTTTTTAAACTTTGCCGGAGGGGGGGGGGGGGTTTCCCTTGTGTATTTCGCTTGATATTCACTTAAATCACTTTATTTCTACACTAATAAAATAACCAATTGTAGATTTAACCGGTCTATGTTTGGACCATGGATCAAATTTCCGTCAAACACAGATGTAGGGTATTATATGTTCGGTATTGACCGACAACAATTTTCTTACATTTTTTTTAAATTTATTTAATAATTTAGAAGATTATATTTCATAATCCTTAATTAATATAAACGAAGTCCAAAAATTTTTCATAGAAAAAAATCTGAAAATTTTAATAGGGAACATTTCAAATTTTTTAAGGAAAAAGTGAATTAATCTGAAAATTTTCTGTGAAAAATATCTGTCAATCTTATTATGAATTTTGGCATAAACAAATTACTTAGAATATGCTTTTTTGTATAGAAAAATGTTACAGGACTGGTTTATATAAAAAATGTTTGTCTTCTACATAGCAATAGGAAAAATATCTTAAAATCTTAAAAATGTTGATAGTCGAACTTACATATGATATTTGCATACTGCATTAATCCATTAATGCAAAAAAGTTCACAAAAATATAAGTTTTAAACCGTTTCATGCGTTTTTATCGTCATTTGTAAAATTATACAATTGGTCTATTCGTCCTTATTCGCATGAACTGTTCATATGTAAAACTATTTGATGTTTTTTCTAAAGAATAAACTTTTTCTAAAGTAAAAATTCTCAGAATCTGAGACTTTTTTTATGTGAAAAAGGTTTCAAAACTTATTTATAGGAAAAAGGTCGCAGAAGAATTTTTCTATGGGAAAAAAGTCTCAGAATTTCTGAATTTGAGACCTATTTTAAGGAAAAAGGTCTCAGAATCTGAGAATTTTTCTATGGGAAAAAGTCTCAGAATTTCTGAATTTGAGACTTATTTTAAGGAAAAAGGTCTCAGAATCTGAGTTTTTTTTAAAAAGAAAAAGGTCTCAAACTCTAAGACTTTTTATTGTTGACGTTTTATTGTTTTATTGAAGTCTCCGAAATTGAAACTTACTGAATTGGTAGAAGGTCGAAGAATCTGAGACTTTTTCAACGGGAAACAGGTCTTAGAATCTAAGACTTTTTTATAGGAATAATGCCTCAGAATCTCAGAAAAATGTCTCAGAATCTCAGACTTTTTCTATAGCAAACAGGTCTCAGAATCTATGACTTTGCTATAGGAAAAAGGTCTTAAAGTCTGAGACGTTTTCTATAAGAAAAATATTTTCGAATCTGGGACTTTTTCTTTACACTCAAAAAAAAAAAAACCTTGTAAAATTACCTCCTATTTGACAAAAATTCCTAGTAATTTTACAAGATTTTTACCAATAATTTTGAAATTTTACAAGGTTTTTACCAATAAAATTGTAAGTTTAAAAATTTTTTGACACAATAAAATTTACAAAGAGGTTTCGTAATTTTACAAGCTTTTTACCAATAATTTTGAAATTGTACAAGCTTTTTACCAATGAAATTGTACAGTTTTTTGGCGCAATTAAAATTACAAGGAATTCTCGTGAATTTACTAGATTTTTTTGTAAAATTATCTTGGAAATTTGGAAAATTACAAAAAAACTTGTAAAATTACAAAAATTCGATTTGTTAAAAAACTAAGAAAACTGTCAAATATTAGTAAAATGGGATTACGAGACTTTTCCTAGTAATTTGACAAAGTTTTTTTTTGTGTTTAGGAAAAAAAAAGTCTTATATCCTGAGACATTTTCTCTATAAAAAATTATTTTTTCACGAAAAATGTCTCAACATCTGATGTTTTCTATGTAGGGAGAATTTCTTCTACACTCAAAAAAAAAAAGTTTGTAAAATGACATAAAATCCCCGTGATTTTACGGGGCAGGTTTTGTAAAATATGTACTAGCAAGAATCCCCGTAATGTTACGGGGATAATTTGTAAATTGATTTAACAAAAAAATTACGGGGAGAAAGTGTAAATTTACAATTTTTTTTGTAAAATATTATTGTAGACTTACAAAAAAAGTTGTAAATTTACGAAATAAAGTATAAAATCAAAAAATAAAATTGTAAATTTACAAATTGTTTGGTTTAACTACAGTTTTTTATGGCAAAAAACTTGTATATTTACAGTAAAAAGTGGTAAATTTACAATTTTTATTGTAAATATAAAACACCCGTAAAAACAGTAGTTTAACCAAATAATTTGTAAATTTACAATATTGTTTTTGTATTTTCTACTTCATTTTTGTAAAATTACAACTTTTTCTGTAAGTATACAATTTTGTTTTCTAAACTTTCATATTTGTTTTGTAAATTTACAAAAAATTTGGTATATTTACATATTGGTTTTGTAAATTTAAAGGTTTTTTCCATTGGTGCATCTTATTTTTCCGTCTTCGTTAGCTGGAGTAGCACTTAAACAACCTGAAATGATTTTTTTTTTCACTTGAACACTTTTAACAAACTTTTTAGAGTATAACACTGCACTTTTTATACCCTCCACTCTAGTGATAGAGGGTATATATAAGTTTGTCATTCCGTTTGTAACACCTCGAAATATTGGTCTAGGACCCCATAAAGTATATATATTTATGATCCTCGATCGATTTTAAGTCGATCTAGCGATGTCCGTCCGTCCGTCCGTCTGTCTGTCTGTCTGTCCGTCCGTAGAAAACACGCTAACTTTTGAAAGACTTTACAGAGGCTATTGAAGTTTGGCATATATGTTTGTCATTTACCTGGTCAGGTTGGTATTGCAATCCAGCCAAATCGGTCCAGTGGTTCAAAAGTTATGGGCAAAAGAGTAAATTTCGGCAAGGGTGTTTCGCGAATTTACGATATAAAAAACACGATAACTTTCGAAAGACAATAATGAGACTACTGAAGCTTGTCATGTATCTTTGCCGTTCCCCTGTTTGGTATTAAATTTCAGCTCAATCGGTCCAGTGGTTCAAAAGTTATAAGCAAAACCCTGAATTTCAAATTAGTTTTATCTAAAATGCCACGTGATTTAACAAGTTTGAAAAGCATTGGTGGTAACTAAACAATGCTTTTCAAACATGTTTGATTTTAAAGCAATGCTTTTTAAACTTGTTTAGTTCTAAAAGCATTGGTAACTTAAAAATTACACTAGAAAATTTTACACTCAATAAAATTTTTACACTCAAAAAAAAAATTACACAAAAAAAAATTTAGCTTTTTTTTTACAAAAATGACAATATTTTGTGTACATACGTACGTGCATTCACTCAGAAATATTTTTACAGTAAAAAACATTACACTCAAAAAAAACACAGTAATTTTTCTTTTAAAAAAAAGGCAAAAAAAGAGTTTTTTACTCAAAATAAAATATTTTACACTCAAAAAAAAAATTACACAAAATAAAATTATTTTTTTTTTTACAAAAATGAAATATTTTTACAGTAAAAAAAACATTAAACTCGAAAAAAAATTTACAGTCAAAATAAAAAATTTGTAATTTTTTTTTTAAAAGGCAAAGAAAAAGTTTTTTACTCAAAATAAAATATTTCTAATCAAAATTGTAAATTTTGTCACGTTAAAAATGTACTACCCTTAAAAACAAAATGCATTGTGGAGGGTATTCATAGATTCGGCAAAGTCGAATTTAACTTTTCTACTTGTTTATTTTTTTTCGGAATTTCGTTTTTCTTAAGTAGAACATATGAGAATTGCGAAGGAGGCTACACAAGAAATTTCTTAT
This sequence comes from Pegoplata infirma, assembly GCA_963921195.1. Classification (NCBI taxonomy): domain Eukaryota; kingdom Metazoa; phylum Arthropoda; class Insecta; order Diptera; family Anthomyiidae; genus Pegoplata; species Pegoplata infirma. The sequence goes on along the minus strand of OY992536.1, from coordinate 261,069,451 downwards.
ATTTTCAAGAAAAACTAGTCAAAAAAATTACCTTTTTTTCGAATTTTTAATTATTTTAGCAAGTATTTTAAAAAAAATATAAAAAAAACTTTGGATATTGTAGATTGGACGTTTAAGTACCTGATAAAATAAGAAAAAACTTAATTTTTCATAATTGACAGATTTTGATTGACATTTTAGTGCCAGATTTAAAAAAAAGTACCAAAAAAATATGCTAAAAAACAAAAAATGATAAAAATACAAACAAAAAAACTAGAACAATAATATAGTAAAAACATATAAAAATTGTGGTATTTTACTTAAAGCAAAAAAATTGTCTTAATATTCAATTTTTTTGATAAAGCTTACAACTAATTGAAAAATGTTTGTATCCGGAACTTAAAAAATTTTCAAAATTTTTTTATGAAATTTTGTATTTATAAAAAATAATTTTTAACAAAATATGGACTTAGAAAATTTTTGCGTCTCCTATTGTTGCATAATTATTTTTCAATACAAATTTTAGTTTAATTACATTTTTTTGTGTCAAAATACTGAAAACTTTGTAAACTAAAAAATCTTGAAAAAAAAATTGTTTGTAATAAAACATTTTTTGGAAGAAAGGCTAAATACTATCAAATAAAATGTTGTTGTACAATTACAATTTTCTTGTGTAAAACAACTAAACACCTTGTAATTTTTTTTTTAAATTGTAAAATAATTATTTTTTTTTGTTAATTTACCTAAAAAAATTGTTAAATAAATTTACCAACATATTATAGTAAAATTACAAAGCGCACGGTAGTTTTTGTTTTATTAAAAATACAAAAATTTTCGTAAATAGACAAAAATATTAGTAAAATAGAATTACAAGACCTTTTGCTTGTAATTTTACAAACTTTTTTTTTTGAGTGTATAAAAAAAATCTCTTCTTATGTATACGAAAAATATACAACTTTCTTTTAAAATAAATTAAAAAAAAAATAATCTAAATGAAATATGATCATGAAAAACAAACCTTCTTCGGCAAAAATTAATAAATTTGATGATTTTATAGCTTTTCCATCACTTTTTTTTGTAAACAAAAAAATTAATCCAATTTTTCCTCGTCAACAAAGGTAAATTTATGACTTTTTTTGCGAAGTAAAAAAAAAATTTCCTCCCCCAAACCCAAAAGCTGTACCAGCCACTGGTATAAAACTAAAATAAAAGCATGCAAAATAATTCTATTGATAGCTGATACTTTAATTATTGATTTAAATATATAAAAATTGTGATTGATTTTTTTAAAAATAACTGTTATAACAGTTATTTACTCAAATAAATATAAAATAAAAGTTATTTTAAAATGTTTGAACAAAAAGTTTTTAATAACTGCTATTTTATACTTTTATGATAAAAATCAAAAAATAAAAGTTATTGCAAATTTTAACACCAGACATCTCTAGAAGTCCTTTCGTATATAAAATACTTAGTTTGGACCACATTCGTTTAATATTTTTTTTTTTTTTAACAAAAAGACACATTTAACTGTTATGCTATTTGGCTCTGATTTAAATAATTCAAAAAAATCCATTACAGTATTTATCAAGTCTGCATTGTTCTGCGAAATCGATATTTCAACATTTAAAAAAAAAATTAAAGGAATTTTTATTATTTTATTTGTATGATATGTGTAATACATTTTACATTATATTTATATTATATCAACCTGACAAATCTAACAAACAAAAAAAATATATTTAAAAAAAAAATAATGTGCATGTCATGGACATACTACATCAAATCTCTGAATCATAAACAGATCTACAACATGTAGATAACAACAGAATTTTTTGGCTAAAACATGGACATAAACGTCTAACTCCTACATGTATGCTGACAATAACAAACAAAAATCAGCAAATTTAACAAATACAAGTAATGTTGTAATATTCGGCAGTGAAGAATCTTAAATACCCTCTTTTAGGATTTTTAGAAAATAATAGTAGTATAAAAATTGGTTGAACGAATGCGAAAAGTAGGTCGAGCAACTGCGAACTGGATGTAAAGTGTTCGAATTTTACACTACCTGGGTGCTTTTTTATCATTTCGGAGAATAAATCGATCATGTTAGATTAAAGGACCTAGTATTTTCATCAAATTTAGTAGGTTAATTTTTGTTTCTGTGACAAAATCAACAAAATAGTCAAATTGAACCGAAAGAATGAACAAACTAAAAAACCAAATTATTTCATAAATAATTGAGTTGATTGAACGAAAAGACCCAAAATAGCTAAAAGGAATGAACTAGTTCAAATAGTAAAGTGAATAGTTCAATTAAATGCGTTACACACTGGTTGACAAATTTAATATACCTTCAACATTTTTAATACAGGGTATTAAAAAACCAATACTCATGTCTAACCATATTCTCCATACATCCATATAGTACTCGCAACGACACACTGATACACCCATTTAACTACCAAATTGATATGTTGGTTGACCTTTGATATTTCCAAATAAATTTTATGTTTTACTATACGAGAGACATAAATATTTGGTGTTTGTTTAACCATAACCATGTGTACGAGTAGCATGCATCAATATGCATTGATGAAGTTGTGTATGTTAAAATATTGGAACCATAGCTCAATTTTTAGCAAATAATATTCTAACTCTTAACATGCGAACCCCAAAATCTATATGGAAAACCAGAGATGCTCATGTGAGCAGAAGTTGCTTGTGCATCAAATAAAGTCAGTGAGTGAAATTTTTTTTCGTGAGTGTGTGTTATTTATTTTTAATTTTTTAACTTTCTTTTTATACCCTCCAGTCTAGTGATAGAGGGTATATATAACTTTGTCATTCCGTTTGTAACACCTCGAAATATTGGTCTAAGACCCCATAAAGTATATGGACTTTTGTCATTAACTTTTAACGCTTGTGATATTTTACTAATTTCGCAATAACATGTTTATTTGTAAACTAGGTGGTACCTGTGAATGTAGATATGTTAAGGGAACCATAATGAGTAATTTTGCAAAGGCACAGCGCAAATAGTCTCATTATCTCATGGTAAGGAACGTGCAAAGTTGAAAAATGTAAAAAAATCGCTTGATACTCTCATGAAATTTTTCGTTCAAAGTTCCATATTGTTGGGTGCGTTAAAGCTATTGCTCCAAATTTAATACCGTTTAATCAGTAGACTTGGGCAAATATTTGGTGTAGGTTCAGTGGATGTGCCGTCAATAAGAAAAAAGTTACATGGACCTAAATCTTTGATACCAATTTTTTTCAATTTTCAATTTTTCGAGGTTTTTTGATTGTAGCTTTTGGTGCAAACTGTAATTTTAAAATTCAAATACACATGGTAAAAGCCCTTGTAAATATGCACAATCTGAGATTGATGAGAGTGATGTGCTCGCAATGGTTACGAAGCTGCAGCTCTCCAAAGATGGGAAGAAAAAACGTGAATTTTTTAAAAAGTCTGTTTTTTGCGAGGCACACTCCGAGTTTTATTCCGAATGGTTCCGAATGCTTTGTGAACTTTATAATTTACCATTTCCCACTTGATTTACAAACGCACCCAAAAAATATTCAATTGCAAAAATTTTATGAGCTTTTTAAATTTTTTGCAAAATTTCGATATTTTAGTTTTGCATTATTTGACAGCCAAATGTGCATGGCTGAAAGTTGAACATGTAGAAACAATGGTATGTGCAAATATAATAAATCATGGAAAGCAACATTGATCAAAAGTTAATATTGGCGAATTCCGCGGCGTTTTTCTGTTTTCCGTTTTTTGTAAGGCACATCCAGGCCGCTTATCGAAATTGGTCAGTGAAAAGCGCGTTTGGTAGTATTTTTAATGCTTTATCTTCAATCCATTCGCACCCAAAAACAATTGACGTTTTAGTGGTTATTGGTGGTTTTAAATTTTTGATACTTTTAAATTTAATGGTTATATAAAATCTAACATTACTTAAATAAAGTAGAAAAGAAATGTATTTTGATAGATTTTGACATGTCTTATTCAAATAATATTTCAAAATTAGTCAATTGATTTTTGCAGTCGCGACAAAATTGACAAAATTAGTAATAACGTTAAAATATTTCGTAATAACCTTAATATTAGCATTTTTAATCATACTTTGAATAGTTTCAATATTCAGTGAAGGACAACACTGTAAAATCAGACATTTAATATTAAAAAAAAAAAAAAAATAAATTCAAAATTATAAATTTTTTTTTTCAAAAATTTTCCCTTTAAACCACTGCTGTTTCTTACCTAATAGAGATAGAATAATGGTGTTAACTAAGAACTTGTTGAGATTTTGTTAATGCATTTGGTAATATTTTTCTAAAAAAAATAAAACCGCTGGAAACATTTTTATTTCCAAAATATTGGAAAGTGTGCCGAAAAAAATTGGTTAAATGCAAATATCTCGATATTTAGCAAAGATTTTATGCATGTTTGAATATGTATTTTAGCTCCGGGTAAGCATAATACAAAATGGTACGTTTGGTTAACTTCGGATAAAAAATGTAATTTTGACAATTTTTTTAAAAATGTTAACTTTAAACCGCCATAGTTTTGGGTGCGATCGCTCAAATTAATGCACGCGGACGGATTTGAATTACTTGTTTATAATGTTATTTACCTACAAAGTCTTATCAATGTGCCACGAAAAAAAAATCGCAATTTTTTTTTTCTTAAATATTAAAAGTTAATGACAATTGCTCATATATATTCATGATCCTCGTTCGATTCTAAGACGATCTAGCGATATCTGTCCGTCCGTCCGTCCGTCTGTCTGTCAGTCTGTTGAAAACACGCTAACTTTTGAAAGACTTTACAGAAGCTCCTGAAGTTTGGCATATATGTTGGGCATTTACCTGGTCATGTTGGTATTGCAATCCAGCGAAATCGGTGTAGTGGTTCAAAAGTTATGAGCAAAAGAGTGAATTTAGGAAAGGGTTTTTCACGAATTTACGAGATAAAAAACACGATAACTTTCTAAAGGAAATTCTGAGGATGCTGAAGCTTGGCATATATATTTGTCGTTTCCTGCTGCTTCATATTGAATATCCGCCAAATCGGTCCAGTGGATCAAAAGTTATTAGCAAAACCGTAAATTTCAGATTCGCCTAACCTTAAATTCATGTGTTGAAAACCCGTTAAACATATTTTAAAAATATTGGTAAGTCACAAAAATATTTTACAACGCATTTTTGTCAGTCAAAAATATTTTTACACTAAAAGAAAAAAAAATACACTCGAAAAATTTTTACACTCAAAAAAAATGTTACACTCAAAAAAAAATTTAGTAAATTATTTTTTTTTTTCAAAATTAGTTAAAAAAAAAAAATGTTTTACATTTACTATAACTTAAAAAGGGCATTGTGGAGGGTATTCATAGATTCGGCCAAGTCGAATTAAACTTTTCTACTTGTTGGTTTTATGTTTATCCTTTTTTTTCGTGAGTGAAATAAAACCAACATGTGTGATTGTGATTAAAATTTAATAAGTTTTAATTTTTTTTTGTGAGAGTGTGATTAGAAAATGTCTGTCATGTTTGTAAGTCGAAAGGCACCCACACACACTACCATCTCTAATAGAAACCATGCGAACAATTTGGCAACACACGCGTGTCTTTTGCTATTGGTCAAATGTTCAAAAGTCATAGAGTTCATGTTAACGTTTTGGAATATTCCAAACCCATTTTACATGAACGAGTGCATTTTCATTCAAACTATGGCTATGCATATTTGCATTTAAACCTACAATGTTGAAATTTGAAAACAATTACGACGTGTTTTTTTCACGGCCAAGACGAATATTAAAATACCCTTCATTTTTCAAAAATCGTGTATTAAAATTTGTTCTAACTTATTATAAGCTTTTGTCTTAGAAATTCTAACTTTTATATTAAGGAATTTCTTTTTTCATTATTGAACTAATTTTCAATAAAATTTTTTTTTCGAACCTCGAACTTATTTTTTATGGAATTATTTTTTAATTTTTTTCAAATATTGGATTTATTTTCTATACAAATTTTCTATTTAACTTAATTTTCGAATATCGAACATATTTTCTACAGCAAAATTTTGTAGGAATATCGAACTTATTATCTATAGAAAATTTTGTTGGAATATCGAACTTATTTTCTATAGAAAATTTTGTTTGAATATCGAACCTATTTTCTATTGAAAATTTTGTTCGAATATCGAACTTATTTTCAATTGAAAATTGTGTTCGAATATCGAACTTATTTTCTATTGAAAATTGTGTTCGAATATCGAACTTATTTTCTATTAAAAATTGTGTTCGAATATCGAACTTATTTTCTATTGAAATTTTGTTTGAATACTTTTCTATAGAAAATTTTGTTCGAATATTGTTCAAATATCAAACTTATTTACTTAAGAAAATTTTGTTTAAATTTCAAAATTATTTTCAAATATTTAAATTTCTAAATATTTTTGTTTTTTTTTTCGATTTTCGAACTTAATTTTTTTTTTTTTTAATTTTATTCAAATATCGATTTTATTTTTCATATAAAATTTTGTTAGAATATTTCACCCATTTTCTATAGAAAATTTAGTTCGAATTTCAAATTTGTTTTCTATGGCAAATTTTATTCGAGTTTTGAATATCACAATTATTTTCCATAGAAAAGTTTGTTTGAATATCGATTTTTTTTTCGAACTTATTTTCTATAGAATTTTTTTTTTCGAATTTCAAACTTATTTTTTACAGAAAATTTTCTTCGAATTTCGAAATTATTTTTTAAACAAGTAGAAAAGTTGAATTCGACTTGGCCGAGTCTATGAATACCCTCTTAATGCCCTTTTTAGGTGTTATTAATTTTTCTAACGTGAAAAAATAACATTTTTGATTAGAAATATTTTATTTTGTGTAAAAAAAAATTTTTTTTAAGCAATTTTTGAAAAAAAAAATATAATAATTTACTAAATTTTTTTTTTTGAGTGTAAATTTTTTTTTAGTGTAAAATTTTTTTCGAGTGTATTTTCGAATGACAAAAATACGTTGTAAAATATTTTTATGACTTACCAATGTTTTTTAAAAACATGTTTAACGGGTTTCAACACGTAAATTTAAGATGAAACCAATCTGAAATTCACGGTTTTGCTAATAACTTTTGAACCACTGCACTGATTTGGCTGAAATTCAATACGAACCAGGCCAGGGGAACGACAAATATATATGCCAAGCTTCATCATTCTCAGAATTGCCATTCGATAGTTAGCGTGTTTTTTATCTCGTAAATTCACAAAAACCCCTTGCCGAAATTTTTTGCTCATAACTTTTGAACCATTGGACCGATTTCGCTGGATTGCAATACCAACCTGACCAGGTAAATGCCCAACATATATGCCAAACTTCAGGAGCCTCCGTAAAGTCTTTTAAAAGTTAGCGTGTTTTCAACAGACAGGCAGACGGACAGACGGACGGGTGGGCATCGCTAGATCGTCTTAAAATCGATTGAGGATCATGAATGTATATGGGGCATTCCATGTGAAATCGGACACTTTGAAAAACTTTTTTTTAGATTTTTCCAATTTGTTTACAGTTTTTAGTACCCTTCGAAAACTCCTTCGTGGTAAATTTTCAGATTTTTTGGATGACCCGTTCAAAAGATATCGAATTTTTAAAAATTGGTAGTTTGATCCTTTACTCAAACTTCTTTTAATCATAACTTCTTCAATAATGGTTCAAATTACAAATTTTTTTTCAAAATTTTTGTTTTTTTACGTACTTTTTAAAAAAAAATCCCAAAAAATTCTTAAAAGCGCTCTAGTATGCGATTTTTAAGTTTTAAAATTTAAATCTCATTTTTGAAAATGTTTGTACTCTTCGATTTTTTTGAATTTTTTTTGTGTAAAACTTCTATCAATTCTACAAATTTTTTGCCAGGAAGATCGTGGGATAACGATTATTACTATTTTTTAAAATTTTTTGAAAAAAATTTATTGTAATTTTCCAATCTTAAAATCATTTCTGTCTTAATATTTCTTTGGAACAAACTAATACCCTATCTCCAATTTCTAAGGGATCTCCCACACAAAACGACATTTTTTAAAATTTGTTCCAACCGCTCTAACTGCCCTAATAGTGCCCTTAGAGCAACAAAATGTATGACCCACCTACAATATTTTTTTAGTCTAAACATTTTCTCTGAACACATCTAGCCTCTATCTTCAACTATTAAGGCGGTCCCCATACAATTGTTTTATTTTTTGTAAATTTGTTTTATTTAATCAGCTCCTACCGGTCCAATGGTGCGTCCGAGATGGGTCATTAGTAAGACCGACCCCCATTTATTTTTACCCTACAACATTTTTTCAAAACATACCTACGCCCTATCTCCACTCCCTAAGTAGGCTCCCATACAAATAACAGTTGGAGCAAATTTTATAAAAATGTAATTTTGTATGGGAGCCTACTTAGGGAGTGGAGATAGGGCGTAGGTATATTTTGAAAAAATGTTGTAGGGTAAAAATAAATGGGGGTCGGTCTCACTAATGACCCCTCTCGGAAGCACCATTGGACCGGTAGAAGCTGATTAAATAAAACAAATTTACAAAAAATAAAAAATATTGTATGGGGACCGCCTTAACAGTTAAATATAGAGGGTAGGTGTGTTCAGAGAAAATGTTTGGACTAAAAAAATATTGTGGGTCGGTCATACATTTTGTTTCTCTAAGGGCACTATTAGGGCAGTTAGAGCGGTTGGAACAAATTTAAAAAAATTTCGTTTTGTGTGGGAGCCCCCCTAGCAATTGGAGATAGGGTATTAGTTTGTTCCAACGAAATGTTTAGACGTAAAAATTAATGGCGGTCGGTCTTATAAAGGATCCCTCTATGACGCACCATTGGAGCAGTAGAAATGATTTAAGATTGAAAAATTACAATAAAATTTTTTCAAAAAATTTTAAAAAATAGTACTAATCGTTATCCCACGATCTTCCTGGGCAAAAAATTTGTAGAATCGATAGAAGTTTTACACAAAAAAATTTAAAAAAAACCGAAGAGTACAAACATTTTCAAAAATGAGATTTAAATTTTAAAACTTAAAAATCGCAAACTAGAGCGCTTTTAAGAATTTTTTTGGATTTTTTTTTTTTTAAAGTACGTAAAAAAACAAAAATTAAATAAAAAAAAATTGAAATTTGGACCATTATTGAAGAAGTTATAAGTAAAAGAAGTTTGAGTAAAGGAACAAACTACCAATTTTTAAAAATTCGATATCTTTTGAACGGGTCATCAAAAAAATCTGAAAATTTACCACGTAGGAGTTTTCGAAAGGTACTAAAAACTGTAAACAAATTGGGAAAATCTAAAAAAAAAAATTTTCAAAGTGTCCGATTTGACATGGAATGCCCCATATACTTTATGGGATCCTAAACCAATATTTCGAGGTGTTTTCAACAGACAAGCAGACGGACAGACGGACGGGTGGGCATCGCTAGATCGTCTTAAAATCAATTGAGGATCATGAATATATATACTTTATGGGATCCTAAACCACTATTTCGAGGTGTTACAAACGGAATGACAAACTTATATATACCTTCTATCACTAGAGTGCAGGGTATAAAAATATTTTGTTCGAATATCAAACATAGGTTTGATTTTCTATGGAAAATTTAGTTTGAATTTCAAATTTGTTTTCTATGGCAAATTTTATTCGAGTTTTGGATATCAAACTTATTTTCCATAGAAAAGTTTGTTCGAATATCTAATTTATTTTCTATAGAAAATTTTGTTAAAAAATCAATTTTTTTTTCTATGGAATATATTGTTGAATTTCAAACTTATTTTCTTTAGAAAATTTTGTTCGAATTTCAAATATATTTCCTACAGAAATTTTTATTTGAATTTCGAACATATTTCCTTTAAAAAATAATGTTCAAATTTTGAACTTACTATTTTGTATAGAAAATTTTGTTCGAATTTATTTTTTATAGAAAATACTATTCGAATTTATTTTCTAGAAAAAACTTTTTTCGAATTTAGAACTTATTTTCTATACAAAATTTTGTTCGAATATCGACTTTTTTTTGCATAAAAATTTTTTCAAACTTGTTTTTTTTTTATTTCCATGTGTAGGGTATAATATTACAGCCATGAAACTTTGGTGACGCACATAATTATTCAAAACCAAGCTTTTATACACATGTAGTGGGGATATGGACGCGTGTTTATCTTAGATTTTCCATATCGGTGACAGCTATTCATAATTACTTTGTTCACAACTTTGTATGTAAATGTAGATTCTTGAGATGTCAGCATACATGTAACATTCAAATTCGTTCAGCTATGGTCTTTTGTCCTCCACTCCATATAACATATGTTTTTAGCCTTACTATCATAATTTTCAAAAAGCCATGACAACACATTTAAACAATGCGTTCAGTTCAATTCATTTAGCTGCAATTTACAATTTATTTAAACAATTAAACTTTACAAATCATGATTTAACCTTTTTTTTCTTATTGTAAATAATTTTGAAAATTTAAAAGTTAATTTTTTTTCTAATTCAATTGGTCAAAAATGGTTTTGACAATATTGAAAACAAAGAACAAGAAAAAAACATGACAATTGTAATAATTAACAATGTAAAACATAAACAAAATTTAACACACCCACCCATTTTTCAAGGCAAATATTTGAAATTTTAGAATTTGATTGTTCTATGTCAGGGTAAAAATCTATAGTAAATACAGAAATTTATTTTTGTTAAGTTTAAACTTTAAAGTAATAACAATTTATGCATTACAGTTCATGGTTAATATTGGACATAATTGAAATTTGTTTTTAAATGTAATTGTTATTGGATGTTCAAAATTAATGGTTTGAAGTTATTGAAAAAACAATTTTGTAGAATATTGGTTAAACTTTTGTTTGAATACTGAACATTGAGAATTTATTTATTTTAATTGTTTTCAAATATTGAATATCGTTTTAAGTATTCGAACATTAATTACACAATGCAACAACCAAAATCGGAATGAGATGAAACCAAAAGTAAATCAACGAAGACATTTTCCATAACAAACCCCTCAAGGCTTTTATTCAGTGCTAGATTTTTCTTTACACTTTTATTAATAACACTGTGCTCCAATTTGACACTTTTTTTAACAAGCTTTGCACCCTACTGGTAAAGTTAATTTGAGTACGCTGAACTCAATGGTGCTAGCCGTTTTTCGAAGTTAGCGCTCGTATTCGCGATTTAAAATGTTAATGCTTGAGTACAATAAAAACGATTTTTATACCCTCCACTTAGTGATAGAGGGTATATATAAGTTTGTCATTCCGTTTGTAACTCACCGAAATATCGGTCTAGGACCCCATAAAGTATATATATTATTGATCAGTGATCGATTTTAAGACATTCTAGAGATGTCCGTCTTTCCGTCTGTCCGTCTGTCTGTGGAAATGGTGATCACGATCAAAATATTACACGGAGATGTCTGAAACTTAACATATTTATTGGAAGTTCTCCTAAGCAGTTTGGTATTGCATTTGAGCGATATCGGTTCAGCGGTTCAAAAGTTATGATCAAAAATGTAAGGACACCTCAAAAATGTTGGTACATTCAAGGGTAATTCCAAAAATTTTCGACCCACTGTTCGGAAACATGCCTTTGGACGCCACTGAGAATTTGGCTCATAGATATCCACGTTTATATGAGATATGTTGCATTTTTGGATTTTCAAAATTTGCTGTAGTTTTCAAATTATCGCGGGTCAAAGTTCGACTTTTTTGGCAAAAGTCAGAAAAATACATGACGTTTAACGTGCTCTAACTTTTTAACTAGTAATCCAATTATCACAAGTAATGGCTCATATGAAAGCTTAATTCTTCTTATTTTAGGAAATATTTTCAAAAGCATACGGTTTTTTTTCAGAAGTGATGCAAAAATTCAAAAACATTTTTGTTTTGCGAATATTTAAAAAAACACATCTTCGATTTTTTTAAAAAAAAGTTTGGTGATAAACAATACTGTTTTGTACAACATATCCAAAATTCAGAGTGGGATCCCAATGGGATCAAAAAATATTCTGGTTTTAGTACGAAGTTCTTAAATTTTACCTTAGAAAAATAAAATTTTATGTTTCTTCAATATAAAAATTTAAATTTTCAAAGAAAATTATACTATTAAAATTTTGAAAAACATTTAAAACATTAGAAATTTAAATTTTCTAAGAGAAAAATATGAGAACCTCGTACTTAAAACAGAATAGTTTTTGATCCCATGGAGATCCCACTCTGAATTTTGAATATGTTATACAAAACATTGTTATTTTTCACCAGAATTTTTAAAAAAAAAAAATCGAAGATGTGTTTTTTTTAAATATTCGAAAAGAAAAAATGTTTTTGCATTTTTGCATCATTTCTGTAAAAAAAACTGTGTTATTTTAAAAATATTTTCTAAAAGAAGAACCCCAGCTTTCACATGAGCCTAAATTTGTGAAAATCGGGTCATTGGTTAAGAAGTTACAGCTCTTTAAACGTAATGTATTTTTCTTACTTTTGCTTAAAAAGTCAATCTTTGAACCGCCATAACTCGTTAAATACACCAAATGTAAAAAAACGATATATGGTTAGGCTGACCATTCGTACTGATTTGATCAGTACATGTACTGATTTTTCATCACGTGTACTGATCAAAAAACGTTGTACTGATTTGTACTGATTTTTTGAAATATGTACTGATTGTACTGATTTTTGAACATTTCAACAAAAAAAATATTTTTTTTTTTAAATTCTATACAAAATCATGAATTTCCATTAAAAAAGTCATTAGAGTAGTTTTATATAACTTAAGTCTGGCAATGAAATTATTCTAAGGAGCTTAATCTAAAGGTTCCCTAACGCAAAAATGTATCTGATAGAGTTGTCAATTATTCGCCTTTCAACTTTGTTCGAATAATTCAAATAATTGTTTTTGTTCGTTCGATCAAACGATTAAATCAAAAAAATTATTCGATTAATCGATGAGAATAACGAATAAAAAAGTGGTTATTAAAAAATATTTTCATAAACAACAAAATTTACAATTTCATACAAAGAACTTAAAAATTGAATAACTGAATTTACTATATAAAAAATGCATAAAAAACTTAAATTTAAATAATTTTAAGTTTTATTCCTCTTCATAAATGTTTACGAATTCATTTTTACGACATTTACGCCTGAAAAACACTTTTATCATCATTTTGTATTATTTTCTATAGCCACGCCCTTAAAAGGACGGGCTGAAAAAATAGCATTTCCTAATCATCTTGGTCCAATTGCAGGTCAATGAACTTCATATGACATTAAACTATTTAATTTGTTGAAAGAATATACATAAACAACTTGCAAAACAAAATGTGTTTTTCTGGTGGTGTTGTAGTTCTTTAATGGGGAACATTTTTCCCCTCGTCCAATTTTGCCGACGAACTTAACCAGCCTATGGCCATAAGACATAATTGTGCCAAACTTCAGGAGTGTAGCTTTTTTATTTTGGACTGTATCGTGACCTCCCAAGATGGACATCGGACATGTCTTAGAATCGATCACTGACCAATAATGGAATTCCTAGACCTATATTTCGATACTGTAGTTGGAGGGTATAAAAAAATAATTGTTCGATTAATTGACATAAATTAATCGATTTATTCGTTATTCGAAAATAGTAATTTTTGAATTAATCGAACAAGAGTTTGGTTTTGTTTGATCGATTAATCGAATTATTCTTAATCGGGTGACAACTCTAGTATCTGACCATGAAGTTATTTTTATCTTTTCTGTAACAAAATGTTTCTGAATGATGGATTTTCTATATTTTTAGAAATGTAATTGCATGAATCCAAATGATTCTAGGATGTTTAATGAGGTAATGTCATCAGAATTTGACATTTGGCTGTTTAATAACAACATGTGCTTATTATCTGGGAAGTTTTCTAAAAGAAAGAGTTATCAAAACTTAAGGGTCGTCAGAATCTGAGAAATTTTGTTATTCTCAAAACCTGTGGGTTTTTGTTATATTAAATTTTCTGTAAAATAACGACAACAGTTTATGGCAGTTGTTTTTTGAACAGTTCTTTTCACTAAAATTCAAATTGACCCCAAGTTTGTTAATTTAATTGAAATTTTTTGAGTGTAAGAAAAATAAACATAAAAACTCGAGCGTACTGATTTGAGTTCAGGAAAAAATGGTCACCCTATATATGGTACATATATCATATTTATGAGGGCTATCTATGTGTCAAGGTTCAAATTAATCTGAGACACCATTTCCAAAAATGACTAAAATTTGAGCTAAATATTCTGGAATGGCCCTCAACATAAACTCAAAATACAAAATGCTTTAATTCGGCTGCTGGTTGACATATGTGAACATAATTGAACACATTTTTTGACAAAAAAAAGGAAAAAAATCGCGGAATTTTTTTTCGCGGAAATTTTATTTTAAATTTTTTTTTTTTAAGTTTTTTGCAATAATCTTTTTGATATTGTGGAGGGTATCAATACATTCGGCACGGCCGAATTTAACTTTTTTACTTGTTTTAAACTATTGCGGCAATTTTTAAATTTAAAACCATTCAAGTATTCTGATAAATTTTTATTAAAAAATAAAAATTGTTTTATTCGACCTTTAAAATATTATATTTTGAGGATGTTTATTCAGGCTCGAGGTCATTATTTTCTTTACTAATTAAAACCATGATATTCTCATAGCATAATTTTCATGAAAATTATTTTTTTTGTTTTAAATTTATTTATGTTGGTCATTTTTGCAAGACTTAATCGACACAAATACCGAAACAAGTGTCGATTATAAATATAAAACAAAAAAATAATTTTCTTGAAAATTATGCTATGAGAATATCATAGTTTTAATTAGTAAAGAAAATAATGACCTCGAGCCAGAATAAACATCCTCAAAATATTCCATTCAAGTATGTTAAACAAACACAACAAATCATATTATCGTGAATTTTTTACGCGAAAAACATTTTTTGTTCGCGAAACATCTTTATTTTTGTAAAAAAATTAGTTCAATACAAATATTTTTAGATTGATTTGAATTTACGACAGCCATCTGGTAAAGCTAGTTCGTGTACAGGGTTGCCAGAATTGTTGGGTACAAAATCGTCAAAAATGTACGATTTTTATTTAGAAAAATCGTCAAAATCGTCATCCCACTTACAAAAATCGTCAAAAAATCGTCGAAATAAAAAAGGTATATATATCCTTGATTAAAGATTAATTCTAAATCATTCAAGCGATGCCCGCCAGTCTGCTGAAGACATGATGCAGTCCAATTCCAGAAGAGCTAA
The DNA here is from genome assembly GCA_963921195.1 of Pegoplata infirma. Classification (NCBI taxonomy): domain Eukaryota; kingdom Metazoa; phylum Arthropoda; class Insecta; order Diptera; family Anthomyiidae; genus Pegoplata; species Pegoplata infirma. The sequence continues at coordinate 261,054,130 of OY992536.1, read as the reverse complement.
ATCCATGCAGTTTGGCACAAATATATCTTATGGCCATTGGATGATTCAGTTCGAAAATTGGCAAAATCAGACCAGAAAGAACAAAGTTCCCCTTTGTAAAACTAAACCTAACTCTGAAATTTTGTTTTACATTTTTTGATATAATTTTAAGCATATGAAATATTTGTATGAAAGAACACGTCATGCAGTTGGGCCAAGTTAATTGGAAAATGTAATTCTTTTTCTGTCCACCCTTTTTTTAAGGGTATAAAAAAATAATAATGATAAAATTGCATAAATATCATAATAAATCAAAGAAAAGAAAGGTCCTCCGCCAAAAAAAACTCTGCATAATTTTTACAAGGGAAAAAGAGAATGTAACCCTCTCACTACAAAAATATTGATGGATAGTTTTTTTTAACTAACAAGCAATAAATATTCATTGAATACTAAAGTTATTTAAAAAAATTTTTTTGTTATTTTTTAAAATCGTCATTTTTTAGGCAAAAATCGTCAAATCTTCATATTGCTATTTTGGGGGAGTAAAAATCGTCAAAATGCAGAGAAATCGTCAAATCTGGCAACAGTGTTCGTGTACACTAAATCCCATTGTAATATCAGTTTTTTTAAAGTTAGCGTATGTGTTAGCGATATTCGCGATTTTTTTTTTTTTTAAAGTAAAAAAAATATTTTTTTTCATATTATTTAGACAATTGCTGAATTTTTATTTATAGAATTTAGATCTATTGAATATACAAAAAAATTTATTCGCGAAATTTTGTTCCCAATTTTTTTTTATTTTCCTATTAGTTTATAAAAATGAGTAGAATACGATAAATTACAGACACAAAACTTTTCGAAAATTTTTTTCTCTGCATTTTTTAAATTTATATTTAAAACTATCCCAAAAGCATAAAAAATAAATTTTTGTAGCACCAAAGCTTTACAATTTTAAATCGCGAATATCGCGAATACGAGCGCAAACTTCGAAAAACGACTAACACCATTGAATTTAGCGTACCCGAATTAGCATTACCAACAGGGTGCCCAGCTTGTTAATTTTTGCGACTAGCACAGTGTAATCATACGCAACGGTGCAAAGTGCTTTATTTTTAATAATTTGGCCATTCAGTAAGTAGGCAGTGAAACGATTGCAGCGAAATTAATACCGGTTATAGCTAAAGTAACTTCGAGCTTAAGTTTGGACGAAGGACCCCACATGTCCAATAAGGGCACCACCAGATGCCCCTAGTAGGACAAATTTAGTTTACAAAAACTCTAAATGCTTTAAAATCACCAACCTCGAAAATTCAAAAAAATTAAAAAACAAGTAGAAAAGCTTAATTTTATTTTGGCCGAAAATACCATTTTAAAGGATATTAAATTTTTTAACGTGAAAAAAATGAACAATTTTGATTAGAAATATTTTATTTTGAGTAAAAAAATTTTTTTGTCATTTTTGTAAAAAATTTTTTGAGTGTAAAATTTTTTCGAGTGTAATTTTTTTTTTTAGTGTAAAAATATTTCTGAGAGACAAAAATACTTTGTAAAGTAATTTTGTGGCTTATCATTTTATTTTGAGTAAAAAATTTTTTTGTCATTTTTGTAAAAAAAAACGAAAAATTCCAAAAAAAAAATTTGGAGTGTGAAATTCTTTTCGAGTGTAATTTTCTTTTTTTAGTGTAAAAATATTTCTGAGTGACAAAAATACTTTGTGAAGTAATTTGTGGCTAACAATGTTTTTAAAACTTATTTTTTTAAATCTCGGTTTTTTCAACACGTGAATTTAAAGTGAAACCCATCTGACCGATTTGGCTGAAATTCAATACGAACCAGATCAGGGGAACGAAAAATATATATGTCGTTATTTATAACCTCAGAATTGTCTTTCGAAAGTAAGCGTGTTTTTTATCTCGTAATTCCCAAAAAACTCCTTGCCGAAATTCACTGTTTTGCTTATAACTTTTGAACCGATTTCACTGGATTGCAATAATATCCTGACCAAACTTCAGGAGCCCTCGTAAAGTCTTTTAAAAGTTATGTGTTTTTAAATGATTAATTACTTAGACAGACAGACGGACAGACGGCAAAAAAACAGACTGCAAAAAAACTGTTTGAGTAAATTTTTAATTCAGCTTAAAGCTAAATATATATATGGGGCATTCCATGTCAAATCGGACACTTTGAAATTTTTTTTTTTAGATTTTCCCAATACGTTTACAGTTTTTAGTACCCTTCGAAAACTCTTTCGTAGTAAATTTTCAGATTTTTTTGATGACCCGTTCAAAAGATATCGAATTTTTAAAAATTGGTAGGTTGTTCCTTTACTCAAACTTCTTTTACTCATAACTTCTTTAATAATAGTCATAATTGCAATTTTTTTTTAAAAAATTTGGTATTTTTACGTACTTTTTAAATAAAAATCCCGAAAAATTCTTAAAAGCGCTCTATTATGAGATAAGTTTTAAAATTTAAATCTCATTTTTGAAAATGTTTGTACTTTTTGATTTTTTTGAAATTTTTTTGTGTAAAACTTCTATCGATTCTACAAATTTTTTGCCCAGGAGGATCGTGGGATAACGATTATTACTTTTTTTTAATTTTATGAAAAAATTTTATTGTAATTTTCCAATCTTAAAATCATTTCTACAACTCCAATGGTGCGTCATAGAGGGGTCATTTATAAGACCGACCCCCATTAATTTTTACGTCTTAACATTTCTTTGGAACAAACTAATACCGTATCTCCAATTTCTAAGGGGGCTCCCACACAAATCGAAATTTTTTAAAATTTGCTCCAACTGCACAGTGGATTATATAAGATGAATGCATCTCATAATTGATTTTTGCAAATGTTTGAAATTAACCATAAAACAAGTTCTATCGTAAAGCTAAGATGTCAAGCAATAATTATTTTCATAAATCATAGTTATTATGTCAACAGAAGTATTCGAAAATGGCGACAGAACACACAACTTTCGACTTTAAAGATTTGGGGAGATAAAATTATACGATATTCAAGTGCGTATTTTTAATATTTCTAATTATTTTTTTTGGGATTGTAACACCATGTTGGAAAGGGTAACTTGTCCAGATTCTATTTTTGTTATGAGCTTTGTATATATTGTTAGCAGAATTGACATTTTTTCATTTGAAGTATATAATATTTTTTTGCTAACCTACGCAACTTTGACTAGGTTTTAACTGTTAGCGCCGTTTTCCTCCAATCTAGTTATAACATAGAATTAAAGTTAAACTTATTATCTAAAAGATATATCAAAACTAGCTGCCTTTTCGTGCCTTTAAACAAATGGCATGCAAAAATGTTGACGAACTTTCAAATTAAAAATAAATAAAAATTTAATTATGAATTATTTTCTCTCATTATGCCCTACTCAATTTGCCATTCCGTGTGTGACGCAACGAAATATCGGTCTAGGATCACATAAAATACATATAACATTGATCCATGATCAATTTTAAGATATTTAAGCGATGTCTGTCCGTCTGTCTGTGGAAAGCACGATGTAGTCTAAACCAAAAGAGCTAGACCCCGGAAGTTTGACAAAAAAAAAATACTTATAACTGGCTAAGTTTGTAAATGGGCAAAATCGGACCTCGGGTTAAACAATTTCCCCTTAAAAAAAAACAAAAACAACCCCAAAAAAACATTTTTTGCTTATTTTTTAGCATATTTGTTCAACAATTGAACAATATGTTGATTACTATAAGAATTAAAAAACCTGCGCTTGTCAAAGAGACTGAGAAACGTATTTTTTTTTTTTTTTGTCCGCCGCCGTTTGGAGGCGTGGCTATAACAATAAATGCTAAAATTGTGTTATTTTTGCGTATTATAATTAATGAGTTTGTAGACATTTATTGCAAAAAGGTAGAGGTAGTCCTCGCCGACAAACCCCCCCCCCCCCTTACAAAAAAAAGACAATTTATTTATTTTTTTCACTTTTTGAAGGGTTCTGGAAAGATTTGGCAACAGCCGAATTTAACACAATTTTTTTATCTTGGCAACCTTCATACGATTTTTTTATTATAACTTCCTTATTTTTGTCGTATTACAATAAAATATCAGTTAAATTTTATATTTGACACCAATTAAAATCTATATGAATCCGGTAATTTTTTTAAAAATTGCAACATTTGGCCCTTAAAAGTCTATGGGGCTAAATGTTGACCTTTTCTGAAAAATTTATCTACGAAATTACTTATTATAAATATCTGTTGCAAAATTCAATTGAAAATAATTAGAAAATATAAAAAATACCTATTTAACTTGTCCTAACATTTTACTTTTCAGGGGGGTCGCGAACAATTTTGTTAAAACTTAAATTTTGGTAAATTTAAAACTCATTTTTTTTTTGTTGTGTTATAAAAATATTCAAATACTTTTGTTAAAAAAATAAATTATTTCCATCGCTTAAGGTCCCTCGTAATCACTGTGCAGTTGTTAATTTCCCGGGATGCCCACACTGATTTGTGAAGTTTTTTGGCTGAGTCTGGGATCTGACAGTTCGTTTTCTATTAACTTTTCGATGCTGATTCTGAATCTGGATTTCAAATTTTTCTAGTCGTTAGTTTTTTGAGAAAATTAAGGGCAAAGTTCACAAAAACGTATTCTTGTGAATTTTTAAGAGCTTTGTTTGTGATATTTTTGGATGCCTCTGGGATCTGACCACTTTTTTCGATTTTCTTTTTAATGGTGATTCCAAATCTGGATCCGAATAACGGATCTTGATTAGTGATCGAATAAAATGTCGATCAATACCAAACATTGGTACATAATTTTGGAAAAAGAACAATCATTACTCAAAATTGGACTTAAAATGCTTTCTAAGTAAACATTTCTCCATTTCTGATCAGGTTAAACTGGAATTATTCTTTTATTTCGGAAATAAAAAATGGATGACGATAGTAAGTTTCGATATAAAATGTCGTAGTTCGGGACCTGGTTTCCAAACCAAACGGTTTCGATAAATCTTTCAATGCGGCTTCTGAATTTGATTCACAAATTTTTCCATTACTTCAGGTTTAAAAAAAAAACTGAATGCGAAGTTCACGTTAATTTTTTTTTTTTTGTGGGGGGTCGCGAAAAATTTGAAATATTGAAAAGGGGTCACAAAGCAAAAGTTAGTGACGAGCTCTGGTCTAATGCCTCACATATGTATACCTTTTAAATTAAATTAATTAATATATTTTAAAAACAGTATTTAAAAATCAATTAATCAATTATTATTTTTTTTTAAATACAGTTTCTCACAAATGAACTGTAACACAATATTTAACACAAATTAGCATAACTTAAGATAAAACATGATTGAATACATGTTTTTGTTTTATTTCTTTGACTCTAACAAAAAAAAATATACTACAATATTATTAAGAAAAATTTAAAACATTAAAATAAATATAAAATAGTTAATATTAATTACTTAGATTTATTTTAAATTTTTTAACAACTACTTGTAACAGTAAAAGCCCTTGCAGAAATTTAAATACTTATAACGGTTTTTCTGCAGCAAAATACTATTAACAAACCATTAAAACAATTACCTGCAGTGGTGGTTAAATCAGAAAAAAATAATTGACAATTATAAAATTCCAATGCCCCATCCATTTGAAATAATAATAAAAAAAAGAAATAAAAATTAAATAACAAGCACCCTTGAGACAATTGAAATTAACAGTAAATATAAACAAGTAGAAAAGTTAAATTCGACTTGGCCGAATCTATGAATCCCCTCCACAATGCCCTTTTTAAGTGATAGTAAATTTTCTAACGTGAAAAAATAACATGTTTGATTAGAAATATTTTATTTTGTATAAAAAAACTTTTTTTAAGTAATTTTTGAAAAACAAAAATTATATAAAATTTTTTTTTTTTTGATTGTAAAATTATTTTTTTGAATATGTTTTTTTAGTGTAAAAATATTTTTGAATGACAACAATATGTTGTAAAATATTTTTGTGTCTTACCAATGTTTTTAAAACATGTTTAACGGGTTTTCAACACGTGAATTTAAGGTGAAACTACTTGGCTGAAATTCAATACGAACCAGGCCAGGGGAACGAAAAATATATACGCCAAGCTTCAGAATCCTCAGAATTGCCTTTCAAAAGTAAGCGTGTTTTGTATTTCGTAAATTCACGAAAAAACCCATGCTGAAATTCAGTCTTTTGCTCATAACTTTTGAACCAATGGACCGATTTCGCAGGATGGGAATACTAACCTGACCATGTAAATGCCCAACGTATAGGCCAAACTTCAGAAGCCTTCGTAAAGTATTTCAAAAGTTTGCGTGTTTTCAACAGACAGACGGATGGACGGACGGACGGACATCGCTAGATCGTCTTAAAATTGATCGAGGATCATCATTATAAGTATATACTTTATGGAGTCCTAGACCAATAGTTCGAGGTGTTACAAACGGAATGACAAACTTATATATACATACCCTCTATCACTAGAGTGGAGGGTAAAAAAAGAACCCTCCTTGCATGCATGTAGTGGGTCGTAGACGGTCCCTTTTTTTGCAAAGTATGTAAATTGGGTTTAGACATTTGTGATACAATTTAGGGAAATGTTATTGTACCCTCTTACCACAGTATGGTTGTACACTAACTTTGTCATTCTGTGTATATACATTTTTATCATTATTTTCCATTATTTTCTATAACAACGCCCCCAAAAGGGAGGAGGTTAGAGGGTGCTGTGGCTTAGTGGTTAGCGCGTTGGACTACTAGCCAGCAAACCTGGGTTCGATTCCCGGCTCAGGCAGAACAACATTTTTTTCAGATATTTATTAGTTTCTATTTATAACTAATATCTATCGCAGCACCCTCCTTCGTTGATAAATAGCACTAAAACGTCAATGAAGTAAAATATTAAAATAATGGCTATGAAACACAGCTTCAAAAATAATTCGCCAGATCAATAACAGATGGCGATGCAACAACTGTACTCAAAATTATCAACACGCGCAATTACAGTGTTGCCATACTGAAGCCCTTCTATCTTTCAAATCTTTCATCTCTCTTCTATCCCCTTTCCGAAAGAAACAACACGGTTACATTAGTAATTGATAGGCAGCATTGCCTGTTTCTTTAAAAAAAAAAAAAAAAAAAAATTAAATTTTCCGATTGACAAACAAACGTATGAAAGTAAATCGGCTCAAAAACTGATTCTGAGTCGATCGGTTTGCTTGAAGGTCTAGGACCAATACTTCGACAATAAACGACAGATTTTAAAATTTTTAAAACTACTCATCCTATTTTAAAAATGTGTTCACCAATATTACAATGGTCCTTAAGGGTGGATAAATGCTGGTTTTATCGATAATGGCCACATATACACCAATTTTTGGCCAAAAAAACGTAATATTTTAAAATCTCTAAAACTACGCATCCGATTTCAAAAGTGTTTCCATCAATATTTAGAATGGACCTTCAGGAAGGACAAGGTTTCATCGACCACGTCCACTTTTAGACAAAAAACTTAAAATTTTAATATATCCGAAACTACTCATCCGATGTCAAAAATTATTTAGCCAATATTTAGGAAGGTTTTTAACATGACAATGTTTTTAGGCTGGTGTCTAATTTTAAAAAAGTTGCAGGACGCCACCTCAATTTGACTATATAAGCTAACAATTAACGAAAAAGAAAACAAGAATTAATATTATAATTTTCTTAAAACCAAAAATTTTAATAACTTGGGTTTGTAACTTGGATAATAGTTCACCTCGTGGTGAATAAAACCGTTTTTCACCAGCTGGTGAATAAAAAGTAACATAACATAAAAGTAACATAAAATTTTTCATCAATTTTTTTTCCATAAAGTTTTTCATAATTTTTTTTTTTTCATCAAATTTTTTTATCAAACTTTTTTTTCATCGAATTTTTTTTTTCATAAAAAATTTTTTTTTCACCAAACTTTTTTTTCTATTTTTTTTCAAAATTTTTATCAAATTTTTTTTTCATCAAATTTTTTTCATCAAATTTTTTTTTTTCATTAAATTTTTTTTTTCATCAAACTTTTTTTTCATAATTTTTTTTTTTATCAATTTTTTTTTTTTTTTATAATTTTTTTTTTTCATCAATTTTTGTTTCAGCAAATTTTTTTTTCATAAAATTTTTGTTCATTAATTTTTTTTTCATCATTTTTTTTTTCATCAAATTTTTTTTCATCAAAATTTTTTTGTATTAATTTTTTTTTTCGTCAATTTTTTTTTATCAAATTTTTTTATCACATTTTTTATTATCAATTTTTTTCTCACCAAAAAAAAATTTTTTTCATAAATGTTTTTTACATCAAAAAATTTTTCTTTTCATCAAAAACTTTTTTTCATCAAAATTTTTTTTCACCAAAAATTTTGGGTTCATTAAATTTTTTTTAACATAATTTTGTTTTTCGTGAAAAAAATCCTTTTTTTTACCAAAACTACTTTTTCACCATGTCTAAGCTTTTCGCATAAAAATTTTCCATTTGCTTATCAAATGTACATAAAACAAGTGAGTGTGTTATATTCTTTGGTGCCGAATCTTTTATACTCTCCAAAATGTAAACACTTTTTTGCACTTTTTTTTGCACTTACTTACGAAATGTACAGCTCTCTTTGGCAAGTACACCCAAATCTTCCGCAAAACATTATCATGATTTAATGTTTTGGGCAAGAGTACAAAATTCGCAGGCATTTTTATATTAGGTTAGTCATAGGCTAGGTTTCATCAACCACGCTCATTTGTACCTAAATTTAAAAATATCCGAAACTACTCATCCCATTTTAAAATATTCCCAAAAAAGTACTTTCTGAAGTAGTGTACTTTTGTACTTTTTAAATCTCCTGAAATAATAGTCATATAAACTTGAAATTTGAAATGTGAGATGCTCCCGCCCAAAAAAAAATATTTCTAAAATAAGTACCTTTTAGAAATTCAGATTATATTGGAGTAAAAAGCGTATATAATTTAATACTGGTTTATTTCCTGAAATAATGATTCTAGAAACTTGATATGTGGAATGTAGGATCCATCGAAAAAGATCCCAACATTTATCGTGAGGAGGAGGTGTCCCCAACGAATCCGTCAAACCTAACTTTTAACTTTGCAAAACTAAGGTACATTCTAACGTGCATACAGCAAAAATAATTGTTGTTAAGGTGCGGTAATAGTATTGAATTTTAAAACAGGGTTTGCATCGTCAGAAAATAACTACAATAAGTTTCGTTGATTAAATTTTTTTTGTGAACTCATATTTTTTGGAGATTTTAATGGGTCATATTTTCATAGAACCCAATGGCCCTAATATTCTTTTTTCGAACTCAATTTTGAAGTGAAAGGGTTTATCCCACTAAAATGAAATTTTTAGTCGTTAATAAGTAAATTAAGTAAAATAATAACACTGTGCTCGAATTTAACACTTTTACTTAAACAAGCTGGGCACCCTACTGGTAAAGTTAATTTGAGTACGCTGAGTTCAATGGTGCTAACCGTTTGTCGAAGTTAGCGCTCGTATTCGCGATGTTCGCGATTTAAAATGATGCTAAAGTACAATAAGTATACCTATCGACTCAGAATTACTTTTTGAGTCGATTTGGCGATGTCCGTCCGTCCGTCTGTCCATCTATCGGTTTAAGCACGATACAGGTCGCAATTTTCAATCAATTGACTTGAAATTTTAAACTTAAGCATATTTTGGTAAAAATCGGTCCATGCTAAGACCTAGCCACAGACTAAATACAGACTCGACAGTAGAGTTTTACAAGAAAAAATGGGGAAAAAATAAGCGATTTTAGAATAAAACACAGCGGTTTTTAGTCCGTTTTACGCTAACATGGCAACACTTTCTACGAATTAGGAGTGAGTGAGACAACAAAAACCGATCTGGCATCCATTTTTCTTAGGGCGCGTTATATCAGTTTTCTCTTTCTAACCTAATTCGTAGAATAATTTGAAAACATTAACCATATGGTTAAAAAATACTTTTTTGACACCTGTCATATTTGTCGAGTTTGTATTAGTCTGTGACCTAGCCCCCATACAAACGCCCACTTCGAATTTGGCTTAAATGACTCCAATAACCGTTTTATAATAGATATCGATCTGAAATTTAACAGGTAATCAAATTTTGTATGGACGAAGCATCCCAAATTTTAAAGGAATCGGGTTAGTCCTTCTGGTAGTCCCCATACAAACCACAATCCCGATATTCACATAATTTCCTCAAAATTCATAAAAATATTTGATAAAAATTTTATTTTTAGGTTTTAAACATGTACTTTATTTAGTAACCTCATCAAATCGGAATATAATTGGACCATTTTAGGACTTAGTCCCCCATATAAAAATTTCGACCGATATTCAGTTAAATCGGCCTATTGGCAACAAAAATAAACCAATTCCACAAAAATTTGGTCTGTGTGTGTTTTCTACACAAATTAAAGAATCTAACAAAATTTATAGTAGAACCAATCGGTCCATGTTTAGACTTGGGCCCATTTTCCGAAAAACACTGGTGTAGGGTATCATATGGTCGGTCTTGACTAAAGTACTGCACAATTCAACATTTTCTGTAAAAATGTCTTTTTCAAAAAATCCATGTCATGCCATGTCATGTTAATTCAAACAAGGTGTTGTGCCATGTTATGCTTACTCAAACACACTGTCTTAGCATGTCATTAAAACTTATCGAAGCTGTTGTACCATGTTGAGTTCAGTATTATGTCTTCTAGTGTTCTTTTGCATCATGTTTTTAATACTGTTTGGCCTACCTTACACGAAAATATAAATTCTTCATTGTTTTTTTAATAAAAATCCTAAATCAAATAAATAATTGATTAAAAATAAATTAAATTCAAAGCATTTGCTATAGGTGGATTTTTTTGCTAACGTGTATAAATTATCCCATACAAATTTGACATAAATTTGCCGTATATACATAGTTAAAAAACGTCAAATTTGTATGGGATAATTTATACACGTTAGCAAAAAAATCCAGCTTATGTTAATTGAAATAACGGCAATGAAACAATTCCCCTAGTTTTTTTTACAAAAACAAAGCATTAAAATACAATAAGATTATTTATTAATAGACAAAATATAAATGCTCCGTTATTTGATTACCGTTATCCTTCGCATAATTTCACTAAAATGTTAAAAAAAAATGTAATGAAAAGAAGTGTGCAATAAAACTAAACGCTAGTTTATAATAATTATATTATATTTTATATGAAATAATTAAGATTTATATATGTTCTAAAGTCAATAAAAGACAATTTTTACTGTTTTATAACAAATTAATACAAACAAATTTGGGGGGGTGAAATAAAGCCATAGGCAATAAGGCCATATGGCCTTATTTCCCAAAGAGTTGAGAAATAAGGCCCAAAGAGTTGAGAAATAAGGCCATATGGCGTAATTACCAACCACTGTTGGAAATAAAGCCATATATGGCTTTGTTACTCATTTGAATATTTTTAAAAATGTTCATCATTATTTTGCGGAGAGTGTGGAAATATATTTCCACGTAAATCCTGCTACCCAAAAAAAATATTTAGCGAAGCCGCTAAATTAATTTATGGAGTTTGAAATGGCGTACGGACATAGCGCCCAAGGTCTTATCGCCCAAAACCGTAAATGTCATATCGCCCAAGCTGCGACATATAGCCCAAAATGATAGGTCTAAAAATGTTATTTCTCGCAAAACAAAATTGTCAAAAAATCCAAAATATTTTTTTTGGGCGAAATGTCGAAATTACGACTTCTATGATTTGTGTTTTTGTAATAAAGGTTTTCTGCGTAGCCGGCCTTCGGCCGGGCTTAGGGATTACATACTCCATGCATTAAACCCACCCTCTCTGCAAACCAAAGCTATTTTGGTTATCAGGCCTTTTTGAGGCATAACAAATTTAATAGCGCAAAGGCCTGCTACCCTAGAAAACTTTACTTTGCGGAGAGGGTGGGTTTAATGCATGGATTTTGTAATCCCTAAGCCCGGCCGAAGGCCGGCTACACAGAAAAACTTTTTTTGTTAAACAATCTTTAAATAAAAAATCCTGCCAATAAAAAATTGGTGCCTCTAGACCCCTCTAAGTTCCGAGGTTCCTGGCATATGTGGTTTTTTAATTAAAAGATAGTCAAAAAAAAAGAATTCTGCGTAGCCGGCCTTTGGCCGGGCTTAGGGATTACAAACTCCATAAATTAATTTAGCGGCTTCGCAAAATAATTTTTTTTTGGGTAGCAGGATTTACTGGGAAATATATTTCCACATTTTCAGCTGATATGGCTTTATTTCCACTTTGGTTGCAAAATCAGTATGATTTTATTGCTTAATCGTGTTGCTAATAACGCCATATGGCCTTATTTCCCATTGAATTGAGAAATAAGGCCATATGGCCTTATTGCCTATGGCCTTATTTCACCCCCCCACAAATTTAAATTAAATGTATAAATAATTTCTCTTTTCCACTTAAGAACTTACATTTAAATATTTTGTTCATTAAAGCTTCAAAAGAAGATCCTTGAAAGTAGTAAATATCATAATTAAATATTTTTTGCAGTTTAATTGCATATAATGAGCCATACAAATGGTAAAAAAGCATCAATTGTGTCATATGCTTAGGCTGACCATACGTACTGATTTGATCAGTACATGTACTGATTTTTGATCACGTGTACTGATCAAAAGACGTTGTACTGATTTGTACTGATTTTTTGAAATATGTACTGATTGTACTGATTTTTGAACATTTCAACATAGAAAATTATTTTGTTCGAAAATTTTTTACAAAAACTTGAATTTCAATAAAATAAGTCATCGGAATAGTTTTTTATAACTTAAGTATGCCAAAGAGATAATTTGAGTTAAATCAATTCTAAAAAGTTCAGAGTTCGTGAAGCAAGAGGTTCATTAATGAAAAATATATCTGGTCATGAGGTTATTTTGATCATATAAATATGAAAAGTTTTATATGAAAAGACGCCCATAATCTTTGAGGTTTTCTAAACGATGGACTTTTTATATTTTTAGAAAGATAATGTAATTGCATCAATTCAAATGATTCTGAGATATTCGATAAAGTAATGTCTTTAGAATTTATTGGACAAATTCTGAGTGATTTCATCAGCCGCTATTTAAAAAATATGTGCTTTTTATCTGGGAAGTTTTATAAAAGTTAGAGTTATCAAAACTTATGGAATAAAGTCCTCAGAATTTGAGGGATTTTCTTAAACTCAAAACCTGTGGGTTTTTGTTTGTTATAATTTCTGCACTGAAACGATCAACATTCTAAGGAAGCTGTTTGAAGTCAGTTAAATTTTTCGCAAAATAACGACAACAGTTTAAGGCAGTTGTTTTTATACTACTAATACTCATTGTCCCAAGTTTGTTAGTTTAACCGAATTTTTTTTGTGTGTTGACTCGACATAAGTGGCATGTGTCAAAAAAGTTGTCCTTAACCATGTGGTTAATTTTTTCAAATTATTCTACGAATTAGGTTAGAAAGCTTATATAACGCGCCATAAGAAAAATAGATGCCAGATCGGATTTTATTGTTTCACTCACTCCTAAGTCGTAGAAAGTGTTGCCATGTTATCTTAAAATTTGCTAAAAATCGCTCTGTTTTCTCCCAAAACCGCTTAGTTTTTCCCCATTTTTATACCCTACACCACTCTGTGGTACAGGGTATAATGAGTTTGTGCTGATGTTTGTAACTATCCGAAATATTGGTCCTAGACCTACCTTCAAGCATACTTAGAATCACTTTTTGAGTCGATTTAGCGATGTCCGTCCGTACGTCAGTCTGTCCAGCTATCGGTCGCAATTTTCAACCAATTGACTTGAAATTTGAAACTTAATCATCTTTTGGCCCAGAGACAAAGCCTATTAAAATTGAAAAAAATCGGTCCATGTTAAGACCAAGCCCCCATACAAACGCCCCCTTTGGATTAGCCTTAATTGACTCTAACAACTGAATTTTAATAGATATCGCTTTGAAATTTTACAGGTAATCAAATTTTGTATCATTCCAAATTTCAAAGAAATCGGGTCAGTCCTTCTGGTAGTCCCCATACAAAATACCCTACCGATATTCACATAATTCCCTCAAAATTCCTAAAAATGGCAATATTTGATAAAAATTTTATTTTTAGGTGTTAAAGGTGAACTTTATTAACCAAATCAAATTGGAATATAATTGAACCATTTTTGGACTTAGTCCGCCATATCAAAATTTCGACCGATATTCAGTTAAATCGGTCTATTGGGAAAAAATAAACCAATTCTGCTAAAATTTGATCTGTGTGTGTTTTCCACACTAAATAAAGATCTAACAAAAGATAAATCCAATCGGCCCATATTTGGACTTGAGACCCATTTCCCGGAAAACACTGGTGTAGGGTATCATATGGTCGGTCTTGACCGATTATAACTTTCTTACTTGTTTGTTATAAAACTCTACTGTCGAGTCTGTATATAGTCTTTGGTTTTGCCATAGAAAAGATTTTTAAGAGAGGTATTTCACAAAAATATAAACGTAATAGCTTGGGAGTACTGATTTGAGTTCAGAAAAAAATGGTCACCCTACATATGCTGCACATGTCGCATGTGTTGACATGGTCAATTTCTATGTTCATGCATGCAATTACACTTTTAAGACTATGCATAGATTTGTTTTGAATTTATTCGACATGCCTTCACATGTTATTGTTAAACATGTATTAGCGACATGGCATGAATTGACACTTGCATCATGTGACACTATGTTGTATGTTATATAGTTCAACAATTGCAGGCCTTTAGTCTTGACCGACTATAACTTTCTTATTTGTTTTTAAATTTAAAACCATTCAACTCTGTTAAATGTACACAACTAACAATTGGGGAATTCACATGGGTATCGTATTTGTTGTATATGTTGTATGTCCTATCCAAAAACAGGGTTGGTAAAAATTATTTATCGCTCATTTGATAATTTTCTCTTAGATTCTCTTCTTGTTAGCATACTTGAAAATAGCACACAAAACATAGGTATAAATGTTGTATAGTCATATCGTGTAAGTGTCGTATTATTAATTTAAAGTTTAACCAACCCTGTTTTTAGATAGGACATACAACATACAACACCAAATACGATACCCATGTGAATTCCCTAAATAATACTGTAATTTTTTCGAGAAAAAATATTTTTTGTTCGCAAAAAATATTTTTTGTTCGCGAAAAATCTTGTCTTTTCGTGAAAAAAAAAAAATTGTTTCATGCAACTATATTAAGTTTGATTTAAAGCTAGTCTGTTAAAGCTAGTCCGTGTACACTAAATCCCATTGTAACATCAGTTATTGTTTTTTCAAAGTTAGCGTATGTATTAGCGATATTGTTTGTGCTGATGTTTGTAACCACCCGAAATATTCGTCCTACCTTCAAGTATACCGATCGACTCAGCATTACTTTTTGAGTTGATTTATCCATGTCCGTCCGTCTGTCCATCCGTCTGTCCATCTATCGGTTTAAACACGATAAAGGTCGCAATTTTCAATCAATTGACTTGAAATTTGAAACTTAGTATCTTTTGGCCCAAGGACGAAGCCAATTGGAATTGGAGAAAATCGGTACATGTTAAGACCTAGCTCCCATACAAACGCCCCCGTTGGATTTGGCATAAATGATTCTAATAACCTTATTATAATAGATATCGCTTATTATAATAGATATCGCTTTTTTGAAATTTAACAGGTAATCAAATTTTGTATGGACGGGTCAGTCCTTCTTGTAGTCCCCATACAAACCACAATCCTGATATTCACATAATTCCCTCAAAATTCATAAAAATATTTGATAAAAATTTTATTTTTAGGTGTTAAACGTGTACTTTATTTAGTAACCTTATCAAATCGGCATATAACACTGTGCAACAAATTTTGGGTCATCGCATTGAGCCTCAATGTCTCCAACGCCATATGAAAGTAGACCATCAAGTGGACAAAATCACCAAAGGGTTTTGCAAAGTCAGTTCGGATTTCTTTTTTATAGCCCACTGAAGTTTTAACTTTTTTGTCAAAGGCGTTTGGAAAACGCCAAAAATACTATAATAAAAAGACATCTGAGCTTTAAAATATGATTTGATGTCTTTAGTGAAATTTAATGGAGGTTCTTTTCTTATTACATTTTAACCCTCTAACTGCCATTTTAAGGGGTCATTTTAGTCCTTTTTCAAAACCTAATCACAGAAGTCCAATAAAACGTCCATTTAGAGGATTAAAATGTTCTACAAATATTTTCCTCATAAAATTTCACTAGGGGTTGTCAAATGTTTAAAGCTTGTGCGACATGCGCAAAGTGCTAAAAAAGGGTCAAGTATTAATAATCAATGTTTCTTATTTTTTTTTTACCAAAGCAGTGTTGGAAAATGTAAAAAATACTATAATAAGAACACATCTGAGCTTCAAAATATGATTTGATGTCTTCAGTGAAATTTAATGGCGGTTCATTTCTTAGAACATTTTAACCCTCTAACTGCCATTTTAAGGGGTCATTTTAGTCCTTTTTTTAAAACCTAAACACAGAAGTCTAATAAAACGTCCAGTTAGAGGGTTAAAATATTCTACAAATATTTTCCTCATAAAATTTCATTAGGGGTTGTCAAGTGTTCAAAGTTTGTGCGACATGCGCAAAGTGCTTAAAAAGGGTCAATTATAAATAATCAATATTTCTTATTTTGTTTTACCAAAGCAGTGTTAAAAAATATCGACAAAAAAACAGTGCAAATATACTTTTGAGCTAAAAATTATGTTTTGATGTGTTTTATTAAATTTTATGATGATTCTTGACCAAATTAACCCTCTAGGTCCCGTTTTAAAGGGTAATTTTTGTCCTTTTTTAAAAGAAATACAAAAAGTCTATAAAAAAAAGGCAATTATAGGGTTAAAATGTTTTACAAATATTTTCTGCATCAAATTTTACTAGGGCACGTCTAAGACAGAAAGTTCGTCCAGCATATAGAAAATGCTTAAAAATTTTAAAGTATTCAAATTTTTTTTAATTTTTTTTTCGGCCCGAAATATAAAAAAAAACACGTAAAAAAGTTAAATTCGACTTTGTCGAATGTATTGATACCCTCCACAATGTAAAAAAGTTTATTTGCAAAAAAAAAAAACAAAAAAATTAAAAAAAAAAAAAATCTGCGAAAAAATTTTTTTGTTAAATTTTTTTTTTTTAATATGTTTGTACTTGTTTAAATATCATTCGGTGATCAATTCTGTTCACATGTGTCAACCAGCAACCGAATTAAGCATTTTGTGTTTTTAGGTTATGTCGAGCCCTTTTTTTTGATTATAAAGAAAGCTTAGGTCTTTTTCCCACCTAATTCTTCTTCGTCCTCAAATATATTTTTGCTCCACCAACAAATTTCCGCTGGAACGGCATCACGCGACTTTTTCCCAAGATATCTGAAATGGTGATCACGGCCAAAGTATTAAACAGATAAAACAGATATATAAGACTTAGCATATTTACTTGTTGTTGCCCTAAGTAGTTTGGTATTGCATTTGAGTGAAATCGGTTCAGCGGTTCAAAGGTTATGAACGAAAATGTAAGAACACCTCGAAAATTGTGGTACATTCAACATAGCCTAAAAATACAAAATGTTTTAATTGGGCTGCTGGTTGACATATGTGAACAGAATTGATCACCGAATGGAATTTAAACAAGTACAAACATATTTAAAAAAAAAAAAACATTTTCCTCGATTTTTTTTTTTAATTTTTTTTTTGTTTTTTTTTTTTTTTTGCAAATAAACTTTTTTACATTGTGGAGGGTATTAATACATTCGACAAAGTCGAATTTAACTTTTTAACTTGTTTTTTTATATTTCGGCCCAAAAAAAATATAAAAAAAAAATTTGAATACTTTAAAATTTTTAAGCATTTTCCATATGCTGGACGAACTTTCTGTCTTAGACGTGCCCTAGTAAAATTTGATGTAGAAACTATTTGTAAAACATTTTAACCCTATAACTGCCTTTTTTTATAGTTTTTTTTGTATTTCTTTTAAATAAGGACAAAAATGACCCTTTAAAACGGGAGCTAGAGGGTTAATTTGGTCAAAGAAAAGAATCATCATAAAATTTTATAAAACACACCAGAACAGCATTTTTAGCTTAAAAGTATATTTGCACTGTTTTTTGTCGATATTTTTTAACACTGCTTTGGTAAAAAAAAATAAGAAACGTTGATTATTTATAATTGACCCTTTTTAAGAACTTTGCGCATGTCGCACAAACTTTGAACATTTGACAACCCCTAGTGAAATTTTATGAGGAAAATGTTTGTAGAATATTTTAACCCTCTAACTGGGCGTTTTATTAGACTTCTGTGTTTAGTTTTTGAAAAAGGACTAAAATGACCCCTTAAAATGGGAGTTAGAGGGTTAAAATGTTCTAAGAAAAGAACCGCCATTAAATTTCACTGCAGACATTCAATCATATTTTGAAGCTCAGATGTGTTCTTATTATAGTATTTTTGACATTTTCCATACGCCTTTGATAAAAATATAAAAACTTCAGTGGGCTATAAAAAAGAAATCCGAACTGACTTTGAAAAACCCTCTGGTGATTTTGTTCACTTGATGGTCTACTTTCATATGGCG
Organism: Pegoplata infirma; assembly: GCA_963921195.1. Classification (NCBI taxonomy): domain Eukaryota; kingdom Metazoa; phylum Arthropoda; class Insecta; order Diptera; family Anthomyiidae; genus Pegoplata; species Pegoplata infirma. The sequence goes on along the minus strand of OY992536.1, from coordinate 261,035,502 downwards.
TTGAAGTCATTGAGGCTCATTTTTCTTGTTGCACAGTGTAATTGGACCATTTGTAAACTTAGTCTCCCATATGAAAATTTCGACCGATATTCAGTTAAATCGGCCTATTCGCAACGAAAATAAACCAATTCCACTACAATTTGGTCTGTGTGTGTTTTCTACACAAATTAAAGATCTAAGAAAATATAGAACCAATCGGTCCATGTTTGGACTTGAGACCCATTTTCCGAAAACACTGGTGTAATGTATCATATGGTCGGTCTTTACCGACTATAACTTTCTTACTTGTTTTTAAATTTAAAACCATTCAACTCTGTTAAATATACACAACAAACCATAATACTATGAATTTTTTCGCGAAAAAATATTTTTTGTTCGCGGAAAATATTTTTTGTTCATGAAAAATCTTGTATTTTCGTGAAAAAAAAATTGTTTCAATGCAACTGTATTAAGTTTGATTTGAAGCTAGTCTGTATTAGCGATTTTCGCGAATATATATTTTTTTTTTTTTAAGTAAAAAAACAAATTTTTGTATATTATTCAGACAATTCCTGAAATTTGTAAATTTTTTTCGCGGAAATTATTTCCGCGAATTTTTTTTTTAATTTTTTTTTTAATTTGTTCTTAATTTTTGAAAATGTGTAGAATACGATACATTACAGACAGAAAATTTTTCTAAAAAATGTCAGTTAAAATAACTACTTTGTAAGTTGTTTTGGGGTCAACTACTTTTTCAGTTAAATCAACTAACAATGTTAGTTATTTTAACTGACAAAAAACAACTGACTTATGTAGTAAAAACAACTTACATTTGTGGTCAAAACAACTAATATGTAGTAAAAATAAAATAATCATTATATAAGTTTTTTTTTCAAAAAATTTTTCAGAAAAAAATCAAGACCAAATTTTTTCCAAGAAAAAAAAAATTATTTTATTATTTGGAAAAAAGCTTTGAAAATTTTTCAGAGATAAAAAAACAAAAAAAGTTGCTTGATATTTTTCATACAAAAACAACTGACTTTGTAGTTGAAAACAACTAACTACTGTAAAATATACAAACAACTAACATGTAGTAACTTACATAATTTTCTGAGTGCGGGTTAATTTTGTCTCATTTGGCTAAAAATTTAAACATAGATTTTTTAGACCAAAACTAACCATAATTTTCCCGCGATATACGAAATTCGAAAAAAGTCATTATTCCTGCCACCCTAGTGTACATTGTATATTACACCGCTCAACACTCATTTTCCGGTTTGAATTCTGATGATTAGGGATGAGATTTTCATGCACTAAAAAATCGAAAATATGCGCTTAAAATATGCGCCAAAAAATTCAAAATATGCACTAAAAAAAATAAAAATATGCACTAAAAAGTAAAAAGTGTGCAATAAAAATCTTGTTTTCGAAGAAAAAACTTCTTAAAAATAAAAAAATAACGCCGGGTTTAAATAGTAACATTTAAACCTTTATATAAGCAAGATTTTTTTTCAGAAATTAAGACAATATATAAAAAAATTAAAAATAAAAAATAATTTTTCTTATTTTGAAAATAAATTTTTAAAATTTAAAATAGTTTTTGTAACAAAAATCTTTTAATTTGTGCTTTTGCTAATTTATGCCAAAATATGCAAAAATATGCACTTAAAAGTTGGAAATATGCACAAAATATGCATTTAAAATCAAAATATGCAAAAATATGCATTTTCACCAAAATATGCACAAATATGCAAAAACAAATCGATGCCATTTTAACGCAAATTTCTTGATTCCGAAAGATAATTGGTTGATATCGTTTTTAGACTATCGACAAAAAACATGCATTTGCATGGAAATCTCATCCCTACTGATGATCAATTTTAGTAGACTTTGATCTCATGATTCCAAATCTGTTCTCCATATTTTCCCATCACGTCCAGATTTTTAGTTATTCACGGCTGAAAATGCGGAAAATTACGATTTTTGCATTATTTGAAAGCCTGCACAGCAGCCATTCAGTGGAATACAAATCTGGTATAAAGCGCAAAAGTATAATTTATCTATGGTCTCCAACATAGAACACAATTTTTTTCAAATTATTACGTTTGGTTGGGCTTTACTTGCGTTTTAAAATGATACTGTTAAAATTACCATTTTTGTAAAATTTACTTTAGTTTTTTGATATTTTTCAAAGAAAAACTCCAAAGAAATAAATATTTTACAAAATTAAGCATTCTGTGTTATTTTTTGTATAAACCGGAAGATATCATGAATGGGTTCAAAAGTCTTTAAGAAAGAATGAACTTTTGCCTAAATTTCGAGCTCATCGCAGTAAAGATCGATTATCTGGTTTTTGTTTTAGAGCCTTTTAAAAATGGTGCTTTTTCTAATTTTTTTGACAGTGTTTTTTTTTTTTAAATGCATGTTTGGCCAATAAGAGTGCAACATCTTAAGATTTTTTTGATCATATTTTTGAGATCATAGTTTAATTCTACTCTTACGCTTTATACCAGATTTTTATTCCATCCAGCGGCTGCTGTGCAGGCTTTCAAAAAAGGCAAAAATCGCGTTTTTCGCATTTTTAACCGCGAATAATTAAAATTTTAAACGTGATGGAAAAATTTGGAGCACGGATTTGGAATCAGCGAGTCAAAACCTTTAAAAATTTTTTATGAAACTTCAAACCGGATCCAAAAACCTTCGATTTGTTGAGCGGTGTTATTGATCTATAATAGATTTAAGATGTTCTATGAATTTCCATCCGTCAATCTGTATATAACGCGATGAAGTCAAAAATATAAAAAAATAAAACTACCCTCCAGCAGGTTAAGTTTTGTAAATGGGCAAAATCGGAAGGAGAAAAAGTTTTACCTAAAAAACCAAACCGACTTCTGAAAAATGGCATTTTTACATGTTTTTTAAGAAAATTAAATAATTTTATATCAGAAGAAGATAAAAATCATGCACTTGGACGAAGGGAATTAGAAAAAATATTGTTTTTTGGTCCGCCCCCTTTTGTGAGCGTGAAAATAAAAAAATGATAGAATTGTATTGCTTAAATGCAAAAAGCAAAATAAATGAATTTGAAAACATTAATCACACAGGAAAGGTGTTTCCCCAAGGCCTCTGCTGAAACTCCCCTCTCTAAAAGAAACGCACTTGAAACTAAAATAAAAAAAATGTTCGCCCTTGGAGCGTTTCAAAGATTCGGCACAACTGAATTTTACACCATCACTTGTTAATAGATTTCCTTTGTACCGAAAACCCTATTACACAAGTTTCTATTTAAAATCCATTATAACCGCGCTCTAGCGCATACTTGCTTAAATATCAACAAAAATATTTCTTTAGCTTTTTACTTCAATTAGCACTTGTTTAGTTTATAAATTGTTGTCTTTAACACATGCATTTATTTCTGAATGTGTTATTTTTTACTACTGGCAACTCGTAATTAAACGCATTTTTCATTTTTAACATTAATCGCATTTTTATATAAATTCTTTTTTTTCGAATAAACTTTTTTTTCTCTAAAGCCATTAGTAATTTGCCATATTTATGTTTATTTCACTTAATAGAGTTGATTTAAATTAATTAATTTCTTTAAATATAAAACTAGACATTTTATGGCGGATTTTTTTATTCTTTAAGACATGGTAACAAATTAACAAGTAGGTTTTGAAATATTTCTAATAATTAGTTCCGGAACGATACGTGTTTTTTGAATGACAATTAAATGACACTTGTGGGATGTGGAAAAATAAAAAAACTTTGCGTGTAAGATTAACAGGATCTAAATCATTGTACAGAAACAAAAGTTGAGAAAATCTGAATACATTTTTTCGAATACTGAATTTTCAATAGAAAATAAGTTTGATATTTAAAATTTCGGACGTACATATTAAAATTTTTCCGGATATTAAACAAATTGTTTAGAGCCATTTGTATTCGAATAAATTATGACCAAAAGACATTTTTGTACCGAATATCAAGGGTCTAATCCTCTAAAATTTTAAAGTCCTTTTAAAAAGAAACAGGATAACAAAATGAAAAACTGTAAATGTAGTTTTACTCCATTTGATCTCTATATTCAGACTTATATCATCCGGTTCATGTTTAATATTGGCTGTCGGACGGTGTTTTCTATTAAAAATCTTATTTTCTATGGACAATTTTTTCGAATATCGAACCAATTTTCTTTAGAAAGTTTTTTTTTTGAAAATCAAAAAAAAAAATTTATAGAAAATTTTGTTCTCATATCAAACAAATTTTTTTTTTTTAATTTTTTCGAACATCAATTTTATCTTCTATTAAAATTTTTTTTCCAATATTGAAATTTTTTTCCATAGATTTTTGTTTTCAACAATCAAACTTAAGTTCTAAGAAAATTTTTGTATACCCTCCACTCTAGTGCTAGAGGGTATATATAAGTTTGTCATTTCGTTTGTAACACCTCGATATATTGGTCTAGGACCCCATAAAGTATATGGGGGTTTTCGTGTCAACTGACACAACTTTTGAAACCGATGTCTTCAGATCAGGATGAAATTTGCACCAAGGTTAGTCCTATTGGAAAGTAGTTTAGACACAATTTTTCAGCGAGATCGGTCAAGGACTCTCTGAGTTAGAGGGGGTCGAACCTAGAGAGGCAAAAATTACGACCAACCCCCATTATTTTTTAGTTGCCAACATTTTGTCTGAAAATAATAACACCCTATCTCCACTCCTTAAGGGGCTCCCATACATTACAAAAACATGTATTTTTAAAAACTAATAAAAAAATAAAAGAAAATGTATGGGGAACCCCTTAAGAGTTTAAAATAAAGGGTAGATATATTCTGAGAAAATGTTGGAGTTGAAAAAATATTGGGGGTCGGCCATACATTTTACTTCTCTAGGGGCATCCTATGGACAGTTAGAGCGGTAGGAGCAAACTTTATAAAAATGTCATTTTGTATGGGAGCCCCATTATTAAGTGGAAATAGAGGTTAGGTATATTCAAGAAAAATGTTGGGGGTAGAAAATTAATAGAGGTCGGTCTCACATTGCACCACTCCGTGGGCAGTTCTAGGGCAGTTGTGGGGCTTTTTGAGGATTTTAACCTCTTTACGCCCAATTTTGACCCCGATGAGGAGCCATATGGCCACACCCCACCGCCCTCATTTTTTGGCTTATGCTTTCTTTTACGAACCTATCAAAATTAGAGGGTGTCCCGGATCAAAATCGAAAACTGGTGAGCTATCCCACGCCTAATAGTGCAAATTGAAGAACCGTTTTTTGTGTTCCAAAGTTAAAAAAAAATTTTTTTCATAGATTTCCCACTCGCATCCCACTAAGCGACCCCATAGCTCTTAAAGGAAAAGACCTAAGCTTTCTTTTGAATCAAAAAAAAAGGGCCCAATTTGAGGAAAAAGTCAAAAAAGTTTTAGATTTTTAAGAAAAAAAATCAACAATTTTTTTTTTTATTTTTTTTATAATCTTTTTTGAAAGATTGAAGAAATAGCTATCTAAACTGTTTGGATCACATTTTGCTAAAAACAATAGGTAAGAAGTTACATGGATGAGAATAAACACCTCTTTGGCCAAAATGTCAAATTTCGACCCCCTCTAACTTAGAGAGTCCTTGTCCGATCTCGCTGAAAAATTGTGTCTAAACTACTATCCAATAGGACTAACCTTGGTGCAAATTTCATCGCGATCGGAAGAAATCGGTTTCAAAAATTGTGTCAGTTGACACGAAAACCCCCATATATGTATATTCATGATTCTCGATCGATTTAAGACGATGTCCGTCTGTCTGTCTGTTGAAAACACGCTAACTTTTGAAAGACTTTACGGAGGCTCCTGAAATTTTGCATATATGTTGGGCATTTACCTGGTCAGGATGGTATCCAGCGAAATCGGTCTAGTGGTTCAAAAAATATAAGCAAATGAGTGAATTTCGTCAAGGGTTTTTCAGGAATTTACGAGATAAAACACAGGGTAACTTTCGAACGGCAATTCTGAGGGTGCTGAAGTTTAGGATATATATTTGCCGTTCCTCTGGTCCGGTTCGTTTTAAATTTCAGCCAAATCGGTCCAGTGGTTTAAAAGTTATTAGCAAAACCATGAATTTCAGATTAGTTTCACCTTAAATCACGTGTTGAAAACCTGTTAAACATGTTTTAAAAACATTGGTAAGTCACAAAAATATTTTACAACGTACTTTTGTCACTCAAAAATATTTTGACACTAAAACAAACAAAAAATACACTCAAAAAAAATTTTACACTCAAAAAAAATTGTACACTCAAAAAAAATTAGTAAATTATTTTTGTTTCCAAAAATTACTAAAAAAAAGTTTTTTACACAAAATAAAATATTTCTAACCAAAAATGTTATTTTTTTCACGTTAGAAAATTTACTACCAAGCAAAACTTTGATTACCAAATAAGGTATAAAATAAGGTATAGGATCTCTTATTTTATACATTGCAGCATTGATGATTTTAACAGGCGATGAGACTCAAAGTAATGCATCCACATTATCACAAAGAATACCAGTAAGGTATAAAATAAGTCATAAATTTATAACGAAGAATACGAGTAAGGTGTAAAATATATGATATTTTATAGGTTACGAGAAATGAAATAATCTATATATATAAAAGAGTAATGTGACTGACTGACTGACTGACTTATTGACTGATTCATCATCGCCCAGCCCAAACCGCTGACGCTAGAGACTTGAAATTTGGACTGTAGGTTCACCTCCTGGAATATAGATCCACTAAGGCTGGATTTTTGTCAATGTTGATTCTAAGGGGGTAAAAAGGGTAATAAACTGTACTTTTGGTACTTTTTATATCTCCTGAAATAATGGTCATAGAGACTTGAAATTTGGACTGTATGTTCTCCTCCCGAAATATAGATCCACTAAGGCTGGATTTTTGCCAATGTTGATTCTAAGGGGGTAAAAAGGGTAAAAAACTGTACTTTTGGTACTTTTTATATTTCCTTAAGTAATGGTCACAGAGACTTGAAATTTGGACTGTATGTTCACCTCCCGGAATATAGATCCACTACGGCTGGATTTTTGCCAGTGTTGATTCTGAGGGGGTAAAAAGGGTAAAAAACTGTACTTATGGTACTTTTTATATCTCCTGAAATAATGGTCAAAGAGACTTGAAATTTGGAATGTAGGTTTACCTCCCGGAATATAGATCCACTAATGCTTGGTTTTTGCCAATGTTGATTCTAAGGGGGTAAAAGGGGTAAAAATCTGTACTTTTGGTACCTTTTATATTTCCTTAAAAAATTGTCACAGAGACTTGAAATTTGGACTGTATGTTCACCTCCCGGAATATAGATCCACTAAGGCTGGATTTTTGCCAATGATGATTCTAAGGGGGTAAAAAGGGTAAAAATCTGTACTTTTGGTACATTTTATATTTCCTAAAAAGTACCTTTTATAAAAAGTACCTTCTATAAAAAGTACCTTTTATGAAAAGTACCTTTTATGAAAAGTACCTTTTATAAAAAGTACCTTTTATAAAAAGTACCATTTATAAAAAGTACCTTTTATAAAAAGTACCTTTTATAAAAAGTACCTTTTATAAAAAGTACCTTTTATAAAAATTACCTTTTATAAAAAGTACCTTTTATAAAAAGTACCTTTTATAAAAATACCTTTTATAAAAAGTACCTTTTATAAAAAGTACCTTTTATAAAAATTTCCTTTTATAAAAATTTCCTTTTATAGAAATTTCCTTTTATAAAAAGTACTTTTTATAAAAAGTACCTTTTATAAAAAGTACATTTTATAAAAAGTACCTTTTATAAAAAGTACCTTTTATAAAAAGTACCTTTTATAAAAAGTACCTTTTATAAAAAGTACCTTTTATAAAAAGTACCTTTTATAAAAAGTACCTTTTATAAAAAGTACCTTTTATAAAAAGTGCCTTTTATAAAAAGTACCTTTTATAAAAAGTACCTTTTATAAAAAGTACCTTTTATAAAAAGTACCTTTTATAAAAAGTACCTTTTATAAAAAGTACCTTTTATAAAAAGTACCTTTTATAAAAAGTACCTTTTATAAAAAGTATCTTTTATAAAAAGTACCTTTTATAAAAAGTACCTTTTATAAAAAGTACCTTTTATAAAAAGTACCTTTTATAAAAAAGTACCTTTTATAAAAAGTAACTTTTATAAAAAGTACCTTTTATAAAAAGAACCTTTTATAAAAAGTACCTTTTATAAAAAGTACCTTTTATAAAAAGTACCTTTTATTAAAAGTACCTTTTATAAAAAGTTCCTTTTATAAAAAGTACCTTTTATAAAAAGTACCTTTTATAAAAAGTACCTTTTATAAAAAGTACCTTTTATAAAAAGTACCTTTTGTAAAAAGTACCTTTTATAAAAAGTACCTTTTATAAAAAGTACCTTTTATGAAAAGTACCTTTTATGAAAAGTACCTTATATAAAAAGTACCTTTTATAAAAAGTATCTTTTATAAAAAACACCCTTTATAAAAAGAACCTTTTATAAAAAGTACCTTTCATTATAAGTATCTTTTATAAAAAGTATCTCTTATTAAAAGAACTGGAAGTACACTTTTTGGTACTTTTTTATTTCCTGAAATTATATTTATAGAATCTTTTTATATTTCCTAGAATCTTAAAATTTGTAATGAAGGAAAATTCGGTAAAAAAAACATTCTGAGAAAAATATGTTTTTAAAATTCCGCTTCTTAGTGGGGTAAAATGGCTAAAAAAGTGTATTTCCGGTACCTTTGATATTTTTTGACGTAGTGGTTCTAGAAACTTAAAATTAGGAATGTAAAATCCTTTTGTTCTTTTAGTATTTGCTAAAACAATGATATTAGAAAATTTAAATATGGAAAAGAGGATCCTTCGGTAAAGAAAAATCTTTCTGGAAGAGGTTCTTTTTGGAAATTCCGTTTCTAACGGGGGTAAGAAAGTGTACTTTTGGTACTTTTTTTTTTTTTTGTTCCTATAACAATGAAAAAGTGTAAATTTTGGTTATTCTTATAATTCTTGAAATAATGGATCAGAAACTTGATATTTTAAATAAATCACCTAGCACAAAAAAAAAAACAGTTTTTGGAAAATTTGATTTTAAGGGGAAAGGGGGCAAGTGGTTATTTTTACCTATCAAACTATTGAACTAAAAGCCCCAAAAATAACACCCAAGAGAAGGACATATTTTAAAATTTAAAATTTTAGAACGGGGAACGAAATGGAATAGAGCAGGGAACAATATGGAATGATACTTTTTACTCAAATTTTTCGTATTTAACTTTTTTTACTCCATATTTCTTCTCTCTTTATGTTTTTTCACTTAAACTTATTTTAATTCCAATTTCTTTATTAACTGAAATATTCATTCACTCAAAGTCGAAATTCCCGACATAAGGGCTCGAAAATTATTCAAATTTTATAGTTTAAATTATTCATTGAAATATTATTTTATGAAATAGTAAAATTTGCACAAGTAAACAAAACAAAGACTACGTAGGGGAATTTTCTTGAAATCGGTAGAGTAATTCTGATCCTTCTATTATCCGGTATGCAATACAACCGGTAACGAAGTACCGGGATGGTAAGCTAGTATAGCATACCAGAAGATAATATATAAGGTGTTATGAGTAGTGAAAAAGTAATTTTGTATTAAATTTACTCATGTGATTGTAAGTGAGTGTAAGTAGATAAAATATGCTCGTGAGTGTGTGTCGTTAGAAATTTCCTGTCGTGAGCCCATCTCTAGTTTAAACTTATGCATTTTTTATAAAATAATTATTTTTTATGTTATTGTAATGCATTATGCATCCAATTATAAATAATGCATTATTTCAAACTTTCAAATAATACATAATGTAACCAATTATAAGTCATCCATGATTTAATGTTTAGAAATAATAAATATGAAATACATTTTTTCCAATAATCATGCATTACGTAGCAAATTATTAGTAATGCATTATTTTTCACTTTAAAATAATACGTTGTGGAACAAATATTTGGTAAGACATCATAAAATAATGCTACAAATAAGTTATATACATTACCTGGTAATGTGTTTTATAATCTCTACCCATTACCAAAGTTTTGCTGGGTATCACTTAAAAAGGGCATTGTGGAGGGTATTCTTAGATTCGGCCAAGTCGAATTTAACTTTTCTACTTATTTTAACTTATTTTGTTTAGAAAATTTTTATCGAAAATTAAAAGAATTTTCTATTAAAAAAATTTTCGAAATATCAAACTTACTTTCTATAGAAAATTGTTTTCGAATATTAAACTTTTTTTTAAAAACATGTTTTCAAATGACGAACTTGTTTTCTGTAGAAAATTATAATCGAATACAGAATCTGTTTTCTATAGAAAACTATGTTAAAATAACGACCAAATTTTTTATACAAAATTTTTTTCGAATATCGAACTTATTTTCTATACAAAATTCAAATTCGATATTCGATCAATATTTTCTACGGAAAATAGTTTAGATGTTCTAACAAAATTTTTTATCAAAAATAAGTCAAAATTGTCCATATAAAATAAGTTTGACATTTAAGAAATAAAATTATAGAAAATAAGTTTGTTATTCGCACAAAATTTTCTACAGAAAATAAGTTTGATATTCGAGCCAAATTTTCTATAGGAACAAAGTTCGATATTCAAACAAAATTTTCTATAGAAAACATGTTCGATATTCGAAATTTTCTGCAAAAATTAAGTTCGATATTTGAAAAAAAGTTCTATCGAAAATATGTTCGATAGTCGATATCTTAAACATTTTTCTAAAGAAAAGAAAGAAAGAACTAGAAAATTCTATACATTTTTTTTTTGTTAAATATTGAAATTATTTTCTATAGAAAATTTAGTTCGAATGTCGAACTCTTTTTTTTCGGTTATCGAAACTATTTTCTAAAGTCATTTTTGAACTTATTTTTTATCAGAAATATTTGATTTGAATAATAAGAAAAATTTGATGTACAAATTTCTAAAAAAAAAAACATTTGATATCGAAAATATATTTTATAAATTTTTTTTTCGAATACCAAACTTATTTGCTATAAAAAATATACCATTGAAGATAAAAATTCTGCCACCATTTTAAATTTAAAATCTGATATGATATTATACCAATGATATATTAGTTTACCTTAATATATGCTGGTATATGACAGATGATTTCTTTATATCGTGTTATCTAATATAACAAAGGTTTTTTTGTCTAAGTAGTTGCTGTTGTTGCCATGCTGGTGTTGTCAATGTCACTTGAGATGATTGATTTAGGTCTAAATCTAAAAAAAAAACTTTAACATTTTATTTAGACAACAAAAATTCCAGATTAAACAAGGTAAGATTAATAAGGTATAGAGACATGTTTTCTAGGACGAAAAAAAGGACATGCTAACAAAAGACTTTATAATGATTGAAAAAAGTCCTTTTGAAATCCTTTTGAAATAAGATTTTATAACAATAAAGATAAGATACTTAAAACTTAATTCTTATAACACATTCTTTTTTATGATTTTTTTTTGTGTTGCCACAAAAATATTAAACATTTTTAACCCCAATTTAATGGTATGAATGGTTTGATAAGGAACAAAAAAAAACTATTTAAAATTTTTAAATACACAGCATTTTTTCTTTAGTTTTTTTCAAATAGGTGTTGTGCAATTTTCACATAAAGATCAAATGTTACAAATTTGTAACATTTATCTTTATGGCTAAAACACTAAAAAGAAGTATTTGGTTTTGTTAGTTTTTTTTTTGTTTTAGTATAATTCATTAAATCTTGATTAAAACCGGCCACGAAATAGCCACAAAAAAATTTGTATACTACTCATTGTATCCATGGAGGAAAAACCAAAAACAAAAACTGTATAATGCAAAAAAAAGAAGGTGAATACCACTGACCAATATTGCCTAAGCTCAACAACGAAACAACACCTTCGCGCATGCGCAATAATGTAAAGTAAGTGAACTTTTTCGTTTGGTGGCTTTTTATAGTTTTATTTAAACAGTTACTAAAAATAAGTATGTTTAATTAGGGTAGAGGCTTTTCTACACAAAAACAATATAGAAAATATTTTTGATATTTGACTAAATTTTCGATATTCGAACAAAATTTTCTATAGAAAATATGTTCGATATTCAAACAAAATTTTCTTTAGAAATTAAGTTCAAAATTCAAAAAAAAAATTCTAAAGAAAATAATATGAATATTCCAACAAATTTTGTACAGAAAATAAGTTTAATATTCGAACAAAAGTTTCTTTAAAAAAAAAGTTCGATATTCGAACAAAATTTTCTATAGAAAATAAGTACGATATTCGAACAAATTTTCTATAGAAAATAAGTTCGATATTAGAACAAATTTTCTACAGAAAATAAGTTCGATATTCAAAAAAAAAATTTATAGAAAATAAGTTCGATATTCGAAAAAATTTTCTATAGAAAATAAATTCGACATTCGAAAAAATTTTCTATAGAAAATAAGTTCGATATTCGAACAAATTTTCTATAGAAAATAAGATCGATATTATAAAAAATTTTCTATAGAAAATAAGTTCGATATTCGAACAAATTTTCTATAGAAAATAAGTTTGATATTCGAACAAATTTTCTATAGAAAATAAGTTCAATATTCGAACAAATTTTCGATAGAAAATAAGTTCGATATTCGAACAAATTTTCGATAGAAAATAAGATCGATATTCAAACAAATTTTCGATAGAAAATAAGTTCGATATTCAAAAAAATTTTTCTATAGAAAATAAGTTCGATTTTCCAAAAAATTTTCTATAGAAAATAAGTGCGATATTCGAACAAATTTTCTATAGAAAATAAGTTCGATATTCGAAAAAAATTTTCAACAAATTTTCTTTAGAAAATAAGATCGATATTCGAACATAATTTTTTATAGAAAATAAATTCGGTATTTAAACAAAATGTTCTGTGGAAAATATGTTTGATATTCGAACAAATTTTCTATAGCAAATAAGTTCGATATTCTAACAAATTTTCTATACAATATAAGTTCGATATTCGAACTAATTTTCTATACAAAATAAGTTCGATATTCGATCAAATTTTCTATAGAAAATAAGTTCGATATTCGATCAAATTTTCTATAGAAAATAAGTTCGATATTAGAAAAAATTTTCTATAGAAAACAAGTTCGATATTCGAACAAATTTTCTATAGAAAATAAGTTCGATATTCAAACAAATTTTCTATAGAAAATAAGTTCGATATTCATACAAAATTTTTTATAGAAAATCAGTTCGATAATCAAACAAAATTTCTATAGAAAATAAGTTCGATGTTCAAAAAAATTTTATATAGAAAATAAGTTCAAAACTCGAACAAATTTTCTATAGAAAATTAGTTCGATATTCCGACAAATTTTCTACAGAAAACAAGTTCGATATTCAAACAAATTTTCTATAGAAAATAAGTTCGATATTCGAACAAATTTTCTATAGAAAATAAGTTCGAAGTTCGAACAAATTTTCTATAGAAATTAAGTTCAATATTCGAACAACATTTTGTTTAGAAAATAAGTTCAATATTTGAACAACATTATCTATAGAAAATAATTTCGATATTCGGACAACATTTTTTATAGAAAATAAGTTCGATATTCGATAAAATTTTCTCTAGAAAATAACTTCGATATTCGAACAAATTTTCTATAGAAAAAAGTTCGATATTCGAACAAATTTTCTGTAGAAAATAAGTTTGATATTCGAACAAATTTTCTATAGAAAATAAGTTCGATATTCCAACAAATTTTTTATAGAAAATAAATTCGGTATTTAAACAAAATGTTCAATAGAAAATAAGTTTGTTATTCCAACAAATTTTCTATAGAAAATGAGTTCGATATTCAAACAAATTTTCTATTGAAAATAAGTTCAATGTTTGAACAACATTTTGTATTGAAAATATGTTTGATATTCGAGAAAAATTTTCTATAGCAAATAAGTTCGATATTCGAACAAATTTTTTTATAAAAAATAAGTTCGACATTTGAAAAAAATTTTCTATAGAAAATTATTTCGATATTAGTGCAAAATTTCCTAGAGAAAATAAGTTCGACATTCGAACAAATTTTCTATAGAAAATAAGTTCAAACAAATTTTCTTTAGAAAATAAGTTCGACTTTCGAACAAATTTTCTATTGAAAATAAGTTCGATATTCGAAAAAATTTTTTTTAGAAAATAAGTTCGATATTCGAACAAATTTTCTTTAGAAAATAAGTTCTATATTCGAACAAATTTTCCATGGAAAGTAAGTTCGATATTCGAACAAATTTTCTAAAGAAAACAAGTTCCATATTCTAAAAAATTTTCTATAGAAAGTTCGATATTCGAACGAATTTTCTATAGAAAACAAGTATGATATTCGAACAAAACTTTCGAACTTAATTTCTAAAGAATTTTTTTTTTTCCAATATTGAACAAATTTTATATAGAAAAATGTTTGATATCCGAACAAAATTTTCAATAGAAAATAAGTTCGATATTCGAACAGAATTTTCTGTAGAAATTTAATAATCTAAAATAAAATTCTATTGAAAATTAGTTCGATATTCGAACATAACTTTTTACAGAAATGAAATTTAATATTCGAACAAAATTTTCTTTAGAAAATAAGTTCGATATTTGAAAAAAATTTTATATAGAAAATTACTTCGATATTCAAATAAAACTAAGGTCGATATTCGAACTTATTTTCCATACAAAATTTCTTCGAATATCGAACTTATTTTCCATATAAAATATCTTCGAATATCGAACTTATTTTCCATAGAAATTTTGTTCGAATCTCAAATTTATTTTCTATAGAAATTAGGTTCGATATTTGAACAAATTTTCTATAGAAAATAAGTTTGTTATTCGAAAAAATTTTCTATACAAAATAAGTTCAATATTCAAAAAAATTTTCTATCGAAAATAAATTCGATATTCGAAGAAATTTTCTATAGAAAATAAGTTTGATATTCGAACAAATTTTCTATAGAAAACAATTTTTCTATAGAAAATAAGTTCGATATTCGAACAAATTTTTGTATAAAAAATAAGTTCGACATTTGAATAAAATTTTCTATAGAAAATTATTTCGATATTAGTGCAAAATTTCATAGAGAAAATAAGTTTGATATTCGAACAAATTTCCTAGAGAAAAAAAGTTCGATATTCGAATAAAAATTTTATGGAACATAAGTTCGATATTCAAACAAATTTTCTCTAAAAAATAAGTTCGATATTCGAACAAAATTTTTTACAGAAAATGTGATCGCTATTAAAAATATATTCTATATTCAAAAAAAATTTATAGAAGATAAGTTCGACAAATTTTCTATAGAAAATAAGTTCAATATTCGAACAACATTTTGTATAGAAAATAAGTTAAATATTTGAACAACATTTTCTATAGAAAATAAATTTGATATTGGAACGAAATTTCTATAGAAAATATGTTCGATATTCGCACAAAAATATTCTATAGGAAATAAATTCGATATTCGAATAAAAATTCCTTTTGGAAAAAAAATGATATCCGAACAAAATTTCTATGGAAAATAAGTTTGATATTCGAACATTTTGTTTTTTTTTTTTTTTGAAAAAAATTTGATATTCGAACAAAATTTCTATGGAAAATAAGTTCGAAATTTGAACAAATTTTCTATAGAAAATAAGTTTGTTATTCGAAAAAATGTTCTATAGAAAATAAGTTCGATATTCAAAAAATTTTCTATCGAAAATAATTCGATATTCAAACAAATTTTCTATAGAAAACAAGTTCGATATTCGAACAAATTTTCTATAGAAAATAAGTTCGATATTCGAAAAAAATTTTCTTTAGAAAATTAGATCGATATTCGAAGAAAATTTTTTATAGAAAATAAATTCGGTATTTGAACAAAATGTTCTACAGAAAATAAGTTTGATATTCGAACAAATTTTCTATAGCAAATAAGTTCGATATTCTAACAAATTTTCTTTAGAAAAAAAGTTCGATATTCGAACAAATTTTCTATAGAAAACTATTTCGATATTCGTGCAAAATTTCCTAGAGAAAATAAATTTTCTATAGAAAATAAGTTAGATTTTCGAACAAATTTTCTAAAGAAAACAAGTTCGATATTCGAAAAAATGTTCTATTGAAAGTTCGATATTTAAACAAATTTTCTATAGAAAACAAGTTCGACGTTCGAACAAATTTTCTATAGAAAATAAGTTCGGTATTCGAACAAATTTTTTTATAAAAAATAATTTCGACATTTGAACAAAATTTTCTATAGAAAATTATTTCGATATTCGTGCAAAATTTCCTTGAGAAAATAAATCTGATATTCGAACAAATTTCCTAGAAAAATAAGTTCGACATTCGAAAAAAAAAAAATATAAAAAATAAGTTTTATATTGGAACAACTTTTCTATAAAAAATAAGTTCGATATTCGAGCAAAATTTTCAACAATTCAAACAAATTTCCTAGAAAAATAAGTTCGAAATTCGAAAAAAATATATAAAAAATAAGTTCTATATTCGAACAACTTTTCTATAAAAAAATAAGTTCGATATTCGAACAAAATTTTCAAAAAAAATTTCTTTAGAAAATTAGATCGATATTCGAACAAAATTTTTTATAGAAATAAATTCGGTATTTGCACAAAATGTTCTATAAAAAATAAGATCGATATTCGAACAAAAACTTTTTTTGGAAAAAAATTTGATATTCGAACAAATTTTCTATAGAAATTAAGTTCGATATTCTAACAAGTTTTCTATAGAAAATAACTTCGATATTCGAAAAAAATTTCTATACAAAATTTTCTATAGAAAATAAGTTCGATATTCGAACAACATTTTTTATACCCTCCACTCTAGTGATAGAGGGAATATATAAGTTTGTCATTCCGTTTGTAACACCTCGAAATATTGGTCTAGGACCCCATAAAGTATATATATTCATGATCCTCGATCGATTTTAAGACGATCTAGCGATGTCCGTCCGTCCGTCCGTCCGTCCGTCTGTCTGTTGAAAACACGCTAACTTTTGAAAGATTTTACGGAGGCTCCTAAAGTTTGGCATATATGTTGGGCATTTACCTGGTCAGGTTGGTATTGCAATCCAGCGAAATCGGTCCAGTGGTTCAAAAGTTATGAACAAAAGACTGAATTTCGGCAAGGGTTTTTCGTGAATTTATGAGATAAAAAGCACTATAACTTTCGAAATGCAATTCTGAGGATGCTGAAGCTAGGCATACATATTTTTCGTTCCTCCAGCCTAGTTCGTGTTGAATTTCAGCCAAATCGGTCCAGTGGTTCAAAAGTTATTAGCAAACCCGTGAATTTCAGATTAGCTTCACCTTAAATTCACGTGTTGAAAACCCGTTAACCCTGTTTAAAAACATTTGTAAGTCACAAAAATATTTTACAACGTATTTTTATCACTCAAAAATATTTTTATACCAAAACAAAAAAAAAAATACACTCGAAAAAATTTTACACTCAAAAAAAAATTAGTAAATTATTCTTTTTTTTTCAAAAATTACTAAAAAAAAATTTTTACACAAAATAAAATATTTCTAATCAAAACTGTTATTTTTTTCACGTTTAAAAATTTACTATCACTTAAAATGGGCATTGTGGAGGGTATTCATTGATTCGTCCAAGTCGAACTTAACTTTTCTACTTGTTATAGAAAATAAGTTCGATTTTCGAACACATTTTTATAGAAAATAAGTTTGAAATTCGAACAAAGTTTTCTATAGAAAATAAGTTCGATATTCGAACAAATTGTTCTGTAGCAAATAACTTCGATACTTGAACTTTTTCTTTTCTATAAAAAATAAGTTCGATATTCGAACAAAATTTTCTATAAAAAATAAGTAGTCACCCTAATCTTATCTTTTTTTAACCTGTAACTTAAGCCTGTGATGGATGAGTGAATTTTATATTTACACAAACCAAAATTGCAGTTTGCATTTTTTTTGGAAAAAAAATATATCTGTTTGTAGTGGAAGTGGAACTTTGCTTCAATGCCTTGAAAATGCAATTGTTACCAAGAGGTGTTATAATATATAAATCACTCAAAAGCAATAAATTTTTGAAAACCTACAGATTATAATGAGTACTAAACCACCACAATAACCTTAGAATATTAAATTTCTAAAAAAACTCAAAAGATCAAAGGTTTAGACATTCAAAAATAGTTTTTGAAGGCCATGTTAGTGGTGAACAAATAATAAGAATTATGGTTAAAAAATAAAATTTGTTAATTTTAAAAATATATTTTTTTGGAGTGTGGTAAAAGTAGATTTGTGAATTCACTTAATTATTAAAAAAAATATTTTTTTTAATTTTTAAATTTAAATTTTTTTTTTTTTTAATTTTTAATATTTTTGTTTTTAATTTTTAATATTTTTTTTAATTTATAATATTTTTTTTTTTTAATTTTTAATTTTTTTTTTTTTAATATTATGAAATATATTGAAAAAATCGAACTTAAGTTTTTACTTGCAAAAATTTTAAATTTGGCAAATTGGTTACAACATTTTTATGTAAAACAATTTTTTATTTCTGTATATGAAACTTATTTACAAGGG
Organism: Pegoplata infirma; assembly: GCA_963921195.1. Taxonomy (NCBI): domain Eukaryota; kingdom Metazoa; phylum Arthropoda; class Insecta; order Diptera; family Anthomyiidae; genus Pegoplata; species Pegoplata infirma. The sequence goes on along the minus strand of OY992536.1, from coordinate 261,016,899 downwards.
AGGCCTTTTAATGAACACCCAGCGACTGTCTTGCAATTTTCGTATGTTGAAGAGAATTGAAAGGAAGTCGTTATGGTGCAAACACGCTGAGTCCACTTTTGTAAGTATTTTAGGGCCGACAAAAATCTTTTTAAAATTTTTTGCATTGAATATTTTTTAATCTGTAAATGCAATTAAATTTATAAGTGGAATTCAAAAAAAATTTGCTGTCGACTAAAAAGCACTTTTGTGACTTAGCACTTTTTATTTTATGATTTTTCTGCGGACTTAACACATTTTATTACTATTTTAAATTGCAGGAAATAATTGGAAAACTGTTTCACAATTTCTATTTTTTATTTTTAAATCCCAATTTTTTATCATGTGACATCAGATTTGTGTCACAAAAGATTTAGGCCGAATGCCAAGTGACTTTGAAAGTTGTATGAAAAAATTGTTTTTCCTATATTGAAATTTTCTTATAAATCTCTGGGTTCCCAATAAATAACTTCCCTTGTTAGTACACTTTTTATTATAGCAAATCTAGCGCCATTAGATAGACATGCATATTTTGTTAAGTAATATAATTAACATTATTTGTATTTTGGTGTTTATGCAGTTTTATAACGCCTCCATGATCATGTTTAAATTCTACAATTAATCGACTGCTTCCAAAAAACTTGAGTGCAATGTCTAACGTGTTTGTTTAACATTCTAAATATTTAGTTTTTGGTTGCTTAAACTAATTTTCATAAATTATTGCAAATTGTAAAATTTTATTTTTTAAATAAAAAAACATAAAAGCAATTACTTTAGATGAAATCGATCAAATGTTGAGTACATAATTGTTAAAAAATGCCTGCGAATCCAAATCTGCCATCCATTTGAGATTTTCGCTGTTAAAAAGTTAAAAAGTCAAAAAACCAATAATTTCTCCCTTTTGGGGGTCCTCCGTTATGTTGCTTCCAACAAATAGGACTCGATTTCATATAAATTGGACCTCCTGATTCCAAAACTGCAATTAAAATTTTTCTAGCATGTTCCATTTTTGAGATGTTTGCTTTCGAGATTTTCGCGTGAAGAAATTTTTAAACTCGAATAACGGAAGTTTTAGAACCAGGAAGCCCATTTTAAATGAAAACAACTATTCTTGGAGAAATCTGTAACAGTGGACCACCAAAAGTGCGAAATTGTTGAGTTTTTGACTTTTTAACAGCGAATATCTCAAAAACGGTACACTCAAAAAATTATGTCATTAACTGTTTGTAGTTTATTTAAAAAGTTTTACGTTTTGTCGTTTTTAAATGAAAAAACATTTCTTCAATGATCAGTTTTTTTTAATGATTATTTCTGTTTTTTGTTTCAAAAATAACAACATAAAAATAAGGACTTTCATTAGCATTCAATTTTTAAAGTCATTTATTTTTGTTCTGTAAGTAAAAATAAGTGATTCGTCTTTAGTTTTTAATGATTTGTGTACGTTATTTATTTTTTTAAATTGTTGGCATTTTTTAAAGAGAAGTCATTAGTTTATACCTACTTGTGTTAGTTATTTTTTGTAGACAAAAAATTCAAAAAAATATTTATAGAAATATAACAAGTAAGAAAGCTATATTCGGCTGTGCCGAATCTTTAAATACCCTCCACCAATGTAATGATTTAACAAATAAAAATAAAAAAGTACCAAAAAGTGTTCTTTCGGTACTTTTAATTAAAGGTACTTTTTATAAAAGGTACTTTTAATGAAAGGTACTTTTTATAAAAGGTACTTTTTATATAAGGTACTTTTTATGAGAGGTACTTTTTATAAAAACTACTTTTTATAAAAGGTACTTTTTATAAAAGGTACTTTTTATTAAAGGTACTTTTTATAAAAGGTACTTTTTATAAAAGGTACATTTTATAAAAGGTACTTTTTATAAAAGGTACTTTTTATAAAAGGTGCTTTTTATAAAAGGTACTTTTTATAAAAGGTACTTTTTTATAAAAGGTACTTTTTTATAAAAGGTACTTTTTTATAAAAGGTACTTTTTATAATAGGTACTTTTTATAAAGGGTACTTTTTATAAAAGGTACTTTTTATAAAAGGTACTTTTTATAAAAGGTACTTTTTATAAAAGGTACTTTTTATAAAAGGTACTTTTTATAAAAGGTACTTTTTATAAAAGGTACTTTTTATAAAAGGTACTTTTTATAAAAGGTACTTTTTATAAAAGGTACTTTTTATAAAAGGTACTTTTTATAAAAGGTACTTTTTATAAAAGGTACTTTTTATAAAAGAGATTTAACGAATTTTCAACACGAGGTACAGCTAATCTGAAATTCACGGTTTCGTTAATAACTTTTGAACAACTGGACCGATTTGGCTGAAATTCAATACAAACTAGGACAAATATATGCCAAGCTTTAGCATCCTCAGAATTTCCTTTCGAAAGTTAACGTGATTTTTAATCTCGTAAATTCACGAAAAACCCTTGCCGAAATTCAGTCTTTTGCTCATAAATTTTGAACCACTGTACCGATTGCGCTGGATTGCAATACCAACCTGACCAGGTAAATGCCCAATATATATGCCAAACTTCAAGAGCCTTCAAAAGTTAGCGTGTTTTCAACAAAAAGACAGACAGACGGTCGGACTTCGCTAGATCGTCTTTCGTCGATCGAGGATCCTGAATATATATATACTTTATGGGTCCTAGACCAATATTTCGAGGTGTTACAAACGGAATGAGCAATTTATATATATCCTCTATCACTAGAGTGGAGGGTAAATTTTATTCACCAGGAGGTGAATTAATATCCAAGTTACAAATCGAAGTTTTTCTTTTTTGTTAGTCGTTATCATACATACATAATTATACCCTACACCACTCTGTGGTACAGGGTATAAATATTGGTCCTAGACCCATCTTTAAGTATACCGATCGATTCAGAATCACTTTCTGAGTCTATTTACCGATGTCCGTCTGTCCATGTAAACGTTGTGCGCACGAAACAGGTCGCAATTTTTAATCGAATTGCCTAAAAATTGAAACTTAAGCTTCTATTGACTCAAAGACGAAGGCTATTGAAAATTGAAAAATATCGGTCCATAATTACACTCAAAGAATTATGTAGGTAAATTCCAGTGAATATTCACTTAAAACAAATGAAATGTTATTTAAAAACCATTCCACTGTTTTTTCATTTAAAATAAAAACACATTACAGTCAATTTTAAATGTTAATTTAATGACTAACCAAAACATTAAAAAACTAATGAATATTCAGTTATTTTGTATTGAAAAACTGTAAAACTATAGAAGAAATTTTTTACTGCCGAAATTGAATGTAACAGAAAATTCAGTTTTATGACAGTAAATTATTTTTTTTAAACTACATAAACAGTAGAAAACTAGAAATTCTTAATAAAATTAATGATTTTTCTTTTAAAATAACTTTACTGATTACTTTTTTAAATAACCTACAAACAGTTAATGACATAATTTTCTTAGTGTAGACTTACAATTAGCCCCCATACAAACGTCCCCTCTAAATTTGTGTTTTAATAGGTATTCTTTTGAAATCTGACAAAAAACCGTATTTTGTATTCATAAATAACAAATCCAAATTTTAAAGAAATCGGACAAGTCCTTTTTGTAGTTTCCATACAAACCATCCTCCCGATATTCACACAAATCTCTCAAAATTCACGAAAATAGGAAATATTTGATTGGAACTTTCTAAGTATGCATAAAACTTTTACTTTGGTAATTCTAACAAATCTAATTGTGGTTGGACCATTTTTGGACTTAGTCCTTATAGACATAGTAGCCCGATATTGGGCTTTTTCACCCAAATTTGGATTGTGGGTGTTTTTTACAATAATTAAAGATCAAACAGAAGAAATATCCAATCGGTCCATGTTTGGACTTTGGACCCATTTTACGGAAAGCACTTGTGTATTATATGGTCGGTCTTGACCGACTTTAATTTTCTTACTTGTTTTAAAAATAAAATTAGACACCAGCCTAAATACATTATCATGTTAAAAACTCTTTGTTAACACTGTTCGACACCAAAAACCTCCCAGTGAAATGTCTAACTGATCCTTATAGATATTGGTCTCCTGATTCCAAATCTACCATCCAAATTTTTCTAGCCTGTGCCGTTTTTGAGATATTCACTGTTAAAATCTCAAAAAATTGATTTTTTTGCTCTTTTGGGGGTCCACTGTTACGTATTCTTATGTTGCTTTCGCAAAATTGGACTTGATTTTATATAAAATGCACCTTCTGATTCCAAAACTGCAATCCAAATATTTCTACCATGTTCTGTTTTTGAGATATTCGCATTTGAAAATTTAAGTGTGATTTATAAAGAATATAAGTGCGTGACAGTGGAGTTTAAGTTTTTCTAAGGCCAATATTTCAAAAACGACACGCGCTAGAAAAATGTGGATGACATTTGGAATCAAAAGGTACCATTTATACTAAATCTAGTCATATTTTGTGTGAGCAAGAATATGTTAGAGAAGAGACCCAAAAAGTGCAAAATTAGCGCATTTTTCAATATTCAAACGCGAACATCTTAAAAACCTTACGTGAAAGAAAAATTTGGAAGGCAGATTTGGAATCAGTAGATCAAAATTTATTTATTTCATGTATTCTGATTAATGGAAGTGCGAATTTCTATAAATTTGTTTAACAGTGTAATTAACCCTTAAATTGGCAAATACATTGAAAATAAAATGGTTTTCAAATCAGCAGAAATATTTGTTTAGTCAATAACTGAGCTTTTCTAAATTACAATTTATTTTTTTTTTAATCGTAATTGGGCTTTTCAAAATTTTATAGTCGATTCTACCCCCAATTCAGTATAATTTTTTTGTATGCGGCCAGTTTGGAAATGCATGTCTTATTTGTGTTCCTCTTTAAGAAAGGTGTGGTTTTTCGTGATAAATCCCAAACTATTATTAATATATTAATTTCAAATATTTTATAATAAATAATATTTAAAAATATCACTTAAAATCGAACTTTTTGTTCGATTAAACTAACAGCAAATAGTAGCACAATAATTAATTATTTTATCATTTGCATCAATCTATCTATTTTGGAATTGAAAACAATTAATTTATTAATATCAAACTCATAGACTCGTATCAAAAAAAAACTTCTCTTGTTGTTGTAATAATCAATGTTGTTGACCGACATAAAACAACTTCTTAAACAATTGTTCCTTCATATGAATTGTAATAAAAAATAAATAAAAAACTTACTTTGTAGCCGCATTTCAATTGTTAGTGCATTCATACGATATACTCGTATATTGGTTGCATTATATCAATTGATTGATATTGTTGTCAATATTATATTTTTTAAGCGTAATATTTTATTTTTATTTTTTTCAAATGACCCAGCAAAATAAGTGGATACTAAATGTAAGAAGTGCCGATGTTTGCTGGTTTGATGCCACTTGAGGGTGAAATATGTCCGAGTACCAAGCAAAGTTTTTCTTTCAAATGACTTGGCCGAATCCATGAATATTTTTTTGAGTGTAAAATTTTTTTGAGTGTAATTTTTTTACTATTAAAAATGATGCACTCAAAAAAAATTACACTCAAAAAAAATTTTACACTCAAAAAAATATTCATGGATTCGGCCAAGTCGAATTGAAATTTCTTTTAGAGTATTTTTTTTTATACTTTGTAAAATATTTTTTCCGCAAAAACATTTTTCAACAATCACGTTACAAAAATTACAAATAGTGTAAAATTTTATTCACTCTAAAAATATTTTAACGAAATTACAATTAAAAATCAAATAGTGAATAAATTCCCTAAGTTTTTACTCCAAAAACTTAGGTAATTTAGCAAATGACACTTAAGGGATGTATTAACCCAAAAACGTACTCAATTTTTAATTTTTTTTTTGTGTCCTTTATATTTTTTTGCTGGGAGATTTACAATCATTGTTTGATACAAATATTCTTGGAAAAGAAACATGTTATAGTATGCTTGCATACACAGGCGTATGCAGGAATTCTGGATAAAGTCCAAAATATATTTTATTAATTTTTTAGACTAATAATCCAAAAATATTTATCAGTTTGTTAGTCTCTATTCCACACCATTTCCAGTTATATTTTAAAATTTTTCAAATGTATTTTAAAATTGTCCAAATCGTCACATAAAATGCAAAAGGCCCTAACTAACATTTTACTAATGTTACAGGAGAAGCAAAAAACAGTATAGAGTAAAATTTTTAAATTTATAATAACTTTGTTGGTTTTAATTGAATTGGGCTAAAATTTTGTGAGTACCTACGTTTTGTGAATATGTATCAAAATTAATCACAAAATGATTAAAAAAATGTATTTCTAGTTGCGTTCATTGGCAATTTCGCTATTCACATGTTTTTAATTTTTGGCTATAAAATCGCTAATTTTTTGTAGGGACGTGTAGGTTAATAAAATACACCAGAATCTATCAAAATACCGATTTTTAGTTAGTTAGGGCGTTTTTCATTTTAGGTGACGAAATGTAATTTTAAATTGTCCAAATGTATTTTAAAATTGTCCAAATATATTTTAAAATTGTCCAAATGAATTTAAAAATTATCCAAATGTATTTTAAAATTGTCCAAATGTATTTTAAAACTATCCAAAAATATTTTAAAATTGTCCAAATTAATTTTAAAATTGTCCATATTTAATTCAAAATTGTCCAAATGTAATTTAAAATTGTCCAAATGGATTTAAAAATTGTCTAAATGTATTTTAAAATTGTCCAAATGTATTTTAAAATTGTCCAAATGTATTTTAAATTTGTCCAAATATTTTTCAAAATTGTCCAAATGTATTTTAAAATTGTCCAAATGTATTTTAAATTGTCCAAAAGAAGTTTAAAATTCTCCAAATGTATTTTAAAATTGTCCAAATGTATTTTAAAATTGTCCAAATGTATTTTAAAATTGTCCAAATGTAGTTTAAAATTTTCCAAATGTACTTTAACATTTTCCAAATGTATTTTAAAATTGTCCAAATATATTTTAAAATTTATTTTAAAATTGTACAAATGTATTTAAATTATCCAAATGCAGTTTAAAATTTTCCAAATGTATTTTAAAATTGTCTAAATGTAATTTAAAATTGTCCAAATGTATTTTAAAATTGCCCAAATGTTTTTTTTAGAATTTTCCAAATATATTTTAAAATTTTCCAAACGTATATAAAAATTGTCCAAATGTATTTCAAAATTTTCTAATAGTATTTAAAATTGTCCAAATTAATTTTAAAACTGTCCAAATATATTTTAAAATTGTCCAAATGTATTTTAAAATTGTCCAAATTTAGTTAAAAATTTTGCAAATGTATTTTAAAATATTCCACATGTATTTTAACAATTTCGAAAAGTATTTTAAAATTGTCCATATATATTTTAAAAATTTTCTAAATGTATTTTAAAATTGTCCAATTGAAATTTAAAATTTTCCAGATGTATTTTAAAATATTCTACATAGAATTATTCATAGAACATTTTAAAATACATTTGGAAATTTTTAAAATACATTTTGACAATTTTAAAATACATTTGGAAAATTTTAAACTACATTTGGGCAATTGTAAAATAAATTTGGACAAGTTTAAAATACATTTGGACAATTTTAAAATTCATTTGAACAATTTAAAAATATATTTGGACAATTTTAAAATACATTGGGACATGTTTAAAATACATTTGAAAAATTTAAAAATACAATTGGAAATGTAGTGTTTCTTAGGGTTTAAAAATGCTTCTCTGAAATGAAAGTTATACCAGAACATAAGCTCGTCTTAGACAGACAAATATTTCCATGGAGACATGTTTAGACTTTTTTTTTCTCATTGACTAACTTGTTTATACTAAAAGTTTCAAATCGCTTTTTTCACCCCGTCTGCGTACGCCCCTGCATACACATGTGCCTTACGTTTAAATAATATAAAAATTGAAATTAATTGATTTATGTTACATATTGATTTCTGAATAAAACATCTCACAAACGTCAATAGGTGTGATTATCATGTTTTGTGGTTAACACACGAAAAAAAAGGGTAAATTTTACAAATCTGCGATTATCATCACTTTTTTGAAGGATTTAGGGGAACTAAAAATAATGGCGATATTTTTTGGAAAAAAAATTTTATATACTTTATGGGGTCCTAGACCAATATTTGGAGTTGTTACAAATGGAATGACAAACTTATATATAAACTCACTACAGTGCAGAGAGGGCCAGCATGATCCAATTCCGGCCAAAAGTCTTTATCGTTGTTGGATCCGTCTGAAAATGTGCTTCTATAGGAATTCGAGGTCGCTGATTTCAAAATTTAGCTAAAAACCAAAAAAATCAAAATGGCGGATTCAATATGGCGGACATTTTTTTTTTTTAAATTGTCCGATTGAACACAAATTTTGTTTTATGCGGGTCTTGGAGTTACTGAATAAGAATTGTTACTCCGAATTTTGAAAAACAAAATGGCGGACTAAACTTGCTTCTTAAAGTTTAAAGAATGATCCAACTCCGGCCAAAAGTCTTTATCGTTGTTGGATCCGGCTGAAAATGTGCTTGTAAAGTATTTCGGGGTCACTGATCTCAAAATTTAACTAAAAACTAAAAAAATCAAAATGGCGCATCCAATATGGCGGACAATTTTTTTTAATAATTGTCCGATTTAACTCAAATTTTGTTTTAAGGGGATATTGGAATTACTGAATCAGAATTACTGCCGTGAATTTTGAAAAACAAAATGGCGGACTAAATATGCTTAGTAAAGTTTGTTACAAGTAATTAAAAAACAGTTATATTCCTTTTCTTTGTTGAATCGAACTGATAATATTCAATATGGCGGAAACAATATGGAGACTAGATTTGTTAACTTTGTCTGATCTAACTAAAAATTAGTTTTAAGAGTATTAAGAGTGTCTGAAGTTAAATCTACGCACATAATTTTTACATATATTTTTTTTTTATTTTTGATTTAAATATGGAAATGGTGTAAATGACTTATTTAGTCTCAGAAAAGCTTTTGGAAATGGTGACGACAAATTATTCACTTATTTTCTTTATTTTGGAAATTCAATAAAAAATCTTTGAATTTAATTGGAAATGGTGTAACTGATATTTTCCATAATTCTACAAAAAAAACTAGAAATGTAGATTCTTTTTTTTTCCTACACTTCAGGCACTCTCTGACGATAAAAAAACTATTCAAGCCGAAAAACATTATTTTGGGTTAAATTATTTTTTTAAAAACAAATCTCGGAGCACTGCATATATAGCTGTAATTTCGCCATTTATCATTTCGAGCAAGTTTGGGCAACTTTTTTCGAAAGATATGGATCCATTCTATATCAAAAAAAATATAGACCGATTGTATCGAACTGAGGATCGCTGAGGATTTTTTCTAAAATATCTAAAAAATTATAACTTTTTTCACAAAAAACGCGAAATGCTGCCCGGCAAATGAGTTATATTTGTCCGTGTTATTTTCGTTACAAAGGCTTATATATAAGGTTGAACCACGCAAACAAAAAGTTAAACATTAGCAATAGAAGTTTGGAAAAAAAATTAAAAAAGTATCTCAACTTTTAAAATTTTTTTACTAACTTTTTTAACTTTGAAGACCTGTCAAAGGAAAGGAAGTAATTGGATCATAAAGATAAGTTCAGAAAACCTGCATCTATATATGCCCAACAAACTGGTAAACATTTTTTTGAGAATTTACAAATAAGGACTTTTGGCCGGAAATCGATCTGTCTGGCCCTCTGTGCAGTGTAGGGTATAAAAAAAAATAATTACGAATGAATCTATACCTCCTCCTTGAAAATTAGTAATCTATGTACATGGAGCATTCCATATCAAATCATACACTTTTACATTTTTTTATTAGATTTTCCCAATTTTTTTACAGTTTTAATTTCCTATCGAAAACTCCTTTGCAGTAAGTTTTCAGATTTTTTGATAAAAAATATCGAATTTTCAAAAATTGGTAGTTTATTCCTTTACTCAAACTTCTTTTACCCATAACTTCTTCAAAAATGGTCCAAATTCCAAATTTGTTTTTACGTACTTTTTAAAAAAAAAACCCTCAAAAATGCCTAAAAGTGTTCTAGTATGTAATTTTTAAGTTTAGAAATTAAACTTTTTGAAAATGTATATACTCGTTGATTTTTGAAATTTTTTGTGGAAAATTTCTACAGGTTCTACAAATTGTTTGCCCAGTAGCTAGGGTTGCCAGATACTAGAAGTCAAATAACTGGATAATGGAAATTTTTCAGCTGTATTTTGAAAAAATAACTGGACCCATACACATTTTTTTTTTTTTTTAATTTTTAAAAAATATACTGATTTTCATATGTGAGATACAAATTTTTGTACTGGACTTCTTTTTAAACATAACGTCTCTATTGGCCACGCCAAAATGTGCCTTTGTAAGCATTTCCATTACTTACATCTCGAAGGTATAAGGTACATACTGTATAGAGACTCGACAGTTGTGTTTTAAAAGAAAAAATGGGGAAGAACTATGCGACTTTAGGAGAAAACTGAGCGGTTTTTAGCTATTTTTAAGCTAACATGCCAACATTTTCTATGACTTAGGAGTGAGTGAAACAATAAAAACCGATCTGGCATCTATTTTTCTTATGGCGCGTTATATTAGATTTTTCTTTCTAACCTAATTCGTAGAACAATTTAAAAAAATTAACCATATGGTTAAGGACTACTTTTTTGACACCTGTCACTTTTGTCGAGTCTGTATTAGTCTGTGGTCTTAGGATTGTTCGCGTAGATTTTTATTTTTAAATAACCCCACAAAAATGGAAATCTAGGTGGAAATCTAGGTTGAAATTCCCTGGACGTGAGATGTCAAAAAAGGACGACAATAACTGACCCTGATTTGCAGATTTTATTTCTCCAGACTAATTTTTTGGGTTATTTGAAAAGCAAAATGTACGAAACAATACTCAGATCATCGACGAGCTCAAGGAAAACATTCGCGCGGAAATCAACGATAGACTGCCCGAGATGTGCAGAAAAGTAATGAAAAAACCAATGAAAATGCAGCAAAAACAGTGCATTTTGTCATATCCAAAAGAGGTATTTATGTTTTGTTCATGATTAATGTTTTATTCAAAAAGTAGTCCAAAAAAAAATGTAAAATATATTTAAAATAAAAAAATAGGTAATTGTAAACGAAATTCTTTTTTAACTGGAAAAATTACACTTTAACTGGAAACTGGACCAGACCCAAAATAACTGGAAAATCCAGGTCATTCCAGGCCGTCTGGCAACCCTACCAGTAGCATAGTGGACTAACTATTTTTACTAATTATTTTAAATTTTTGGAAAAAAATTGATTATAATTTTCCCATCTTAAAATCATTTCTTCTGCTCCAATCGTGCTTCGTAGAGCAGTCACTAACAAGACCGACCCCTATTAATTTTTACGTTTACACATTTTTTCAGAACAAACTAGTACTCTATCTCTAATTCCTTAGGGGGCTCCCATTCAAAATTTTTTTTTTAATTTGCTCCAACTGATCTAACTGCCCTAAGAGTTAAAGCAGTAAAATGTATGACCAACCCATAATATTTTTTTAATCCAAACATTTTATCTGAACACACCCACCCTCTATCTTTAACCTTTAAGGCGGTCCCCTTACAATTATTTTTTTGTTTTTCTATAAATTTGTTTTTAACAGCTTCTACAGGTCCAATAGTTCGTCCTAGAGGGGTCATTAGTAAGACTGATCCCACTTACAATTAGTTTTACCCTCCAACATTTTTTTAAACCATACCTACATCCTATATCCACTCCCTAAATGGGCTCCCATTCAAAAATCATATACTACTATTAAATTTATTATATTTTAATAAATTTATAATTACTTTAATAAAAAAAAATAATATTTTAAAGACATTTGTCAACATTAATTAAAACAAATTAACGAAATATGCATAGGCAAAAATTAATATTTACATAATTCTATGTACAATGTGCTATTTAAAAAAATTATAAAAAAAAAAATAATATACATTAGGGTAGAACGATTTTGTATAGAGAAAGTTTTTTGGATTTCGCTTAGTATAGGAGTCAGAACAGGTGCAATTAAATTCGGTTAAATTCGGCTGTGCCGAATCTTTTATACCCTCCAAAATGTAAAAAAAATTAAAAAAAAAATTCCAGGGGCCTTTTTTCTTTGGGGGGTGATGGGGGTCAGTGGGGGACTTTAAGAGCGCCTTCCCATTAAAATTTTCACTGTACACTGGGGAGCGCGGGGATAAAATGTTCTTCAAAAATGTTGTCCATAAAATTTAACTATATACGTCAGAGCATACTAAATCCCAAAATTAATACAACACCAAAATAGAGATTCCCCTTAAAAAAAAATACAAAAAAAATTAACCCTTAGTTGGCAATTTTAAATTTGATTGGTTTTTTGTGGTTCTGCTAAGTCTTGGGCTTTAGTGAGTTCTGGTCGAACATTTCATCCCCGTCCTCCCCCTTGTTAGGGGTGTTTTATATACAATTTCTATATTTTAAAACTCTTTAAATGTATTTCAAAATTGTGCAAATATATTTTAAAATTGTCAAAATGAATTTTAAAATTGTCCAAATGAATTTTAAAAATTTCCAAATTTATTTTCAAAATGGTCCAAATGTATTTTAAAATTGTCCAAATATATTTTAAAATTGTCCAAATGTAGTTTAAAATTTTCCAAATGTATTTTAAAATTGTCCAAGTTTTTTTTTAAATTGTCCAAATGTAGTTTAAAATTTTCCAAATGTATTTTATAATTTTCCAATTGTATTTTAAGAATTTCACAATGTATTGTCAAGATTGTCCAAATGTATTTTCAAAATTGTGCAAATGTATCTTAAAATTGTCCAAATGTATTTTAAAATTGTCTAAAAGTATTTTAAAATTGTTCAATTGTATTTTTAAATTTTCCAAATGTATTTTAAAATTGTCCAAATGTATTTTTAAATTTGTCCAAATGTAGTTTAAACTTTTCCAAATGTATTTTAAAAATTTCCAAATGTATTTAAAAATTGTCCAATTGTATTTTAAAAATTTCCAAATGTATTTTCAAAATTGTACAAATATATTTTAAAATTGTCCAAATGTATTTTAAAATTGTCCAAATGTAGTTTAGAATTTTTCAAATGTATTTTAAAATTGTCAAAATTGTTTTAACATTATCTAAATGTTGTTTAAAATTTTCCAAATGTATTTTAAAAACTTCCAAATGTATTTTAAAATTTTCCAATTGTATTTTAAAAATTTTCAAATGCATTTTCAAAATTGCTCAAATGTATTTTAAAATTTTCCAAATATAGTTAAAAATTTTCCAAATGTATTTTAAAATTATCCAAATGTATTTTAAAATTGTCCAATTGTATTATAAAATTTTCCAAATGTATTTTAAAATATTCTATATATAATTCTATTTAGAATATTTGAAAATAGATTTGGAAAATTTTAAACTACATTTGGACAATTTTAAAATACATTTGGACAATTTTAAAAATACATTTGGAAATTTTTAAAATACAATTTTACAATTTTAAAATACATTTGGAAATTTTTAAAATACATTTGGGAAATTTTAAAGTACATTTGGACAATTTTAAAATATATTTGGACAATTTCAAAATACATTTGAAAAATTTTAAACCACATTTGGACAATTTAAAAATATATTTGGACAATTTTAAAATACATTTGGACAATTTTAAAATACATTTGGACAATTTTAAAATACATTTGGACAATTTTAAAATACATTTTGAAAATTTTAAACTACATTTTGACAATTTTAAAATACATTTAAACAATTTTAAAATGCAATTAAATAATTTTAAAATATATTTGGACAATTTTAAAATGCATTTGGACAATTTTAAAATACATTTGGACAATTTTAAAATTCATTTTGACAATTTTAAAATACATTTGGGCAATTTTGAAATTCATTTGGACAATTTTAAAATTCATTTTAAAATGTGTTTGGATAATTTTTAAATACATTTGGACAATTTTAAAATTAATTTGGACAATTTTAAAATATATTTGGACAATTTTAAAATACATTTGGACAATTTTAAAATACATTTGGACAATTTTAAAATACATTTGGACAATTTTAAAATACATTTGGAAAATTTTAAACTACATTTTGACAATTTTAAAATACATTTGGACAATTTTAAAATGCAATTAAATAATTCTAAAATATATTTGGACAATTTTAAAATGCATTTGGACAATTTTAAAATTTATGTGTACAATTTTAAAAAATATTTGGACAATTTTAAAATACATTTGGACAATTTTAAGATTCATTTTGACAATTTTAAAATACATTTGGACAATTTTGAAATTCATTTGGACAATTTTAAAATACATTTTAAAATGTGTTTGGATGATTTTAAAATACATTTGGACAATTTTAAAATTAATTTGGACAATTTTAAAATATATTTGGACAATTTTAAAATACATTTGGACAATTTTAAAATACATTTGGACAATTTTAAAATACATTTGGACAATTTTAAAATACATTTGGAAAATTTTAAACTACATTTTGACAATTTTAAAATACATTTGAACAATTTTAAAATGCAATTAAATAATTTTAAAATATATTTGGACAATTTTAAAATGCATTTGGACAATTTTAAAATTTATTTGGACAATTTTAAAATATATTTGGACAATTTTAAAATACATTTGGACAATTTTAAAATTCATTTTGACAATTTTAAAATACATTTGGACAATTTTGAAATACATTTGGACAATTTTAAAATACATTTTAAAATGTGTTTGGATAATTTTAAAATACATTTGGACAATTTTAAAATTAATTTGGACAATTTCAAAATATATTTGGACAATTTTAAAATACATTTGGACAATTTTAAAATACATTTGAACAATTTTGAAAATACATTTGGAAATTTTTAAAATACAATTGGGCAATTTTAAAATACATTTGGAAGGTTTTAAAATACATTTGGAAAATTTTAAATTGCATTTGGACAATTTTAAAATACATTTGGGCAATTTTAAAATATATTTAGACAATTTTAAAATACATTTTGACAATTTTTAAATTTATTTCGACAATTTTAAAATACATTTGGACAATTTTAAAATATATTTGGACAATTTTAAAATACATTTGGACAATTTTAAAATACATTTGGACAATTTCAAAATATATTTGGACAATTTCAAAATACATTTGAAAAATTTTAAAATATATTTGGAGAATTTTAAAATTAAATTTGGACAATTTTAAAATTAATTTGGAAAATTTTAAAATATATTTAGACAATTTTAAAATACATTTACACAAATTTTTAAATTTATTTCGACAATTTATAAATACATTTGGACAATTTTAAAATACATTTGGAAAGTTTTAAAAAACAATTGAAAATGTTGTAGAGTGGATGGTATAAAAATATTTTGAAATCTTAAAACTACATTTGGACAATTTTAAAATACATTTGAACAATTTTGAAAATACATTTGGAAAATTTTAAACTACATTTGGACAATTTTAAAATACATTTAGACAATTTTAAAATACAATTAAACAATTTTAAAATATATTTGAACAATTTTAAAGTATACTTGGGCAATTTCAAAATTAATTTGAAAATTTTTAAAATATTTTTTGACAATTTTAAAATTCATTTCGACAATTCAAAAACACATTTGGACAATTTTAAAATATATTTGGACAATTTTAAAATATATTTGGACAATTTTAAAATTCATTTGGACAATTTTAAAATACAACTGGACAATTTTAAAATATATTTGGACAATTTAAGAAAAACATTTGGAGAATTTAAAAATTAATTTGGACAATTTAAAAATATATTTGGACAATTTTAAAATAAATTTGGGCAATTTTAAAATACATTTGGAAATTTTTAAAATACAATTGGAAATGGTGAATAGCTTTCCTATAGCAAAATGCCTCAAAACTTCAGAATTTGTCTATTGGGATAATGTTTCAGAATCATAGTCTCTTTAAGCAAATGACTCAGAAAAATTTTAAAATCAAAAAAAAAATTTGGAATAAACATGTCTCAAATCTGATATATTTTCTATTGAAGAGTTTTTTCAGAATCTGGGTCTTTTGCTGTCAGGAGAGGAGACATTTTTTAAAATATCAAACATTTTCTAAAGTTGTTAAAGAAATGTTTCTATAGGAAAAATCATAATAAACCCTAATAAACCAATTCCTTGTAATTTTACAAGCTTTTTACCAATAATTTTGTAATTTTACAAGCTTTTTATCAATAAAATTGTAAATTCACAATTTTTTTATGCAATAAAACTTACCACAAGGTTTCGTATTTTTAGTAGATTTTTTACTACATGCTATTTCACGAGAATTTCCAGTAAAAATTACAAGCTTTTTCGTAATTTTACAAGATTTTTACCAATAAAATTGTAAATTTACATTTAAAAAAATTTGTATAATTATAAAAAAAAATATTTAAAATTACAAAAAAATTTAAAAATTTGTAAAATTACAAAAAAATATAAAATTACAAAAAAAATTAAATTTCGACCGAAAATTTTTTGTTAAAAAACAAGAAAAACTGTCAAATATTTGTAAAATCGGATTACGAGACTTTTTCTAGTAATTTGACAAGTTTTTTTCTGTGTGTATAAATAAGGTAAATTTAAATTAAAACAAGTAAAAAAGTTAAATTCGGCCTTGCCGACTGTATTGATACCCTCCACAATTTCAAAAAGATTATTGCAAAAAACTTTATTTAAAAGTAAATTATTTAAAAAAAAAAAATTTGAAAAAAATTTCCGGGAAAAAAAAAATTTGGTAAAAAAAAAAATTAGCGATTTTTTTTATTTTTTTGTCAAAAAATATGTTCGTACTTGTTAAAATACCATTTGTTGTTCAATTATATTTACATATGTCAACCATCAGCCGAATTGAAGCATTTTGTATTTTTAGGTTATGTTGAATGTACCAAAATTTTCGAGGTGTCCTTATATTTTCGTTCATAACTTTTGAACCGCTGAACCGATATCGCTCAAATGCAATACCAAACTGCTCGGGAGAACTTCCAATAAATTCGTTGAGTTTCAGTCATCTCCGTGTGATATTTCGGCCGTGATCACCATTTCCACAGACAGACAGACGGACATCGTTAAAATGTCTTAATCTTATCGATCACTGATCAATTATATATATACTTTATGGGGTCCCAGACCGATATTTCGAAAAGTTACAAACGGAATGAAAAACTTATATAGAGGGTATATATAAGTTAGTCACTTAGTGGAGGGTATAAAAATTACACTCTGAATAAAAACTCGTCAAAATTTTATGTTGTTCTCATTTTAATTACAGATTTTTAAAATATTTTATCAAAACTAAATGCCACCCTAGTGTAAGCTTTTTTATTTCATAAAAGACAACCAGCATAGTACTTAAATGAAGTATGTTTGTATGAGATCCGCCTATATCAATATACATATAAGTATGTGCTGAATATTGTTAATTGAAATTAATTGTGTTAAACAATTTCATTATTTTTAATAAATAACTATGTAGATAAAACAACTTAATTATACGTGTTGTTTCTGTTTTTTTTCTTTTATTTTAATAAATTTAAATATGAATTAAATTAAAAAAAATAGCAAACATGATTTTAATTACAAAGAATGTAATAAAAAAATTTCAAATAATAATGGAAAATCACTAAACATAGTTACAATATCTGAATTAAAATATTGACATACAGCAAACCCTAACAGATTTAAAATGGTTTCAAAGTCAATGACATTTGACTACAAAACAAATTAAAAATAAATACAATATTTTTTAAAAACGGAAGTAAATTTTTAAAAATTTTGTAAACAAAACAGTCAATAACCGTAATTATTTTACAAAAAATATTAAAAATTATTAATAAATATTGTGAAAATTGATCATTTGTTGCAAAAAAAAAAAAAGTAAAAATCACATTTTTACAACGTCACGAGTACGTGAATCAAGCATCAAACAAAAAAAATATATATTAATCAAACTTGAGTGTATATTAAATATTTCCATTAATTTGAAATGAATAATCATTAATTTAATTATTAATACCGTTGTTTAGGACAGGCATGATACTACTATTTTGTTTTATAATAAATGTACATTTTAAAAAGAGAATTTATAAAGGTACTAATATCACAGTACAACACTAAAAAAAAATCCGGTGTACCGACGATTGATATTGGCAGATGACACAAAAAAAAAGTAAGAAAGTTATAGTCGGTCAAGACCGGCCATATGATACCCTACACCAGTCCTTTCCGATAAATGGGTCCCAGGTCCAAACATAGACCGATTGGATCTGTCTTTTGTTAGATCATTATTTAGTGTTGAAAACAATCAAATTTTAGTGGAATTAGTTTATTTTTTGTCAATAGACCGATTTAACTGAACATCGGTCGAAATTTTTATATGGGGGACTATTCCAAAAATTGTCCAATTATATTCCGATTTTATTAGGTTACTAAAGTACACGTATAACACCTAAAAATAAAATTTTTATCGAATATTTCCATTTTTATGAATTTTGAGGGAATTATGTGAATATCGGGAGGGCGGTTTGTATGGGGACTACCAGAAGGACTGACCCGATTCCTTTGAAATTTGAAATGGTGGAATGGATGTGCATACAAAATTTGATTACCTGCTAAATTTCGAAGCGATATCTACTATAACACGGTTATAAGAGTCATTTAAGCCGCTAAATCAACTCAAAAAGTAATTCTGCGTCGATCGGTATACTTGAAGGTAGGTCTAGGACCAATATTTCGGGTAGTTACAAACATCAGCACAAACTCATTATACCCTGTACCACAGAGTGGTGTAGGGTATAACAATAAATGTACGTGTGTCGACATTTTCAAAGATCACATCGAAATTTTATTTTAGACGGTTAAAGTTTTCCAGCTTTGGCCAGTTCTTGCAGCATATCGGTATAAAAAACTATGTTTTCTTTACATCTGAGGCGTGGGGTATGTTTAGCAACTTTATAAAAAATATTATGGCAAATATGTTTGTGAAACATATTAACCCTCTAACTCCCCCTCATAACAGTATTTTTTGGCTCTATTCTAACAAATCGTAAAAAACGCCCTTAAAGAGGGGGGAGGGCGGGGATAAAGTGTTCTACAAAGTGTTCGCCATAAAATGTCAGAACACACCAAAGCCCAAAACTAAACACAAACGCCAAAAAAAATGTCAAATGTTGGTTATTTGTGTAGAACATTTCATCCGCGCCCTCTCCCTTTTTCGGGATGTTTTTTTTTCGATTTGTTAGAATAGAGCCAAAAAATACCGTTATGATTGGGAGTTGAAGGGTTAATATGTTCCACAAAAATATTTGCCTCAGTATTTTCTATAAATTTGCTAAACATACCCCACACCTCAGATGTAAAGAACACATAGTTTTATATACCGATGTGCTGCAAGAACTGGCCAAAGCTGGGAAACCTTAACCGTCTAAAAAAATTCCGATGTGATCTTTCAGAATCAATCGTTGGAACCCCGTAATTTTGGCAAAGATTTGAAATTGTTGTACCCCGAGTAAAAATAAACATATATTACAATATATAACTTGATACAAACATAATAAATTATATATGATTATACATCCCTGAGATATTTTCTAAATTTTTTTAATGCAGTCATATGTAGTAATATATAATTTAATCATGATTCCGATTGGAAGGTGTACGGTTGATATAATTATATAAAATTATATGAGGGTCAATACAAAATTTATTTTTCTGTATAATTTAACTTAAAATTATATATAGCTTATGCTGTTCCATATAAACCTATATATGTCTACAATTAACCAAAAATTTTCTAAGTTTTTTAGACAAAGTATAATAAACTTTTTAAAATGTTCCTAAACATTTCTTGTTAGGGTTATGTATACCTATCTGGTTCGAAGCGTACCCAAACATTTTTTTTGTTTTTGAAAATTATATGTTTGGTGAATGTATCGTTGACCTGTGGTGTATCTCAACTAGAGTTGTCAGTCGATTAAGAATAATTCGATTAATCGATCAAACAAAACCCAACTCTTGTTCGAATAATTCAAAAATGACGATTTTCGAATAACGAATAAATCGATTAATTAATGTCGATTAATCGAACAATTTTTTTTTATTAAAAAAATAAATAAATGCTTAGAATTTGATTTATTCTCATAAATTTTGAAAGATTTTATACAAAACGTAGGAAAGTTAAAATATATTGTAGCCATAGCCCTGGATAGCACATCCATTATAGAATTAGGGGGAGTTATCAAGTTTTTAATAAATAATTTAGAAAAAATTAATAATTCTTTTGCATCAGACTTACTAAAACGTATTAAAATAAGAATTAATGAGAGACGTATAAAAGTGTTAAATACGTTAATAATTTTTCTAAATTCTGGAAATTTTCCGAGCAATGAAAGTTTCTTAAAATATTCTCCAAAAAGCGAAACAAAAGAATATGCAAATTAATTATACTCCAGATTATTTTATGTTGAAAGTTATCACAATAATTCAGATAAAAGTATTGAAATAGAGGAAGTTATTAGTAATGAAAATAATAATCTCTTGAAAATAATAATCTTTTATGCGAGTTAAATAATTCAATTCAAAGTGTTAAAAATTCAGAAATTAAAAAGGACTTTAGCGATATATCAGACGATATGGTATATTTGGAAAAATCTGAAAAAAGAACAGAAAAAATAGATAAACTATTTTTATGCTCTTCTTACTATATCACCTACTTCAACAATTAGCGAAAGAGTGTTTTCAAAATCTAATTTAATAAAAACAAAAACCAAAAATCGTTTGAAAGCAAAAAAATTAAGTCAACTTTTATTTTTAAAAGATTATTTCTTAAGAACAACTTAAATTGTATTATTTGACAAAAATTAAAATCATTTATGATATATTTTGTGTGAATATTTCAAATAATAATTTGTATTTGAATTATTTCTCAACAAGTATTAAAATCGACATCCATTAATTAAAAGTGATCTCAGTTATTCAATTTTTAAGTTTTTTTTAACTATTTTATTTTTAAGTTTTGTATGCATTTTTTCGTTAATAAAAATTTTAACTTTCTTATTTTAAGATTTTTTATATGAATTGTTTATTTTTTTGTTAATAAAAATATTTTTTAAAATAATTTTTTTATTCGTTATTCTCTTCGATTAATCGAATAAATTTTGATCTTTAATCGTTTGATCGAACGAGGAAAAACAATTATTTGAATTATTCGAACAAAGTTGAAAGTCGAATAATTGACAACTCTAATCTCAACCCAAACCAAAAAACACCAGGATTTTATATGTTTTTGTGCAATTAGATCTAATAAGATCCACCAATATAAGGCAATGGTTGGTCAAAACTCGGATGAAATCAAATCATATTTTATACAAGTAGATCTTTTTTAATGCAAAAACATCCACCATTATTCGGATCAAATTGCGTATTAATATATATTGTGTCATATATCATTATATATTGCGTCATATAAAAATTTTTACTCGGGACAGTGTATTTTGAAATTAAGTCATACAATCGAAATCTTTTAAAGATAGCGTGGTATTAACCCTACCCTGGATCGTTCTTCAGCCAAACTATGATTTAATCGTTAATATTTTTTAAGCATTAATCTAGATCTAAAAATTTTTTTACACGAAAATTGTCTCAAAATCAGAAAATTTTTCTATACGAAAACTGTATCAGAATCTGAAAATTTTTCTATACGATATATACATATGTCTTAGAATCTGAGAATTTTTCTATACAAAAAATTTCATTGAATCTAAGAATTTTTCTGTAAGACAAATGTCTAAAAATCTGAAAATTTTTCTAAAAAAAAAAATTTCTCAGAACCTGAGAATTTTTCAGTACAACAAATGTCTCAGAATCTAAGAATTTTTTTATGCTTAAAATGTCTCCGAATCTGAGAATTTTTCTGTAGCAAAAATGTCTTAGAATCTAAGAATTTTTCTATAGAAATTTTCTATAGAAAACATTTCTCAGAATCAGAGAATTTTTTTTTAGAAAAAATGTCTCAGAATCTGCGAACTACACTCAAAATAATTCTACAGTAAAAGGTTTAGTAAGTGATATTGTACCAAAATCTACTAATTGGTTACTAATTTTAGTATCTTTAAAGTACTAACATTAGTAATTTTTACCAGTTTTTACTAATATTAGTTAAAAATTTTAGTATTGGTTACCAATTTCTGCACTAGGTCCTTTTGGACTAAAATTAGTTAAATTTTTTGTATTGAATACCCACGTATTTTTTTGGGTGTAGGAAAAATTTCTCAAAATGTGTTAAATTTTTGCAGGAAAAATATTTCAGAATCTGATAATTTTTTATAGGAAAAAATTTCAAAATCTAAGACTGTTCTGCACGAAAAATTTCTTAGAATCTGGAAATTTTTCTTTAGAAAAAATGTCTCAGAATCTGGAAATTTTTCTATAGAAAAATGTCTCAGAATCTGAGAATTTTTCTATAGGAAAAATATCTCAGAATCTGAGAATTTTTTTAAGAAAAATGTTTCAGAATCTGGAAATTTTTCTATAGAAAAAATGTCTTAGAATCTAAGAATTTTTCTATAGAAAAAATGTCTCAGAATCTAAGAATTTTTCTATAGGAAAAATATCTCAGAATCTAAGAATTTTTCTATAAGAAAAATGTCTCAGAATCTGGAAATTTTTCTATTGAAAAAATGTCTCAGAATCGAAGAATTTTTCTATAGGAAAAATGTCTCAGAATCTGAGAATTTTTCTATAGGATAAATATCTCAGAATCTGAGAATTTTTCTATACGAAAAATATCTCAGAATCTAAAAATTTTATACAAAAAATTTCTTAGAATCTGAGAGTTTTTCTTTAGCAAAAATATCTTAGAATCTGAAAATTTTTCTATAGGAAAAATATCTCAGAATTTTTCTACGTAAAAACTGTCTCTGAATCTGAGAATTTTTCTATAGAAAAAATTTCTCTGAATCTAAGAATTTTTCTGTACGAAAAATGTCTCAGAATATGAAAATAGATAAAATGTCTCAGAAACTGAGAATTTTTCTATAGCCAAAATGTTAGAATCAAAGACTTTTTCTGTTGGAGAAATGTCTTAGAATCTGAAAATTTTCTATGGAAAAAATGTCTCCGACTCTGAGACTTTTTCTATAGGAAAAATGTCTTAGAATTTTTCTATGAAAAAAATATCTCTGAATCTGAGAATTTTTCCTATAGAAAAGTTATTAGGAAAAATGTCTCAGGATCTGATAATTTTTCCTATAGAAAAATTCTCCTGAAAAATGTCTCAGAATCTTATAATTTTTCGTATATACGAAAAATGTCTCAGAACCTGAGAATATTTCTATACAAAAAATCACTCAGGATCTAAGAATTTTTGTATACGAAAAATTTCACAGAATCTGAGAATTTTTCTAAAAGAAAATTTTTTACTAGAAATTGAAAATTTTTCGACAAGAAAAATGTCTCATAATCTGATACTTTTTCTATAGAAAATCACGTGATCTGAGAATTTTTCAACAAGAAAACTCTTTTTATACGAAAAATGTCTCAGGCTCTGAGAATTTTTCTATGCTAAAAATGTCTCAAAATTAATTTTTTTTCTATACGAAAAATGTCTCACAAACATTTTTCTCAGAATTTGAGAATTTTTCTAGAGGAAAATATCTCAGAATCTAAGATTTTTTCTATAGCAAAAATGTCTCAGAATCTGAGAATTTTTCTATATACACAACAAAAGAACTTTGTCAAATTACTAGGAAAAGTCTCGTAATCCCATTTTACCAATATTTTACAGATTATCTTGTTTTTCAACAAATTGAAATTTAATTTTTTTTTTTTGTAATTTTACAATTTTTTTTTTTTTGTAATTTTACAAATTTCCAAGATAATTTTACAAAAAAAAATCTAGTGAATTCACGAGAATTCCTTGTAATTTCAATTGCACCAAAAAACTGTAAATTTACAATTTTATTGGTAAAAAGCTTGTAAAATTACAAAATTATTGGTAAAAAGCTTGTAAAATTACTAGGAATTCTCGTTAAATAGGAGGTAGCAAAAAAATACGAAACCTCCTTGTAAATTTTATCGTGTCAAAAAATTTGTATATTTACAATTTTATTGGTAAAAACCTTGTAAAATTACAAAATTATTGGTAAAAATTTTGTAAAATTACTAGGAATTTTTGTCAAATAGTAGGTAGCAAACAAAAAAAGTGACAAGTTTTTTTTTGTAATTTTACAAGGTTTTTTTTTTTAGTGTAGGAAAAATGTTTTATAATCGGAGAATTTTTCAATATAAAAAAATCTCAGAATCTTGAAATTTTTCTTGGAATTTTTCTAAATAAAAAATGTTTCAGAATCTGAGAACTTTTCTGTAGAAAAAAAAAAATGTTTCTATTAGAAAAAAGTCTTAGAATCTGAGATATTTTCTATAGCAAAAAAGTTTTATAATCTGAGAATTTTTCTATAGTAAAAATGTTTCAGAACTGAGAATTTTTCTAAAGGAAACATTTTTCAGAATCTGGGAGCTTTTCTATACGAAAAATTTCTCAGAATTTTTCTATACGAAAAATATCTCATAATCTAAGACTTTTTCTATACGAAAAATTTCTCAGAATCTTAATCTTTTTCTATAAAAAAAAAATATTTATTTAAACAATCGTTCTATTTTACTTTATTAAAAGTACCGAAAAAAGTACCAAAATCTTATAAAATTATCCAATCAAACAATCGGTTTGTTGTACCTTATCGTCCCTGGCATAGTCCAATCCAAAAAAGACACAACTTTTTTTTTCTAATTGGCGTTTTGTATAATTGAACCATCAATACAAGACACTGATTGTTATTTAAGTTGAGGTGAAATCAGTAGCAGACCCATAAGCAGCATCATTTTTTTGTATAAGAATATGTCAATAACATTAAAATGATGCTGAAGATGATTCAAAGGTTTTCTTTTCATATTATTTAACACTAAAGATGCCAAAGGGGGTATTTATCCATTTAGACACGTTTAGCTGAATTTTTATAAAATATCCAAGTAAATTATACATTATCTTTCGTAATATCATTTTATCAAATATATTTCAGAAATTATCAATTGTATTTTAGAAACTAACAATTGAAATTCAGAATTATCAGTTGTATTTCAGAAATTATCAATTGTATTTCAGAAGTAATTAATTGTATTTTAGAAAATATCAATTGTATTTTCGAAATTATCATTTGTATTTCAAAAATAATCAATTGTATTTCAGAACTTTCAATTGCATTTTATTTTTATCAATTAATAATTTCTAGAATAGAATTGATAATTTCTGAAATAGAATTGATACTTTCTGAAATACAAATTAAAAAATTCTGAAGAAAATTGATACTTTCTGAAAACAAATTAAAAATTTCTGAAATACAATTCGTAATTTCTGAAATACAATTCATAATTTTGAAATACATTTGATAGTTCTTAAAATACAATTGTTAATTTCTGAAATACATTTTATAATTTCTAAAACACAATTGATAATTACTGAAAAATTGATAGTTTCTGAAATGCAATTAAAAATGGTGTTTGCAAATTTGTATACAACAATTTCTGAAACACAATTGACAATGTCTGAAATACAATTGGTTATTTCTGAAATACAACTGATACTTTCTGAAATAAAAATTAAATACTTCTGAAATACAATTGATAATTCAGAAATACAATTGATAGTTTCTAAAATACAATTGATAATTTCTGAAATATATTTGATAATTTCTAAAATACAATTGATAATTTCTGAAAAACAATTGATAATTTCTGAACTACAATTGATAAATTCTGATATACAATTGATAATTTCTGAAATGATGGTTTCTGAAATACAATTAAAAATAGCTCTCGTGTATGTTGTTTTCAAAAGTTATTTCCAAAAGTTATATCCGAAATGTTTTTTTTTTAGTTTTTTTAATTTTTTTTTTTTTCAAATTTGCCCATTAAAATTTATTGCTAACCGAAAGTTAAATCAAAATTTGTTATTCCCAAATTTCTCCGGTATGTTAAGTGATAATATGAAACAAATTTGCATTATAATCATCAGCAGCTGGTATCATCGCCATCATTAAAGTCATCTTCATCATTGCTGTTTTTGTAATATTATTATCTTTTTGTTTACGGTTCTTAACGATATTTCAATCAGTTACAAATCAAACAAGCTGCAAGCTTGTACTTGTTAAACAAGGGTTTCTATTGTTTCCGTCAGATTACAAAAAAAAAAAAAAAAATTTTAATAATAACAAAAAAACGGAACTAAATTTTTTTATTGCATAATTTTGTGTTAAATTTAATATAAAGTGATAAATAAAAGAGTTAACAGATTTGTCATATAAAAAAAAATAATAAGGTGCGTACTCAAAATATCTTTGACAACTTATAAAAATTGAAAGAATTATTGTGCAGTGGATTTGCCATTTTCGGACGACAGTGCGTATGAGTAACGAAATTTTGGTGTAAAACGTTTTGTGTTTTTTTTTTTTTGCTGGAAAAAAATGTCGCAATTTCTTTGAAATTTTTTTTAATGACTTCTAAGATTTTGAGACATTTTTCGGATAGAAAGCTTCTGAGATTCTGAGACATTTTTAGAATAGAAAACTTCTCATTTTCTGAGACATTTTTTATGTAAACAAAATTCTCAGATTCTGAGATATTTTTGAAAACTTTTCAAATTTTGAAATATTTTTCGTATATAAGAATTCTCAAATTCTGAGACATTTTTTTTATAGAAATATTCTCAGATTCTGAGACATTTTTCGTATAAAAAAAAATCTTATATTCGAAGACATTTTACGTACAGAAAAATTCTCAGATTCTAAGACAATTTTCGTATAAAAATTCTCAGATTCTGAGACATTTTTCGTATTGTCTCAGAAATGTCAGAGACATTTATCGAACAGAAAAATTCTTAGATTCTAAAAAATTTGTCGTATAGAAAAATTATCCTATTTGAAGACATTTTTCGTATAGAAAAATGTCTCAGAATATGAGAATTTTTCTATTTTTCTATACGAATCAGCGAATTTTTTATACGAAAATTATCTCAGATTCTCAAACATTTTTCGTATTGAGATTGTCTCAGAAATGTCAGAGACATTTTTTGAACAGAAAAATTCTCAGATTCTAAAAAATTTGTCGTACAGAAAAATTATCATATTTTAAGACATTTTTCGTATAATAAAACTCTCAGATCTAAAGACATTTTTCGTTTAGAAAAATTCCGACGTTTGTAACAATTTTTCGTATAGAAAAATTCTCAGATTCTGAGACATTTTTCGTATTTCTCATTTTCTTAGACATTTTTTGCATAGAAAGTCTCAAACCATGGGTAATACAAAAATGTTATATTGATTACCTGTTACACATTTAATGTGTACAATTGCACATTTTGTGTGTTTTAATTTGAAAAAGGTTTGTAAACATTGAATTTTATATCCTTTGTGTCTAATATTACGCACAAAGTGTTTGAAAGAAAAATATACATATTTTATGTGTAATATTACGCATTGTGCTTAATTTTAAGCAATATTTTACAACCATTATTGAAGTGATTTCACACGCGGTAGAGTAGATAAAAGTGCGTAATAGTGGAGTTTTAATTTTCCAACGCGTTAGAAAAATTTTTATGGCAGATTTTAAATCTGGAGATCTAATTTACACAAATCATATTTGGTGTCAGTCACCAAAGCAATAATTCGTGCCAATAAATCACCAAAAAATGTTTATTTGTCAGTTTTATGTATTTTCAAATGCGAATATTAGTGTGGTGCGTATTCTAACAAAGTGCTCAAAAAACCTATTAATAGTGCGGAAAAGTTTATACAAGATAATGCATGCATTTTAAAACCAAAATGATCAAAATCGGTATATATCTTATGTTTGCGAATCGCGGTTCAAAATTGCAGTTTTTGTGAAAAATGGACTTAATTAAAAAAAAATAAAAATAACATTTAAAACATAATAGAGGTATTCAGAGTCTTGTAGCCAGCCCTGGCAATGTAGCAAAAGAGTACCTCTTTCAAAAAATACATGTATTTTGAAAAGAAATTTTCAAAAGTGCTCTTTTACCACCAGTGCCAGGGCTGGCAAGTAAGACTCTAAATACCACTAATGATTAAAAAAATATATATTTTTTGTATCGCTTGAATTTATTAATGTTCTGATTAAAAACTTTTAAATTTGTCGGATATCGATAACCCAAAGTGAGACCCAAAAAAATCACATTTTAAGGATGCAACTGAAAACTACTTTTTCAAAATTTTCAAAATTTTATGAAACAAAATCTCAAAATATATTAGTTTATCTACTTGATTTTATTGAATACATCCTAGGGATTGCACAACAAAATTTTGGGTTAAATTCCTTCATTCAGTTTGTCTGTGGAGAAATTGAATGAATTTACCGGATTTCAAGTAAATCTGTTTTTATCAGAATTTTTGTCTTATTTATAGTTGTAAGCAATATTTTATTCAAAATTAACAAACATTATTTGTCAAATGGATGTTTTGGGACATAATTACTCAGTTTGGACAGCGTTAACCCTTGCCGGCACGCAGTTACAAATATTCCCGAAAGAAATTTTAGAGATTACTTCTAACATTTTTGAAAATTTCTCATTCTAAAATCGTTTTTGTGCTCTAGTAATGAACAAAATGTCCACATGTATTTTTTAATTGTCCAATTCTATTTTAAATTTTAAATTAAATTTTCCAATTGTATTTTAAAATTTTCCAAATGTATTTTTAAAATTGTCCAAATGTATTTTAAAATTTTTCAAATATTTAAAATACATTTGGAAAATTTTAAATTACAATTGGCCAATTTAAAATACATTTGAAATTTTTAAAATACAATTGGACAATTTTAAAATAAATTTGGAAAATTTTAAACTACATTTGGACAATTTTAAAATACATTTGTACAATTTTCAAATACATTTGGATAATTTTATAATATATTTCGACAATTTTAAAATTTATTTGGACAATTTTTAAATATATTTGGACAATTTTAAAATACATTTGGACAATTTTAAAATAAATACATTTGAACAACTTTAAAATACATTTAGACAATTTTAAAACACTTTTGGAACATTTTAAATTACATTTGGACAATTTTGAATTACATTTAGACAATTTTGAAAATACATTTGGACAATTTTTAAATATATTTGGACAATCTCACAATACATTTGGACAATTTTAAAATTCATTTGGAAAATTTTAAAATACATTTGGACGATTTTAAAATTCATTTGGACAATTTTACTTGGTAAATGAAGTTTTCGCTGGGTGATTGCCAACTGAAGATACCCTTCCAAAATTTGTTCATAAATTTTTCCACAGTCAGCTCTCCGTGGCCATCTTTGGACAGCAATTTCGACACGAAATTTAAAATTTTATAATAATTATGGATTAATAACACAGTGATACAAAATCAAACTTTCCGAATCGGAATGGAATGAAACCAATAGCAAATGAAAGTTAACATTTTACATAACACAACTCCCAGGGCTATTTTTTAGTTCAGTGCTAGATTTTATTTTTTTGGATCGGCATTTAAAGTTGGTGATTTTAAAGCATTTTAAGTTTTTGTATACTAAAACTTGAAATGTCTTATTTTAGGGGCACCTGGTGGTGCGTTTATTGGGCATGTGGGGTCAAGCGTCTAAACTAATGCTCGAAATGATGTAAGCTATAACCGGCATAAATTTTGCTGCAATCGGTACAGCACCTACTTCAAGGGTATTCAATAGATTAACCGATTAATTTTAGTCCATTAACTGTTCGAATATTTTACAACTGCCAATTTTCAAATAACAAATAAATCGGTTAATTTGAGTCGATTAACCGATTAACCGCCATTTTTTTTAATACTTTTACTTATTTTTTGTGTATTAACTTTTCAGTTTTAATTTTAATCACGGTCCTGCTTAAAAACGTCCAGACCCCAAAAAACTACCAAACTTTCTGGGTATACGGCATTATAGCATAACCTTAGCAATGTGTAAAAATGCCCTCAATCAAATACTTCATGTAGGTCATAAATAGATATTTAGAAAATGGCTCTGGTAACCCCGGTCAAATTTGTTATACAACGTCTAATAGCTATAAATTTGTCTAATAGCTTTTTAAGCGCTAAAACTGAATCTGCATAAAAAATTGATCTATCTCATTAAGTTCTTGATATTAAGGGTTTTCGATTTACCATACCGCCAAAAATTTAAAATTTTACTGTATTCAGGAACCTTTAAAGCCGCGATTTTTTTAACATCAAAACTTTTCAGCACATCTGTAAATAATCATTATATTTTCATCACGGCGAAACGAAGAAACTATTGCAATTCGGCCTAAATATCTTTTAAATAAAAAAACAAAAAGTTTTGAGTTGAGCTCATCCGCCTATATTTTTCAAGCAATGCCCTAGGGCTGGGGTCGGCAGAAAGATGGTATATGAATGCATTGTTGT
Organism: Pegoplata infirma; assembly: GCA_963921195.1. NCBI lineage: Eukaryota > Metazoa > Arthropoda > Insecta > Diptera > Anthomyiidae > Pegoplata > Pegoplata infirma. The sequence goes on along the minus strand of OY992536.1, from coordinate 260,986,275 downwards.
ATGAACATAAATATATTTTTATGCTCTTAGTTGTGAGTTTTGTTGACATTCGTGTTGAATACATGTAAATGAGTTCGGGATCCATGTGCAATGGATTCCGACCACTGCACAAGGGTGATTAGACCGGTTTTTCGAAACCGGGTTAAACCGGTTTTTTGTGGATTTCAACGGTCGGTTTTTTTTAAATCTTAACTATTCGAAAACCGGTTAGACCGGTTTTTTGACTGTCGAAACCCGTTTTTTTTTTAGTCAACCTCTTAAAAGCAGTTAAACTCGATAATGTCTTTTTAGTGCAATTTGATTACTAAAAAAGATGTTAAAAAAATCCCAACTGAATGCAAAACAAGTAAATAAATAATTTCGACTTTGCCAAATTCATAAATACCCATTTGCAATATATTTTAATTTGAGTGATTATTTTTGAAAGTTTCAAATTTTTACGAATAAAAAAAATTAAGTTTACATTTTTGTAGACTATGAAAATTTTATTTTAAATAATTTGTTAATATTATTTTTGTTTAATAAAAAAAAAAAAAATGGAGGTAAAACATTTCTCATTTAAATTTCAAAATTTTCTTAATACTTTTCATTAAATTCCAATTGTATTAAAACAATGTTCCTTTGCATTTAAAAATTATTAAAACGCTTTTTACAAAATTGGATTTGTATTCAAAATTTTTTATTTGTATTTAAACAAATTTTCATTTGTATTTCAAAGATTTCCAAAGGCTTTATATTTTAAAATTTTCTACATGGTTTTCAAAAATGACCATTTTAGAAATACAATTAGAACATTTTTAAATAAAATTGAACATTTCTAAAACATATTAAGAAATGTCTGAAATGTAATTTGAAATTTCTTAAATACAATTTGTATTTTCTGAAAAAGAATTTGAAATATTGTAGGCCGATTTTGTTGACAATATCTGCTTTTAAATGGCCGTGGTAGTCATTGTTTTCCTTATTTTGCTGAAAACCGAAAAAAGCGGTTCAACCGGTTTTTTGTCAATTTAAAAAACCAAAACCGATTTTTTTTTTCAAAAATGCTGATTTTCGAACTATTCGAAAACCGGTTTTTGAAAAAAGTCGAATAATTGATCACCCTAAATGCCACCAAAGATAATTTTTTAAATATTTTGTCACACTGAATCCGTTAAATAAAATCCGTTTATGAAATCCGTTCGTGAGATACCTCAGATTTTTGATTTAGCGTACGGCGTAAAACATGGGGTTTCACTGTACTTAAAAATCTTTACTTGGATTAAAATTTTGGAAGGAATTTTAATTAATAAAATACATAAAAGTACATACAATTCGGGGTTTGATTTTCAATTTCAATATAACATTGATTTTATTCGGTTAATCGAATAATTTAAATTTATCCGATTAATAACCGATTATTTGCTCGATTAAACAAGAAACTCGATTGAATACCCTACTACTTACTGAATACCCAAATTATTAAAAATAAACCAATGTGCACCGTTGCGTATGATTGTTATTTAAAGGCAATTACAAAATTAAGTATACGCCACTTATACAGTTTTCAGGTGATTATTATAATTTTAATAAAAATTCACCGATTTCAAATGCGTGTAAAAAAATATAGCACTGAACTTTAAAATACCTTTTGTTATGGAAAATGTCAACTTTCATATGCTTTTGGTTTTATCCCATTCCGATTTTGGTTGTTGCACTGTGTAACGTGCTTAATGTGAAAAGCAGCTAAGTCCACGAATAATTTTACCCGCTTGACCTCAAACAAGTTGAGGGTCTAGTGTTCTAAATATTTGTCTTTCATTTGAAAATCGTAAAAAAAAGTTTTTTTCGCAAAAAAAACTGCCAGTCCAATAAACAGACATTAACATTTTTACCCATTTTTTTTAAACCTTGAAAAAGTTTTATTAAACACACAACAGTCAGTCAGACTTAATTAATCTAATAACGATTTTTGTTTTAACAAATTGTGGGTTTTTGCCATTTAAATATAAATTTATTATGAATACCACAAATTGGAAAGAAAAAATAAAAAAACATTACCATCATCAAAATTTCCATTTCTAAATCAATGCAAACCCCATTTGCAAAAATTTTAAATATTTTTTTATGATTTCAATTATTCAAAATTTGTTTAGAAAAAAAAAACAAAACACTCAAAATCAATTTCGGTCATAATTCAATTATGTAAATGGTTTAAGGTTAAAATATTTGCAATTCAAAAATGAAAATATAAAAATAAAATATTATAAAAAAAAATAAAAAAAAAACAAATTCACATTCTGAATATGAAATTGCAAACAAAAATAAAAATTACTACTAAAATACAATAACAAAAACAACAACAAAAATCTCTACAACGCATAAATTTAGAAAAGTAAAATTGTATGTACAGAGAAAAAAAAATAGATTGTTTAAATTAATATTGTACATTTGAAAGTAGATATGCAGTTATTCAAAAGAATTTATTTTCAAAATTCAATATGAAAAATGTCTTAGAATTTCAATACGACAGATGTCAATACGGAGATTTTCTCAAAAATATCTTAAAATAATTAAATAATCGCAATTTTGTTATAAAAATGTCTTGGAATTTCAATGCGAAAGATGCCAATACGAAGATTGTCTTAAAATTATCTTAAAATAATTAAATAAACTCAATTTTGTTTTAGTTTTGTCTTACCGTTTATCAGATCAATGAAAATTTTCATTAGCATAATTAAATTTGTCATTGAAATTAATAACGGCCGGCAATGAAACCTATTCATCAATATGATAAAACATTTTCTGCAAGTGTATGGAAAACTCCCCAAAAAGAAATCCACAACCCATATTACGTTTTATTTGTTAACTTATTTAAAAAAAAACGAATTCATTCCTTTACATCCTGCTAATAGTAGTTTATTACATATGATGGACTACTACAACAAATATCATCATTAACAATATCGTGATCATCATCATCATCATCATCATCCTAGGTTTATTGTTACTACTACTTTGCACACGTATGGAACAAATGAAATAGAATACATCAATTGAACATATTCAAAACAGGCCGACCGTCCAGTCAATTTAAGTGGCAGTGACACTATAAAATTATACGAACGAGAGTAATTTAAATCTAAATATATTTACATACTACATGTGAAAGGGGCATTCAACACAAACTGGTTCAAAATAATAATTCTGATTCGGGAAACTCGGTCGAATTCACGTTGTTATAGGAATAAACGGACTTCTATCTATTCGTCTGTTGAAATCTGTTTTTCGGCGAAAATATAATGTCTTGGGGAATAATTTAAATTTTCAAATAGTTGTCATTAACATAAGTTGTTTCTATGTAAATATGAACCAGATCGGCGCCCTTGAAGAGCGGCTTTCAATCAAAGTTTTTCAGAAAAAAAAACTCTAAACATTGATTAAAGAGCGTCATGTGGTAAAATGTTCTGATTTGGCTTAAATTAAGTTTAAATGAAAGTTTCTATCAATCTCTATTAAATAGTGGAAAAAATGCTGGGAGTGTTTTTTTTTAATTTCTTGAACGTACACTCAAAAAACCCTTGTAAAATTACAAGAAAAACTTGTAACTTTTTTTTTTGTTTGCTACCTTCTATTTGACCAAAATTCCTAGTAATTTTACAAGGTTTTTACCAATAATTTCGTAATTTTACAAGGTTTTTACCAATAAAATTGTAAATTTACAAATTTTTTGATACGATAAAATTTACAAAGAGGTTTCCTAATTTTACTAGATTTTTTACTACCGCCTTTTTTACGAGAATTCCTAGTAATTTGATAAGCTTTTTACCAATAATTTTTTAATTTACAAGCTTTTTACTAATAAAATTTTAAATTTACAGTTTTTTGGCGCAATTAAAATTACAAGGAATTCTCGTGAATTTACTAGATTTTTAGAAAAAAAAATTGTAAAATTACAAAAAAAGAAAAGTAAATTTTGATCCAAATTTGTTTGTTAAAAACATGGAAAACTGTCAAATATTGGTAAAATGGGATTACGGACTTTTTCTAGTAATTTGACAAAGTTTCTAGTAATTTGACAAAGTTTTTTGTGTGTAGGAAAAACCCATAATTTTTAGAATTTTTTTTAAAAATTTCCATGCAGATATCTCGCAAACCACTCGACTGATTTAAAAAAAATTTTGATATTCATATTCAGATAATAATTTAAATAATATAACGCAAAATATTTTTTTATTTTTTTGGCCAATCTGTGAGATCTGTGAGGCAACACATATTTAAAAATATTTTTTCAGAATGTCGACATCTTGAGTTTTCTCCATCTTAAATATTTTCTTATTGAAGCTAAAAGTTTATTTATTGCATGAGGTTAAAATAAAAGTTTGAATTTTTTTTATATTTTTTATTAATGAAACAAATATTTTTTTGTTTGTACTTCAAACGAATATTTTTTCAAATTTTCTGCGAAGTTCTCTTAAAGCCATACCTGTTTGTCCCACTCATGAGATAACCTGCCAAAAAGTAAGCTTTAAGTATATATTTTTTTTAATAAATAATGGAAATTCATACTTTGGTTGAAATCCGCCATTTTTCAACACCAAAGTCCAAAAAAGTCCAAACGATATTGACACACCAAATCTGTCTCTGACAATGTATTCTATTCACATTTTTGCGACCCTGTGAGACCGTTCATAAACTTTTGACATATAGGCAATAACCAAAAATATGACATTTGGAAATGCCCTAAAACGGAACTTCAAAATTTTTTGTATTTTTTGTTTTATTGATTTCTAATAAAAAATTTCCCACTTTGAAAACATTGGCGTGGTAACTGAAGATAGGCACGTGAGAAAATATTTATACTTAATCGTTTTTTTATACCCTCCAACCACAGTATGGGGGTATACTCACTTTGTCATTCCGTTTGTAACGCATCGAAATATCGGCCGGGACCCCATAAAGTATATATCGTCCATTCCATGAGACATTTTAAAAAATCAGACCGAGGGTCCTCCGATTTTTGTTATATTTTTCGTACATATACTCTATGGAGCCAATTTCAAAATTCATCCATCAGATCGAAAATATTCGAAAAACTCGCGATTTTATTCACGATTTTCGTTTTTAAAAAAGTAAAAAAAAATGCAAAATCTGTGTAACTTTGAGCAGCTGTATTTTCTAAACTACTTATCGCATTTTAACAATCTATAGCGCATACGAATGGTATGTAAGTCTATTTTAATTTCTAATAAACTGAAAAAATATTTGTGGTTTAAAAGTGCATTTTATATGCAAGTGCAGTTTTGAAGTGCATTTTGCGAAACTTTTACCCCTTTTAATTTTTTTTTAATTAGCATATTTGGAAAATTTAGAATTTTTGCTACAAAAACATGTTTTCATTATAATGGACCGAGAATGTACGCTATTTTTAATATTTTTTTTAAAAAAATACTTCCTTAAGTTTCCCTTATAAAAATTTTTATTTTTTAAAATATACCATAATCATGTAAAAAGACATGTTTATAAACCGTTATATTTTCAAAAGTAATAATCGTATCTTATTGTTTTTATGGACATTAGAAAGGTATTTTTGTCTATTTTTCGCATATAATGAACGCAAAAATTTTGGTGCTTCAAAAATGCATTTTAAATGCAAATGCAGTTTTGAAGTGCATTTTTCAAAACTTTTACCCTTTTGCATTTTTTTTTTAATTATCATATCATTTATTAGAAATTAAAATAGACTTACATACCATTCGTATGCGCTATAGATTGTTAAAATGCGATGAGTAGTTTAGAAATTACAGCTGCTCAAATTTACACAGATTTTGCATTTTTTAAAAACGAAAATCGTGAATAAAATTGCGAATTTTTCGAAAATTTTCGATCTGATGGATGAAATTTGAGATTGGCTCCATAGAATATCTGCATGAAAAAAATAACAAAAATCGGAAGACCCTCGGTCAAAAAAAGCCTTAAATTACCAAATGTCTGGTGGAATGGACGATATATTATTGATCTATCATCGATTCTAGGACATTCTATGAATGTCCGTCTGTCCGTCCGTCCGTCCGTTTGTCTGTAGGTAACACAATGCAGTCCAAAATAAAACAGCTAGACTCCTGAAGTTTTGCACAAATATGTCTCATGTTCATAGGCAGGTTAAGTTCGTGAATGGGCAAAATCGGGCCAGGGGTAAAAAGTTCCTCCTAGAAGAACTGAACTAACCTCTGAAAAAATACACTTTTTTTTACATGTTTTTTTGTAATTTTGTTAAATAAATGAAACATTTAGTATATTCATAGCGATGGGAAGGTGCCCTCAATGCCCCCACTGACCCTCATCACCCCCCCCCCCACCTCCCAAATGCTCCTGACTTTTTTTTACATTTTGAAGGGTATAAAAGATTCGTCACAGCCGAATTTAACACTCTCTCTTGTTTTACATTTTTTTTTAAATTTTCAAATATCCAAAACGTTGATCGCCAGGCGACACGGGTTAATTTAATCCGATTGGCCTCAAATTTGTACCACATAAGTTTTAGGCCTAGGAGAATAAAAATTTCCCCGTATATTCAAAATCAGGAGAACCCCTTTTTGCCATAGCTTAAATTAAGTTTAAATTCAAGCTTAATGAACGGGTCAAGAAAGAGAAATTTTAAAATTTTTTTAAAACTATTCTTGAACGTAGGAAAAACCCGTTAATTTTTAAAATTTCAGATAGCGATATCTCGAAAACCGTTTAAACGATTTCTAGTTTTAACGCATCAAAATTAACCCCCAGTTTATGTATGACGAACGTCAAAAATTACCATGTATTTTGTTTTTGTTACAATAACAAACTACATGCAAATTTTTGACATAATTTTTTTTTTTTTCAAAAATCCGGAACCTCGCGCCACGAGTTTAATTTAATCCAATTGGCTTTTGTTCCACATAAGTTTTAGGCTTAGTGGGAAAAAAATTTGAAACCCTTTTTGGACACACAAAAAAAATCTGAAAACTTCCTAAATGAAAAAAAAAAAATAATAAGGACAATTCAGAAATAATTGTGAAAATTCAAAAACAATTGTATAAATCTCAGGAAAATTCATTAAAATTTAAAAAATAAATTTTATTTGAAAAAGCCGAATTAGGAATTATAATTTGTAAATATTTATAAAAAATATTTATTTTGGATTCAATCGACATTATTTTCAAATGCTCGTCTTTAGAGATGAGCGCGTGATTGAATTTTGAATCACGCACGATCACGCTCACGAAATAAAAATATTGCTCACGATCATGCACGAAATTTTTTTTTTTTTTTTTTTGATCACGTTGACGCACGATCACTTGAGCAACTAAAATTTTTCTCACGAACACTTTTTATTTTACTTTTTTCGATTTCTTGCACAAAAAGAATTTAAATTCCTAAACACAATCATAAACATTTATTTAAATCACAGTTTGGTATTAAAATTACCCTCTAAATTCAAAATGATGACAATTTTTTTTATTTGTTTTTCGTTTTAGACAGCTCAAAACAATCACGCGAACTTTCACGTGAGTAAAAATAAATTTCACTCACGAGCACGAGTGATTCATTAGGGTCACGCGCGCATCTCTAGTCGTCTTTAAAAAAATGATTTGTACAAAAGAGTGATTTTATTCCTTTTTCTTTCGCACTTACAATTAGACTTTTTTATACCCTCCACTCTAGTGATAGAGGGTATATATAAGTTTGTTATTCCGTTTGTAACACCTCGAAATATTGGTCTAGGACCCCATAAAGTATATATATTCATGATCCTCGATCGATTTTAAGACTATCTAGCGATGTCCGTCCGTCTGTCCGTCTGTCTGTCTGTTGAAAACACGCTAACTTTTGAAAGACTTTACGGAGGCTCCTGAAGTTCGGCATATATGTTGGGCATTTACCTTGTCAGGTTGGTATTGCAATCCAGCGAAATCGGTCCAGTGGTTCAAAAGTTATGAGCAAATGACTGCATTTCGGCAAGGGTTTTTCGTGAATTTACGAGATAAAAAACAAGATAACTTTCAAAAATCAATTCTGAGGATGCTGAAGCCTGACATATATATTTGCCGTTCCCCTGGCATAGGTAAGTCACAAAAATATTTTACAACGTATTTTTGTCACTCAAAAATATTTTTGCACTTAAAAAAAAAAATACACTGGAAAAAAATTTTACACTCAAAAAAATTTTACACATTAAAAAAAAATTTAGTCAATTATTTTTTTTTTTTCAAAAATTACTTAAAAAAGTGTTTTTTCACAAAATAAAATATTTCTAATCAAAAATTTTATTTTTTTCACGTTAGAAAATTTACTATCACTTAAAAAGGGCATTGTGGAGGGTATTCATAGATTCGGCCAAGTCGAATTTAACTTTTCTACTTGTTTGTATTATATTATCTCTATTTCTAGAGATGGTATTCTATGGCAAATTATCATTATAAAAAATGCAATCGATTTTTATATGGAATATCTCATATGTGAACGGTATTTTTATTTTTTGTATTCTGAAAATGATTTATTCTGTTGTAAACACGTTTGTTCACAAATTATACAAGATTTATCCATAAAGTTTAGATTAATTTTAATTCTATTATTCCCCATCATAAAATGTAAATTGATTGGAAATTATTTTTATTTGAGTACTCACATTTTATATAAGATTAATAGTGTAAACACTTAAAAGCTGTAAATATGGGTAATAAAAAGTTACGGTTTTTTATCATTTGAGAAAATGCTCACTCTTATTTTGAGAATTGCTTTTCGATTTTTATAAAACTTGACATAGTTTGAGGGACAAAGTATTACATTGTGCTACAAAAAAGCTAAAATCAAATAAACTTCCGACGACGAGAACAACATCCTAGCGTTGGATGTTGTTCTCGTCGAGGGCATAACAAAATGTCCCTTCAAGACAAATTGTAAAGTTATTGTCAAAATTTCTTAAAAACCCCTTACCAGCCTAATTTTTTTTTTCAAAGTCACTTTTGGACTAAAAAACGTATCCGATCGAAATGAAATTATTTGTCGTTGATAAGCTAATGAATTTCACTAATAACACAGTGCAACAACCTAGTTTAGAACTAATTTTTTTACACCCATTTGAAGTTGGTTAACTATTATTAAAATTATAATTACTTGAAAATTGTATACGAGGCGTATACTTAATTTCGTTAATATCGTTAAATAGTAATCATACGCAACGGTGCACAGTAGTTTATTTTTAATAATTCGGATATTCAATTCAGTAAGTACTGCATCGATTGCACCGAAATTCATACCGGTTCATTTATAACCAGGGAAACCAAAAATATGCTGTATCATGTTTTTTCCTGCGCATTGTATTGATAAATGGATAAGGTGTTTATCCGTTTCAGAAGATTTTAAGAAATCTGGCATCGATTTGTTAGAGCATATTTTTGCATATTTTAGGCTTAAGAGCATATTTTAGCATATTTTATGTTTAAGAGCATATTTTAGCATAAGAGCATATTTTTAGAGCATATTTTCAATTTTAAGAGCATTTTTTCACTTTTTAGAGCATTTTTTAAAATTTTTAGAGCATATTTTTATAATTTTTAGAGAATTTTTTTAAGTTTTTGGAGCATTTTTTTTTAATTTTTTGAGCATTTTTTTTAAATTTTTTTGATAACAACACTTATTTTTAAAATTTTTTAATTTTTTTGGATTTTCCAAAATTATGTGGTTTTGGGGATTGATTCCCCTTTGGCCTGTTCATGCTTCATATCGGTATGTGAAACTACCCAGTCTGCACAGTTTCGAGTCGACAATTTTTTCGAAGTTTTTTCGAAACTTTTCCGCAAAAATGATTCGAAGTCGATATTATATACAGTCGATATTTTAATGTTTCTCGAACTCATATTTTTTTTGAAAAACAAATCGATTTCGAAATGATTTCCAATCTACATTTTAGGAATTCTCGTATTTGTTGCTCCATCGAAAAAAATATTTATTTTCGATATAATATCGAGTTTTAGAGTTATTAAATTTTACAAAAATTCCACAAATTTTACTTTTATTATTAAAAAAAAATAATATCCAACACTAGAACAATAAAAAAAAATCCGCGACCGGGGTTTGAACCAAGGCCAAAAAACTCCAAATCATAAGCTGCCGAACCTGCTTGCCAACTAGGCCATACACAACTTGAAATTTGTTTGTACTAATATATATTTTGAAATAAAAATATTTTCAAATTATTAGAAGTATGTCAAAACAAAATAAAATGAATATAAAAACAGGGTAATTCAAATAATAATAAAAATTATAATTTAAGGGCAATTCAAATAATAATAAAAAATTCAAATTTTAATAAAAGTAATTTTAAAAAAGTACTTTTATGATCAAACTTTGGCTGAAGGAGTAAGGCGTTCAACCAGTAAACTGGGAGTACTGAGTTCAAATCTCAAGTGAGGCAGATAAAAATAGTAATTAGTAAAAATTAAATTTAAAGAATAAATAAATTAGATTAGTAAAAATTAGTTAATTGTAAGTAAGTAGTAGTAAGTAACAAAATATTTTTTTTTATGCTTGCCGTTTTTAAAACAATTAACTAAATTATTAAACAACAAATGTATCGAAATTCATGAAATTTTCGATTAAAAATCGAATCGAATCCTGTACCAAAACTCGATTCTATATCACCTTGCATGCCACATAGGAAAACACGCTTTATATCGACATTATATCGAACTCGATATCCATGAAATTCTTAGAGAAAACGATTCTTTTTCGAATCGATATCGACTCATTTTGCATACTGGGATATGTTTTCTTTAGATCTGAGTGTAGGGTGTATTAATGCAAATACTTTTGTAAAGCATATTATCCCTTTAGCTACCCCACATAACGGTATTTTTTGGGTAAATTCTCTAAAAAATTTTAAAAAACACCGCAAAAAAGGATACATAACTTTTTTTAAGAGCATATTTTTACTGTTTTTAGAGCATATTTTCCGTTTTTAAGAGCATTTTTTAAGCGCATAAAACGTGTTTTTTAGAGCATATATTTGGTTTTCCTGTTTATAACTAACGTAATTTCGAGCTTAAGTTTGGGCGTCCAATAATGGCACCACCAGGGGCCCCTAAAGTAGGGCATATTTAGTATACAAAAACTTTAAATGCTTTAAAATTACCAACTTCAAATGCGTGTAAAAACAAATCTAGCACTAACTTACAAAAACCCCTTGAGGGGTTTGTTATGAAATGTCAACTTTTATTTGCTTTTGGTTTCATCCCATTCCGATTCGGAAAGTTCGATTTTGTATCACTGTGTAATAAAAAAAAATCTAAAAATAAACTTTTTTTACGTTGTAAAATTTGACCTCAAGGGGAATGGGTTAAAGTTAACCGATTTGGCTCAAGTTTCTTCTGCATCAGTTAAAGATCATGTGGTACAATATTCCGCCCGGGAGACATTTAAATTCAAAAATAAAAATTCCTCTATACAGTTCGCTTCCGCCTTAATAAAACCATTATACCGGCATTTTTTTTCTCTTATGTTGAAAAATTTCGTGATTCAAATTGTAGGTCAATCGGATTAAATAAACCCGCTAAATTGTCTTATGCTACATTATATTTGATGTGCTGAACACGAAATTTCATTCCCTCGTTATTTTCATAGAAAGAGACAATCTTTCAGTAATTTAAGCCAAATCCGATCATTTTAACCGTTGCACTATGGGCCAGCATCCCCAAATTCTGGCCATAAATACCCAAGATATTAAACAAGATTGCATTGGTACACTGAAAAAAAAGACATAGCTAAAATTAAGAAAAAAAATTCTTTAAAAATTTATCATGAATTTTCCTAAAAATTAGTTAAATTTAACTAAAAAATGAGAAATTTTCTTAAGTATGAAATTTTCTTATATATAAAATTTTAGTTCATTTACTTATAATAAGTTCATTGTTTTCTTTAAATAGAATTTTTAATATTAGGAAAAAAATTCTTACTGCCAAAGAAATTTTCCACAAATCTAAGAAACGTATCTTTATTTTTAAGACATATTTTCTAAAAACAACTTACAATTAGTTCAAGTTTAGTTAAAACTAATTTAAAACAAGTAAGAAAGTTATAGTCGGTCAAGACCGACCATATGATACCCCACACCAGTGTTTTCCGGAAAATGGGTCCCAAGTCCACATTAAATACATTTATTTAGTGTAGAAAACACACACAGATCAAATTTTAGTGGAATTGGTTTATTTTTTGTCAATAGACCAATTTAACTAAATATCGGTCGAAATTTTTATATGGGGGACTAAGTCCAAAAATGGTCCAATTATATTCCGATTTGATTAGGTTTAACACCTAAAAATAAAATTTTTAGCAAATATTTCCATTTTTATGAATTTTGAGGGAATTATGTGAATATCGGGAATGTGGTTTGTATGGGGACCACCAGAAGGACTGACCCGATTCATTTGGAATGGTGATTTGTGCATACAAAATTTGATTACCTGCTGAATTTCAAAGCGATATCTATTATCATACGGTTATTAGAGTCTTTTAAGACAAATCCAAAGGGGTAGTTTGTATGGGGGCTAGGTCTTAACATGGACCGATTTCTCCAATTCCAATAGGCTTCGTCCTTGGCCCAAAAGGTGTTTAAGTTTCAAATTTCAATTCAATTGATTGAAAATTGCGACCTGTATCGTGCTTAAACCGATAGATGGACAGACGGACGGACAGACGGAAGGACGGACATCGCTAAATCGACTCAAAAAGTAAGTAAGTAAGTAAGTAAGTAAGTAGGACCAATATTTCGGGTAGTTACAAACATCAGCACAAACTCATTATACCCTGTACCACAGAGTGGTGTAGGGTATAAAAACATCATCGTTTTTCACTTCTTTGAATTGAGGAAGTGTACTTCTTAGAATTTAGTTAATAACTTCTGAGAATTTAGTTAAAAATTCAAAATGGCGATATCTCGAAAACTAAGAGATAGAGCGAAACGGATGAAATTTTCCAAAGAAAGACTACAAAGAAAACTATGGAATAGCCTAGCTCTGCATATCTGTCGGGGTCTTAAGAGCCTAATTTTAGATCTAAAATTTGAAATTCCCGAGATTTTATATATGCACATATCTCAGTAAATACTGCCAACACGAGAAAAGGTCCAATGATATTTTTTTAGCTCTGGACTCGTAGAACATTTCCGCTAAATACCCAAAAGCCCTCCGATTAATAGTTTTTGAGTTATCCAGTTGTTAAGATTCTCAAGACCGCATCAGACCCCTTATTGCAGTATCTCAAAAACTAAGCAAGGTAGAGCGAAACGGACACAAGTTTTGAGTCAAAATCTATGGGGACCCTTAAAGGACCCAACTGGATCTCGAGTTAACAGGGGCTTGACCCATGTGCTCTGAACCCATGGATCCAGGGTCAAGACCCAATCTAGTTCTAAAATGTGGATGAACTAAAGTGTAATATAATTTTTTCCATTTTCTAGTTAAAATTGGCCTAAAATTAAATAACTTTGTTTTTCTTATTTTTTGGAAAATTATGATCTACAACCAAGAAAAAAATCTTTGGAGCCAAATCATTCCCTCTTTTTCTTAAAATTTAGTTTGTTTTCCTTATTTTTGGGAAAATTATGAACTACAACCAAGAAAAAAATCTTTGGAGTAAAATCATTCCCTCGTTTTCTCAAAATTTAGTTAATTTTCCCAGATTTTAGTTCACTTTTTTTTGAGTGTAGGGAGCATCCCCTAAGCAAGGTAGAGCGAAACGGACACAAGTTTTGAGTCAAAATCTATGGGGACCCTTAAAAAACCCAACGGGATCTCGAGTTAACAGGGACTGGACCCATGTGGTCTGAACCCATGGATCCAGGGTCAAGACCCAATCTAGTTCTAAAATGTGAATGAACTAAAGTGTAATATAATTTTTTCCATTTTCTAGTTAAAATTGGCCTAAAATTAAATAACTTTGTTTTCCTTATTTTTGGGAAAATTATGAACTACAACCAAGAAAAAAATCTTTGGAGCCAAATCATTCCCTCTTTTTCTCAAAATTTAGTTAATTTTCCCAGATTCTAGTTCACTTTTTTTTTGAGTGTAGGGGGCATCCCCTGAGTGTTGGCTCAAAGTAAAAAAAATATTGATTAACGTTTTAAAATATCACCAGGAAATGATTGCGCAATGTTAATCAGGCATACGAGCTCAGATTTTTTTTAAATCAGAATGGCGGATCCAAAATGTAGATAGACAACAGCGTTTTTAAAAATATTTACAATGTTTACATTTGTAAGTTTTTATAAATTTTTCATTTTGCTTTTATCAGAAGATTTTAATAAAATATTACCCTTTTAAATGCGCCAAAAAGTTCATATATCATGGTGCCCTTCGATCAATGATTCGGACTTTTGGGAAGCTTCGACCAAAATTTTGTAGTTTTGAAAAAAAAAATTGTCTTGCGATACATTACTTTTATAATTTCTGAAATCGGTCGAACAGTTTTTAAGATATAACAATTTAAAATTTGTCAAAAAAATTTCAAAAAAATGGCGTTTCAAGATTGTTTTTAAAAGATCATAAAATTTGTTTCTATTGACTATTTTATCTAGCTTGAGAAAAACTTTCATTTAAACTTTATTTGAGCCAAATCAGACGCCCTTCGATTACCGTTTAGAAAAACAAAAAATTTGATCGAAGGTCGCCATGGGTTAAAAAAATCGGATTTGACTAAAACTAATTTTAAATCAAATTTGTGATTTTTTTTAAGTTTCTTTCTTCAAAAGTCCAGAACACTCAAAAAAAAAGTGAACTAAAATCTGGGAAAATTGACTCAATTTTGAGAAAAAGAGGGAATGATTTGGCTCCAAAGATTTTTTTTCTTGGTTTTAGTTCATAATTTTCCCAAAAATAAGGAAAACAATGTTATTTAATTTTAAGCCAATTTTAACTAGAAAATGGGAAAAATTATACTTCACATTTTAGACATAGATTGGGTCTAGACCCTGGACCCATGGGTTCGGACCCATTTAACCCGTTGGGTCCTTTAAGGGTCCCCATAGATTTTGAACCAAAACTTGTGTCCGTTTCGCTCTAACTTGCTTAGTTTTTGAGATACGGTAATAAGGGGCCTGATAGGGTCTTGAGAATCTTAAAAACCGGATAACTCAAAAACTATTAATCCGAGTGCTTTCGGGTATTTTGCGGAAGTGTTCTACGAGTCAAGAGCTACAAAAATGCCGTTGGACGTTTTCTCATGTTGGCAGTATTTACCGAGATATGTGGATATATAAAATCTCAGGAATTTCAAATTTTAGATCTAAAATTAGGGTCTTGAGACCCCGACAGATATGCAGAGCTAGGCTATTCCATATTTTTCTTTGTAGTCTTTCTTTTGAAAATTTCATCCGTTTCGCTCTATCTCGCTTAGTTTTCGAGATATCGCCATTTTGAATTTTTAACTAAATTCTAAGAAGTTATTTACTAAATTCTCAGAAGTCATTAACTAAATTCTAAGAAGTACACTTCCTCAATTCAAAGAAGAGAAATACGATGATGTGTTTTTTAGTAAATTTTAACTAAACTTGAACTAAATTGTTTTTTAAGAAATATGTCTTAAAAATAAAGATACGATTCTTAGATTTGTGGAACATTTCTTTGGCAGTGAGAATTTTTTTCCTAATATTTAAAAAATCCATTTAAAGAAAACTATGAACTAATTATAAGTAAATGAACTAAAATTTTTTCCTCATAGTTAAGAAAATTTCTCATTTTTAAGTTAAATTTAACTAAATTTTAGGAAAATTCATGATAAATTTTCAAAGACATTTTTTCCTTAAATTTAGTTATGTCTTTTTTTTCAGTGAACTGTGATCGCCGGGAGACTCTGTTGCCGCTTGATTGATGCAATCATGTTTATTCTCTGTTGTTTGTTTATGTTTTGTATGAAACGTCAACAGTTACATCCGCGTGCTGTTACTAATACATGGACATGCCCGGGGTGAAACAAGCCCTATGATAAAAATTCATAAAATTCAAAACGAAAACGATTTTTTAAGCAGATAAAAAGTGCGATGTAAAAAATTTATCAAGTTTTAATTGTAATAAATTCCAAAAAAATTATTTTGTATTTACCTAGAAAAAATTTAATTCCACTTCCAAGCAAAATTGACTCTGGGACATGCCCCTTTACAACAACGAGTATTCGAACCTCTTCACCCAAATGTAATGATTTCACCTATTTTAATACCATCTTAGAAACTAGCATATAAGAGAAATGATCAAGAGAAAGAGAGTATCACAACTATTTAATTAACAATCACAGTTTTTCATTTAAATTAAAGATGAGTTCTATATAATACTGTGTGTATTCAAGCCTGCCAAAACTAACTGTAAAATTGACACAGTCAGTTTAAAAACGGCGGGCCATATAAATGGTCATCATAACTGAGCTTAGCTCAGATCGAAAAAAGAAAAAGTGATCACATTTTAAAAAAAATAATAAAATAATTTAAAAAATTATTAATTTATTTGTTGTTTGTGAATGAATAGAGGAGGGTTTTTGAGATACAAAAAAAAAATAATAATGTTTAAAAATTAAAAAAAAAAGTATATCAAAGTCATATTTAAAAAAAAAAAAATAAATTGGCCTCAATTAAAAACGCGAGACACAATTTAATTTAATGAATATAAATTTTTAAATGAGAATTTTTTTTGAATGATAAAAAAAAACAAAAATATGAAAAATTATGATAATCTAATGATGAATTCAACTAGTGCAAATAATAGTTTAAAACAAAAACGTGATATGCCACAAATACACAATAATTCTTTCAATTCTTCCACCTCATTGACTTCACAATTTGCCTACAACAAATCGTCCATGACAAGGGCTGGAAGTTCAAAACCTAAATTAGGTTTGGGAGTTAATGCCCAAACAGGCCGTTTACAATGGTGCCCCGGTTTTACTTGCTGTAAACTTTTAATTATTATTCCAGTTATTATGCTGCCCATAACATTGGTATTAATTCTTCTGATGCGCATGGATGGCATGCTATTGGCTTTACAATTACATGAACATCATCATCGTGCCGGTCAACAATCTAGATATGATCAGGAGCCTATATATTTAGAAGATTATGATGGTTCAGTAGATAATGATCCTTTCCAGGATATGATTAATGAACAACTGCTAGTGCCGCTGGATAAAAAGAGATTACGTAGTGAGGCGGAACGTATAAAACGTTGTATATCATTTAAATTTGGCTTAACAGAAACTATGGACATGGAAGATCGTGATATTATGAAAGATGCTAGAACATCTTTCTTACCCCGCGATACTACTGCCATACCCAGAGAATGTTTACAAAATTTCAATTATAATTCACATATAAATTATAATGATTTTGATTTAGATGCTCTCTTGGAATCATATGGACGTAGAAGATTAAAAAGAGATAAATCAAATGATTTACAAACAAAAGAATTAGAATTTAAGAAAACTCCAGCAGAAGAAAAATCTAATAAGGCAACTTCACAATCTATGGAAGAACGAGTAGAAGAAGAAGATATTGCAAATGCTGCTTTATTAGAAACTATATCAGCCTTAAAAACTTTTTGGAATGATAAGGGTACTAAAGAGAGTATACGGGAGGCCCAAGCTAAAACCATGATTAAATATATGGATGATTCGGTAGAACCCTGTGATGATTTTTATAAATATGTTTGCGGTAATTGGGAAAAACATCATCCGATACCTAAAGATAAAGCAGGATTTGATACATTTGAAATGTTGCGTGAAAATTTAGATATTGTTTTAAAAGAACTATTAGAATCTTCCACATATGATTCATCAGAAGCACCTTCGAAAAAAATACAACATATAGAATATAATAATTATGAGCCAATACCCAGTACCCAAGCAGATATTGTTAAGACATTACAAGTGGAAAATAATCAAGAATTAGAAAAAGAAAAACTAAGACAACATATAGTACAAAAACGGGAAGTTTTAGATCGACTACTAAAACGTAATCGTAGACATAATTTATTTACCAACACCAAAAGGAAAAGATTTTCATCTAGCCCTAACTTGGAAGTACAACTAAATCCAACTCTTCATAAAAATCCTAATATAGCTTCTACAAAATCTCTTGCATCATCAGGAGAATATCATAACCTCTCCGGTCAGGAAGATGATACCGAAGTGGATGCCCAAGTTAAGGCTAAATATTTATATCAATCTTGTACTAATAATAAATTATTAGAAAAGAGAGGCATACAACCTTTATTACATCTCATTGAAAATTTGGGAGGTTGGCCAGTTTTAGATTCTAATTGGAATTCTCAAAATTTTGATTGGCTTAATTTGACAGCCCACTTAAGACGTTATAATAATGATATTTTAATAGTTCAGTGGGTGGGACCCGATATTAAGAATTCCGATGAAAATATTATACAATTTGATCAAACAAATTTGGGTTTACCTACCCGAGAATATTATCTTCAGGATATAAATGCTAAATATTTACATGCCTATCAACGGTTTATGTCAGAAGTTATGCATAAACTGGGAGCCTCTAAGGTTATTGCATTAAAAACTGCTGCAGATCTTATTAATTTTGAAACTCAATTGGCGGCCATAACAGCACCAGCTGAAAAAAGACTTAATGTTACTAAACTCTATCGTCGCATGACTCTTCAAGATTTACATAATAAAGTTCCCGATATAGATTGGACTCGTTATTTAACAGTATTACAACAACGTCCCATAGAAGCTCAAGAAGAAATTGTTATTTATGCCACCGATTATATGCAAGATTTGGTAAATCTTTTAGCTGAAACTGACTCCAAAACAATAGCCAATTATTTGTTATGGCGTTTTGTTAGGCATCGTATTAATAATGTCGACGATCGTTTTGATGATGTTAAACAAACATTTTATCATGCTCTTTTTGGGCGGGAAGAAAGTCCCTCTCGCTGGAAAGTTTGCATATCACAAGTTAATACTAATATGGGCATGGCTTTGGGTTCTATGTTTGTGCGTAAATATTTTGATGAGAATAGCAAAAAAGATACCCTGAAAATGACTCATGAACTACAGCAGGCTTTTAGAGATATTCTTAAAACCACCGATTGGCTAGATCATCAAACTAAAGATTTAGCTGAACTTAAAGTTAATGTCATGTCTCTTAAGATAGGTTATCCTGACTTTATTCTAAATTCCGACGAGTTAAATGAAAAATATTCCGGCATTGTTATAGATCCGGAAAAATATTTTGAAAATACTTTAAATGTTTTATTGCATACCACAAAAACGGAACAAAATAAATTACATGAACCGGTTAATAAGACTACTTGGCAGACAGCTCCTGCTATTGTCAATGCTTATTATAGCCGTAATAAAAATCAAATTATGTTTCCGGCCGGCATTTTGCAGCCTCCATTTTATCATCGTCATTTTCCGAAATCTTTAAATTTTGGTGGTATTGGTGTTGTTATCGGTCATGAATTGACTCACGGTTTTGATGATAAGGGTCGTTTGTTTGATCGTAATGGCAGTATTCATAAATGGTGGTCCGATACGGCCATTAAAGGTTTTGATGAACGTGCCAGGTGTATTATATCTCAGTATGGCAATTATACGGTGGGAGAAGTTGGTATAGCATTGAATGGTGAAAGTACTCAAGGTGAGTTAGTCTTATTATCCCAGAATGATTTAAAAAAAAAAACAAGTAAGAAAATTATTGTCGGTCAAGACCAGCGTTGCCAATTTAGCTTTTTTCCCGCTAGATTTAGCTTTTTTTGAAAATTTTTTGGCTTTTTTTTAGACTTTTTTAAGCTTTTATTCATTAAATATCAATGTAAAACGAGAAGAAACATTAATTTTTACTTGAAAAATTTATAGCTGTGTTCAAAAACACAATTATATTGCAGAAACATCTAACTATTTATATTTTAAAGTTTGTTTAAATGAGTTTTAGAAAGTTTTTTTTTAATTTAAATTTTTTTCAGAACTCTAATAAGTAATTTCAAATTTTTAAAACTTTAATAAAAATTTTTAAAATGTATTTGGAAATTTCTTAAATGTGGAGCCGCAGAACAAAAAGTACTTTTTCGCATTTTAAAATTGTCTGTAAAATTAAGAGTTGTGTGTTTAGTCAGCTTATAAAACGGCATGAATCTGGAATTAATAAGAAGTTTTATACTTAATAACCCAGCAAAACTTTGGTAATAGGTAGTGATAATATAACACATTACCAGGTAATGTATATATCTTATATGTAGCATTATTTTAGGATGTCTTACCAAACATTTGTTCCACAGCGTATTATTTTCAAGTGAAAAATAATGCATTACTAATAATTTGCTACGTAATGCATGATTATTGGAAAAAATGTTTTTCATATTTATTATTTCTAAACATTAAATCATGGATGACTTATATTTGGTTACATTATGTATTATTTGAAAGTTTGAAATAATGCATTATTTATAATTGGATGCATAATGCATTACAATAACATAAAAAAATAATTATTTTATAAAAAATGCATAAGTTTAAACTAGAGATGGGCTCACGACAGGAAATTTCTAACGACACACACTCACGAGTATATTTTATCTACTTACACTCACTTACAATCACGTGAGTAAATTTAATACAAAATTACTTTTTCACTACTCGTAACACCTTATATATTATCATCTGGTATGCTATATTATTTCATTTCTCGTAACCTATAAAATATCATATATTTTACACCTTACTCGTATTCTTCGTTATAAATTTATGACTTATTTTATACCTTACTGGCATTCTTTGTGATAATGTGGATGCATTACTTTGAGTCTCATCGCCTGTTAAATTCATCAATGCTGCAATGTATAAAATAAGAGATCCTATACCTTATTTTATACCTTATTTGGTAATCTAAGTTTTGCTGGGAACACTTAATTAACAATAAATTTCATACTTTTTCTAGGTTTGTGCTCTTTTATTAAAATACGGAATAAATAATACTTATTAACCCAACAATTTTAAATTTGCGAAAAAGTACGTTTTGTTCTGCGGCTCCTCAAATATAAATTTGAGAAAATGGAATTTTTGGAACATACTAAGATGTTTCTAAAACATATTTAGTATTTTGTGAAATAAAATGAAAAATTTTTAAAATATAAATGAAGATTTCTGAAATGTACTTGTAAATTTTTATACCCTCCACTTACAAGGGAAATCTCCCTAGTGTCACCCGCGGATCTTTATGGAATTGGTTTTATTTTTTAGATCAGAAAATATAAAGGGGCACGTATTTTTTTTTAGCGACCCAAATTAATATTTAGGGGGTAAAAAGGAGGGAGGAAGACAAGGCCATTTTACAGTTTTTTTCGTTTATCTCCTATATTATGTAAAGAAACCTAGTCATGTTAAATACCAAATGAAAGGTCTTTAGAAAACCTATCTACGTGTGCTAAGAACGTGTCCAAACATGCACAACTTTTCGTCATATTGAGTAAAATATCAAAATTTTAGGACATTTTTGTTAATAAGTCGAAAATATTAACTTCTTTGTCCCGTTGTTAGCACTACGAGATAGGTATTTTTAATACCTTCAATCTGATACCACACATGCCTATATTAATTTGGTTTAAATAGGCGTAAATCGTAAAAAACTGAAAAATGTAAATTTCCCCCCATACAAATCGACCGCCCCTAAAAATGAGTTTGGGCCGCTAGAAAAAATCGTGTCGAATTAATTTTCGTTTTTAACAACATATCCAAATTTCATGAAGATCGGATGGTGACACCAGGGAGACTTCCCTTGTTAGACAAAAAGATTCTGGGACATTTTTCAAATAGAAAAAATCTAAGATTTTAAGATATTTTTCCTAAAATATCAGATTCTGAGATTTTTTTTAAAGAAAAAGTCTCATATTCTAAGTAATTTTTATTTTAAAAAAAGTCTCAGATTCTTGAACATTTTTTCTACACTCAAAAAAAAAAAACTGTAATGTTAGCAAAATAAGCTTGTAAACCTACAAAAAAATTTGCTGATTTTGAACCCACAATTTTTTTGCTAAAGTTAGCAAAAATGTTTTGCCAATAATTAGTTAACTATTTTTTTTTGTAACTTAGTTCATACACATCTGAGGACCCCATTGGGTACGGACCCGATAGGTCCAGACCCCGATGGGCCTAGACCTAGTTGGGATCCTTAAAAAACGTCATAGTTTTTGATCCAAAATTTGTGTCCGTTTCGCTCTACCTTGCTTACTTTTTGAGATACGTGATTATAGGGGCCCACGGGGCTCTTGAGAATTAAAAAACTCGATAACTTCAAAAATATTACTCGGAGAGCCTTTGACTATTTCGCGGTCTTGTTCTACGTGCTGAGAGCTACAAAAATGGATTTGGACTTTTTGTTGTGTCGGCAATATTTACCGAGATATGAGCATTTTAAAATTTTCGGGAATGCTAACTTTTTTGGATCCAAAGTTAGGGCCCGTTAGGGTTCACACATGTGAAGAGGGCCGGCGATACTATGGAGAGCTCGAGAACCAAAAATTGCCTCCATTTTGCTCTATCTGGCTTAGTTTCCGAGATAGCGCCATTTTAAGTTTTCTGAAAATAAAAAAAAAATTACCATTTATTTTGCTAATATTAGCAAAAAATGTTGTCAACTCAATTTCAAATCTTAGCAAAAGAAATTAGTTCAAAGTTTGTTTAAAATTGCTAATGTGCTAAATGAAGTTTACAAGAATTTTTTGCTAACATGCTAATCTCAACTAAAAATTTGCTAAAAGTTAGCTAACTAGCATTAGCAAAAAAAAATTAGTAAATCTACTATCGTATTTTTTTTGAGTGTATAAGAACTCAAAAATTCTGAGACATTTTTCCTATCGAAAAAGTCTGAGATTTTTTTATCTTAGCCACAGATTTCAGCTTTTATTATTAAAAATAGAAATTTTTCAGATTCAGAGATATAATCTCAAAATCTGTGACATTTGTCCTAAAGATATTTTTCTGAGATATTTTTAAATAAAAAAAATCTCAGATTCCGATACATTTTTCCTATGAAAACAATTTTGCGTTAATTTTTCCTATAGACAAATTTCTAAATTTTCCGTCTAGAAAAATTTCAAAATTTTCCCTCTAGAAAAATTTCCAAATTTTTCGTCTTAAATATTCCTAGACTTTTTTCATATAGAAAAATTCTAACATTCTAATGTTTTTCCTATAGAAAAATTCGCAAATTATTCCTATAGGAAAATTCTCAATTTTTCATATAGAAAAATTTAACATTCGACACATTTTTCATTTAAAAAAATATTGCACGTACAAAATGTTGAGATTATTTTCTTCTCCTTTTTTCTCTCCCCTTTTCTTCTTTCCTTTCTTTTCATTTCTTTTTTTCTTTTTTTTTCTTTTTTTCTTTTTTTTTTTTCTTCTTTCAAATTCGGTTTGGGGGGGGGGGGGGAATTTCCTGCCAACCACAGTATTGGCATATAATCACTTTGTCATTCCGTGTGTGACGTAGGGTTCTATAGTCGAAAAGTCGATTAATCGACTTTTTGTATGAAAAAGTCGAAAAGTCGAAAACGACTTTTTTGTTCTTATAAAGTCGAAAAGTCGACTTTTGCTTTTGACTTTTTCGACTTTTTTCGATTTTTTTTTTTTTTTTGATTTTTTTTTACTTTTGCCAGATGAAAATAATTTCTTTCTTCTGAAAAAAATTTCAAATGAGAGCCGAGTTTAATTAATAACAACTGAAGCTATTGGTATTTCCATGTATTTTGTATGTGAAGCAAAAATGTCAATGCCAAATTCATGAGTTAGAAAGTGTTAAGTGCAATATTTACCAATATTTTTGATTATTGTAAACACCTCAGTGATAGGGTTCTATAAATCGAAAGTCGACTCTTTTGCTTTCGATTTTTTCAACCTTTTCCACATTTTCGATTTCTTCGACTTTTTTTAATAAATAAAATACGACAAAAAATAGCACCTAAATGCTTACAACAAGTCAAAACTAAACTTTTATTTACAAAAAAATCGACTTTTTTAAAGTTGGAAAAGGTCGAAAAAAGTTAAAAAGTCGAAGAAGGCCGAAAAAAGTCGAAAGTCGAAAAGTCGACTTTTTAAAAAGTCGAAAAGTCGACTTTTTAAAATTTTAAAAAAGTCGAAAAGTCGAAAAATCGACTTTTTAGAAATTGAAAAAAGTCGAAACGTCGAAAAGTCGTCTTTTGTTGCGACTATATAACCCTAGTGTGACGAGTCGAGACACCAGTCTAGGAGCCCATATATCATATTTACTATTAAACAGAGATCGATTCTAAAACACTCTATGAATGTCCGTTCGGTAAGGTGACACGAACTATGACTTATTTCGAAATTCGTCGATTGCGCTCAAATTATGGTTCTTTTTGGGCTAGCTTAGGTAAGGTTGTAAGTGGCTTCTGACGCTTTACGTCACTAGACATATAGTCTGAGGTCCGTTGTGATACCATGGGACGGTAATAAGGGTTCCCCTACTAGCCCCTGTTGTTAAACCAATTTGAGCTCCTTATGAAACTTCTAATTTATTAAATTTTAACATCTGACAAGTCAGAGAGATCGTGCAGCTCTCAAGATCACAGTAAACCAAGTCTCTGATCACTGACCAGAAAGTGCCGGGCAACGGCAGATAAAGTGTTCGATAGTTTTTAACTCTTCCTCATCCATACAACTCCGGAAAAAGTTATTTGACGGTACATTTACCCGCTCTGAGTGCTTCCCTATAAGACAGTGTTAGGTAATCATAACACCCACCCTCAAAATCTCTCCTTGACTTGTGCAAAAGGAAAATCTGTCGTGTAGTCTCACAAATCCATCCACGCACACATAAAACAACCTTGTCAAATTAATAGACAAAGTCTCGTAATCCCATTTGACCAATATTTGACAGTTTTCCTTGTTTCTAAACAAACTATTTTTCATCGAAATTTACATTCTTTAATTTTAAAAATTTCTAAGTATTTTACAAAAAAAAAACTAATAAATTCACGAGAAGTTTTTTTTTTTGTAAAAAGTTTGTACAATTACAAAATTATTAGTAAAAAGCTTGTGAAATTACAAGAAATTCTTGTCAAATAGGAGGTAGCAAAAAAAAAAAAAATTTTAAGTTTTTCTTGTCATTTTACAAAGTTGTGTTGAGTTGAGTGTAGGACTCTAAATTTTGATCGTTCTAAAATATTCATATTTGGATTCTAAAAAGGGTCATAATTTAAGACAGCTCAGAAAACTGTACACAGGATAGAATTAAAAACAAGTAAGAAAATTATAGTCGGTCAAGACCGACCATATAATATCCTACACCAGAGTTTCCCGGAAAATGGGTCCCATGGACCGATTAGATCTATATTTTGTCAAACCTTTAATAAGTGTAAAAAACACTCACAAATCAAATTTGAGTGAAATGGGCTTCTATTTGTTGACAATAAAGCGCTTTAACTAAATATCGGGCCAAATTTTCACAAGGGGCCTAAGTTCAAAACTGGTCCGATATTTATCAGATTTGACAAGGTTATTTAAGTACGCGTTTAACATACCCAAACAAATTTTTAATTAATTATTTTTTATATTCTCGAAATTTGAGAGATTTATGTGAAAATCAAGAAGGTGGTTTGTATGGGGGCTACAAGAAGAACTGGTCCGATTTCTTCAAAACTCGGAATGGTGATTTGAAAAGACAAAACACGTTTATCTGCCAAATTTTGAAAAGATACCTATTATAATACGGTTATTAGAGTCATTTGAGCCAAAACTAAAAAGGACCTTTGTATGGGGGCTAGTTCTAAATATGGACCGATTTTTTTCCATTTTCAATAGGCTTCGTCCTTGGGCCAAGAGAGACTTAAGTTTCAAATTTCAAGTCAATTGATACACAGAAAAAAATAAAAATGAATTTCAATTACGAAATTCGTTGATTCAATTAAAAAATTAATTGATTTCGGACGTATCACGAAAATGCGCATATTAATTACTCATTTTGTTTGAAAACAGTTTTAAAACTTAATTAAATTGTTAATTGAATCAATTAAAGTTTTAATTGAAAATAAAATGGAAAACCAATTAAAATTGTAATTAAATAAATATATAAAAAAAAATTAATATAAAATTGAAAATCAATAATATAGATTTATTGATTCACATAAAATTTTTAATTGAAAAAAGACCAAAACTCAATTTAATTTTAAAAGTTGAACTTCAAAAAATGCCTAAAAATAAATAAACATAGAATGTTTTTGTTTAACATTATTAAGAAATTTATTTTCTTTATTAAATATAAACACTTGGTATAGTTTTGCATAGAAACATTATAGTAGTATTTTAAAATATCAATAACTATTTAAAATTACATTTTTATTTTTAAATCTTGTTATTGCATGCATTTTTGTCGCCTTAGTAAAGTTGAATCAAAAAAAAATTGTATTATATTTCAATGTGCAAAACACAACTGTACACATTTTATTATCAAAACAATTTATCCGCAACGACCGCTCGCCTTAAAGAAAACAATAAAACTAAATTTTTTTGCTGCTTTCATGTATTCATTGGCTGCTACCACCAAAATATACAAAACAATAGTTCAAAAGTTTTTTTTGTTGTTTTTTGCATTTTATTTTTTCATTTGCTACTAACACTAAAGCATATAAAACCGGTTTCGTTTGTTTATTTTATTTTTATTTTCAGTAAAGTTAAGAATTCAATTAAAACATTAATTGAATCAATTAAAATGTTTAATTGAAGTTAAATTTAATATCAAATCCATTTTTAATAAAAAAAAAAATCACGATATTATTTTCTGTGTAGTTATATAATTGTGACCTGTATCGTGTTTACACCGTTTACATGTACAGTAGGGTGGATCGAATTTGGCTTTTGGGCGAATTTCGTTCCGGCTCACCGACAGATGTGTTGAAATAGACCTAAAAACAATGTGGTTAAATTTTCATGCAGATCGGTGGTCATCTTCCGCTGCCGAAATGACGTTGAAAATCCGCGATTTCTTAAAAAATAATATTTATTTAAAAAAATTGCCAAAATTACAAAAATCACTTAATATTCTTTTTTATTTCAGTCAATCTTTTCAATTCGATCATATTTTCTTAGAAAAAAATTTCAGCTTAATAGGACATTGTTAACCCCTCTAAATCGGTTGCCGAAAATGACCCATTCATTTTGCCCTAAACTTAAAACCACCAAATTTAAAAAAGATTTTTTTTTTTTGATTTTAAGTTGCACAATCTAAAGTTTTTATTGCATTTATTTCAAGTACATATAAGTTCGTTTGACAAAAATTTTTTTTGAAAAAATACCAGATTCTTAAACAGCGCGTGTAACGGTCTGTTTCCAGGACATTTTGGGAAAATTGCACTTTTTTTTTAAAACTCAACATTTTTAGTTAAAAACTTTTTATTTTACACAAGATTTATTATAAATTATAAAACTGAATATAGAAATGTTGGATTTTAATAAATTCTTTAACCCTAAACAGATTTGGGCCTTAAATGACCCATTATGAACATATGCATCTAGCAATAAACCACTTTTGGCGGTCGACTAACCATTGGAAATATATTTTTTCAATTACAAATGGGAGCGTAGGTGAATATCGGAGCGTGAGTGGAGATAAGAGCGTGAGTGAATTTGACCAACTCACGCTCACGAAGAAAAAAAATTTCGCGCAGGAAATTTTTTAAGTTTGCATACATATTACGCAGGATGACGTGATTGAAACATATTAAACTCGTTCACGCTGTAATCACGCTCACGAAAACTCAACATAACTATATTTTGACGTGTTTTATTTTTCTGTCACCATAAAAAATCATGCAAACTCTCGAAATTTTTACTCACGTTTACGAGTGAATCACGTTAAATTTGTGTCACGTGTACATTTGTACAAATTATATTTTTAATGCAAAATAAAAAAGTGATCCATATATTTTTTTTAAACAAGTTTAAATATTATTTCCCATTTAAATGCACCCACCCCGGAAGCATTATCTCCTTAAATGCCAGAATACAGCAAGTAAATAGTCTATTGAAATTATTCAGCAAAATTCTTGTTAAAATTTGAATTACTTTTTGTGTCAGATATAAATAAATGGTTAATGGTGGGTACGAACAATGCTTTAAGGGTGGGTGCATTTAAGCGGGATACTATTTGAATGCTATTTGAACTTTTTTGTTTCATTTGCATTAAAAATATAATTTTAAAAATTGCACTGTTAAATGTGAGTAAAATTTCGTGAGTTTGCATGATTTTTTATGGTGACGGAAAAATGAAACACGTCAAAATTCAGCTTGAGTGAGATTAAAATGTGACACTCATGTAACCCTGCGTAAAATTTATGCAAAATTCAAAAATTTCTTGCGTGAGAAATTTTTT
Source organism: Pegoplata infirma (assembly GCA_963921195.1). Lineage (NCBI taxonomy): Eukaryota > Metazoa > Arthropoda > Insecta > Diptera > Anthomyiidae > Pegoplata > Pegoplata infirma. The sequence continues at coordinate 260,957,867 of OY992536.1, read as the reverse complement.
TTTTTTGTAAGCTTGAGTTGGTCGAATTCACTCACGCTCCCATCCCTACTCACGCTCCCATCTTTACTCACGCTCCCATCTTTACTCACGCTCCCATTTGTAATTGAAAAAATATGTTTCCAATGGTTAGTCGACCGCCAAAAGCGGTTTATTGCTAGATGCATATGTTCATAATGGGTCATTTAGGGCCCAAAGCTGTTTAGGGATAAAGAATTTCTTAAAATCCAACATTTCTATATTAAGTTTTATAATTTATAATAAATCTGGTGTAAAATTAAAAGTTTTTAACTAAAAATGTTGAGTTTAAAAAAAAAAGTGCAATTTTCCCAAAATGTCCTGGAAACAGACCGTTACACGCGCTGTTTAAGAATCTCGTATTTTTTCAAAAAAAATTTTTCTCAAACAAACTTATATATACTTGAAATAAATGCAATAAAAACTTTAGATTGTGCAACTTAAAATCAAAAAAAAATCTTTTTTAAAATTTGTTGGTTTTGAGTTTAGGGCAAAATCAATGGGTCATTTTCGGCAACCGTTTTAGAGGGGTTAACAATGTCCTATTAAGCTGAAAATTTTTTCTAAGAAAATATGATCGAATTGAAAAGATTGACTGAAATAAAAAAGAAGATTAAGTTATTTTTGTAATTTTGGCAATTTTTTGAAATAAATACTATTTTTTAAGAAATCGCGGATTTTCAACGTCATTTCGGCAGCGGAAGATGACCACCGATCTGCATGAAAATTTAACCACATTGTTTTTAGGTCTATTCCAACACATCTGTCGGTGAGCCGGAACGAAATTCGCCAAAAAGCCAAATTCGATCCACCCTAATGTACAGACAGACAGACGGACGGACGGACATCGCTAAATCGACTCAAAAAGTAATTCTGAGTGGATCGGAATACTAAAGGTGGGTCTAAGACCAATATTTCGGGTAGTTAACATCAGCACACTCATTATACCCTGTACCACAGTGTGGTGTAGGGTATAAAAACATACATTATTCTTATATATCTGAATAATTTGTTTTCCTCCTCTATTTCCAGGTGAAAATATAGCAGATAATGGTGGCATACGACAAGCTTTTCATGCCTACAACAAATGGCTTAAGGATAATCCTAACGTAGCCTTAGAGGAAAATTTGCCCGGCATCAATATGACAGGAGAACAATTATTTTTCCTTAATTTTGGACAAGTATGGTGTGGTGCCATGCGACCAGAAGCAGTGCGAAATAAATTAAATACAGCCATCCATAGTCCAGGAAGATTTCGAGTTATTGGAACACTATCGAATTCAATAGATTTTGCTAAACAATTTAATTGTCCATTGGGATCACCAATGAATCCAATACACAAATGTAGTGTGTGGTAATGGAGGAAGAAGGGGAATTTTGAAAGCAATAGACCTATTTGAAGACCTCAAGAAATACAATTAATACAAAAAGAAATGCAGTATTTTATCGCCGAACCAAAACAATGACCACATTGTCAATATCAACAACATCATTATCATGTACATCATCATCATCATTATTATTCTCGCTGTCACAAAGAACAACAAAATCTTCCAATCTCAGTATCATCATTAGCAATCAACAAAAATATTTAAAATTTCAACTTTACAAGCTCATCGTTGTACCGAGGTTGAAAGCTTTTCATCTAAATTGTCATTAATTTATATTTTTTTGTGACTGCCTCTGCCTACTATTGCCACTGTGCTACTACTGCTGATGCTCTGCTTTTATTATGACTTTTTTTTGTCATATGTGTGAAAAAAAAAATACCCTTGCATGTGTAAGTATTTGTGTGTGTGTTTGTATGTATTTTTTTCATAAATTTGTTATTGTTTTATTCATTTTTATTCATTGTTGTTTTCAATTGAATTGCGTTAGTTTTTCATTTATCAATTAATTTCTCTCAGTGACTTTCAATTAATGTGTCGAGTGGTGCGTGCTGTCACTTGTTGTTATTGTTTTAATGCCTTTTGTAGTTGATATTCAGTATGTTGATATGAGTACAATATTAGGGGTGTTCACAGTAATCTGTTGTTTCAATTAACCCTTTCAGGGTCAAAAATAATTTTGTTTTTTACAAACGTAGTGTCTACTTCTCAAAATCGGAATGGGATAAAACCAAATGCAAATTAAAAGTTGGCATTTTCCATAACAAACCCCTCAAGTTTTTTTATACCCTACAACTACAGTATGGGGGTATACTCACTTTGTCAGTCTGTGTGTAACGCATCGAAATATCGGTCGGAGACCCCATAAAGTTTATATATTAATGATCTATGATCGATTCTAAGACTTTTCTAGAATGTCCGTCCGCCCGTCGATGCTGTCTAAAATAAAAAAAATCTAGACTCATGAGGTTTGGCACGAACTTTTTTTTTTGGGGGTGGGGGGGGGGGGGGAAGTTTCCCCTTGAACAACTTAACTAACCTCTGAAAAATGCCATATTTTCACATGTTTTTTGTTAAGAAAATGAAACAATTTGATGTACGAAAAAGTTCAAGTTCCTGACCTCGGACCTTGTTTTTCCCGCCCCTTTTGTTGGCGTGGATACAAGAAATGTATTTAAATAATGATAAAATTTTACTACTATTACTTTAGCTCAAAAAGCATAGTAAATGCATTTGTAAACATTCACCACGAGGGTTTATTGGTCCTCCAATGACCCCCACTGACCCATTCCAAAAAAAAATACCGACTTTTATTAATTATTTTTTATATGTTGGAGGGTATTAAAGATTCGGCACAACCGAATTTAATACTCTCACTTGTTATACCCTACACCACTCTGTGGTACAGGGTATAATGAGTTTGTGCTGATGTTTGTAACTACTCGAAATATTGGTCCTAAACCTACCTTCAAGTATACCGATCTACTCAGAATTACTTTTTGAGTCGATTTAGCGATGTCCGTCCGTCCGTCTGTCCATCTTTCGGTTTAAGCACGATACCGGTCGCAATTTTCAATCAATTGACTTGAAGTTTGAAACTTAAGCTTCGTTTGGCCCAAGGACGAAGCCTATTGAAATTGGAAAAAATCGGTCCATGTTAAGACCTAGCCTCTATACTGACGCCCCTTTTAATTTCGCTTAAATGCCTCTAATAACCGTATTATAATTGATATTGTTTTGAAATTCAACAGGTAATAAAATTTTCTACGCACAAACCATTATACCAAATTTCAAAGGGATCGGGTCATTCCTTCTGGTAGTCCCCATACAAACCACCCTCCCGAAATTAAAATATTTGATTCAAATTTTATTTGTAGGTGTAAAACGTGTACTTTGGTAACCTTATCAAATCGGAATACATTTGGACTATTTTTGGGCTTAGTCCCCCATATAAAAATTCAGACCGTATTCAGTTAAATCAGTCTATTGGCAAAATAAGCCAATTCCACTAAAATTTGATCTGTGTGCGTTTTCTCCACTAAATAAAGATCTAACAAATGGTAGGTACAATCGGTCCATGTTTAACCTTGGGACCCATTTTCCGGGAAACACTGGTGTAGAGTATCATATGGTTGAAATTGGTAAACTATTATATAATTATAAATACTTGAAAACTGCTTAAGAGGCGTATACATAATTTATTTTGTAATTGCATTTAAATAACAATCATACGCAACGGTGCACAGTGGATTATTTTTATTAACACTGTACTACAAAAAAAAATCGAATATACTTTTCAAATGAGCTAGTTAAGATTGTAGGTCTCGTCGAAAATATAATAAAATCAAACTTGCCAGACACCCTCAAATTTTAAAGTTATTGTCAAAAAACTTTTTTTTTTTGGACTTATCTCACTAAACCACGTGTACACAGAAAAAAAAGTCGAGGTAATGTTATCTAGGCTGGCTTAGGTGAATTATTTTTGTATGAAACTTAAAAGCCACGATTTATTACCTATGCCACCAGTATAATTTTACTTAACAATTTCAACAATTAACCATGTAAGATTTACAAAGGAAAATAGATAAAATTTCGAATTTAGTTTTATTTTGTTTTTTAGTGTCATTTTAAATTTTCGTTGAAAAAAAATTAATTAAAAAAATATTGTACATAAATTGTAATAATATTAATTAATACATATGTATATATCAATATAAAAAACATATACATAAATACAAAAAAAAATAAATAATACTCAGTGATTTCATCTTCAATGCACATACTGATGAGCCCAACATTCCTTAATTTATATCGTTGTCACATTGATATCTCAACGCGGTAAGTGATAAAGAAATTTAAATTAAGAACTTATTTAGTTGTAAATGTTGTGTTTTTCATTCTTTATAGGAAAAGGCAGTTACAGGACTAACTGGTTCGTCGCCTTTCGAGCTGTACTAACGCTTTGAATGAGTCATCGGCAAACAAAACAGACGATTATATTTATAATACAATCCACGTCACAAGATGCACCACGGACCAGCGTAATATTGTAAAATAGAATTTTTATTATCAGAACCTGAGACTTTTCCTATTGGAAAAATGTTTCTCAATCTGAGGCTTTTTCTATAGGAAAACTGTTTCAGAATCTGACACTTTTTTTATATGACAAATATCTCAGAATCCGAGATTTTTCTATAAGAAAAATGTCTCAGAATCTGAGACTTTTTCTATAGGAAAAATGTCTCAGAATCTGAGACTTTTTCTATAGGAAATAAGTCTCAGAATCTGAGACTTTTTATATAGAAAAATGTCTCAGAATCTTAGACTTTCTATAGGAAAAATGTCTCTGAATCTGAGACTTTTTCTATAGGAAAAATGTCTCAGAATCTAAAACGTTTTCTATAGGAAAAATGTCTCAGAATCTAAGACGTTTTCTATAGGAAAAATGTCTCAGAATCTAAGACTTTTCAATAGGAAAAATGTCTCAAAATCTGAGAAATGTCTCAGAATCTGAGATTTTTTAAGGAAAGGTCTCAGATTCTGAGACATTTTTCCTATAGAAAAAGTCTCAGATTCTGAGAAATTTTTCCAATAGAAAAAGTCTCAGATTCTGAGACATTTTTCCTATAGAAAAAGTATCAGATTCTGAGAAATTTTTCCTGTAGAAAAAGTCTCAGATTCTGAGATATTATTCCTATAGAAAAAGTCTCAGGTTCTGAGACATTTTTCCTATAGAAAAAGCCTCAGATTCTGAGACATTTTTCCTATAGAAAAAGTCTCAGATTCTGAGACATTTTTCCTATAGAAAAAGTCTCAGATTCTGAGACATTTTTCCTATAGAAAAAGTCTCAGATTCTGAGATATTTTTCCTATAGAAAAAGTCTCAGATTCTGAGACATTTTTCCTATAGAAAAAGTCTCAGATTCTGAGACATTTTTCCTATAGGAAAAGTTTCAGATTCTGAGACATTTTTCCTATAGAAAAAGTCTCAGATTCTGAGACATTTTTCCTATAGAAAAAGCCTCAGATTCTGAGACATTTTTCCTATAGAAAAAGTCTCAGATTCTGAGACATTTTTCCTATAGAAAAAGTCTCAGATTCTGAGACATTTTTCCTATAGAAAAAGTCTCAGATTCTGAGACATTTTTCCTATAGAAAAAGTCTCAGATTCTGAGACATTTTTCCTATAGAAAAAGTCTCAGATTCTGAGACATTTTTCCTATAGAAAAAGTCTCAGATTCTGAGACATTTTTCCTATAGAAAAAGTCTCAGATTCTGAGACATTTTTCCTATAGAAAAAGTCTCAGATTCTGAGACATTTTTCCTATAGGAAAAGTTTCAGATTCTGAGACATTTTTCCTATAGAAAAAGTCTCAGATTCTGAGACATTTTTCCTATAGAAAAAGTCTCAGATTCTGAGACATTTTTCCTATAGAAAAAGTCTCAGATTCTGAGACATTTTTCCTATAGAAAAAGTCTCAGATTCTGAGACATTTTTCCTATAGAAAAAGTCTCAGATTCTGAGACATTTTTCCTATAGAAAAAGTCTCAGATTCTGAGACATTTTTCCTATAGAAAAAGTCTCAGATTCTGAGACATTTTTCCTATAGAAAAAGTCTCAGATTCTGAGACATTTTTCCTATAGAAAAAGTCTCAGGTTCTGAGACATTTTTCCTATAGAAAAAGTCTTAGATTCTGAGATATTATTCCTATAGAAAAAGTCTCAGGTTATGAGACATTTTTCCTATAGAAAAAGTCTCAGATTCTAAAACATTTTTCCTATAGAAAAAGTCACAGATTCTGAGACATTTTTCCTATAGAAAAAGTCTCAGATTCTGAGACATTTTTCCTATAGAAAAAGTCTCAGATTCTGAGACATTTTTCCTATAGAAAAAGTCTCAGATTCTGAGACATTTTTCCTATAGAAAAAGTCTCAGATTCTGAGACATTTTTCCTATAGAAAAAGTCTCAGATTCTGAGACATTTTTCCTATAGAAAAAGTCTCAGATTCTGAGACATTTTCCTATAGAAAAAGCCTCAGATTCTGAGACATTTTTCCTATAGAAAAAGTCTCAGATTCTGAGACATTTTTCCTATAGAAAAAGTCTCAGATTCTGAGACATTTTTCCTATAGAAAAAGTCTCAGATTCTGGGACATTTTTCCTACAGAAAAAGTCTCAGATTCTGAGACATTTTTCCTATAGAAAAAGTCTCAGATTCTGAGACATTTTTCCTATAGAAAAAGTCTCAGATTCTGAGACATTTCTCCTACAGAAAAAGTCTCAGATTCTGAGACATTTCTCCTATAGAAAAAGTCTCAGATTCTGAGACATTTTCTTATAGAAAAAGTCTCAGATTCTGAGACATTTCTCCTATAGAAAAAGTCTCAGATTCTGAGACATTGTTCCTATAGAAAATGTCTCAGAATCTGAGACTTTTTCTATAGGAAAAATGTCTCTGGAAAAATATCTTAGAATCTGAAATTTTTCTACAGAAAATATGTCTTAGAATATGCAATTTTTCGATAGCAAATATGTCTCTTAATATGAATTTTTTTATATACAAAAGTGTTTCAGAATCTGAGATAATTTCTATAGAAAAAATGTTTTATGATTTTTTTTCTATAAAAAAAATATCACAAATCTAATATTTTTTTTATAAAAAGAATGCCACATAATCTGAGATTTTTTCTATAGAAAAAATGTCACAGAATCTGATAATTTTTCTATAAAAAATTGTCTTGGTACTAGCGATTTTTTTCTATAGAAAAAAAAAAAATGCCTCAGTATCTGAGATTTTTTCTATAGAAAAAATGTCTTAGTATCTGAGATGTTTTCTATAGAAAAAAGTCTCAGTATCTGGGATTATTTCTGTAGAAAAAGTGTCTCAGAATATTCTTTAAAAATAAACAACAATTGTAATAAAATATTTTTTTACAAATAAAAACATAACAAAATCAATTATTTTTTTTTATTTGAGTGTGGAATTATTAATAGTTTGCTTATTAACAAAATAAAATAGATAAACTACCAAAGTTTATATATAAATATTTACTTTGCTAAACTTTGTAATGTTTACAAAGTTTACTAGGAATATTTCCTAAAAGCATAGTTAATTTTTCGAACATATCATTTTTTAAAAATCACCTTGGCTTTTTTGTAATATTGTCTAAAAACTTTGTAGGCTCTATGTTATCTTGGCACTTAGATAAAGTTATACTATGTTTTTAGGTAATATTACCTCGATTTTTTTTTGTGTGTAACTCAGAATTTGTTCAACCGATTTTCAATTTTTGATCTGTTTTGGATAGATGGAAAGAAAACAATTGAATGAGTTGTGATAATTTTCCTAAAAAAGGTTTTAGAGTTTTTTGGACCGCTGAATCCGAATTTGACCTTGAAATTGCTGTATCTATTAAAATATATATTAAATATGTCAACAACCTGACGCGATGGAACAATTTTAAGCACGGATTCGGCTTCAGCGCGCCAAAAACCTTTAAAAATATTATGCACACTAAAAAAAAAGACTTAACTAAAACTTTGGAACATTTTTCTACAAAATAGTTTAAAAATTTTCCCATAATTTAGTTAAATTTAACTAAAAGTTCATGTACTGTTAAATAGTCCATTTTTTCTTTAAATGGAATTCCTTTTCTTTAGTTTAAGGACGTAATTTTATACCAACAAAGTCATCTTCTTACATTTTTTCCAAAATTTTAATGAATTTTTTTTAACTTGGAAAAAATTTTTTTTTTAAAAAACTTATGATAGCGATATCTCGAAAACCAAGCCAGATAGAGAAAAATGGAGGCCATTTTGGGTTTTTTGGATCTCGTTATTATCGCCGGCCCTCTTCAAATGTGTGGACCCCAATGGGTCCTAACCTTCTATTTAAAAAAGTTCGCATTCCCAAAAATTGTAAAATGCTTATATCTCGTTAAATATTGACAACACAACAAAAACACGTAGAACAAGACCGACAAATTGTTTTAATTTAAAATCAAAAAAGTCAAAAATTAAATCCACCGATTTGGTCCAGAGATATTTTTATTCCAGTAAAACCAATTTTTTTTAAAGTTGAAATTTTGAAAAGTTAGCAATCTCTCGAAACCTGTTCTATTTTTGAACCTTTTGACATCATTTTTGGATACAGTGCAAGATTTCACATGGAAAATAAATGCAAAATGTCATTAAAATTTTTTAAATTTTTAAACTAGTGTTATCTATTGTGAATTCTCCTAGTGTTTTTCATGGAGTTCAATTTCAATTTATTCATGTAGGGCCTTAAGTTGTTTTTATAATAAAGAGTTGTGTTTATGATGTAAATTTATTTGTTTTATATAAACATGTCAGCAACTATTATCTAACGATATATGCATATGAGTAGTAGGGTGGGTCGATGATATGCATATTTGCGGATCTCGTTAACTAAAAGCAAAAAGCCGATGCGAATTTTCGTGCTGATAACGGGAAGGTGATTTTCTTTAATTTGGCATTGTAGTCATTAAGGCAAATTTTTCTTGTTGCATAGTGTTATAAACCAATCGAGAATTCCAAAAATTTTAAGAAAAAAAAAATCTAAAAAAAAAATATTTTAAAAAAATATTAAGTTTTTACTTGCATAAGTTTTTAATTGCGTGAGTTAGAATTGTAACTCAATGTAACTCAAATATTTTATTTAAATTTAAACAAACGATTATTTTTTTTCTCAATATATTTTCCTACAAAAATTATCAAAAAAAAAACATTTTTGTACAATACAAAAAATTTGCTTATATATTCACTTCTTCGTCTAATTACAGCTTTTTAGCATATCCATCAACCAGCATCTTCTGATCATCTTTTCATCATAGACAACAACCAAAAAAGCAATATATTTATTAACAATTAACTACATAATTAATTTTATAAATGAAATCTTCAATACAAAATACTCGAGTGCCACAAAAAAAATTTAATTATAAAACCAAACAATTTTAAAAATGTAAAAAAAAACAAAAATATTTTTTAAGTATTTTATTTTAAAATACCATTTTTTTTTTTCTTTTAAGCTAGTTTATAATTTTTAAGTTTATACATACATAAATATATTTTTGTGATAATTTTAAATTTAAATAAAAATCGAAATAAATTCCAAAAGAAAATGAAATTTTTAAATTTTTAAAATTTGATTTAATAATTTTTCTCAATCGATGTTAAGACGATCTAGCGCTGTCCGTCCGTCTGTATGTCTGTTGAAAACACGCTAAATTTTGTAAGACTTTACGGAGGGCCCTAAGGTTTGGCATATACATATGTTAGTCATTTACCTGGTCAGGTTGGTAATACAATCCAGCAAAATCAGTACAATGGTTCAAAAGTAATAAGCAAAAGAGTAAAATTTGGCATGGTTTTTTTTCGCGAATTTACGAGATAAAAAACATACTACCTTTGGAAAGACAATTCTGAGGGTGCTGAAGCTTGGCATATATATTTGCCGTTCGCCTGGCCTGGTTCGTATTGAATTTCAGCCAAATCAGTCAATTGGTTCAAAAGTTATTAGCAAAACCGTGAATTTCTGATTGGTTTCACCTTAAATTCACGTGTAAAAAAACCCGAGTTTAAAAAAAAAAAATTTTTAAAAACATTGGTAAGCCACAAAATTACTTTACAAAGTATTTTTGTCCCTCAGAAATATTTTTACACAAAAAAAAAAATTTCACTCTAAAAAAGTTTTACACTCCAAAAAAAATAGTAATTTTTATTTTTTTTACAAAAATTACAAAAAAAAAATTACTTAAAATAAAATATTTCTAATAGTGCCCATTTCCCGGTTCTCGGTATTCCCGGGAATACCGGTATTCCCGGTTCTGGTACCGGTATTCCCGGTTCTAGATATATTTCCGGGAATACCGGTATTCCCGCTTTTGATCCTGGTACCGGTTCTCAAAAAACAAAAAATACTATACCATAAAATATTTAAATTACACCATTTAATGCTTTTTTCAGAAATATTTAGTTGCGTTTATAAAATTATTTAAAAATCATGTAACTGTTTTTTTCTTAAATTCATAAAAAACAAGTAAAAAAGTTAAATTCGGCTTTGCCGAATGTAGTGATACCCTCCACAATTTCAAAAAGATTATTGCAAAAAACTTTTTTTTAAAGGAAATTACTTAAAAAAAAAAAAAAAATGAAAAAAAAATCCGCGAAAAAAAATTTTTGGTAAAAAAAAAATCCGCGATTTTTTCTTTTTTTGTCAAAAAATATGTTCGTACATGTTTAAATACCATTTGGTGTTCAATTATGTTCACATATGTCAACCAGCAGCCGAATTAAAGCATTTTGTATTTTTAGGTTATGTTGAATGTACTAAAATTTTTGAGGTGTCCTTACATTTTCGTTCATAACTTTTAAACCGCTGAACCGATATCGCTCAAATGCAATACCAAACTTCTCAGGAGAACTTTCAATAAATGTGTTAAGTTTCAGTCATATCCGTGTAGTATTTTGGTGATCACCATTTCCACAGACAGACGGACAGACGGACCGACGGACAGACGGACATCGCTAGAATGTCTTAAAATCGATCGGGGATCATGAATATATATACTTTATGGATCCCAGACCGATATTTCGATGAGTTACAAACGGAATGACAAACTTATATATTCCCTCTATCACTAACAATAAGTGGAGGGTATAAAAATGGAAATGGTTTTTTTTTCACGTGTTTTGTATTTTTTTTTTTGGTAAACGCGAGCAAAAAATTTGAATTGTACCAAATTTTATAAAATATACGTACCGGTATTCCCGGGAATACCGTCAGAACCGGAACCGGGAATAATTCAAGAACCGTGAAACCGGTACCATTTCCCGGTAATACCGAGAACCGGGAATACCGGTACTCCCGGTACTACACTGAAAAAAATAACCTTCCTGATATTAATGAAACGGATTTTTTATTTTGTTTTCATTACTTAAATGAAGGAATTCATAAGCTGATTGAAATTTCATGCATGTTATGAACAAATTTTATGAAACTTGTTTCATTAGATTTCATAATTTCATTAAAAAATATCATAAGATTTTTTAGAACTAAATACAACTCTGCGTTGCGAATAAGAGAAAGAAAACAGAACAAAAACATACGACGTTTTATTACACCACACGTGTTTAGTCTAATTGCAATTTTTACATGTGTGTTAACTTTTTTCTAATAAAATAAAATAATTTTATATTTTTATGCTTTGTTATTGAAACTTGTGTGTGTGTTATACTGGTTATATCTAATTGAAATTACAAGTGAAAAGTTCCGTATAAGTGTTTCTTTTGACTGTTTCTTATAAAATATAATATAATTTGCAACAGAAAAATAGTTTTTTAAGTTAGGGTAATTTGTGTTGTTGTTAGGTAATTTGTGTTGTTCCATTGCTCCGTTGTTGCTACGTTTTGGCAGCACGTGTTTTTAAAGTCATCGCGTTTTTGTCTTTTATATGGCAATTCAGACCAATTTAAGTTTGGAGTAAAATTTTGTTGTGTGTAAAAACTAGGTGAAAACCATAAAAAGTGTGCAATTAAGGGTCATGTCACAGACTCAATTCCGTTCGAAAGTGGAATAAGTGGTTCACTCGTAAAACGCAAAGCAAATACTTTTTTCGGAATGAAACCACTTTTAGGAATTCAATTCCACTTTGATTTTTGAAAGTGATTTCATTCCGAAAAAAAAATAGTTTTGCGTTTTACGAGTAACAACTTTTTTTCAAATCCGATCGGAATTGAGTCTGTGACATGCCCCTAAATAAAATTTCAGTGACGGTTACAGTGATGGTTATATGTGACTTACCAAAATTGTTAAATAATGCAAATTTTCACTTATGGGTGTTTTTAGGTAACTAGTTCCTAACTTGATTAGGGGCTTTCTATGGAAATTTTGATAACTTTAACCAACATGAATTTATCGTAATTCCCATATCAAAACCTTAATAAAGTTAGCAACTAGTTACTTGTAAAAAGCAATTATCATACGCTCATTACCAACTACTATTCCACATTTAATCAATGGATATTTTCATACATTTTATGAAAAACTTCATAAAACGTTTCAAACAAGTTCTACGAATATTTTCATTATTTATATCCAAGTTTTCATTGAAAGGAACTTTAATGACACCAGTTTCATTAATCAAATGAAACCTGTCTTCGGTTGAAAACGTGAGTCATTTTTCATTAAGGTTAAGTCAATTTTCATTAATTTCACGAAGCTATTTTTTTCAGTGTACGGTACTGACCGTTTTCACTAATTTCTAATCAAAATTGTTCATTTTTGTTCACGTTTAAAAATTGACTAACATTTGAAAAGGGGATTGTGGAGGTTATTCATAGATTCGGCCAAGTCGAATTTAACTTTTCTACTTGTTTTCTAATATCCTATGTTCCAAAGCTTTTATACACTACCAACAAAAGCTTTATGGAAATTTTGAAAAAAATTTAAAATCGAATTTAATTGCATTTCAAATATTATTTAAATTTTCTTTTTGAACATCTTCATCTGTTCCAAAGCTTTTTAAGACTTCCAAAAAAGCTTTATGGAAATTTGGAAAATTTTAATAATTTTACAAAAGGAATTTAGTTGATCTTGAAATCTTGGCGAGAGTGTTTGCTTAATTAAAAAACGGGAAAAACTATTGATAAATTTTATTAAACGAGAAAAAACACGTTGTGTTTAATTTGTTAGTGTTTTCTTCAAACAAAAAAAAAAGTTAAAAATAGATTTTTTGTGTGACCAACTTTTAAAAATTAAAAGTGAAATGTTTTGAAAATATTCAATAAAAACAATTAAAAAAAATTAAAATGCATTTAAAATATTTAAAATTTTTACTTATAAGTATTTTTGTTTTTATTAAACCTCTGCAATGCTACGATTTGAGGGAAAATTTTGATATGCCCATCGGCTCTAGTACTCATATACCAATAGGTAAGATTTTTTGTCTTAAGGTCTAACCAGAATCAAATAAGAAGCGTCCCGTTGAACGTCAAAATCGTTTTTAGTTCAAACGATGTATGAGAGGTACCTACATATCTCGCGGACGTAAAACAAAAATATAACGCTAAACGCTACGAAATTTGACTCTGGTTAGACTACACCGCTCAACAAATCGAAGGCTTTTGGCTCCGGTTTGAAGTTTCATATAAAATTTTTAAAGATTTTGACTCGCTGATTCCAAATTCGTGCCTCAAATTTTTCCATCACGTCTAGAATTTTAATTATGCGCGGTTGAAAATTTTTGAAAGCCTGCACAGCAGCCGCTGGATGGAATAAAAATCTGGTATAAAGCGTGAGAGCGGAATTGAACTATGATCTCAAAAATATGATCAAAAAAATTTTAAGTTGTTGTACTATTATTGGCCAAACATGCATTTTAAAAAAATACTGTCAAAAAAATTAGAAAAAGCACCATTTTTAAAAGGTTCTACAACAAAAACCAGATGATCAATCTTTACTGCGATGAGCTCAAAATTTAGGCAAAAGTTCATTCTTTCTTAAGACTTTTAAACCCATCCAAGATATTTTCCGGTTAATACAAAAAATAACACAGAAAGCTTAATTTTGTAAAATATTTATTTTTTTGGAGTTTTTCTTTGAAAAATATCAAAAAACTAAGGTAAATTTTGCAAAAATCGTAATTTTAACAGTATTAAACGCAAGTAAAGCCCAACCAAACGTAATAATTTGAAAAAAAATGTGTTCTATGTTGGCGACCATAGACAAATTATACTTTTGCACTTATACCAGATTTGCATTCCACTGAATGGCTGCTGTGCAGGCTTTCAAATAATGCAAAAATCGTAATTTTTTGCATTTTCAACCGTGAATAACTAAAAATCTGGACGTGATGGGAAAATTTGGAGAACAGATTTGTAATCAGAATTCAAACCGGAAAATGAGTGTTGAGCTGTGCTATTAATAGTAAAATTTAAATTCTTTTCAAAATTTCCTTTTTTCGTATAAAGGTCTAATATCTGATATAAATTCCGATCAATTACGTGAAACCTTTGATTATGCTATATCGGTTATTAATTCAGACTTAAGTATACCTCTCAAAGGTTATCAGGAGGAAATTGATTATGGCAACACCATGCAGGGATTTAATCGTCTTTGTACTCTAATGCAGGTAATTTTTTTTTGGTTTTAATAAAATTTAAAATTTAATTTAAAAACTTCCCTTTTCCCCCTCTTCAGATAGGTGTTGGTGCCATATTTGGCCCCTCGGCCAAACATACTGGTACCCATTTAATGAATGTCTGCGATAGCAAAGATCTTCCTTATATTTACTCACACATGAGTGAAGCCATAGAGGGTTATAATCTTCATCCTCATCCCATGGATATTGCTAAAGCTTTACACGCTATCATCAATGAATTCGAATGGAGTCGATTTATATTTCTTTATGAAAATTCCGAATATTTAAGTATTCTTAATGGTCTTATGTCCTATTATGGCAACCAAGGACCCTTAATATCGGTAATGCGTTATGATTTGAAGTTAAATGGTAATTTCAAATCTGTTTTACGAAGAGTACGAAAATCTGTAGATAGTCGTATAGTGGTAGTGGGATCTACAATATCGGTGGCAGAATTATTAAAACAGGTAAATTATCAGAATCTGATTCATTTTTCATGTTGAAAGATTTTTAGAATCTGGGAGATTTTTTAATAGAAAAATTCTCAGAATCTGAGAGAATTTTGTTACAGAAAAATTCTCAGAATCTGACAAATCTTTATACCCTCCAACTACAGTATGGAGGTATACTCACTTTGTCATTCCGTGTGTAACGCATTGAAATATCGGTGTAGGACCCCATAAAGTATATATATTATTGATCAGTGATCGATTCTAAGACATTCTAGCGATGTCCGTCTGTCCGTCCGTCCGTCCGTCTGTCCGTCCGTCTGTGGAAGACACGATACAGTCCAAAATAAAAGTGCTAGACTCCTGAAATTTGGCACATATATGTCTTATGTTCATAGGCTGGTTAAGTTCGGAGATGGGCAAAATCGGACCAGGGGGAAAAAGTTCCCCCTTGACGTAGTAAACCAACCCATGAAAAAATGTAACTTTTTTTAGGTTTTCTTTGTATTTTTGTTAAACAAATGAAACATTTTTATGCTTGAAAAAGTTCAAAGTCTTGGGCTTGGACCCAGGGGATTTGAAAATGACTTCTTTTTTTGGTCCGCCCCTTTTTGTGGGCGTGGGTATTAGCAAATAATTTATATAATGATGAAATTGTATATCTTTTGTACAAAAGGCATATTAATTAAATTTGTAAACATTTTTGACCAGAGAGAGGGTATCCCAAGGACCCCCGACAAGCCCCCCCCCCCCCAAAAAAACGCCCCTGCAATTTTTTTTTTATTTTTTTTTTTTCAACGTTGGAGGGTGGGTATACAAGATTCGGCACAGCCGAATTTAACACTCTCACTTGTTTTTTTTAGAAATTCTCAGAATATGAGACAATTTTTTTAGAAACATTCTCAGAATCTGAGACCTTTTTCTTATAGATAAATTCTTAGAATCTGATACATTTTCTTATAAAAAAATTCTCAGAATCTAAAATATTAAATAAATAAAAAATTGAGACATTTTTCTTATAGAAAAATTGAGACAGTTTTCTTATAGAAAAATTCTCAGAATCTGAGACATTTTTCTTATAGAAAAATTCTCAGAATCTAAAACATATTTCTTATAGAATTTCTAAGAATCTGAGACATTTTTCTCATAGAAAAAATCTCAGAATCTGAGACATTTTTCTTATAGAAAAATTCTCAGATTCTGAGATATAGAAAATTCTCAGAATCTGGGACATTTATTTATTATAAAATTTCTCAAAATCTGGGACATTTGTCTTATAGAAAAATTCTCAGAATCTGAGACATTTTTCTTATAGAAAAATTCTCACAATCTGAGACATTTCTCTTATAGAAAATTTCTCATATCCGGAGACATTTTTATTATAGAAAAATTCTCAGAATCTTAGACATTTTTCGTATAGAAAAATTTTCTTATAGAAAAATTTACAAATTCTGAGGTATTTTTCTTATAGAAAATTTCTCAGAATCTGAGACATTTTTCTTATAGAAAAATTCTTCGAATCTGCGACTTTTTTTTAATGAAAAATTCTGAGAATATGAGACAACTTTTTTATAGAAACATTTTTAGAATCTGAGACAATTTTTTTATAGAAATATTCTCAGAATCTGACACATTTGTCTTATAGAAAAATTCTTAGAATTTGAGAGATTTTTTAAAGAAAAATTCTCAGAATCTAAGACATTTTTCTTATAGAAAAATTCAAAGTATCTAAGACATATTTCTTATAGAAAAATTTTTAGAATCTAAGACATTTTTCTTATAGAAAATTTCTAAGAATCTGAGACATTTTTCTTATAGAAAAATTCTCAAAACCTTAGACAATTTTCTTATAAAAAAATTCTTAGAATCTAAAACATTTTTCTTATAGAAAAATTCTCATTTTTCTTATAGAAAAATTCTTAGATTCTAAGACATTTTTCTTATAGAAAAATTCTCAGAATCTGAGAAATTTTTCTTATAAAAAAACTCTCAGAATCTGAGAAATTTTTCTAATAAAAAAAACTCTCAGAATCTGAGACATTTTTCTTATAGAAAAAATCTCGAAATCTGAGACTTTTTTCTTATAGAAAAATTCTCAAAATCTGAGACTTTTTGCTTATAGAAAAATTCTTAGAATCTGAGACATTTTTTTTATAGCAAAATTCTCAGAATCTGAGACATTTTTATTGGAGAAAATTTCTCAGAATCTCAAACATTTTTCTTATAGAAAAAAATTTCAGAATCTGAGACCTCTTTTTTATAGAAAAATTTTTAGAAGCTGAGAAATTTTTCTTATAAAAAAATTCTCAGAATCTGATATATTTTCTGAGTACTGAGATAAAAGTACTCACAATTAGTACTCAAAAAAAGTACTTTATCCTTACATTATTTACAATTTAGGCCCAACAAGTTGGTATAATAAACGAAGATTATAAATACATCATTGGAAATTTGGATTTTCAAACATTTGATTTGGAAGAATATAAATATAGCGAGGCAAATATAACCGGTTTTCGTTTGTTTTCATCCGAACAAGCAGAAGTACAAAATCTTATGCTGGAATTAAGATTTATAGATGAAATCTATGAAAATGAAATGATTAAAAATGGTAAGAAATGTATTTCACCGTGAAAAAGCAGTGATTAAAATGTTTGATTATTCGTTTAATTAAGTGGCCTATTCATAGAAAATATCTTAACAAAAGTCATAACTCAATTCTCAAATTTATCAATATTTAATAACACTGTGCAACAAATTTGGGTTCACCAAGTGTATCTTGAATGGGAGAAAAAGTAATGAAAGTATGCCGTTAGTAGAAGGATTTTGGATTAAGTGAAAAAAAATTAATTAAAGCAGCTTTTTAAGATATTTAAGAAAAAAGAACTACAATGATCCCTAAAAATGATGGGTAGAGTGTTCATATTAGAGATGGGCGCATGATCAGATAAGAGCGTGATTCACGTGATTCACGCGTGAGTGTGACTGAATTCATTTTACTCACGTGATTGTGAGTGGGCGTGAGTGGAGAAAAAAATTTCGTGAGTGAGTGTGCGTGAGTAAGATTTTTGCGTGAGTGAGTGTGCGTGAGTTTGCGTGATTCATTTTCTCTTCATATTTCCTTTAGTACCAAAAAAGGTACAAAAAAATTGTAAAATTTGGCTTAACTTAAGATTTCATCCCAAAAAAAGAAAAAAAATGTAAAATTTGGCTGAACTTTAAATTTTGCTGAAAATTTTAAAAGATTTTTTCAAATTTTAGTTTTTGAAAATTTTTTTGTTTGAATAAAAGTTTCGTGAGTGTGATTCAACGTGAGTGTGAGTGAAGCTTGCGTGAGTGCACGTGAGTGTGACTTGTTTTAAATTTACTCACGTGATTGTGAGTGAGTGTGAGTAGAAAAAATATGATCGTGAGTGAGTGTGCGTGATTTAGAAATTCCTTTCGTGAGCGTGAGTGAGTGAGTGTGAGTCAAAAATCACTCACGCGCCCATCTCTAGTTTATATGTTCTAAAAAACCTCCATCAAATTTCACGGAAGAGATGTATAAACTAGAGATGGGCACATGAGCAGATTAAAGCGAGATTCAAGCGTGAGTGTGACTTAATTCAATTTTACTCACGTGATTGTGAGTGGAGAAAAAAATTGCGTAAGTGAGTGTCTGTAAGTAAGATTTTTGCATGAGTGAGTTTACGTGATTTATTTTCTCTTCATATTTTCTTTCGTACCAAAAAAAAAGCAAAAAAAAATGTAAAATTATGCTTAACTTAAGATTTCGTCCCGAAAAAGCAAAAAAAAATCGCTTAACTTTAAATTTTGTTAAAAATTTTTAAAGATTTTTGAAATTTTAGTTTTTGAAGTTTTTTTTATATAAATAAGAGTTTCGTGAGTGTGAGTCAACGTGAGTGTGAGTGAAGCTTGTGTGACTGCATGTGAGTGAGAGTGAAAATATGCTCGTGAGTGTGCGTGATTCAAAAATCTCTGTCGTGAGTGTGAGTCAAAAATCACTCAAGCGCCCATCTTTAGTATTAATCATGTTTTGCTCAGAAGCAGATTAAAATACATATTTTTGACTTATTCCAAACGTCTTTCCAAAAAAATTAAAAACCTCAGTAGGCCATAAAAAAGAAACCAGAGCAAAGTTTTTTATAACCCTTTGGGGGTGTGGTTTACTAATGTTACACTTTCTTTCCCCCCCCCCATTTAAGTAACAAAATCTTTGTTGCACAGTGTTATTAACAATTTTTTGGATTCAGGTTCATGTCCCATTACCACTGAAATGGCTTTAATTTATGATGCTGTTATCGCATTTGCCGAAACTACAAAACATATCCACTATACACCGCAATCATTAAATTGTTCGTCATATTCGGATAATACCCAAGAAGATGGTTCAACATTTAAAAATTATATGAGATCGGTAAGATAGTTCGAAATTAAAAATGCCAAATTTTTTTATATTTGAATTCTTTAAATTTTATTTCCTTTTAGCTTTTAATTGACAAAAATACTTTGAGTGGACAAATATTTTTTGAAGGCACTGTACGTAAGGGATTTACCCTAGAAGTTATAGAATTACAGTCATCTGGTCTCGTTAAAGTTGGTACTTGGGAAGATAATAAAAATTTTACATTTCATAGACCACCACAGGTTAAAATTCATTTGGATTCAGATGATAATTCTATGGTCAATAAAACATATAGGGTATTAATATCAGTACCAGTAAGTTTTTTTTTTTATTACTTAAGCCTACATGATACTTGCTATTTTTATTACTCTATAACAGAAAATGACAACAAGTACTCGTGTTAAAAATGATACTTGAGTATATATGGGGCATTCCACGTCAAATCAGACACTTTGAAATTTTTTTTTTTTAGATTTTCCCAATTTGTTTACAGTTTTGAGTACCCTTCGACAACTCCTTCGTGGTAAATTTTCAGATTTTTTTTGATGACCCGTTCAAAAGATATTGAATTTTTAAAAATTGTTAGTTTGTTCCTTTACTCAAACTTCTTTTACTCATAACTTCTTCAATAATGGTCCAAATTTCAAATTTTTTTTTTCAAAATTTTTGTTTTTTTACGTTCTTTTTAAAATCTTAAATCCCAAAAAATTCTTAAAAGCGCTCTAGTATGCGATTTTTAAGTTTTTAAATTTAAATCTCATTTTTGAAAATGTTTGTACTCTTCGATTTTTTTGAAATTTTTTTTATGTAAAACTTCTATAGATTCTATAAATTTTTTGCCCAGGATGATCGTGGGATAACGATTATTACTATTTTTTAAAATTTTTTTAAAAAAATTTATTGTAATTTGCCATTTTTTAAATCATTTCTACTGCTCCAATGGTGCGTCATAGAGGGGTCATTTATAAGACCGACCCCCATTAATTTTTACCTCTTAACATTTCTTTGGAACAAACCTATACCCTATCTCCAATTTCTAAGGGGGCTCCCACACAAAGCGAAATTTTTTAACATTTGCTCCAACCGCTCTAACTGCCCTAATAGTGCCCGTAGAGCAACAAAATGTATGACCGACCCAGAATATTTTTTTAGTCCAAACATTTTCTCTAAACATACCTACCCTCTATCTCTAATTCTTAAGGCGGTTCCATACATTTTTTTTATTTTTTGTAAATTTGTTTTATTTAATCAGCTTCTACCGGTCCAATGGTGCGTCCATTTATTTTAACCCTACAACATTTTTTTAAAACATACTTACGCCCTATCTCCACTCCCTAAGTAGGCTCCCATACAAATAACAGTTGGAGCAAATTTTATAAAATGTAATTTTGATTGGAAGCCTACTTAGGGAGTGGAGATAGGGCGTTGGTATTGTTTTAAAAAAATGTTGTAGGGTAAAACTAAATGGGGGTCGGTCTTATTAATGACCCCCCTTGGACGCACCATTGGCTGATTAAGCTGATTAAATAAAACAAATTTACAAAAAATAAAAATAAATTGTATGGGGACCGCCTTAACAGTTAAAGTTTGGACTAAAACAAGTAACAAAATTATAGTCTGTCAAGACCGACCATATAATACCCTACACTAGAGTTTCCCGGAAAATGGGTCCCAAGTTCAAACATGGACTGATTAGATCTATACTTTGTCAAATCTTTAATAAGTGTAAAAAACACTCACTAATCAAATTTGAGTGGAATAGGCTTCTTTTTGTTGACAATAAATCGCTTTAACTGAATATCGGGCGAAATTTCCAAATGGGACCTTAGTCCAAAAATGGTCCGATGATAATCAGATTTGATAGGGTTATTAAAGTACGTGTTTGACATACACAAACAGAATTTTAATTAAATATTTACTATTTTCATGAAATTTGAGAGATCTGTGTGAAAATCGGGAAGGTGGTTTGTAGGGGGGCTACAAGAAGAACTGGTCCGATTTCTTTAAAATTCGGAATGTGTGGATAAAACATGTATACCTGCTAAATTAAAATGCGGGTATTAGAGTCATTTGAGCCAAAACTAAAGAGGACCTTTGTATGGGGGCTAGGTCTAAATATAGACCGATTTTTTCCAATTTCAATAGGCTTCGTCCTTGGGCCAAAAGAGGCTTAAGTTTCAAATTTCAAGTCAATCGATTAAGAATTGCGACCTGTATCGTGTTTACGCCGTTTACATGGACAGACGGACGGAGACGGATCGACTCAAGTCGATCGGTATACTTAAAAGTGGGTCAAGGACCAATATTTCGGGTAGTTACAAACATCAGCACAAACTCATTATACCCTGTACCACAGTGTGGTGTAGGGTATAAAAATATTGTGGGTCGGTCATACATTTTGTTGCTCTACGGGCACTATTAGGGCAGTTAGAGCGGTTGGAGCAAATTTTAAAAAATGTCGTTTTGTGTGGGAGCCCCCTTAGAAATTGGAGATAGGGTATTAGTTTGTTCCAAAGAAATGTTAAGACTTAAAAATTAATGGGGGTCGGTCTTATAAAGGACCCCTCTATGACGCACCATTGGAGCAGTAGAAATGATTTTAAGATTGGAAAATGACAATAAAATTTTTTCAAAAAATTTTAAAAAATAGTAATAATCATTATCCCACGATCCTCCTGTGCAAAAAATTTGTAGAATCGATAGAAGTTTTACACAAAAAAATTTCAAAAAAAT
Organism: Pegoplata infirma; assembly: GCA_963921195.1. Taxonomy (NCBI): domain Eukaryota; kingdom Metazoa; phylum Arthropoda; class Insecta; order Diptera; family Anthomyiidae; genus Pegoplata; species Pegoplata infirma. Next base: position 260,935,715 of record OY992536.1, on the reverse strand, counting down.
CAAAGAGTACAAACATTTTCAAAAATGAGATTTAAATTTTAAAACTTACAAATCACATACTAGAGCGCTTTTAAGAATTTTTTGAGATTTTTTTTAAAAAGAACGTAAAAAAAACAAATTTTGAAAAAAAAAATTTGAAATTTGGACCATTATTGAAGAAGTTATGAGTAAAAGAAGTTTGAGTAAAGTAACAAACTACCAATTTTTAAAAATTCGATATCTTTTGAACGGGTCATCAAAAAAATCTGAAAATTTACCACGAAGGAGTTTTCGAAGGGTAATAAAAACTGTAAACAAATTGGGAAAATCTAAAAAAAAAAAAATTCAAAGTGTCCGATTTGACATGGAATGCCCCATATCCATACTCTTCGTTGTTTTGTATATCCATGCTTTTAACAATATAATATCTACCTACTGCAACGTATGTATTTGTTGGGCAGATATGTCACTAAACAAGTGCATGTTCATGGATTTTATTTGGGTGTATACTGGAATTCAGGGGCCTAATAGGGTCTTGAGAATTTAAAAACTGTATAACTAAAAAAATAGTAATCGGAGAGATTTTAGGTATTTGGCGGTCGTGTTTTACTAATCAAGAGCTACAAAAATGCTTTAAGATTTTTTGTCGTGTCGACAAAAATAGCAAGTATCATACAGGCTTTAAATTAATCTGTTTTAATACACAGAAAAAAATAAAAGCCGATATACAAAATTATTATTCATTTAACTTTTTAATTACTTCAAATAAAATATATTTAAAAAAATCTCTTTTTTATCTTCCTTAGAATAAACCATATGCCAGTTTGGTATCGAGTCCTAAAAAATTGGAAGGCAACAGCCAATTTGAGGGATATGGCATAGATTTGATAAAAGAATTGGCCGATAAATTGGGTTTCAATTTTACATTTATTCCGGGTGGCGATGATTATGGTTCCTTCAATAAAACCACTAATGTTACCACAGGGATGCTGAAACAAATTGTAGAAGGGGTAAGTAAAATCAAATTACACAGTACAACATAAAAAAAAATTTCGCGGTTCCGACGTTTGATTTTGGTAGAGGAGACCAAAAAAAAAAATATACGTATCACATCGGAATTTTATTTCAGAGACGTTTAAAGTTTTCCAGTTTTATTTCAGAGACGGTTAAAGTTTTCCAGCTTTGGCCTGTACTTGCAGCATATTGCTATATTAAACCATGTTTTCTTTAGATCTAAAATGTAGGCTACGTTCAGTAATTTTGTAGAAAATTTTATGACACATATTAACCCTTTAACTCTCCCTCATAATGGTATTTTTTGGCTCTATTCTAACAAAAACACCCCGAAAAAGGAAAAGGTCGGGGATGAAATGTTCTACAAAAATGTTGTAGAACATTTCATCTCAGATGTAAAAAAGCATCTATATATATAAAAGAGTAATGTGACTGACTGATTGACATACTCATTCATCATCGCCCAGCCCAAACCGCTGAAGCTAGAGACTTTTGGACTGTAGGTCCACCATCCGGCTGGATTTTTGCCAATGTTGATTCTAAGGTGGTAAAAAGGGTAAAAAACTGTACTTTTGGTACTTTTTATATTTCCTTAACTAATGGTCCTAGAGCAATGGTTCCCAACCTTTTTTACGCCACGCCCCACATTTAAGCTAAAAAAATTGCCTTGTTCCCCCTACACTCAAAAAAAATTTGTTAATTTTTCTAATTTTTGTTTTTAATGAAAAATTACTACTGGTGTAGCAAAGTTTTTGTAATAAAAGAATTTAAACTAAATTTTTAGTAAAAATTTTACACTAATTAACAAATTTTTGTAGTTAATTTTGGTAAAAAAAATAGTTTTTGCAGTTAATTTGACTAAACAAATCTTACTCGTTGCCCCCCTGGAACCTTCAAATTGCCCCCCCAGTGGGGCGAGAATCAAAGGTTGGGAACCATTGTCCTAGAGACTTGAAATTTGGACTGTATGTTCATCTCCCGGAATGTAGATCCAGTAAGGTCGGATTTTTGCCAGTGTTGATTCTAAGGGGACAAAAAGGGTAAAAAACTGTACTTTTGGTACATTTTATATCTCCTGAACTAATGGTCACATAGACTTGAAATTTGGACCGTATGTTCAACTCCTGGAATATAGATCCAGTAAGGCCGGATTTTTGCCAACGTTGATTCTAAGGGGATAAAAAGGGTAAAAAACTGTACTTTTTGTACTTTTTATATCTCCTGAAATAATGTTCACAGAAAGTTGAAATTTGGACTGTAGGTCCACCTCCCGGAATATAGATCTACTAAGGCTGGATTTTTGCCAATGTTGATTCCAAGGGGGTAAAAAGGGTAAAAAACTGTACTTTTGGTACTTTTTATATCTCCTGAAATAATGGTCATTGAGACTTGAAATTTAGACTGTATGTTCACCTCCCGGAATATAGATCCAGTAAGGTCGGATTTTTACCAATGTTGAGTCTAAGGGGACAAAAAGGGTAAAAAACTGAACTTTTGATACTTTTTATATCTCCTGAAATAATGGTCACAGAGACTTGAAATTTGGACTGTATGTTCAACTCCTGGAATATAGATCCAGTAAGGCCGGATTTTTGCCAATGTTGATTCTAAGGGGGTAAAAAGGGTAAAAATCTGTACTTTTGATACTTTTTATATCTCCTGAAATAATGGTCACAGAATTTTGAAATTTGGACTGTATGTTCAACTTCCGGAATATAGATCCAGTAAGGCTGGTTTTTTGCCAATGTTGATTCTAAGGGGACAAAAAGGGTAAAAAAATGTACCTTTGGTGCCTTTTATATTTCTTTAAATAATGGTCCTAAACACTTAAAATCTTGAATGTAGGTACAGATCCCGGAATATAAATCTACTAAGGCTGGATTTTACCAATGTTGATTCTAAGGGATAAAAAGGGTAAAAAACTGTACTTTTGGTACCTTTTATATTTTCTTAAATAATGGTATTAGAGACTTAAAATTTGCAATGTCACCCTTTATAAAAAGTACCTTTTATAAAAAGTACCTTTTATAAAAAGTACCTTTTATAAAAAGTACCTTTTATAAAAAGTACCTTTTATAAAAAGTACCTTTTATAAAAAGTACCTTTTATAAAAAGTAGCTTTTATAAAAAGTACCTTTTATAAAAAGTACCTTCTATAAAAAGTACCTTTTATAAAAAGTACCACTTATAAAAAGTACCTTTTATAAAAAGTACCTTTTATAAAAAGTACCTTTTATAAAAAGTACCTTTTATAAAAAGTACCTTTTATAAAAAGTACCTTTTATAAAAAGTACCTTTTATAAAAAGTACCTTTTATAAAAAGTACCTTTTATAAAAAGTACTTTTATAAAAAGTACCTTTTATAAAAAGTACCTTTAATAAAAAGTAACTTTTATAAAAAGTACCTTTTATAAAAAGTACCTTTTATAAAAAGTAACTTTTATAAAAAGTACCTTTTAGAAAAAGTACCTTTTATAAAAAGTAACTTTTATAAAAAGTACCTTTTATAAAAAGTAACTTTTATAAAAAGTACCTTTTATAAAAAGTACCTTTTATAAAAAGTAACTTTTATAAAAAGTACCTTTTATAAAAAGTACCTTTTATAAAAAGTACCTGTAAAAGATTTGAATTTAGGAAAAACAAACCTTTTACGAGTGAGCATTTGTAAGATACTAATTTATTGAATAAAAATAAAAACCTTAAGAACTAAATATAAAAATCTTAAAACTAAACTAGACTACGTGATTATGGTTTATCTTTGCATGTGACTCTTGTCTGTGTGCAACCTTTTCATTCGTTTCGAATTACAATTGATCTATTTCGAATAACAATTGATCTTTTTCGAATTACAATTGAAATGTTCAATTTACAAAAGGAATTTTTGAATTACAAATAAAATCTTCGAATCACAAGTAGAATCTTCGAATATCTTTGAATCAAAAATACAATTGTTATTTTTCGAATTACATCCGTAAATGGTGTAGTGTATTTTAATCGAATCAATTAAAAAAATTGTTAAACACTTTTTTTTTAAACAAAAATGTAAATCACACCAGTTTTTTTGTGTTTGTACAAATATTTTTTTTTTTTCAATTTTTCTTAAAATTTTAGCAAGCAGATTTAATTATTACCGATTTGACCATCACCGCCGAACGAGAAGAAGTTATTGATTTTTCTATACCTTTTATGAATTTAGGTATTTTTTTTTTAATTTTAGCTTAATTATCATATACATATTTTTAATTGGCTTTCTTATATTTATAGGCATTGCCATTTTGTATTTAAAGCCCCAAAAGGGTGAACCCACTACATTCTCCTTTATGGACCCCTTTTCCAGACAAGTTTGGAAATATTTAGGCATTGCATATTTGGGTGTTTCCATATGTTTCTTTATTTTGGGTAGACTCTCACCGACAGAATGGGATAATCCATATCCGTGTATAGAAGAACCAGATGAATTGGAAAATCAATTTACTATAAATAATTCAATGTGGTTTACAACGGGTGCATTATTACAACAAGGTTCAGAAGTGGCACCAAAGTAAGTATACGTTTTTTTTTTTTAATTTCTTGCACAGTATAAAAGTACCTAATCTAAAAAAAAACAAGTAAAAAAGTTAAATTCGGCCGTGCCGAATGTATTGATGCCCTCCACAATATCAAAAAGATTATTGCAAAAAACTTTAAAAAAATTGAAAAAAAAAATTTTCGCGAAAAAAATTTTTGGAAAAAAAATCCGCGATTTTTTTTCTTTTTTTGTCAAAAAAAGTGTTCGTACTAGTTTAAGTACCTTTCGGTGTTAAATTATGTTCTCATATGTCAACCTCCAGCCGAATTAAAGCATTTTGTATTTTTAGGTTATGTTGAATGTGCCAACATTTTTGAGGTGTCCTTACATTTTCGATCATAACCGCTGAACCGATATCGCTCAAATGCAATACCAAACTGCTCAGGAGAACTTCCAATAAATATGTTAAGTTTCAGTCATCTCCGTGTAATATTTTGGTCGTGATCACCATTTCCACAGAGAGACGGACAGACGGACATCGCTAGAATGTCTTAAAATCGATCGGGCATCATAAATATATATACTTTATGGGGTCCCAGATCGATATTTCGATGAGTTACAAACGGAATGACAAACTTATATATACCCTCTATCACTAAGTGGAGGGTATAAAAACGAGTGAGAGTGTTAAATTCGGTTGTACCGAAAATGTAAAAAATTAAAAAAAAATTTTTTTTTTTTTGGGCAGAGGGGGCTCGGTAGTGGGCGTTTTTGCTCGCGATAAATGTTGGGAAATTAATTTATTAAGATTTTTGCATTATACAAAAAATATATCCACGCCCACACAAGGGGGGGCGAGCCAAAAAAAATAAAATTTCTTAGGCCTCGGGTATAATAGCACTATACAACAATTTCAAACTTCTTACACCTTGAAAATCGGAAGAAAAAACTTTTTGTCGTATATGATCATTATACCCTACACCACTCTGTGGTACAGGGTATAATGAGTTTGTGCTGATGTTTGTAACTACCCAAAATATTGGTCCTAGACCTACCTTCAAGTATACCGATCGACTCAGAATTACTTTTTAAGTTGATTTAGCTATGTCCGTCCGTCTGTCCATCTATCGGTTTAAGCACGATACAGGTCGCAATTTTCAATCAATTGTCTTGAAATTTAAAACTTACGCATCTTTTGGCCCAAGGACGAAGCCTATTAAAATTGGAGAAAATCGGTCTATGTTAAGACCTAGCCCGCATACCCTTTGGATTCGGCTTAAATGACTCTAATAACCGTATTATAATAGATATCGCTTTGAAATTCTGCAGGTAATCAAATTTTGTATGCACAAATCACCACTCTAAATTTCAAAGAAATTGGGTCAGTTCTTCTGGTAGTCCCCATACAAACCACCTTCCCGATATTCACATAATTCCCTCAAAATTCATAAAAATGAAAATATTTAATAAAAATTTTATTTTTAGGTGTTAAACGTGTACTTTAGTAATTTAATCAAATCGAAATATGATTGGACCATTTTTGGACTTAGTCCCCCATATAAAAACTTCGACCGATATTCAGTTAAATTTGTCTATTGACAAAAAAATAAACCAATTCTACTAAAATTTTATCTGTATGTGTTTTCTACACTTATAATAAAGATCTAACAAAAGACAGATACAATCGGTCCATGTTTGGACTTGGGACCCATTTTTCGGAAAACACTGGTGTCGGGTATCATATGATCGGTCTTGACCGATTATAACTTTTTTACTTGTTTTTCATTGGATTTAAAATATTTTTTTTTTTTATTATTCCATTTTAGAGCGTTATCAACTCGTACAGTAGCAGCGATATGGTGTTTCTTTACATTGATTATAGTATCATCATATACTGCCAATTTAGCTGCCTTTTTAACAGTAGAAAATCCTACAAAAATTTTGGAAAATGTTAAAGATTTAGCTGACAATAAAGGAGGTGTTGAATATGGTGCAAAAAGAACAGGATCAACCAGAAATTTCTTTTTGGTAAGAAACTTTTTATATAAAATTCCATGTCAAATCGGACACTTTGAAAAAATTTTTTTTTTTTAGATATTCCCAATTTGCTTACAATTTTTAGAACCCTTCGAAAACTTCTTTGAGGTAAATTTTCAGATTTTTTTGATGACCCGTTCAAAAGATATTGAATTTTTAAAAATTGGTAGTTTGTTCCTTTACTCAAACTTCTCTTAATCATAACTTCTTCAATAATGGTTCAAATTTCAATTTTTTTTTTTCAAAATTTTTGTTTTTTTACGTACTTTAAAAAGTATTTTTTTAAAGTTTTAAAATTTAAATCTCATTTTTGAAAAAGTTTGTACTCTTCGATTTTTTTGAAATTTTTTTGTGTAAAATTTCTATCGATTCTACAAATTTTTTGCCCAGGAGGATCGTGGCATAACGATTATTACTATTTTTTTAAATTTTTTGAAAAAAAATTTATTGTAATTTTCCAATCTTAAAATCACTCTACTGCTCCAATGATGCGTCATAGAGGGGTCATTTATAAGACCGACCCCCATTGATTTTTACGTCTTAACATTTCTTTGGAACAAACTAATACCCTATCTCCAATTTCTAAGGCGGCTCCCACACAAAACGACATTTTTTAAATTTGCTCTAACCGCCCTAATAGTACCCTTAGAGCAACAAAATGTATGACCGACCCACAATATTTTTTTAGTCCAAACATTTTCTCTGAACACACCTACCCTCTATCTCTAATTGATAAGGCGGTCCCCATACATTTTTTTTTATTTTTTGTAAATTAGTTGTATTTAATCAGCTTCTAGCGGTCCAATGGTGCGTCCGAGAGGGGTCATTAGTGAGACCGACCCCATTTATTTTTACCCTACAACATTTCTTTAAAACATACCTAAGCCCTATCTCCACTCCCTAAGTAGGCTTCCATTCAAAATTACATTTTTATAAAATTTGCTCCAACTGTTATTTGTATGGGAGCCTATTAAGGGAGTGGAGATAGGGCGTAGGTATGTTTTAAAAAAATGTTGAAGGGTAAAAATAAATGGGGGTCGCTCTCACTAATGACCCCTCTTGGACGCACCATTGGACCGGTAGAAGCTGATTAAATAAAACAAATTTACAAAAAATAAATAAAATTGTATGGGGACCGCCTTAACAGTTTAAGATAGAGAGTAGGTGTGTTCAGAGAAAATGTTTGGACTAAAAAAATATTGTGAGTGGGTCATACATATTTTTGCTCTAAGGGCACTATTAGGGCAGTTAGAGTGGTTTGAGCAAATTTAAAAAAATATCGTTTTGTGTGTTAGCCCCCTTAGAAATTTTAGATAGTGTATTAGTTTGTTCCAAAGAAATGTTAAGACGTAGAAATTAATGGGGTCGGTCTTATAAATGACCCCTCTATGACGCACCATTGGAGCAGTAGAAATGATTTTAAGAGTGGAAATTTACAATAAATTTTTTTCAAAAATTTTTTAAAAATAGTAATAATCGTTATCCACGATCCTCCTGGGCGAAAAATTTGTAGAATCGATAGAAGTTTTACACAAAAAAATTTCAAAAAAATCGAAGAGTACAAACATTTTCAAAAATGAGATTTAAATTTTAAAACTTAAAAATCACATACAAGAGCGCTTTTAAGATTTTTTTTTTAAAGTACGTAAAAAAAACAAAAATTTAGAAAAAAAAATTGAAATTTGGACCATTTTTGAAGAAGTTATGAGTAAAAGAAGTTTGAGTAAAGGAACAAACTACCAATTTTTAAAAATTCGATATCTTTTGAACGGCTCATCAAAAAAATCGGAAAATTTACGGGGGGGGGGGGGGGTGAAAAAAAGGCATCGGCCCTATGGCCTTATTTCTCAACTCAATGGGAAATAAGGCCATATGACTTTATTACCAACACGATTGAGCAATAAAGTCATATTGATTTTGCAACCAAAGTGGAAATAAAGCCATATCAGTTGAAAATGTGGAAATATACTTCCCCGTAAATCCTGCTACCCAAAAAAAAAAATTATTTAGCAAAGACGCTATATTAATTTATGGAGTTTGTAATCTCTAAGCGCGGCAGAAGACCTACCATTTTGGGCTATATGGCGCAGCTTGGGCGATATGACATTTACGGTTTTGGGCGATAAGACCTTGGGTGCTATGTCCGTACGCCATTTCAAACTCCATAAATTAATTTATCGGCTTCACTAAATAATTTTCTTTGGGTAGCAGGATTTACGTGGAAATATATTTCTACACTCTCCGCAAAATAATGAGGAACATTTCTAAAAAATATTCAAATGAGTAACAAAGCCATATATGGCTTTATTTCTAACAATGGTTGGTAATAACGCCATATGGCCTTATTTCTCAACTCTTTGGGAAATAAGGCCATATGGACTTATTGCCTATGGCTTTATTTCACCCCCCCCCCCCCCAAAATTTACCACAAAGAAGTTTTCGAAGGGTACTAAAACTGTACACAAATTGGGAAAATCTAAAAAAAAAAAATTTCAAAGTGTCCGATTTGACATGGAATGCCCCATATATAAAAATAAGTTGCATTGTGTATGTAATGTGTGAACCGATTTTGTTTCTGCAAATTTCCCATGAAAGGTGACGTCAATACCAAGCGTATATGATGTATATGAGGCATTCCACACCAAATGCCCAGCGAAAAACATGTGTGCCTTGAATGTCTAAATAGGTGGTTTGGATACCCCTATATAGAATAAAGAAAATTTCGTTCTTGGTTTTTAAATTTTTCAAAAACTGAGTAGTCGTGGTTAAATATATTGGAAAAATGGTCAAATTTGTGTCGAGTTCCTTTGATTAAATACTTATCAAATTTAAACGAAATGCATCACAATCTCAAAAATTTGCATTATTGTATATTTTTTTATAGGATATCGATAAAGTATTTTGATTTTGTAAAATTTTCAGAACCCGTTCGGCAATTTTTAATTTTTGGAAAAATAGTCAAATTTGTGTCGAGTTCCCTTGATTTAATATTTATCAAATTATAACGGAATGCACCACAATTTAAAAATTTACTTTCTTGTATAATTTTTTAAGGGCTATTGGCTAAAAAGTTTGATTTTGGAAAATGTATAATTTTTTAAGGGCTATTGGCTAAAAAGTTTTTTTTTGGAAAATTTTCGGAACCCGTTTGGAAATTTTTAATTTTTAAAAGTCAATTTATTAAAAATCCGGCCACATTTTTTTTTTATTTTTTTCACACTTACTCACTATTTATGTGAGTAAACAAAACACCACTCACGTGTGACTCACGTTCAAGTGTGACTCACGCTAAACATTTAAAACACGAGAAAAATTGTAAAAACTTGAAATAAAACTGAAACAATACAATTAAATAATTTTGACTCATGCAAAAAACTGCCACTCACTACGAATCCCTTACGCAAAAAATGTCTCACTTACGATCAAAAAATTTGATTCACGCTCACTTTCGATGACGCGTTATTCGCGTGACCAGAGTCCATCTCTACAGCTAAACATTAAAGCTGGGAACGCATTTAAGCGGGCACATTTTGGCGATAACTTTTTAAATATTTTTTTTATGAAAGCTAGAAGCAATATTTGTGTATTTAGAATTACAAATGCTAATTAGAAATTAAAAACTTCCTTCTTAAACGTGCCAGGGAATATATGAAGGGCTTATTGTACAAACTCCATAACATTTCAGTTTATGGTGGTTTTTGACTTAAAACTATTGAAATAATGATAAAAGATACTTGTACGAAGGGTTTAAACAAAACATCTGGCAAAAATCTTTCAAAGAACATTAGTAGAAGGCGAAAAACACAAAAAAAATAGAATGTTGGTTATCAAGTTCTTGCAATAAACCCTTCATATGAACTTTTTGACGCATTTATAAGGGAAATATTGTATTAAAATCTTCTGATAAAAGCAAAAAGAGGGATTTATAAAAACTTAGGAATGTAAACATTGTACATTTTTTTAATAAGATGTGTACATTCTGGATCCATCATTTTGATTTCAAAAAATCACAATCCTTTAACACCCATATGTTATATAGTTTTTTGACATATAAGTTCAGCGGTCTATTTACCCAGTTGGAAAATGTGTCACTGAGGAAATTTCCACAGTGATTCCTTGAGGAAATGTCTTCAGGTTCTGACAAATCATAGGCAATCCTTGATGACATGTCCTAACATTGTCAGCACTGAATGTTTGCTTTAAGAGTGTGGACAATTCCTCTAAGACGTCTAAAAGGAAATGTCTTCAGAATAGCAGTATATTAAATTAGAATTTTAAATCTGGGCAACTCTTTAATTTCCAAGAAAAAGATGGCAATATTATCGACTTAATTAAAATAAAATCAAAATCTAACAAGTAGAATAAAAGTAATAAATAGACAAACAATTTTAAAAATAAAGTTTGGAACAAGTGGTTAGGTGTGGGACTAATAAACTGGAGGTTCCAGGTTCAAATCCAGTTGGGACTAAAAAAGGCGAAAAGTTTTTTCTAAATATGAGAAAGATAATTTATAAAGGAAAATGGATAAAAGTAAAAACTAAAGGAAATACGAAAATTTTTTGTATTTTCGCATGACCTATGTCAGACATTTCCCTAAAGAAGTCTTAGGTGACATGTCCCCAGAAGGTCAGCCCTGACCACTGCTGACTTTGAGTGAGGACATTTTGAAAATTTGTATGAAACTGTCCTCAACCCAGTACATAGAGATGTCTTGTGGATGTCAGGTGTGACTCTGACATGTCATCGCTCCGTCACTGAGGATGGCTCGAGGACGTTGCCAACTGGGTATGGCCAAAATTATGGAATGCTGGCCCACAGTGCGTTGGGTCTTCCTTTACAAGGAAAGTCGGCAAAGAAAACCTTCCTTATTTCTTTGAAAATTTGACCAAGTTAAAAAAAAAACAAGTGAGAGTTTTAAATTCGGCTGTGCCAAATCTTTGATACCCCCCAACATGTTAAAATATATACAAAAAAAAACAAGTGAGAGTGTTAAATTCGGCTGTGCCGAACCTTTTATACCCTCCAACACGATAAAAAAAACAGGGGCGTCTTTTTTTTTTTTTTGGGGGGGGGTAACGTCGGTGGGAGATAACCTTCCTGGATCCAACTGCAAGACTTTGAACTTCTTTTGGCATAAAAATGTTTCGTTTGCTAAGCAAAAGTACAAAAAACCTATAAAAAATGCCTTTTTTTAGAGGTTCGTTTAGTTCTTAAGAGGGGAACTTTTTTCCCCCTGATCCGATTTTGCCCATGTTCGAACTTAACCAGCCCAATACCATAAGACATATTCGTACCAAATTTCAGGAGTCTAGCTCTTTTACTTTGGACTGTATCGTGTCTTCCACAGACGGACGGACGGACGGACGGACAGACGGACATCGCTAGAATGTCTTAGAATGGATCACTGATCAATAATATATATACTTTATGGGGTCCTAGACCGATTTTTCGATGCGTTACACACGGAATGACAAAGTGAGTATACCCCCATACTGTGGTTGGAGGGTATAAAAATAGAGGCTTTTTTTGGAAGGAGACTCTGTGGAGATGGTTGGGGATACCTTCCCCATCGCCATAAATGTTTACTAATTTATTTATTATGCTTTTTGAACATTAGTAATACCATTTACTCATAATTTTTATGATTTTTTTAAATCCATGCCCACAAAAGGGGGCGGGCCAAAACAAAATTTATTTTGTAGCCCCCGCACAGTGCCACATTTGGCGAATCTAGGACGACAAAAATACAATTTTATTTATATTGACTAGAAATTCAGTATAAATGTTCGTTTTGACTTCAAAAACAACATTATGAAAAATATGGGAGGCGAGTTAACGGCCACGCCCACTTTTAAAAAAATTTTTAATTTTCGTTGTAATTTCTTTAAACTTGGTATATATACTCTCAAGGACTGTAGAAATAATATCACAAAAAAAGGAGGCGGTCAGACAACTGCCACGCCCACTTTTTAAAAATATATTTGAAATATATGTAAAAACAAGTTTTACATATCGCCCCACTGTAGTCGGCGTCGCATACGGTCGCAAAAGTTAGCCGTTGAAATAAGTACTATGGATATTGGTCAATATGTCTGAAAAAGTCCGGCGACCAATAGAGGCCAAACACAAAAGTTTTATTCCATCAAAAAAAATAAATATATAATTTTCTTTTCAAAAATTTTTATTAGGTTAAAAATGTAATAAAAAATAGAAAAAAAATTTTAAAAAAGAAGAAAAGATATGACTTAAAACCTTTAAATATCCTTTAAAATTAACAAAAAAGAGTGTATAAATATATTTTTTTGTTAAAAAGTTACAACAGTTTAAAATCGACTTAATTAATGCGAAATAATGAACACTACTTTCAGGATTTTACACGATGCAACTTTATGTACCCACATCTTTATAACGAATAGAATTATAGTTCTTATATGAGTATTTCCGTCTTATTAGGAATGGTTTATAAAACATACAAACAAATCATAAAAATCGGGGAACTTTTTTTTTGATTTTTGTCGTGCTAGATTGGCCAAATGTGGCACTGTGCCCCGGGTATAAGTGCAGGACTTTGAACACTTTCTGCATAGAAAGATTTCATTTGTTTAACAGAAATGCAAAAAAAGCTGCAAAAAAATTACGTTTTTTGAGACGTGTTCTTAGTTCTTTAAGGGGAAACTTTTTCCCCTGACCCGATTTTACCCATTTCTGAACTTAACCGGCCTATGATCATGAGACACATTTGTACCAATTTTTAGGAGTCTAGCTCTATTATTTTGGACTTAATCGTGTTTTATACAGACGGACAGGAAAACCAAACGATAAAATCAGGGGTCTAGTTTCTGGGTCAGAACCTTTTTTTTTTTTGTGGGGCTGTGTTAATTATATGCTCCTTAGGAAAGTTAATTTACATATATCTAACCTTATTGTCTCTATCCTTTATAATCCAGACATCTGAAGAAGAAATTTATAAGAAAATGAATGACTACTTGTTATTAAATCCGCATTTACTGACCGAAAACAATCTAGAAGGTGTACAACGTGTCATAGATAGTGAAAAGAAAAGTGCCACCTATGCCTTTCTCATGGAATCCACAACTATAGAATATAATACCGTTCGACAATGTTCACTTCAAAAAGTGGGTGAATCTCTAGATGAAAAAGGTTATGGAATTGCTATGGTAAAAAGTACGTTTAAAAGTTAAGAAATATATCGTCCCCTAAAATGCAAAAGGCCCTAACTAACAAAAAATTCAAAATCAGTTTTTTTGTTGGTTCTAGATTATTTTATCAACATACACGCCTCCACAAAAAATTAGGGCTACCATTATAAAAATTACCGATTTTATAGCCAAAATTAAAAAAAAAGGAATTTGGGCAATCGCCAATGGACGTAACTAAACAAAAAACGTTTTTAATATTTTTTGATTTATTTTGATTCGTATTTATTAAAAGAACGTCCTAAAAAAATTTTAGCCAAATTCATTAAAAAACAACAAAGATATTAACAAATTTAAAATATCATTCAATACTGTTTTTAGCTTCTCCTGTAAAATTAATAAAATGTTAGTTAGGGCCTTTTGCATATTAGGCGACGATATGTATGTTGGTGATAATAATTTTGGTGTTCTTTATTTTAAGATTGGCCTTATCGTGATAAATTCAATAATGCTTTACTGGAACTACAAGAGCAGGGTGTTTTGGCTCAATTGAAAAGAAAATGGTGGAATGAAGTAGGAGCTAGTGTTTGTACCAAGGTTCGTATTTGCGTACTCTCTTTTAGTTTCATAAAAACACTTAATTTTCTGGTAACTTTAATTTAAACTTAATTTGAGACAAATCGTTATATTATCATTTTATTTTAGTTACACTGTACAACAATTTCAAACTTTTTCCAAAATTACGGGGTTCCGACGATTGATTCTGGCAAAGGACAATAAAAGAAGATACATGTGTCGGCATTTTGAAAGATCATATCGGAATTTTATTTCAAAGGCGTTTAAAGTTTTCCAGCTTTGGTCTATTCTTATAGCATATTGGTGTATAAAACTACCCAGGCAGAAAAATACGAACCGGAAAGCGCTGGCAAAGTACCTTTCATGGTCGCTTCTGTGCTGGGAAAGCATCACAGTTTAGTACTCCCCCAGCGTCCAAAATGATAACGACGGTAGACGGTATGCCGTTGCTATTTTAAAGCGCTTTGAAAGCAAAAAATATGGTACTATTATAGCACTCTTAGAACAAAACAAGTAAGAGTGTTAAATTCGGCTGTGCCGAATCTTTTATACCCTCCAACATGTAAAAAAAAAATCAGCGGCGTATTTTTTGGGAGGGGCTTCGGCAGGGGCAGTGGGGGACATCTCCCCCTCTCGAAAAATGTTTACTAATTTATTTGTTATGCGTTTTGCACTAAAGTAATACAATTGTATCATTATTTAAACAATTTTTTATATCCACGCCCTAAAAAGGGGGGACGAGCAAAAAAACTAAATTATTTGTCAAATTTCAGGAGGCCAGCTGCTTTATTTTGGACTGCATCGTGCCATCTACAGACAGACAGACGGACCTTCACAGAATGTCTTAGAATCGATCATGAATCAATAATATATGGGGCATTCCATGTCAAATCGGACACTTTGAAAAAAAAAATTTTTAGATTTTCCCAATTTGTTTACAGTTTTTAGTGCCCTTCGAAAACTCCTTCGTGGTAAATTTTCAGATTTTTTTGATGACCCGTTCAAAAGATATTGAATTTTTAAAAATTGATAGTTTGTTCCTTTACTCAAACTTCTTTTAATCATAACTTCTTCAATAATGGTCCAAATTTCAATTTTTTTTTTTCAAAATTTTTGTTTTTTACGTACTTTTTAAAAAAAATCCCAAAAAATTCTTAAAAGCGCTCTAGCATGCGATTTTTAAGTTTTTAAATTTAAATCTCATTTTTGAAAATGTTTGTACTCTTCGATTTTTTGGAAATTTTTTTGTGTAAAACTTCTATTGATTCTACAAATTTTTTGCCCAGGAGGATCGTGGGATAATGATTATTACTATTTATTTTAAATTTTTTGAAAAAATGTTATTGTAATTTTCCAATCTTGAAATCATTTCTACTGCTCCAATGGTGCGTCATAGAGGGGTCCTTTATAAGACCGACCCCCATTCATTTTTACATCTTAACATTTCTTTGGAACACACTAATACCCTATCTCCAATTTTTATGGGGGCTCCCACACAAAACGACATTTTTTTAAATTTTCTCCAACCGCTCTAATTGCCCTAATAGTGCCCTTAGAGCAACAAAATGTATGACCGACCCACAATATTTTTTTAGTCCAAACATTTTCTCTGAACACACCTACCCTCTATCTCTAATTGTTAAGGCGGTCCCCTTAAATGTGGGTCATACATTTTGTTGCTCTAAGGGCACTATTAGGGCAGTTAGAGCGGTTGGAGCAAATTTAAAAAAATTTCGTTTTGTGTGGGAGCCCCCTTAGAAATTGGAGATAGGGTATTAGTTTGTTCCGAAGAAATGTTAAGACGTAAAAATTAATGGGGGTCGGTATTATAAATGACCCCTCTATGACGCATCATTGGAGCAGTAGAAATGATTTTAAGATTGGAAAATGACAATAAATTTTTTTAAAAAAAAATTTAAAAAAATAGTAATAATCGTTATCCCACGATTCTCCTGGGCAAAAAATTTGTAGAATCGATAGAAATTTTACATAAAAAAATTTCAGAAAAATCTAAGAGTACAAACATTTTCAAAAATGAGATTTAAATTTTAAAACTTAAAAATCACATACTAGAGCGCTTTTAAGTTTTTTTTTTTTAATTTTTTTTTAAAAGTACGCAAAAAAACAAAAATTTTGAAAAAAAAAATGAAATTTGAACCATTATTGAAGAAGTTATGAGTAAAAGAAGTTTGAGTAAAGGAACAATCTACCAATTTTTTAAAATTCGATATCTTTTGAACGGGTCATCAAAAAAATCTGAAAATTTACCACGAAGGAGTTTTCGAAGGCTACTGTAAACAAATTGGGAAAATCTAAAAAAAAATTTTCAAAGTGTCCGATTTCACATGGAATGCTCCATATACTTTATGGGATCCCCGACTGATATTTCGATGTGTTAAACACATACTGTGGTTGGAGGGTATAAAAATTACAAAACAAATTAACCCATTAGGGACAAACTTGGATTTGACAGGTTTTTGCTGTTTGTGTTAAGTTTTGGGCTTTGGTATGTTCTGACATTTATAGCAACATTTTATGGCCAACGTTTTTGTAGAACATTTCATTCCCGCCTACCCCCTCTTTCGAGATGTTTTTACGATTTTTTAGAATAGAGCCAAAAAATACCATTATGAGGGGGAGTTAGAGGGTTAATATGCTTCACAAAAATATTTGCCATACTATTTTCTACAAAGTTGCTGAACATAGTCTACACCTCATATGTAAAGAAAACATGGTTTTATATACAGGCCAAAGCTGGGAAACTTTAACCGTCTTTAAAATAAAATTCCGATGTGATCTTGCAAATCGTCGTCACACGTATTTTTTTTTTTTGTCTCCTTGACCAGAATCAATTGTCGGAACCCCATAATTTTTTTAGTGTTGTACAGTGTTTTTTGTGCGATATTTTAAGGAGCTTTAAACGAAATTACAAGCCCTGTATCACACTCTGGGAGGAGATATGATTGTCGCAACCATAACTTAAGAGTATCATATTATGTTTATAGCAATCATAAAATTGTTGTTGCAATCAAATTATGGTCGTAAATAATAATTTGTCGAATGTTACCGATCATAACATGATTGCTGCTGTTATGGTTGCTACAAACATGTTATGATAACATTTTCAATCATAATTTGGCGCTCTTTAAATTATGCTTGCCACAATCATATCTCTTCTCTGCGTCCACTAACAATAAGTGGAGGGTATAAAAACTATTTTTTTTTTTCACTTTTTTTCAAAGTTTTATTTATTCCTCTTTTAATTTTAGTCAAAATCTGATGGCGCAGCAAGTGCCTTGGATTATGCCAATTTAGAAGGAATTTATTTGGTCTTAATTGTTGGTGGTACCATGTCCTTCTGTTATGGTATTATCTTATGGTGTTTCAATATTGGAAAAAAAGCACGTTTCTACGAAGTATGTATAACAGGCAGAAATTATATGATTAACAAACAATTAACCAAAAAAAACTTGCAAATTCTTAGGTTCCCTTTGGTGCAGCATTTTTAGAAGAATTTAAAGTTTTAATTGATTTTACCAACAATGAACGTGTCTTGAAAAGTGCCCGTTCTGTTTACTCTCGTAGTCGCAATTCATCAATAGATTCCTTTGAAACCGATTCTGGAGAAGAGGCTGAAGATGGTAGTATGGAGGAAAATGATGAAGCATAAAATTAATAAAATTGTATATTGAAGATCACTCATAGTTACTAACAAAAAAAGCTTTATTACACAGTACAACACTGAAATAAATTGCAGTTCATCATTAGATTCTTTTGAAACCGATTCTGGAGAAGAAGCTGAAGATGGTAGTATGGATGAAAATGATGAAGCATAAAATTAATAAAACTGTATATTGAAGATCACACATAATTACTAACAGAAAAAAAGCTTTATTACACAGTACAACACTGAAATAAATTACGGGGTTCCGACGATTGTTTCTGGCGAAGAGACCAACAAAATTTACGTTTGTCGGCGTTTTTAAATGATCACATCGAAATTTTATTTTAGAGGTGGTTAACGTTTCCCAGCTTGTGCCTGTTCTGGCAGCATAATGGTATATAAAACTATGTTTTCTTTACATTTTAGGTGTAGGCTATGTTCAGAAACTTTGTAGAAAATATTAGGGCAAATATTATTGTAAAACAAATTAACACTCTAACTCCCACCCATAACGGATTTTTTGGCTCTATTCGAACAAATCGTGAAAAACACCCGTAAACACCATAAACTAGTCAAATTCAAGGCTCAAGGGTTTATTTTTATACCCTCCAACCACAGTATGGGGGTATACTCACTTTGTCATTCCGTTTGTAACGCATCGAAATATCGGTCTGGGACCCCATAAAGTTTTTGGGGCATTCCATGTCAAATCGGACACTTTGAAAAATTTTTATTTAGATTTTCCCAATTCCTTTGCAGTTTCTAGTACCCTTCGAAAACTTTTTCGTGGTAAATTTTCAGATTTTTTTGATGACCCGTTTAAAAGATATCGAATTTTTAAAAATTGGTAGTTTGTTTCTTTACTCAAACTTCTTTTACTCATAACTTCTTCAATAATGGTCCAAATTTCAAAATTTTTTTTTCAAAATTTTTGTTTATTTACGTACTTTTTAAAAAAAAATCCCTAAAAATTCTTAAAAGCGCTCTAGTATGCGATTTTTAAAATTTAAATCTCATTTTTGAAAATGTTCGTACTCTTCTTTTTTTTTTAAATTTTTTTGTGTTAAACTTCTATAGATTCTACAAATTTTTTGCCCAGAAGGATCGTGGGATAACGATTATTACTATTTTTTAAAATTTTTTGAAAAAAATTTATTGTAATTTTCCAATCTTAAAATCATTTCTACTGCTCGAATAATGCGTCATAGAGGGGTCCTTTATAAGACCGACCCCATTAATTTTTTCGTCTTAACATTTCTTTGCAACAAACTAATTCCCTATCTCCAATTTCTAAGGGGGCTCCCACACAAAACGACATTTTTTTAAATTTGCTCCAACTGCTCTAACTGCCCTAATAGTGCCCTTAGAGCAACAAAATGTATGACCGACCCACAATATTTTTTTAGTCCAAACATTTTCTCTGAACACACCTACCCTCTATCTTTAACTGTTAAGGCGGTCCCCATACAATTTTTTTTATTTTTTGTAAATTTGTTTTATTTAATCAGCTTCTACCGGTCCAATGGTGCGTCCGAGGGGGGTCATTAGTGAGACCGACCACCATTTATTTTTACCCTACAACATTTTTTTAAAATACACCTACGCCCTATCTCCACTCCCTAAGTAGGCTCCGATACAAATTACATTTTTATAAAATTTGCTCCAACTGTTATTTATATGGGAGCCTACTTAGAGAGTGGAGATAGGGCGTAGGTATGTTTTAAAAAAATGTTGTAGGGTAAAAATAAAGGGGGGTCGATCTCACTAATGACCCCTCTCGGACGCACCATTGGACCGGTAGAAGCCGATTAAATAAAACAAATTTACAAAAAAAAAAAAATTGTAAGGAGACCGCCTTAACAATTGGAGATAGAGGGTAGGTGTGTTCAGAGAAAATATTTGGACTAAAAAATATTGTGGGTCGGTCATACATTTTGTTGCTCTAAGGGCACTATTAGTGCAGTTAGAGCGGTTGAAGCAAATTTTAAAAAATGTCGTTTTGTGTGGGAGCCCCCTTAGAAATTGGAGATAGGGTATTAGTTTGTTCCAAAGAAATGTTAAGACGTAAAAATTAATGGGGGTCGGTCTTATAAAGGACCCCTCTATGACGCACCATTGGAGCAGTAGAAATGATTTTAAGATTGGAAAATTACAATAAATTTTTTTCAAAAAATTTTAAAAAATAATAATAATCGTTATCCCACGATCCTCCTGGGCAAAAAGTTTGTAGAATCGATAGATGTTTTACGCATAAAATTTCAAAAAAATCGAAGAGTACAAATATTTTCAAAAATGAGATTTAAATTTTAAAACTTAAAAATCGCATACTAGAGCGCTTTTAAGAATTTTTTTGGATTTTTTTTTTAAGTACGTAAAAAAACAAAAATTTTGAAAAAAAAAGATTTGAAATTTGGACCATTATTGAAGAAGTTATGAGTAAAAGAAGTTTGAGTAAAGGAACAAACTAGCAATTTTTAAAATTCGATATCTTTTGAACGTCTCATAAAAAAACAGAAAATTTACCACGAAGGAGTTTTCGAAGGGTAATAAAAACTGTTAACAAATTAGGAAAATCTAAAAAAAAAAATTTTCAAAGTGTCCGATTTGACATGGAATGCCCCACCTATATGAGGGCGGCCCGCCAAATCTAAACTATCAAATTTCGTGTCGTAATACCTGCCGAACGGTGGCCACGGAAGAGCTGATTGTGGAAAACTGTATGAACAAATTTAGCAAGGACATATTTAGTCGGCAACCAGAGATCAAAGTTTGAAAAAATTACGCTTTTCGACCAAAATTCATATCCAAATTTTTTTTTAACAAAATTTAGGACTTTTTGCGTACTTAATGGCCAAAATATTTAAAAAAAACTCCAAAATGGTGATTTTAGTTCACAGATGCTAATTTTTACATATAAAAATTATTTTTTATCGAAATAAGTCCCAAAAGTTGGAAAATGTTAAGTATGTTATCTAAAAAAATATTTAAAAAACATAAAAAAACGATTCTGGTCCAAAAATACTGACTAGCGATTTCGGTCCACATATGAGGCATTCCACACCAAATGTCCAGCGAAAAAAAAAACATGTGTACCGTAAAACTTTTTTAAAAAATGGGAAATTTCAGAAAGTGTTCTGAAAATTTTCCAAAAAAAAAAAATTTAATCGATAGCCCATACAAAACTATACAAGAGTGTAAATTTTTGAGATTGTGGTGCATTCCGTTTTAATTTGATAAATATTTAAACAAGGTAACTCGACACAAATTTGTCAATTTTTCCAATATTTGACCACGTCCTCATAAGCCCAGTTTTTGAAAAATTGGAAAACCAAAAACGCAACTTTCTTAGTTACACATAGGTAGGGTGACCATTTTTTTCTGAACTCAAATCAGTACGCCCAAGTTTTTATTTTTTTTTTTTTTAATAACTCTAAAAATTTTTTCCTATGGGAAAACTGAAGAAATTTTTCAACACAAAAAATTTCGGTTAAAATAACAAAATTTGGGTCAAATAGTATCTTAGTAAAAACAACTGTTAAAAAACAACATCCATAAACTGTTTTCTGTCATTTTGCAGAAAATTTAGTTGACTTCAAACAACAAATCGTTTCAGAGTAGAAAAAATATCAAAACCCCGCAGGTTTATAGAATTAAAAATTTTCTCGTATTCTGAGGCTTTCTCCCTTAAGTTCTGATATCTCTTCCTTTAGAAAACTTCCCAGATAATTAACACGTTATTTTTTTAAATAGCCCTAATGTTCTGAGTGCTTTTTTTAAAAAATGCTGATGACATTATCCCAGAACCATTTGGATTCATGCAATTGCATTATTTTCCCAAAAACTCTCTAAACTTGTCGTTATAAAAAAACCTTAAAGATTCTGTACTCAGACTCATTTTGCGTAAAGGAACCTTTTGGATTCGTGAACTCTAAGCTCTTCCAGACTTAAGTTATTGAAAACTCGATGACTTATTGAAATTAAAGTTTTTGTATAGAATTTTCGAATAAAATATTTTTTTATGGGCGTGTGTGAAACGGTAGCAAAGTATGCTTGATAGTAAATTTTTGACTCTATTGAGGTGAATATAATTTCACTAGCCCATTGGGCTAGTAGAAATTTTGACATAGGAATAGAAATTTTTGAAATACAAACATTTGAAAGAAAAAAAATATAAAAACAAACAATTACAAAACAAAATATTTCAAATTTTTTTTTATAAAATTATAATTTTATTTTTTTTTTAATTTATATCCCTTGGATGATGGCTCAGGAGAAGACGCAAAATTAGTGAATGTGTCGTAAATAATAGACTACTAAATGGTGTCATAAAGAAATCAAAGAACTAAATTCCGGAAGTTTTATTATCGTCCGAAAATTTATCATCGTCGCATTCAAACTCAACGGAAAAGAGGGAGTGTTGATTTTTAGATTTTGGAACGCTTTACCTTTAGAAAGCAAGACAAGAAAATCGGCATTGGATTACTGCGTCGGGGTTACTGTTGTATTCTGGTCCATCTGAATAATATTTCGTTAATTAATTATGTGTGTACTATGTGTCCAGAATAAATAAAAATGTTTTTTTAAAATAAAATTATTTTATTTTAAGTTTTATGATTGTTTTTAAAAAAAAGTATTGGACAGAAGCTTAGACTTTTTTTACAGAAAACATGTCTCAGAATCGCGACTTTTTCTGTGGAACAACTTGCTAGAATTTTAGAAAGTTTTTTTATAATAAAAGTCTCAGATTCGGATACATTTTGGTGAAGAAAAGTCTTTGTGATTAAACAAGCCTAAAATTCTAAGACATTCCTCCTACCAAAAAGATTCTAAATTTGCTTCTTGTAGCAGAGATTCTGTTACAAAAACAATTTTAGATGCTGAAAAATTTTGCGTATGATAAATAGACTTTGTTTTTTTTAAGCAAAAACAAATTCATTTAATAATTTAAACGATAAATAAATTGCAATTCGCAAAGAAAAATGTTTCATAAAAATATTCAGTATTTTTTTTTTTTTATTTTATTGACTGCCAAAAATTTACTGTTGTCAAAAAAGATATCATTTCACACAGCAGAAATATAAAAATTTCTCACCATACAAAAAATATTTTTTACCTCAGTACTTTGCTATCGTTTCACACACGGCCTATGTTTAAATTTTCAAAAATCAGTACAATCAGTACATATTTCAAAAAATCAGTACAAATCAGTACATCGTTTTTTGATCAGTACATGTGACCAAAAATCAGTACATGTACTGATCAAATCAGTACGTTTGGTGAGCCTACATATAGGGCTATTCATACAACCTATTCAGAAATTCACGGGACACATGTTTTTCTGTAGCGGGACATTTGGTGTGGAATGCAACTAATGCTTATCAGCATTTTGTACCAAAATCGTGTTTTTTCAACTTTTAAAACCAATTTGGTTAACAAATGTTTTATTTTAAAAATAAACATCTGTAGATGAAAATTGATATTTTGGAAGTTTTTAAAAATTTTCCCAGATTTGGTTAAAAAATTCGGATATGAATTTTTGCCCAAAAACTTATTTTTTTAAACTTTCACCTCTGGTTGCCGACCGAAGATGACCTTGCAAATTTTTTTTTTTTTAATTTTCCCACAACCAGTTATTCCGTGGCCATCGTTCGGCAGGTATTACGGCACGAAGAGCAGACTAAAGCTGGGAAACTTTAACCGACTATAAAATAAAATTGTGATGTGATCTTTCAAAACGACGACACATGCATATTTTTATACCCTACACCACTCTGTGGTACAGGGTATAATGAGTTTGTGCTGATGTTTGTAACTACCCGAAATATTAGTCCTAAACCTACCTTCAAGTATACCGATCGACTCAGAATCACTTTTTGAGTCGATTTAGCGATGTCCGTCCGTCCGTCTGTCCATCTATCGGTTTAAGCACGATACAAGTCGCAATTTTCAACCAATTGACTTGAAATTTTAAACTAAGCATATTTTGGCCCATGACGAAGCCTATTGAAATTTAAAAAAATCGGTCATGTTCAGACCTAGCCCCCATACAAACGCCCCCTTTGGATTAGGCTTAAATGACTCTAATAACTGGATATTAATGTATATCGCTTTGAAATTATACAGGTAATCAAATTTTGTATGCACGAATCATCATTTCAAATTTCAAAGGAATCGGGTCAGTCCTTCTGGTTGTCCCCATACAAACCACCCTCCCGATATTCATATAATTCCCTCAAAATTCCTAAAAATGGCAATATTTGATAAAAATTCTATTTTTAGGTGTTATTGGCAAAAAAAAAAAACAATTCCACTAAAATTTGATCTGTGTGTGTTTTCTGCACTAAATAAAGATCTAACAAAAGATAGATCCAATCGGTCCATTTTTGGACTTGAGACCCATTTTCCGCAAAACACTGGTGTAGGGTATCATATGGTCGGTCTTGACCGACTATAACTTTCTTACTTGTTTTTTTTTTTCTTCTCTACCAGAATCGGCCGACGCAACGCCGTAATTTTCAAAAAAGTTTAAAACTGTTGTACAGTGTTCTTAAGAAAAACATATATTTCAAATCATAAAAGTTTTAAAAATATTAAAAAAAAAGCTTTCACTAAAAAAAAAATTGTACTTTCCAAAACTTTTTCTTTTAAATATATTTGGAAAATAACACAAAATATTGAATATTTGTGTTTTTAAATACTGGAATATTTTTAGTAACATAGTTCTACTCAAAGTGACAATACAACGGATATACACAAAAAAAAAATAGTAAAATTCGAAATTAAAAAAAAAAATATTTAAAATTCTAGCAAGAAATAATATGTTTAAATTAAGAAAATTCTAATTAAAATTTAAATTTTTAAAATAAAGTGAATAAAATGTTTTCAAATAAAATTTTTGTAATATTTCTTATAATTTTACAATTTTTATTATTAACCTTTGGTCAATATGGTGGTTATTCCCATTATGACGATTTATCATCGTCATCCTCAAATACTATAACAATAGGTAAGTAAAGTACATCATCATAAAGAGGACCCCCTTTGGTTTTATATGTAGGAAAATCGATTTGAAATTCAATTTTCTTTCATCTGTCTGACGCGTGTCTGTCTATGGGAAATTCTTTTCATAAAATTTTTCTATTTATAAACATTTTAGTTTGTTTATCATACAAATAATTTTTATTAAGTATTTAAAAACGTTGAAAGATTTATTTTGAATACAGACAGTATTGAGAAAACATGATGTTTTTACATTTTGTTTGTTGATCCATTTAAAAAAAATATATAAACAAATCTTTATTCATTCATGGTTAAATGAAAAATTCACTAATAT
Source organism: Pegoplata infirma (assembly GCA_963921195.1). Classification (NCBI taxonomy): domain Eukaryota; kingdom Metazoa; phylum Arthropoda; class Insecta; order Diptera; family Anthomyiidae; genus Pegoplata; species Pegoplata infirma. The sequence continues at coordinate 260,910,447 of OY992536.1, read as the reverse complement.
CGTCTAATAGTGTATGAGTGTGTTTATAAACAAAACATCATGTTTTTAATGGATGTTGTGATGGAAATTTAAATACTTTTAAACAAATTAAAAATTGATAAATTTTTAATTTTTGTATAAAATGTACTTCTATTGAGGAGAAAATGTACTTCTATTGAAGAAAAAGTACTTTTTTTCTAAAAAAAAAAAGTAGTATTAAAGCACTTTTTTAGAAAAAAGTGTTTTTTAGGAAAAAAAAAGTACTTTTTTTAGAAAAAAGTACTTTTCTTTGAAAAAGTTCCTTTTTTAAAAATAAGTACTTTTTTAGAAAAAGCACATTTTTTAGACAAAGTTACTTTTTTTTAGAAAAAGTAATTTTTTTTAGAAAAAAGTACTTTTTTTAGAAAAATTACCTTTTTTAGAAAAAAGTACTTTTTTAGAAAAAAGTACTTTTTAGAAAAAAGTACTTTTTTAACAAAAATATACTTTTTTTAGTACAAAGTACTTTTTTCTAAAAAAGTAGTAAAAAGTGTACTTTTTTAAAAAGTATGTTTTTTGAATTATTGTTTCTGTAAGACAGTCGAGCTCAGGCTCTCATTATAATTAGTATTATAATTTTTTGATTTTTTATATATGGTTTTGAATTGAGAAAAGTGTGAAAGAAAAATTTTTAATTTTTCTAAAAATTTAAGACATCCTGGTTTGTTTCTTACTAGTTTCATATTATCCAGTTATAATAATCTTCAGAAAAACTTTTAATGTCAAATTTATTTAGTTAATAGTCAATAGAAAAAAAATGTTTAAAAAGTAAATTTGTTTCTAAAAATTACTTTATTTTTTTAAAAAAGTACTTTATTTTCTTAAATAATACGCTTTAGTAAAAAAAGTATAAATTTTCTAAAGTACTTTTTTCCAGAAAAAGTACGTTTTTTGACATAAAAAAATTTATGTCAATTAATTGAATAATTATTTTTTTTTTATACTCTCCAACTACAGTATCGAAATATCGATCTAGGACCCCATAAAGTACATGGGGCATTCCATGTGAAATCGGACACTTTGAAAATTTTTTTTTTTTAATTTTCCCAATTTATTTACAGTTTTAACTGTAAACTCTTCGAAAACTCCTTCGCGGTTAATTTTCAGATATTTTTGATGACCCGTTCAAAAGATGTCGAATTTTTAAAAATTGGTAGTTTGTTCCTTTACTCAAACTTCTTTTACTCATAACTTCTTCAATAATGGTCCAAATTTCAAATTTTTTATACCCTCCAACTACAGTACACTTTGTCATTCCGTGTGTAACGCATTGAAATATCGGACGGGGACCCCATAAAGTATATATATTATTGATCAGTGATCGATTCTAAGACATTCTAACGATGTCCGTCCGTCCGTCTGTCCGTCCGTCCGTCTGTCTGTCCGTCCGTCTGTCCGTCTGTAGTTAACACGATGCAGTCCAAAATAAAAAGGCTAGACCCCTCAAGTTTGGCATAAATATGTCTTATGCTCCTAGGCAGGTAAAGTTCGGAAATGGGCCAAATCGGACCAGGGGGAAAAAGTTCCCCCTTGAAGAACTGAACCAACCATTAAAAAATGCAATATTTTTGACGTTTTTTTTTTATTTTTGTGAACCAAATGAGACATTTTTATGTTCGTAGAAGTTTATAGCCCTACGCTTGGACCCAGGGGATTAAAAAATGTCGCTTTTTTTGCCCCACCCCTTTTTTAAGGGCGTGGATAAAAAAATAATTTAAATTATTAAAAAACTATAATACTTTAGTGCACAAAGCAGACAAAAATGAACTTGTAAACATATACCGAGAGGGCCAAGGAGTCACCCCAGCTCACCGACCCCTCCCCTTCCTTGCCCCCCTTAAAACAACGCTCCTGTCAATTTTTTTTTTATTTTTTTGCATGTTGGAGGGTATAATAGATTCGGCACAGCCGAATTTAACACTCTCACTTGTTTTTTTCAAAAATTTTGTTTTTTTGCGTACTTTTAAAAAAAAATCCCAAAAAATTTAAAAGCGCTCTAGTATGCGATTTTTAAGTTTTTAAATTTAAATCTCATTTTTGAAAATGTTTGTACACTCAAAAGAAAAACTCTGTAAAAAAATCTGTAAAACGACTTTCAATTTGAATTAGCAATCTTATAGCAGATTGTTCTGCTGAGAAGGATATTTTTACTAAAATCTCTTTCATTCAGTTTAAGAAAATAACAGACATTTTACTATGTTTATACTGATTTTGTTTGCTGAATTTCATTATTTTTTCAAGAAATTTTTTTATATAAAAAAAAACAGAACAGAATGTTCTGCTGAATTCAGCAGATTGTTCTGCTAAAATCAGCAGATTTTTCTGCTAAAATCAGCAGATATTTCTGCTAAAATCAGATTTCTCTGCTGTCGAACAACACATATGTTTAATAACTAAAACGCCAGAAAAAAGTATAAGCTTCCGTAGAGTAGTGGTTAGGAAGTGTACTTTCAAATCGGAAGGTGGTGAGTTCGATGCTGGCTGGAGGCGTATGTTTTTTTTTTTCTTGTTATATTTATTCACCTCTTATGACAGATATTTAGCAAACCGTGTCTGCTAAAATCAGCAGATTTCTCATATGGCTCAAAATGGGTGTATTTTCAGCAGATTTTTCTACTGATTGGACAGAGAATTTATTTTGAGTGTACTCTTCGATTTTTTTGAAATTTTTTGTGTAAAACTTCTATCGATTCTACAAATTTTTTGCCCAGGAGGATCGTAGAATAACGATTATTACTATTTTTTTAAATTTTTTGAAAAAAATTTATTGTAATTTTTCAATTTTAAAATCATTTCTACTGCTCCAATGGTGCGTCATAGAGGGGTCATTTATAAGACCGACCCCCATTAATATTTACGTCTTAACATTTCTTCGCAACAAACTAATACCCTATCTCCAATTTCTAAGGGGGCTCCCACACAAAACGACATTTTTTTTAAATTTGCTCCAACCGCTCTAACTGCCCTAATAGTGCCCTTAGAGCAACAAAATGTATAACCGGCCCACAATATTTTTTTAGTCCAAACATTTTCTCTGAACAAACCTACCCTCTATCTCGAATTGTTAAGGCGGTTCCCATACAATTTTTTTATTTTTTGTAAATTTGTTTTATTTAATCAGCTTCTACCGGTCCAATGGTGCGTCCGAGAGGGGCCATTATTGAGACCGACCCCCATTTATTTTTACCCTCAAACATTTTTGTAAAACATACCACAGCCCTATCTCCACTCGCTAAGTAGGCTTCCATTCAAAATTACATTTTTAAAAAATTTGCTCCAACTGTTATTTGTATGGGAGCCTAGTTAGGGAGATGAGATAGGGCGTAGTTACGTTTTACAAAAATGTTGGAGGGTAAAGATAAATGGGGTTCGGTCTCACTAGTGACCCCTCTCGGACGCACCATTGGACCGGCAGAAGCTGATCAAATTTACAAAAAATAAAAAAAATTGTATGGGGACCGCCTTAACAATTAGAGATAGACGGTAGGTGTGTTCAGAGAAAATGTTTGGACTAAAAAAATATTGTGGGTCGGTCATACGTTTTGTTGCTCTAAGGGCACTATTAGGGCAGTTAGAGCGGTTGGAGCAAATTTTAAAAAATTTCGTTTTGTGTGGGAGCCCCCTTAGAAATTGGAGATAGGGTATTAGTTTGTTCCAAATAAATGTTAAGACGTAAAAATTAATGGGGGTTGGTCTTATAAAGGACCCCTCTATGACGCACCATTGGAGCAGTAGAAATGATTTTAAAATTGGAAAATTACAATAAAATTTTTTCAAAAATTTTTAAAAAATAGTAATAATTGTTATCCCACGATCCTCCTGGGCAAAAAAATTGTAGAATCGATAAAAGATTTACACAAAAAAATTTCAAAAAATCGAAGAGTACAAACATTTTCAAAAATGAGATTTAAATTTAAAAACTTAAAAATCGCACACTAGAGCGCTTTTAAGAATTTTTTGGGATTTTTTTTTTTAAAGAACGCAAAAAAATAAAATTTTTGAAAAAAAAAAAATAAATTTGGACCATTATTGAAGAAGTTATGAGTAAAAGAAGTTTGAGTAAAGGAACAAACTGTTAATTTTTAAAAATTCGATATCTTTTGAACGGGTCATCAAAAAAATCTGAAAATTTACCACGAAGGAGTTTTCGAAGGGTACTAAAAACTGTAAATAAATTGGGAAAATCTAAAAAAAAAAAATTCAAAGTGTCCGATTTCACATGGAATGCCCCAAATGTATTTTAAAATACATTTGGACAATTTTCAAATAAATTTAGAAAATTTTAAACCACATTTGGACAATTTCAAAATACATTTGGACAATTTTCAAATAAATTTGGAACATTTTAAACTACATTTGGACAATTTTAAAATTAATGTGGACCATTTTAAAATACATTTGGACAATTTTCAAATAAATTTGGAACATTTTAAACTATATTTGGACAATTTTAAAATACATTTGGACAATTTTGAAATAAGTTTGGACAATTTTAAAATACATTTAGACAATTTTAAAATTAATTTGGACAATTTTAAATATATTTGGACAATTTTAAAATACATTTAGACAATTTTAAAATACATTTGGAAAACTTAAAAATACAATTGGAAATGGATGTCAAGAAAAATCAAGCTTTTTGTGCAAATGTCAAGCTTTTTACCATTTCCTACCTGGCAAGCCTACAGGGTAACCTCATAATTATAATTCATAATTATTATTCATAATTATAATTCACGTTCATTTCTAATACTTCTTCTATAGGTTTATTAACCGATCGCCAACATGATGAAATTAGTATTGTTGTAGATTTTGCTATTGAAAATGCTAATTTACAGTTATCATCGGAATTACCCATGACATCTTTGGCAGTTATTAAAGATCAAGTGGCCTATGGTAATTCATTTATAGGTTATGGAAAACTATGCAGAATGATGGAGGTAAATTTTTTACAAATAAATATTTTTTCCGACTTACAAAATTATTTCTCATCGTCTTATGTAGACTGGTATTGGCGCCATTTTGGGTCCCTCTTCCAAACATACAGCATTTCATTTGATGTCAATATGTGATGCCAAAGATATACCATATTTTTATTCATTTATGGGAGATGCTGCTGAAGGTTTTAATTTATATCCACATCAAGATGATATGTCAAAGGCACTACATTCTCTGCTGACTGCATTTGAATGGTCTCGTTTTATATTTCTATATGAATCCGCTGAATATTTAAATATATTAAATGGTTTAATGGCTCAATATAATAACAGTGGTCCCGTTATAACCGTTTTGAGGTATGATTTAAATTTAAATGGCAACTATAAGACGGTGCTGAGGAAAGTACGAAAGTCTGTTGATAATCGTATAGTGGTAGTGGGTTCAACAGAAACAATGGCGGAATTTTTAAAACAGGTAAGTTTTCGAATGGCTGAGATTAATTAATCCTAATCGTGTGGCAAATACATGGACGCCAGGATCAGCGTGAACATCCCATTGCGTTCAAGCGCGGCCACCGATAGATCGACATGACTGTACTGATAAAAAATATATAAATAAATGCCCTTCTTGTACAAAATGCAGTTTCGCAACCTACCTTAACCAAATGGAGAGATGAGCATGAATTTCGGCGAATTTAGACCACGAACCCTATTTGCAAGCAGCCAGGGTTCTTGAATCAAAGCCACGCCTATTCCATCCCTTTCCATAAAACACAGCAATTCATCCGTCGCTGCTTCACAGTGATGCAGATAAATCTGAGTCATTTTTGCATTTCCTCTTTAGGAAGAATCATCTTTAGATGGTTCAACCTGAAATTCACCTCGCCTTTGGAGAGGCGTAGATGACACAAAGACTCTAAGCTAATTTTTATACAGAGATCCTTACCGTCTCCCTTGTCCCTCGCCCGTCCCCCGATGATTTTTAATCATCAGAACCAAACCACTTGTTTTGGCCTAATTATCAGGGATCAAAATATCCTCATAGTTGCCTAGTATGAAACATAATCAGCAGGGACGACATCTACCTTCATTTCAGACCAAAGCTCATCAAAACCCTGGATGTAGTTTTTGTGAAACATTAACGCTTTATCATTTCTACAGCCGATCGATCTTGATCCATTCCTTGCGGATCTCAACGTAAACAAGTCACCGGGGCCAGATGGCATATGAAACAGTGCTCGTCTACGTTAGCACGTCCATTGGCAAACCTTTTCAGCTCTTCGTACCGTGCGGGAGTCTTCCCCTCATGTTGGAAGGTGGCCAATGTCCAGCCAATCCCTAAAAAGGGTGCGGCTAACAACCCTGAAAATTACCACCCAATCGCAATTTGCTCTGCGCTTTCCAAAGTTATGGAGAGCATGGTTAACTTCCATCTTGTGAAATATTTAGAGACCAATTCACTTTTAAATGATCGACAGTATGGCTTCCGTAGCGGTCGATCTACGGGAGACCTGTTAGCGTTTCTATCGGAACGTTGGAGTCGGTCCCTCCACCATTTTGGTGAGAGTAAAGTGGTTGCTCTAGATATTTCTAGCGTTCGATCGTGTGTGGCACGGAGCACTCGTGACTAAGCTTGTTGCGTTTGGTGTCGGTAATGACTTTTCTCGCTTTATAACGAGTTTTCTCAGAGACCGCACTATACGTGTTGTTTTAGATGGGGTCTCATCAGACGAGTTTCAGCTAAATTCAGGGGTACCGCAAGGTTCTGTTCTTTCTCCTACTCTATTCCTTATTTTTATTAATGACCTTCTTGGTCAGACCTTCAATCCTATCTACTCTTTTGCAGATGACAGCAACATTTGCCATTCATTTTCATTCGATCACAGGCCAAGCTCTTTGGAGATAGAGGGCATGCGGCAGAACATGAATGACACACTCAACCAGGACCTTTCCACAATCTCCGAGTGGGGTCGAGCGAATAAGGTCGATTTTAATGCACGCAAGACCCAATGTTGTATTTTAACCCACAGACGGGCTGTAGAGTCAGCATTGTCATCTGTAGCTATGGATGGTATAGGTATTGAAGAATCGAAAACTCTTGATGTTCTGGGCATGAGAATACAGTGTGATGTCCGCTAGAATAAACACGTATTTCAAGTGTCGAAAGAGGCATTCAAGTGTCTAGGTTATCTGAAACGGTGCAAGACTTACTTGACTCCATCCGATCTCCTTACTATTTATACCAGCTATATCCGGCCGAAAATGGAATACAACTCTCACATATGGGCAGGGGCTTCAGAGTCTATTCTGAAGCTTCTGGACCGTGTCCAGAGGAGGGCGGTGAAGCTTATCAATGACAGTAGTGTATCCAACTCTATTGATTCATTGGAGTATCGTCGGAATGTGGGTTGTGTGACACTCTTCTATCGATATTATCATAGAAGGTGTTCATCTGAGATAAGTGAAATTATTCTCCAAGCCCGAGTGTTTGTTCGGAATACTCGCTTGTCTCGTAGAGCACACCCGTATGTTGTTGATTGTCCTGTGTTTCGCACAATGCATTACAGAGAAAATTCGTTTTTCAGTCGAACAATTCGTATGTGGAATAAACTCCCTTCAGAGGTCTTTCCTGTCACTTATAACTTACAAAAATTTAAATCAAATATCCACAAACACTACTCCCTCTTTCCTCCTTCCCATACCTTATTTTCCTGATCAATACAATGCACAGCATCAGTAGGGGGCATCCCCTGAGTATTGGTTTAAGTAAAAAAAAAAAAAGTAACCTTGGTATCCATATTAGCAGATCAGCCCCTCATTGACCACATGTTGGCAGGTCAGAATATCAATTGATTTGGGGCGAGTTGAATTGATGTGAACTGAAAATCTTTCGTTTAAACAAAATCTTCTAAAATTCTAGGCCCAACAAGTTGGCATTATCAATGAGGATTACAAGTACATTGTGGCCAATTTGGATTTTCATTCTTTTGATTTGGAAGAATTTAAATATAGCGAAGCTAATATTACCAGTTTAAGAATGTTTTCGCCAGAAAACCCAGCAGTCAAAGAGCTAATGATGAAATTGGGTTATTCTTTTGTGGGTGAAGCATTTCAAAATGGTGAGTTGGTAAAAGATGGAGGTTTTAAAATTTGTAATTTAAAAAAAAAATATTCTTTTGTTGTAGGTTCCTGTCCCATAACTATGGAAATGGCTTTAACATATGATGCTATACAATTGTTTGCTGAAACTACCAAACATATACCATTACAGCCAACACCATTAAATTGTACCGATCGTAGTGATATTGTAAGAGATGATGGATCAACTTTTAAAAATTATATGAGATCGGTAAGTTATGAAATTTGAAACGGGAAAATTTTAAAATAATTGAAAATATAAAATTTATTATATTTTTATTAAAAATAATGAAAATTAGTTAATTATTCGACCTTTGAAAATATAAAATTTATTATATTTTTATTAAAAATAATGAAAATTAGTTAATTATTCGACCTTTGAATAGTGCAATGAAAAAGCGTTAATATTAATTTGAGGAAATTTTGTTGGTGACATGACATAATCCCCACGGACATAATCCCCATTTCCGTTATGGGGATTATGGCCAAATTCATTTCGGTCATAATCCCCATAATGGTAGTGGGAACTATGACCGAAAATAATTTGGACATAATCCCAATAAAAAACGGACATAATTTCCAGATTTATGGGGATAATGACCACATAACAAATGGCCATAATCCCCATTAGAGGGATTATGTCCTTTATACTAGTTGGTCATAGTCCCAAAAATTGTATTTTTTAAAAGTTTGGCCGTGCTTAGGGATTACAAACTTCATGCATTAAACCCACCCTCTCCGCAAAAAACGGGGATTATGACTGAAACTTCTTTAGACTTAGTCCCATAATATGAATAGGGGTTATGACCGAATAATTACCGGTCGTAATTCCAACAGGGAACGGACATAATCCACATTGGGATTATGATCGTTTTAGAAACGGTCATAGTCCCCACAGCTATTATGGGGGTTATGTCCGTGATGAATTCGGTCATAATCCCCATTTCCATTATGGGGGTAATGTCCGTGGGGATTATGTCCTGTCACCAATTTTGTTTCCCCATTTTGAATCAACATAACAAGTGCTTATGTTAACTCTACTTTTTCTCTTAGGAGAACAAATTCTCATATAACTGCTGCTTTCAAAAAATGTTGTTGTTTTCCGTATTGAATTAATGATTGTTTTTATAATTTTCCAACTACACTGTACAACAATTTCAAACTTTTTCCAAAATTTCGAGGTTCCGACGATTGCTTCTGGTAGAGTAGACCATAAAAAGATAAAGTGTGTCGGCATTTTGGCAAATCACATCGGAATTTTATTTGAGAGGCGGTTAAAGTTTTCCGGCTTTGGCCTGTTCTTACAGCATATCGGTATATAAAACTATGTTTTCTTTACATCTGTGGTGTAGGGTGTGTTCAGCAACTTTGTGGGAAATATTATGGAAAATATTTTTGTAGAACATATGAAGGGCTTATTGTAAAAACTCGATAAGCAACATTTCATTTTATGGTTGTTTTGCCTTAAAACTTTTTAAAATAATGTAGAAAATATAACTTTTGCAGAACTTTCATTCTCAAGATACTTGTACGAAGGGTTTAAGCAAGACTTCTGCCAAAAATTTGTCAATGGAAGGCGAAAAACACCAAAAAATAAAATGTTGCTTTACAAGTTCTTGCAGAAAGCCCTTCATATTAACCCTCCAACTCCCTCTCATAAAGGTATGTTTTTTTTTTTGGCTCTATTCTAACAAATTATAAAAAAACATCCCGGAAAAAGGGGAGGGCGTAGAGGAAATTTTTTGCAAAAATGTTGCCCATAAAATTTTACTATAAACACAAAAATTAACACAAAAAATAAGAAAGAGTCAAGTTCAAGATTGCCCATTAAAAAACAAGTACACCCAAAAAAAACGTGGGTATTCAATACTAAAAATTTAACTAATTTTAGTCCAAAAAGAACTTGTGCAGAAATTGGTAACCAATACTAAAATTTTTAACTAATATTAGTCAAAATCAGTAAAAATTACTAATGTTAGTACTTTGAAGATACTAAAATTAGTAACCAATTAGTAGATTTTGGTACAATATCACTTACTAAACCTTTTACTGTAGAATTTTTTTGAGTGTAAGAAAATTATAGTCGGTCAAGACCGACCATGTAATACCCTACATCAGAGATTCCCGGAAAATGGGTCCCATGTTTAAACATGGACTAATTAGATCTATATTTTGTCAAATTTTTAATAAGTGTAAAAAGCACTCACAAATCAATTTTAAGTGGAATAGGCTTCTTTTTGTTGACAATAAACCGCTTCAACTGAATATCGTGAGAAATTTTCCATGGGATCTAAGTCCAAAAATGGTCCGATGATAATCACATTTGATAAGGTTATTAAAGTACGCGTTTAACATACACAAACACAATTTTAATTAAATATTTTTTTATTTTCATGAAATTTGAGGGATTTATGTGAAAATCGGAAAGGTGGATTGTATGGGGGCTACAAGAAGAACTGGTCCGATTTCTTTAAAATTCGGAATGTTAATTTGTGTGGATGAAACATGATTACCTGCCAAATTTCGAAAAAATACCTATTAGTATGCAGTTACTAGAGTCATTTGAGCCAAAACTAAAGAGGACCTTTGTATGGGGGCTAAGTCTAAATATGGACCGATTTTTTCCAATTTCAATAGGCTTCGTCCTTGGGCCAAAAGAGGCTTAAGTTTCAAATTTCAAGTCAATTAATTAAAAATTGCGACCTGTATTGTGTTTACACCGTTTACATGGACAGACAGACGGACGGACGGACGGACATCGCTAAATCGACTCAAAAAGTGATTCTAAGTCGATCGGTATACTTAAAGGTGGGTCTAGGACCAATATTTCGGGTAGTTACAAACATCAGCACAAACTCATTATACTCTGTACCACAGTGTGGTGTAGGGTATAATTATTAAAATTAACCCTTAGTGGGCAATCTTGAATTTGACTGGTTTTTGGTATTTCGGTTGAGTTTTGGGCGTGTTCTGTTTGGTGTGTTATGACACATATAGTAAAATTGTATGGCCAATATTTTTGTAGAACATTTCATCCCCGCCCTCCCACTTTTTTGGGGTGTTTTATACGATTTATTAGAATACAGCCAAAAATTACGGTTTGGTGGAGGAGTTAGGGGGTTAATATGTTCCAGAAAAATATTTTCCATAATATTTTTTACAAGTTGTTGAACATATCCTAGACTTCAGATGTAAAGAACACATAGTTTTATAGCCAAATTCATGTCCATTATAAAAATTACAAAAAAAAAGAACCCTTAGTGGGCAATCTTGAATTTGACTAGTTTTTAGTGTTTCTGTTACGTTTTGGGCTTTGGTGTGTTTTGAGACATATACTAAAATTTTATGGCCAATATTTTTGTAGAACATTTCATCCTTACCCTCCTCCTTTTTCGAAGTTGTTTTTACGATTTGTTGGAATATAGCCAAAAAATACCGTTAAAAGGGTCAGTTGTAGGGTTAATATGTTCCACAAAAATATTTTTCAAAATATTTTCTACAAATTTGCTGAGCATAGCCTACACCTCAGATGTAAATAAAACATAGTTTTATATACCGACTTGCTGCAAGAACAGACCAAAGCTGGGAAACTTTAACAGTCGCTAAAATAAAATTTCGATGTGATATTTTAAAACACCGACACACGTATATTTTTATTTTTGGTCTCCTCTACCAGAATCAATCGTCGGAACCCCGTAATTTTTATACCCTATAGAACTCTGTGGTACAGGGTATAATGCGTTTGTGCTAATGTTTGTAACAACCCGAAATAGTGGTCCTAGACCCAACTTCAAGCATAAAGATCAACTCAGAATCACTTTTTGATACAGGTCGCAATTTTTTTACCGATTTGTCTGAAATTTTAAACTTAAGTTTTTTTTGACCCAAGAACGAACGCTATTGAAATTGGAGAAAATCGTTTCATGTTTTGACCTAGCCCCCATACAAAGATCCCCTTTTACTATGGCTCAAATGAGTCCAATAACCGTAATATAAAAGAAATTTTGCAGGTAAACGTCTTTTCTATTTTAAAATCACCATTCCATACAAACCATCCTCCCGATATTCATATAAATCTCTTAAATTTCATGAAAATAGAAAATATTTTATTAAAATTTTGTTTGTGTTTGTTAATTGTGTACTTTGGTAACATAATAAAATCTAATTAAATATATTCAGACCATTTCTGGACCTAGGCCCTATATAAAAATTTCGCCCGATATTCACTTGTAGCAGTTTATTGGCAACAAAAAAAGCCTTTTTCACTCAAATTTGGTTTGTAAGAGTTTTTGGACATGGTACCCTTTTCCCGGGAAATACTGGTGTAGGGTATTATATGGTAGGTCTTGACCGACTATAATTTTTTTACTTGTTTTTCTTTTTGTTTTATTGGGAACAAATTTCATAAAATTTGCTTCATTAGATTTCATAGTTTCATTGAAAAATTTCATTAAATTTTGAATATAAAACTCTTTTTTTTTGTTTTGTCTGTAGTTAACGCTTAAAATGTAGACAAATAAAAAACAGCTGATTAGAGCGGTACAAAATTATTTTTTTTAGACTTTTTAGACGAAATTTAAAATGAAATTTATTATTTCGTGTATTATTTTACTTATGTATTAAAATTTAAGGATATAGTAAAATTTTTTGTGAGAAGACTGAGTGGAATTTATAAATAAAAAAAATGTGAAAGTGTATTTTTCTAACTTGTTTTTGTGATTTTTTCCGACTTTTCATGCGAAATTTAAAATAAAAAGTAAGTTATTAATTTTATATTTACGAGTATATTTACTAAAATCTGCGCTGTTTTATATTATTTCGTGGTCTTAAAAATTAATTATAATTTAAGGTTGGAGTAAAATTTTATGTGAGAAAACTAAGTAAGTGGAAACCATACAAAATTTAAAAGTGTGTTTTTTCTACCATGTATACTAATCACGTAAATTAAATAAAATGTAGTAACGGTTATGCGTGACTCACCAAACATTATTATTAATCAACATTTTCATTAATTTCAGTTTAAAGTAGCAAGTTTCCTTAACATACCTACTAGAGATGGGCGCTGGTCACGTGATTTGCGTGATTCACGTGAATCACGCGTGAATCACGCGTGAGTGTGAGTGATTTTCATTTCAATCACGTGATTGTGAGTGAGTGTGAGTTGAAAAAAAATCTGAGTGAGTGATTAGTGAGTGAGTCATTTATTTTTTGCGTGAGTTTGCGTGATTAGATTTTTTGATTTGCCCAATTTTTTTTTAATTTTTTGTAAAAAAATTTTTTTTGGAATTTTTTTCTTTTTTTGGTAAGAAATTTTATTGCGTGAGTAGATTTTGCGTGACTCACGCGTGAGTGTGATTGAATCTTGCGTGAGTCACGCGTGAGCGTGAGTAACTTTTTTATTACTCACGTGAATAGTGAGTGAGCGTGAGTAACAAAAAAAAATGCGTGAGTGATTAGTGATTGATTCAATTATTTTTTGCGTGAGCGTGAGTGAGTGTGAGTCAAAATCCACTCACGCGCCCATCTCTAATACCTACTGCTATTTGACATTTAATCAATGAATATTTTCATTCATTTAATGAAAAACTTTATAAAACGTTTCAAGAAAGTTCAACAAATATTTTCATTATTTCCATGTAAGTTTTCATTGAAAGGAGGACACCAGTTTCATTGATCAAATGGAACCTGTCTTCGGTTGAAAACGTGACACATTTTTCATTAAGTTTATGTCAATTTTCACTACATTCACGAAGCATTTTTCAGTTTATGAGTATTTGTTGGGAGTATACCCTAAGAGAGAAAGTATAGTTAACAAAAGTCCTTGTTATGTTAATTTATAATGAGGAAAATAAATGATCTCAAACTAGAATAAACTTTTTTTTTTTAATTGAAAATATTTTTTACCTGTTCGAAATTTTTAATTTATTTTTCCCTGTTATTCTCTATTATAGCTAAATTTACAAGAAAATACTTTAACTGGTCGCATTTTCTTTGAGGGTAATGTTAGAAAAGGTTTTAAATTCGATGTCATAGAACTACAACCATCGGGTATAGTTCAGGTTGGCACTTGGGATGAAACAAATAACTATACCAGTCAACGTTTGGCTGCTACAAATGCTATTTTTGAAAATTTTGATACTTCTTTGGCTAATAAAACGTTTATTGTATTATTATCGGTGCCAGTAAGTTTAGAAAATCAAATTAATATTTAAAATTTTAAAATTTACTTTTTTTTTGTTTTCCAGAACAAACCGTATGCAAGTGTAGTCGAAAGCCACGTACAATTAGATGGCAATAGTCAATATGAAGGATATAGCGTGGATTTAATTAAAGAATTATCGGGAAAATTGGGTTTTAACTACACATTTGTTAATGGTGGCTCTAATTATGGTACATATAATAAGACTTCCAATGTATCCACTGGCATGTTAAAGACAATTATGGAGGGTGTACGTTTAATAATGTTAAGTTTGAAAAGCATTTAACTCATTTGTTTTATTTTAGAGGGCTGATTTAGTCGTAACGGACTTAACTATAACATCAGAAAGAGAAGAGGCTCTGGATTTTACTATACCATTTATGAATCTGGGTATGATAAAAATTTTTTATTTTTTTTTTTTTTGAAAATAAAAATTTTCTATAAGAGAATTTTTCTATAAGAAAAATTTTTCAGAATCTGAGAAATTTTATATAAGAAAAATATCTCAGAATCTGAGAATTTTTCTATAAAAAAAATGTCTCAGAATCTGAGAATTTTTCTATAAGAAAAATGTCTCAGAATCTGATAATTTTTTCTATAAGAAAAATGTCTCAGAATCTGAGAATTTTCTATAAGAAAAATGTCTCAGAATCTGAGAATTTTTCTATAAGAAAAATGTCTCAGAATCTGAGAATTTTTCTATAAGAAAAATGTCTCAGAATCTGAGAATTTTTCTATAAGAAAAATGTCTCAGAATCTGAGAATTTTTCTATAAGAAAAATGTCTCAGAATCTGAGAATTTTTCTATAAGAAAAATGTCTCAGAATCTGACAATTTTTCTATAAGAAAAATGTCTCAGAATCTGACAATTTTTCTATAAGAAAAATGTCTCAGAATCTGACAATTTTTCTATAAGAAAAATGTCTCAGAATCTGAGAATTTTTCTATAAGAAAAATGTCTCAGAATCTGACAATTTTTCTATAAGAAAAATGTCTCAGAATCTGAGAATTTTTCTATAAGAAAAATGTCTCAGAATCTGAGAATTTTTCTATAAGAAAAATGTCTCAGAATCTGAGAATTTTTCTATAAGAAAAATGTCTCAGAATCTGAGAATTTTTCTATAAGAAAAATGTCTCAGAATCTGAGAATTATTCTATAAGAAAAATGTCTCAGAATCTGACAATTTTTCTATAAGAAAAATGTCTCAGAATCTGAGAATTTTTCTATAAGAAAAATGTCTCAGAATCTGAGAATTTTTCTATAAGAAAAATGTCTCAGAATCTGAGAATTTTTCTATAAGAAAAATGTCTCAGAATCTGAGAATTTTTCTATAAGAAAAATGTCCCAGAATCTGAGAATTTTTCTATAAGAAAAATGTCTCAGAATCTGAAAATTTTTCTATGAGAAAAATGTCTCAGAATTTGAGAATTTTTCTATAAGAAAAATGTCTCAGAATCTGAGAATTTTTCTATTAGAAAAATGTCTCAGAATCTGAGAATTTTTCTATTAGAAAAATGTCTCAGAATCTGAGAATTTTTCTATTAGAAAAATGTCTCAGAATCTGAGAATTTTTCTATAAGAAAAATGTCTCAGAATCTGAGAATTTTTCTATAAGAAAAATGTCTCAGAATCTGAGAATTTTTCTATTAGAAAAATGTCTCAGAATCTGAGAATTTTTCTATTAGAAAAATGTCTCAGAATCTGAGAATTTTTCTATAACAAAAATGTCTCAGAATCTGAGAATTTTTCTATAAAAAAATGTCTCAGAATCTGAGAATTTTTCTATAAGAAAAATGTCTCAGAATCTGATAATTTTTTCTATAAGAAAAATGTCTCAGAATCTGAGAATTTTCTATAAGAAAAATGTCTCAGAATCTGAGAATTTTTCTATAAGAAAAATGTCTCAGAATCTGAGAATTTTTCTATAAGAAAAATGTCTCAGAATCTGAGAATTTTTCTATAAGAAAAATGTCTCAGAATCTGAGAATTTTTCTTTAAGAAAAATGTCTCAGAATCTGAGAATTTTTCTTTAAGAAAAATGTCTCAGAATCTGAGAATTTTTCTATAAGAAAAATGTCTCAGAATCTGAGAATTTTTCTATAAAAAAATGTCTCAGAATCTGAGAATTTTTCTATAAGAAAAATGTCTCAGAATCTGAGAATTTTTCTATAAGAAAAATGTCTCAGAATCTGAGAATTTTTCTATAAGAAAAATGTCTCAGAATCTGAGAATTTTTCTATAAGAAAAATGTCTCAGAATCTGAGAATTTTTCTATAAGAAAAATGTCTCAGAATCTGAGAATTTTTCTATAAGAAAAATGTCTCAGAATCTGAGAATTTTTCTATAAGAAAAATGTCTCAGAATCTGAGAATTTTTCTATAAGAAAAATGTCTCAGAATCTGAGAATTTTTCTATAAGAAAAATGTCTCAGAATCTGAGAATTTTTCTATAAGAAAAATGTCTCAGAATCTGAGAATTTTTCTATAAGAAAAATGTCTCAGAATCTGAGAATTTTTCTATAAGAAAAATGTCTCAGAATCTGAGAATTTTTCTATAAGAAAAATGTCTCAGAATCTGAGAATTTTTCTATAAGAAAAATGTCCCAGAATCTGAGAATTTTTCTATAAGAAAAATGTCTCAGAATCTGAAAATTTTTCTATGAGAAAAATGTCTCAGAATTTGAGAATTTTTCTATAAGAAAAATGTCTCAGAATCTGAGAATTTTTCTATTAGAAAAATGTCTCAGAATCTGAGAATTTTTCTATTAGAAAAATGTCTCAGAATCTGAGAATTTTTCTATTAGAAAAATGTCTCAGAATCTGAGAATTTTTCTATAAGAAAAATGTCTCAGAATCTGAGAATTTTTCTATAAGAAAAATGTCTCAGAATCTGAGAATTTTTCTATTAGAAAAATGTCTCAGAATCTGAGAATTTTTCTATTAGAAAAATGTCTCAGAATCTGAGAATTTTTCTATAAGAAAAATGTCTCAGAATCTGAGAATTTTTCTATAAAAAAAATGTCTCAGAATCTGAGAATTTTTCTATAAGAAAAATGTCTCAGAATCTGATAATTTTTTCTATAAGAAAAATGTCTCAGAATCTGAGAATTTTCTATAAGAAAAATGTCTCAGAATCTGAGAATTTTTCTATAAGAAAAATGTCTCAGAATCTGAGAATTTTTCTATAAGAAAAATGTCTCAGAATCTGAGAATTTTTCTATAAGAAAAATGTCTCAGAATCTGAGAATTTTTCTTTAAGAAAAATGTCTCAGAATCTGAGAATTTTTCTTTAAGAAAAATGTCTCAGAATCTGAGAATTTTTCTATAAGAAAAATGTCTCAGAATCTGAGAATTTTTCTATAAAAAAATGTCTCAGAATCTGAGAATTTTTCTATAAGAAAAATGTCTCAGAATCTGAGAATTTTTCTATAAGAAAAATGTCTCAGAATCTGAGAATTTTTCTATAAGAAAAATGTCTCAGAATCTGAGAATTTTTCTATAAGAAAAATGTCTCAGAATCTGAGAATTTTTCTATAAGAAAAATGTCTCAGAATCTGAGAATTTTTCTATAAGAAAAATGTCTCAGAATCTGAGAATTTTTCTATAAGAAAAATGTCTCAGAATCTGAGAATTTTTCTATAAGAAAAATGTCTCAGAATCTGAGAATTTTTCTATAAGAAAAATGTCCCAGAATCTGAGAATTTTTCTATAAGAAAAATGTCTCAGAATCTGAAAATTTTTCTATGAGAAAAATGTCTCAGAATTTGAGAATTTTTCTATAAGAAAAATGTCTCAGAATCTGAGAATTTTTCTATTAGAAAAATGTCTCAGAATCTGAGAATTTTTCTATTAGAAAAATGTCTCAGAATCTGAGAATTTTTCTATTAGAAAAATGTCTCAGAATCTGAGAATTTTTCTATAAGAAAAATGTCTCAGAATCTGCGAATTTTTCTATAAGGAAAATGTCTCATCTAGGAGTTTTTCTATAAGAAAAATATCTCAGAATCTGAGAATTTTTCTATAAGAAAAATGTCCCAGAATCTGAGAATTTTTCTATAAGAAAAATGTCTCAGAATCTGAAAATTTTTCTATGAGAAAAATGTCTCAGAATTTGAGAATTTTTCTATAAGAAAAATGTCTCAGAATCTGAGAATTTTTCTATAAGAAAAATGTCTCAGAATCTGAGAATTTTTCTATAAGAAAAATGTCTCAGAATCTGAGAATTTTTCTATAAGAAAAATGTCTCAGAATCTGAGAATTTTTCTATAAGAAAAATGTCTCAGAATCTGAGAATTTTTCTATAAGAAAAATGTCTCAGAATCTGAGAATTTTTCTATAAGAAAAATGTCTCAGAATCTGAGAATTTTTCTATAAGAAAAATGTCTCAGAATCTGAGAATTTTTCTATAAGAAAAATGTCTCAGAATCTGAGAATTTTTCTATAAGAAAAATGTCTCAGAATCTGAGAATTTTTCTATAAGAAAAATGTCTCAGAATCTGAGAATTTTTCTATAAGAAAAATGTCTCAGAATTTGAGAATTTTTCTATAAGAAAAATGTCTCAGAATCTGAGAATTTTTCTATAAGAAAAATGTCTCAGAATCTGAGAATTTTTCTATAAGAAAAATGTCGCAGAATCTGAGAATTTTTCTATAAGAAAAATGTCTCAGAATCTGAGAATTTTTCTACAAGAAAAATGTCTCAGAATCTGAGAATTTTTCTATAAGAAAAATGTCTCAGAATCTGAGAATTTTTCTATTAGAAAAATGTCTCAGAATCTGAGAATTTTTCTATAAGAAAAATGTCTCAGAATCTGAGAATTTTTCTATAAGAAAAATGTCTCAGAATCTATGAATTTTTCTATAAGAAAAATGTCTCAGAATCTGAGAATTTTTCTATAAGAAAAATGTCTCAGAATCTGAGAATTTTTCTATAAGAAAAATGTCTCAGATTGTCTCAGAATCTGAGAATTTTTCTATAAGGAAAATGTCTCAAAATCTGAGAATTTTTCTATAAGAAAAATGCCTCAGAATCTGAGAATTTTTCTATAAGAAAAATGTCTCAGAATCTGAGAATTTTTCTATAAGAAAAATGTCTCAGAATCTGAGAATTTTTCTATAAGAAAAATGTCTCAGAATCTGACAATTTTTCTATAAGAAAAATGTCTCAGAATCTGACAATTTTTCTATAAGAAAAATGTCTCAGAATCTGACAATTTTTCTATAAGAAAAATGTCTCAGAATCTGAGAATTTTTCTATAAGAAAAATGTCTCAGAATCTGACAATTTTTCTATAAGAAAAATGTCTCAGAATCTGAGAATTTTTCTATAAGAAAAATGTCTCAGAATCTGAGAATTTTTCTATAAGAAAAATGTCTCAGAATCTGAGAATTTTTCTATAAGAAAAATGTCTCAGAATCTGAGAATTTTTCTATAAGAAAAATGTCTCAGAATCTGAGAATTATTCTATAAGAAAAATGTCTCAGAATCTGACAATTTTTCTATAAGAAAAATGTCTCAGAATCTGAGAATTTTTCTATAAGAAAAATGTCTCAGAATCTGAGAATTTTTCTATAAGAAAAATGTCTCAGAATCTGAGAATTTTTCTATAAGAAAAATGTCCCAGAATCTGAGAATTTTTCTATAAGAAAAATGTCTCAGAATCTGAAAATTTTTCTATGAGAAAAATGTCTCAGAATTTGAGAATTTTTCTATAAGAAAAATGTCTCAGAATCTGAGAATTTTTCTATTAGAAAAATGTCTCAGAATCTGAGAATTTTTCTATTAGAAAAATGTCTCAGAATCTGAGAATTTTTCTATTAGAAAAATGTCTCAGAATCTGAGAATTTTTCTATAAGAAAAATGTCTCAGAATCTGAGAATTTTTCTATAAGAAAAATGTCTCAGAATCTGAGAATTTTTCTATTAGAAAAATGTCTCAGAATCTGAGAATTTTTCTATTAGAAAAATGTCTCAGAATCTGAGAATTTTTCTATAAGAAAAATGTCTCAGAATCTGAGAATTTTTCTATAAAAAAAATGTCTCAGAATCTGAGAATTTTTCTATAAGAAAAATGTCTCAGAATCTGATAATTTTTTCTATAAGAAAAATGTCTCAGAATCTGAGAATTTTCTATAAGAAAAATGTCTCAGAATCTGAGAATTTTTCTATAAGAAAAATGTCTCAGAATCTGAGAATTTTTCTATAAGAAAAATGTCTCAGAATCTGAGAATTTTTCTATAAGAAAAATGTCTCAGAATCTGAGAATTTTTCTTTAAGAAAAATGTCTCAGAATCTGAGAATTTTTCTATAAGAAAAATGTCTCAGAATCTGAGAATTTTTCTATAAAAAAATGTCTCAGAATCTGAGAATTTTTCTATAAGAAAAATGTCTCAGAATCTGAGAATTTTTCTATAAGAAAAATGTCTCAGAATCTGAGAATTTTTCTATAAGAAAAATGTCTCAGAATCTGAGAATTTTTCTATAAGAAAAATGTCTCAGAATCTGAGAATTTTTCTATAAGAAAAATGTCTCAGAATCTGAGAATTTTTCTATAAGAAAAATGTCTCAGAATCTGAGAATTTTTCTATAAGAAAAATGTCTCAGAATCTGAGAATTTTTCTATAAGAAAAATGTCTCAGAATCTGAGAATTTTTCTATAAGAAAAATGTCTCAGAATCTGAGAATTTTTCTATAAGAAAAATGTCTCAGAATCTGAGAATTTTTCTATAAGAAAAATGTCTCAGAATCTGAGAATTTTTCTATAAGAAAAATGTCCCAGAATCTGAGAATTTTTCTATAAGAAAAATGTCTCAGAATCTGAAAATTTTTCTATGAGAAAAATGTCTCAGAATTTGAGAATTTTTCTATAAGAAAAATGTCTCAGAATCTGAGAATTTTTCTATTAGAAAAATGTCTCAGAATCTGAGAATTTTTCTATTAGAAAAATGTCTCAGAATCTGAGAATTTTTCTATTAGAAAAATGTCTCAGAATCTGAGAATTTTTCTATAAGAAAAATGTCTCAGAATCTGAGAATTTTTCTATAAGAAAAATGTCTCAGAATCTGAGAATTTTTCTATTAGAAAAATGTCTCAGAATCTGAGAATTTTTCTATTAGAAAAATGTCTCAGAATCTGAGAATTTTTCTATAAGAAAAATGTCTCAGAATCTGAGAATTTTTCTATAAAAAAAATGTCTCAGAATCTGAGAATTTTTCTATAAGAAAAATGTCTCAGAATCTGATAATTTTTTCTATAAGAAAAATGTCTCAGAATCTGAGAATTTTCTATAAGAAAAATGTCTCAGAATCTGAGAATTTTTCTATAAGAAAAATGTCTCAGAATCTGAGAATTTTTCTATAAGAAAAATGTCTCAGAATCTGAGAATTTTTCTTTAAGAAAAATGTCTCAGAATCTGAGAATTTTTCTTTAAGAAAAATGTCTCAGAATCTGAGAATTTTTCTATAAGAAAAATGTCTCAGAATCTGAGAATTTTTCTATAAAAAAATGTCTCAGAATCTGAGAATTTTTCTATAAGAAAAATGTCTCAGAATCTGAGAATTTTTCTATAAGAAAAATGTCTCAGAATCTGAGAATTTTTCTATAAGAAAAATGTCTCAGAATCTGAGAATTTTTCTATAAGAAAAATGTCTCAGAATCTGAGAATTTTTCTATAAGAAAAATGTCTCAGAATCTGAGAATTTTTCTATAAGAAAAATGTCTCAGAATCTGAGAATTTTTCTATAAGAAAAATGTCCCAGAATCTGAGAATTTTTCTATAAGAAAAATGTCTCAGAATCTGAAAATTTTTCTATGAGAAAAATGTCTCAGAATTTGAGAATTTTTCTATAAGAAAAATGTCTCAGAATCTGAGAATTTTTCTATTAGAAAAATGTCTCAGAATCTGAGAATTTTTCTATTAGAAAAATGTCTCAGAATCTGAGAATTTTTCTATTAGAAAAATGTCTCAGAATCTGAGAATTTTTCTATAAGAAAAATGTCTCAGAATCTGCGAATTTTTCTATAAGGAAAATGTCTCATCTAGGAGTTTTTCTATAAGAAAAATATCTCAGAATCTGAGAATTTTTCTATAAGAAAAATGTCCCAGAATCTGAGAATTTTTCTATAAGAAAAATGTCTCAGAATCTGAAAATTTTTCTATGAGAAAAATGTCTCAGAATTTGAGAATTTTTCTATAAGAAAAATGTCTCAGAATCTGAGAATTTTTCTATAAGAAAAATGTCTCAGAATCTGAGAATTTTTCTATAAGAAAAATGTCTCAGAATCTGAGAATTTTTCTATAAGAAAAATGTCTCAGAATCTGAGAATTTTTCTATAAGAAAAATGTCTCAGAATCTGAGAATTTTTCTATAAGAAAAATGTCTCAGAATCTGAGAATTTTTCTATAAGAAAAATGTCTCAGAATCTGAGAATTTTTCTATAAGAAAAATGTCTCAGAATCTGAGAATTTTTCTATAAGAAAAATGTCTCAGAATCTGAGAATTTTTCTATAAGAAAAATGTCTCAGAATCTGAGAATTTTTCTATAAGAAAAATGTCTCAGAATTTGAGAATTTTTCTATAAGAAAAATGTCTCAGAATCTGAGAATTTTTCTATAAGAAAAATGTCTCAGAATCTGAGAATTTTTCTATAAGAAAAATGTCGCAGAATCTGAGAATTTTTCTATAAGAAAAATGTCTCAGAATCTGAGAATTTTTCTACAAGAAAAATGTCTCAGAATCTGAGAATTTTTCTATAAGAAAAATGTCTCAGAATCTGAGAATTTTTCTATTAGAAAAATGTCTCAGAATCTGAGAATTTTTCTATAAGAAAAATGTCTCAGAATCTGAGAATTTTTCTATAAGAAAAATGTCTCAGAATCTATGAATTTTTCTATAAGAAAAATGTCTCAGAATCTGAGAATTTTTCTATAAGAAAAATGTCTCAGAATCTGAGAATTTTTCTATAAGAAAAATGTCTCAGATTGTCTCAGAATCTGAGAATTTTTCTATAAGGAAAATGTCTCAAAATCTGAGAATTTTTCTATAAGAAAAATGTCTCAGAATCTGAGAATTTTTCTATAAGAAAAATGTCTCAGAATCTGAGAATTTTTCTATAAGAAAAATGTCTCAGAATCTGAGAATTTTTCTATAAGAAAAATGTCTCAGAATCTGAGAATTTTTCTATAAGAAAAATGTCTCAGAATCTGAGAATTTTTCTATAAGAAAAATGTCTCAGAATCTGAGAATTTTTCTATAAGAAAAATGTCTCAGAATCTGAGAATTTTTCTATAAGAAAAATGTCTCAGAATCTGAGAATTTTTCTATAAGAAAAATGTCTCAGAATCTGAGAATTTTTCTATAAGAAAAATGTCTCAGAATCTGAGAATTTTTCTATAAGAAAAATGTCTCAGAATCTGAGAATTTTTCTATAAGAAAAATGTCTCAGAATCTGAGAATTTTTCTATAAGAAAAATGTCTCAGAATCTGAGAATTTTTCTATAAGAAAAATGTCTCAGAATCTGAGAATTTTTCTATAAGAAAAATGTCTCAGAATCTGAGAATTTTTCTATAAGAAAAATGTCTCAGAATCTGAGAATTTTTCTTATAGAAAAATGTCTCAGAATTTTTTTATGCGAAAAATGTCTCAAAATCTGAGAACTTTTCTAAAATGAAAAATGTTTCACAATTTTTCTATAACAAAAATGTCTCAGAATCTGAGAATTTTTCTACAAGAATTTTTCGATAAGAAAAATGTCTCAGAATCTGAGAATTTTTCTATAAAAAAAATGTCATTATCTGAGAATTTTTTAATACGAAAAATGTTTCAGAATCTAAGAATTTTTCTATCGCAGAATCGGAGAATTTTTCTATAAGAAAAATAATTTAGAATCGGCGAATTTTTCTATAAGAAAAATGACTCATTATCTGAAAATTTTTCTATAAGAAAAATGTCTCAGAATCTGAGAATTTTTTATAAAAAAAAAATGTCTCAGATTTTAAGAATTTTTCTGTATAAAAAATGTCAGGGAATCTAAGAATTTTTATACACGAAAAATTTCACAGAATCTACGAATGTTTCTATACGAAAAATGTCATAAAATCTGGGAATTTTTTTTTTATGAAAAATGTGACAGAATCTGAGAATTTTTCTATACGAAAAATGTATCAGAATCTGGGAATTATCTATAGGAAAAATGTCTTTTATTCTTGCTAAAAACTATTTCCGATATCATTTTATGAGCTCATCATACTTTTCATACTATTATTTTCTTTTTATTTCTTTTTACCCGGAAAATATTACCCATTTCCAAAGGTATTGGTATTTTATTTTTGAAACCCCAAAAGGCGGCTCCTGAAACATTTTCTTTTATGGACCCTTTTAACAGAGATGTATGGATGTGTTTAGGTTTCGCCTTTATATGCATATCATTGTCATTCTTTATATTGGGTAGACTATCACCCAAAGAATGGGATAATCCATTTCCGTGCATAGAAGAACCAACAGAATTGGAAAATCAATTTACCTTAAGTAATTCGATATGGTTTACAACGGGAGCTTTACTGCAACAGGGTTCGGAAGTAGCACCTAAGTAAGAAACAAAATTAGATATAATGTTTAAAAATAGTACAAAATATATTAATTATACTTACAGAGCATTATCGGTAAGAACCGTCGCTTCTATATGGTGGTTCTTCACTTTAATTATGGTTTCCTCTTATACCGCTAACTTGGCTTCCTTTTTGACCATTGAAACTCCTAAAGTTTTAATAGAAAATGTTGATGATTTAGCTGCTAACAAAGAAGGAGTAGTTTATGGTGCTAAACGTACTGGTTCTACAAGAAATTTTTTTATGGTAAAAATTTTACCCCCCCCCCCCCCCCCCAATTTTGTAAAATGCAACTCGTTGCGTGGTCAAAATTTCTGTGTAAATTGTTTTTGTTACAACAATAAATTGAATTGGAATTTTTACAACGCGGCGCGTAGCGTTTTACTAAATTAGGGTATTCATTTTTAAAATATAAATTAAATTATTTTTATTTCTTTTTTTTTTAATCTTTTAGACCTCTGAAGAAGAGCGCTATAAGAAAATGAATCAATTTATGAATGAAAATCCTGATTTGTTAACCGAAACAAATGAACAAGGTGTTAATATGGTTAAAAACTCTAAAGACACCGAACGCAAATATGCTTTTCTTATGGAATCAACTTCTATTGAATTTTATACTGGTCGAGAATGTTCTCTAAACAAAGTTGGCCAAGCTTTGGATGAAAAAGGTTATGGAATAGCAATGAGAAAAGGTAAGTTGGTTTTTTAGTGGAAGTGTCATGTAGTAAATTGAGAAATATTTATAGATTGGCCCTATAGAGGTAAATTTAGTAATGCTTTATTGGAATTACAAGAACAAGGTGTCTTAGCTAAAATGAAAAATAAATGGTGGAAAGAAGTAGGAGCTGGTATATGTGCGGTAAGTTTAATGCTAGTAGCAACTCGATGTAGGTCACTCGTTTTTTATTAAAGTTGTGCTTACTTGCTTTTTTCATTCATTTTTAATTTTTTGATTCATTAGATTTTATAGTTTCATTGAAAAATTTCATTAAATTTTCTTTATAAGTCGAGTCGTGTTTGTAGTTAACGCGCAATATGTAGACCAAAAAACAGCTGATCAGAGCGGCACAAATTATAATTTGAGACGTTTCATACGAATTTTTGTTTTACATTATTTCGTCGTTTTACCTCTGTATTAAAATTTAAGGATATACTAAAATTTTGTGTGAGGAAACTGAGTAAAATCTATAAATAAAAAAAATGTGAAAGTGTATTTTTCTAACTTGTTGAATTTAGGATTTATTTGTTCAGACTTAAATAATTAATTTTATATTTACGCTCTGTTCTATACACTCAAAAAATTTCATAGGTAATATGTACGAAATACTTCGTACATTGTACGAAATATTTCGTGGTTTTGCCGGAACGAAATATTTCGTAATATTTACCTATGGCATTTCGTAAATATTACGAAGTTTTTTTAGTGATATTTACGAAATAAATACGAAAATATTTCGTAAATTTACGAAATATTTAGTATAATTACGAAATATTTCGTAAAAATACTAAATATTTTCGTACATATTACGAAGTTTTTTTTTTTGTAAATACGAATTATGTTTATTTTTACGAAAATATTTCGTAAAGTTACGAAATATTTTGTATAACTACGAAATATTTTGTATAATTACGAAATATTTCGTAAAAATACAAAATATTTTTGTACATAT
Source organism: Pegoplata infirma (assembly GCA_963921195.1). Lineage (NCBI taxonomy): Eukaryota > Metazoa > Arthropoda > Insecta > Diptera > Anthomyiidae > Pegoplata > Pegoplata infirma. The sequence goes on along the minus strand of OY992536.1, from coordinate 260,883,879 downwards.
TACAAAGTTTTTTTTTTTGTAAATACGAATTATGTTTATTTTAACGAAAATATTTCGTAAAGTTACGAAATATTTTGTATAAATACGAAATATTTTGTATTATTACGAAATATTTCGTAAACATACAAAATATTTTGTACATATTACGAAGTTTTTTTTTGTAAATACGAATTATGTTTATTTTTACGAAATATTTTGTATAATTACGAAATATTTTGTATAATTGCAAAATATTTTGGTACATATTACATATTCAAAAAATTATATATCATATTAAATAAAAAATGATAGGTTACAAATTTATTTTGTTTTAAAATTTTCTTTAATATAAAAATAAAATTCACAGCAATCTTAAAACTATTACACAAAATTTGTGTTCTCGTTTGAATTTATGGCAATAAGTACATGTAGGTAAAACAAAAATAGGTAAAATTCATTGCTTTATTTTTTTTTTAGTCAAAAAATAAAAAAAAAATTATTTAATTAAAATATTCAGTCAACCAAAAATAATACGAGTTTTGCAATTACCATGAATAAAAAATGGTAAATTACAAATTAGTGGCCCCCATTTCCCGGTTCTCGGTATTCCCGGGAATACCGGTATTCCCGGTTCTGGAACCGGTTTCCCGGTTCTAGACATATTCCCGGAAATACCGGTATTCCCGGTTCTGGTCCTGGTACCGGTTCTCAAGAAACAAAAAAATACTAAACCATAAAATATTTAAATTAAACCATTTAATCAGTATTTCAGAAATATTTTGTTGTGTTTGTAAAATTATTTAAAAATCATGTAACTATTTTCTTCTTAAATTCATAAAAAAAAAATGGAAATGGTGTCTTTCACATGTTTTATATTTTTTTTTTTGGTAAAAGCAAAGAAAAAATGTTAATTATACAAAATTTTACAAAATATGCATACCGGGAATACCGGCCCAGTCAGAAAAATACAAACGGGCCAACGTTGGAATGAAGTTGGCGGCGACGGTACCAACGTTGGCATATCATATCCGTTTCTAAGTCTACGACGTCATTTCGAAGTTGAAATGATAACAGTGGCCAACGATCGCTCGACTTTTGTTTTGACGTTGGGTTAACATTGATTTTACAAATTTACGACATTGGATTTATCTTTTGCTTAGGGATATATTGAAAATCTCGATGTAGTGCTTTTTAGTTACCATTTTGTGCAAATTGGTTAAAAAAGCAACTACTTAAGTGTTCACTTAGATTAAGAGTTGAGGTCTATGTAAATCAAAAACTTTTTAAAAAAATAAAAATGTTAAAACTTTTCAATTATAATCCATAGTGTAGTGTTTTATGTAAACACAAAGTTGTGACAACACAATATTTTTAGTAAAACTGTTTTACATTATACAATGTTGTGTTTTTGGCTAGCCCGATATTGTGCCAATACAAAATTTTTGGTACGGTTGGCAATTTCTGACTGGGTACCCAGTCAGAAAAATACAAACGGGCCAACGTTGGAATGAAGTTGGCGGAGACGGTACCAACGTTGGCAAATCATACCCGTTTCTAAGTCTACGACGTCATTCCGCAGTTGAAATGATAACAGTGGCCAACGATCGCTCGACTTTTGTTTTGACGTTGGGTTAACATTGATTTTACAAATTTACGACATTGGATTGACCTCTTGCTTAGGGATGTATTGAAAATCTCGATGTAGTGCTTGTTAGTTACCATTTTGTAAAAATTGGTTGAAAAAGCATTTACTAAAGTTTTCACCTAGATTAAAGAGTTGAGGTCTATATAGATATGTTAATCAAAAACTTTTAATTAAAATAAAAATTTTAAACTTTTAAATTATAATCTACACTACAGTGTTTTATGAAAACACAAAGTTGTGCCAACACAGCATTTTTAGTAAAACTATTTTATATTATAGAATGTTGTATTTTTCGTTAGCCCGATATTGTACCAACACAAAATTTTTGGCACGGTTGGCAATTTCAGACTGGGTAGTAATTCAGATAAATAAATCAAACCCCTTGATTTTGTGATTTTTTTTTTCCGAAAAATATTTTGTTAAATTACGAAATATTTCGTTAAGATACGAAGTATTTCGTATTTTTTTGGCTACGAAATGTACTTCGTAAAATAAACGAAATTTGTATTTTTACGAAATTCCAAGTTTTCGTAAAATTACAAAAATTTCGTAATATGTACAAAAATTTCGTAATATGTACGAAAAAAATTTTACGAAATAATACTTCGTATTTTTATGCATGAAATTTTTTGAGTGTATTATTTCGTGGTTTTACTAATGTATTACACTTTAAGGTTGGAGTAAAATTTTGAGTGAAAAAAATTAGTGAAAACCATAAAAATGTGAAAGTGTATTTTTTCTACCTTGTATACTACAATCACGTAAATTAAATAAAATTTCGGTGAGGGTTACACGTGACTAACCAAAAATTGTTATTAATGAACATTTTCATTATTTTCAATTTAAGGTTGCAATTTTTCTTCAGATACTTTTTAGTTCACATGAAATTTTCCGAATCACATAAAATTTTGTTTGGTGTTTTGCTATTCACGTATTTATTCATAGTTAAAATCAAATAACTAAAATTCGAAAATTAAAAGCAAAAAAGTGCATTCGTTTTACTTTCACCAAACATTATTTATGTGAAACAAAACGAAAAAAAAAATCGGTTGTAAAATCTAAAACACCAAAAAAATTCGGAAATTTTAATTTTCACATTTTTTATGGGAATAACTTTCTTTGGAACAGCGGCCTAAATGAATGAATACTTTCATACATTTCATGAAAAACTTCAAAAAACCTGTCAAACAAGTTCTACGAATATTTTCAGTATTTCCAGTTTCATTAGTCAAATGAAACCTGCCTTCGCTTAAAACCCTGAGAATTTTTTTATTAAGCCATGTCAATTTTCATTAGTTTTACGAAGTTTTTTTTTTTTTAGTATAGAAAATATCTCATATTGATTGTCATTTTTCTATTCTAAATATATTTTTCTAAAAAAAAATTTTCAGATTCTGAAAATTTTTTCTAAAGAAAAATTCTGAGACATTTTTTCTATTAAAAAATTTCTGTGACATTTTTTCAAAGAAAATTTTTAGAATCTCAGACATTTTTTCTATAGAAAAATTCTCATAACATTTTTTAAATTCTCAGGTTCTGAGAGATTTTTTCTATAGAAGCATTCTCAGATTTTGAGACATTTTTTCTATAGAAAAATTCTCAGATTCTGAGACATTTTTTCTATAGAAAAATTCTCAGATTCTGAGACATTTTTTCTATAGAAAAATTCTCAGATTTTGAGACATTTTTTCTATAGAAAAATTCTCAGATTCTGAGACATTTTTTATTTAGAAAAAAGTCTCAGATTCTGAGACATTTTTTCTATAGAAAAATTCTCAGATTCTGAGACATTTTTTCTATAGAAAAATTCTCAGATTTTGAGACATTTTTTCTATAGAAAAATTCTCAGATTCTGAGACATTTTTTCTTAGAAAAACTCTGAGATTCTGAGACATTTTTTCTATAGAAAAATTCTCAGATTCTGAGACATTTTTTCTATAGAACAATACTCAGATTCTGAGACATTTTTTCTATAGAAAAAATCTCAGATTCTGAGACATTTTTCTATAGAAAAGTTCTCAGATTGTGAGACATTTTTTCTATAGAAAAATTCTCAGATTCTGAGACATTTTTTCTATAGAAAAATTCTCAGATTCTGAGACATTTTTTCTATAGAAAAATTCTCAGATTCTGAGACATTTTTTCTATAGAAAAATTCTCAGATTCTGAGACATTTTTTCTATAGAAAAATTCTCAGATTCTGAGACAATTATTCTAGTGTAAAATTCGCAGATTCTGAAACATTTTTTTACGGCAAAATTCTCAGCTTCTGATACATTTTTTCTATAGAAAAATTCTCAGATTCTGAGTCATTTTTTTTATAGAAAAAATCTAAGATTCTGAGACATTTTTTCTTTAGAAAAATTCTCAGATTCAGAGACATGTTTTCTATAGAAAAATTCTCAGATTCTAAAACATTTTTTCAATAGAAAAATTCTCAGATTCTGAGACATTTATTCTAGTGTAAAATTCGAAGATTCTAAAACATTTTTTACAGCAAAATTCTCAGATTCTGAGACATTTTTTCTATAGAAAAATGTTTATATTCTAAAACATTTTTTCTGTATAAAAATTCTCAGATTCTAAGACATTTTATCTAGAGAAACACTCTCAGATTTTGAGAAATTTTTTCTATGGAAAAATTCTCAGATTCTGAAACATTTTTTCTATAGTAAAAGTCTCAGATTCCGAGACATTTTATCTATAGAAAAATTCTCAGATTCTGAGACAAAATTCTCAGATTCTCATTTTTTCTATAGAAAAATTCTCAGATTCTGAGACATTTTTTCTATAGAAAAAATCTAAGATTCTGAGACATTTTTTCTATAGAAAAGTTCTCAGATTCTGAGACATTTTTTCTATAGAAAAATTCTCAAATTCTAAAACATTTTTTCTATAGAAATATTCTCAGATTCTGAGACATTTTTCTATAGAAAAAATCTAAGATTCTGAGACATTTTTTCTATAGAAAAGTTCTCAGTTTCTGAGACATTTTTTCTATAGAAAAATTCTCAAATTCTAAAACATTTTTTCTATAGAAAAATTCTCAAATTCTGAGACATTTTTTTTTTATAGAAAAATTCTCAAATTCTGAGACATTTTTTCTATAGTAAAAGTCTCAGATTCTGAGACATTTTTTCATTAGAAAAAGTCTCAGATTCTGAGACATTTTTTCATTAGAAAAAGTCTCAGATTCTGAGACATTTTTTCGATAGAAAAATTGTCAGATTCTAAGACCTTTTCTTTTTAGAAAAATTTTCAGATTTTGAGACTTTTTTATAGAAAAGCTTTCATATTCTGATACCTTTTTATAGAAAAATTCTCAGATTCTGAGAAAAAATTTTATGTAGAAAAATTGTCAGATTCTGAGACATTTTTTCTTAGAAAAACTCTCAGATTCTTAGACACTTTTTCTATAGAAAAATTCTGATACATTTTTTCTATAGAATAATTCTCAGATTCTGAGACATTTTTTCTATAGAAAAATTCTCATATTCTGAAACATTTTTTCTATAGAAAAATTCTCAGGTTCTTTTTAGATTCTCAGACAGTTGATTCTCCTTTATTCGCCGGTATTTAACGAAGTAACCGGTAACGTAGTACCGAACGGCCATGCAAGTATAAAATATTTAATATTTTCTTCAAAAAAAATCTCTTTCTTTAAAGTTTTCTACTTTATGTCCTCATTGATTTAATTCATTTAAAAAAATCCTATACTTACAGACTAAAAAAGAACAAAGTGATGCCACTCCTTTGGATATGAAGAACTTGGAAGGTATTTATTGGGTATTAGTTGTTGGCAGCGCTATGGCTTTAGTTCACGGTATAATAAGTTGGATTTGTTTTGTTTTACGCAAGGCGCGAAGTCATAGGGTAAGTGAATTTAAAGTTAAAAAATAAAATTTAAATACATATCACTCATTTACTTGTATAGTGGCATAACTCAAAATATTTGATGTTCGTCAAACTTAAAATCAATCAAAATTCTCGTTTACAGCCTTAATCTTTACTGATTCCAAAATATTTCTTTATTTTTAGGTATCTGTTAGAGCTGCGTTTTGGGAAGAATTTAAATTTGTTTTGGCATTTACCACTTATAGCAGGGAATTAAAAAATTCTGCATCAATTTATTCACGCAGTCGTAATTCTTCATTGACCATAGAATCTTTAGAAGCTGAAATTAGTCCTGCAGATCTATAAATAAGTTTCTTTTGAAAATAATAAATTTTGTTATTATAAAATTATGATTTTTAAAAATTTCTATATTTTATTTTTAAAATATAAATATGTTCTCAGAAATGGAATGTTAACAGGAATTTGTTACTTTTTACATAAATTAATATAAAATTTTAAATTAATAAATACTTAAATACAATAAAATAAATAATACTGTTAAAATATCAATAAAATTGTTATAAATATTTGAATGAGATACAAGTTGATTAAAGAAAATATTTAGAAAATAAAATTTAAAAATAAAAAACACAATTAAATTTTAATTTTAAAAATTTGTGTTTTTATGAGTATCGAAGTTAAAAAGGTGCATAGTAGTAGAAGAAGAAGAAGGTTGTGTTTTGAACACAATTTATTATTTATGTCCAATTTTTGGCTTTCCATAATAAAACATGTATATGATTATCCACATCTTGTGGTTGATTTTTATATTGATTTTTTAAGTGTTCAAAGGCGTGAGTAGAAGTGGCGGCTATATGTTTTGTGGAGCTATCAAAGGAATCCATATAACGTGATATTAAAGAACGATAACGTCTGCCAATGGTAGCTATTAAAGGTACATTTTGATTTGGTACTGCTATAATAGATTTAATCTGAAATAACCAAAAACAAAAAGTTATTAAAGATTATAAAAATAATGCAAATGAAATAATTGAGCTCGAGGTCTGTTGTTTTCAATAATTTTTATTTTATTTCTCCGATATTTCGAAATTCATCGAATTTCATCCACAGGGACACTCGTAAAAATTACACAAACAACTATAGCTTAAAGTTTATTTTGTTTGTGTAATTTTTACAAGTGTCCCTGAGGATGAAATTCGATGAATTTAGAAATATCGGAGAAATAAAATTAAAATTATTGAAAACAACAGACCTCGTGCTCAATCATTTCATTTGCATTACAAATTTAAAGGTCGACTAAATACAACATTAAATTTAAGATTATAAAAATATTCAATTTTCTAACTCACTTCATTTTCATATGGTCGAAATACTGTTATAGGTCTCAAAGTATTCACTTCGGCTATTATCAAACATCCCCAGGTTGTTCCTATATATAATTCCTTACCATGTGCACACAATGCTGATATTTGACATTTGATTAGACTAAGATGTTCATCAATTGCTATACTTTTTAATGATTCGGAGCAGGGTAAAAGTTTTGAACAGTCTAGTTTATTTTCAATTTGTTTATTGGTGGCATGCCATTGATATACCATAAATCCAGGATAGAGGCAGGTATAAACATAACTATCATTGCTACACATTCTAGCAACTTTTAAATCTTCAATGGTATTTGGTTCGTCGCTGTGACATAAAGCTTGATGACCACAAACTCCTGATTTACTGAGGGGAAATACATTTAGCTTACCAGCCATTTCACCACACCACAATTCATAGGTGCTGAAAGAAAACAAGGTAGATTTCAATTATTAAGACAATAAAAACAAGTAAGAAAGTTAAATTCGGCCTTCCACAATGTCAAATAAATTTTTGCAAAAAAAAAAAAAACAAATTGAAAAAAAGATTTCCGCGAAAAAAAAATTCTGCAATTTTTTTTTTTGTAAAAAAATATGTTTGAACTTGTTTAAATACCATTCGTTATCCAATTTTGTTTACATTTGTCAACCAGCAGCCAAATTAAATCATTTTAAATTTTTAGGTTATGTTGAATGTACCAAAATTGTCAATGTGTCCTTACATTTTCGTTCACATGTGTGTGTTGTAACTTTTGAACCGCTTAACCGATATCGTTCAAAAGGACAACTACAAATAAATTAAGTTTCAGTCAAATCTGTTTAATATTTTGACCGTGATCGTCATTTTAACAGAAAGACAGACGGATATCGCTAGAATGTCTTAGAATCGATCGCTGATCAATAATATATGGGGCATTCCATGTGAAATCGGACACTTTGAAAATTTTTTTTTTTAGATTTTCCCAATTTGTTTACAGTTTTAAGTACCCTTCGAAATCTGAAAACTGGTAAATTTTCAGATTTTTTTGATGACCCGTTCAAAAGATATCGAATTTTTAAAAATTGGTAGTTTGTTCCTTTACTCAAACTTCTTTTACTCATAACTTCTTCAATAATGGTCCAAATTTCAATTTTTTTTTTCAAAAATTTTGTTTTTTTGCGTACTTTTAAAAAAAAATCCCAAAAAATTCTTAAAAGCGCTCTAGTATGCGATTTTTAAGTTTTTAAATTTAAATCTCATTTTTGAAAATGTTTATACTCTTCGATTTTTTTGAATTTTTTTGTGTAAAACAGGAGGATCGTGGGATAACGATTATTACTATTTTTTTAAATTTTTTGAAAAAAAATTATTGTAATTTTCCAATCTTAAAATCATTTCTACTGCTCCAATGGTGCGTCATATAGGGGTCATTTATAAGACCCAGCAAAATTTTCTGTTCCAAATAATCGGTTCCAGAACGCATCATATTACCCCGCAACCGGTTCTACTTTATATTCCAGAATCAATGATTTTTGTTTGACCCCCATTTATTTGTTACCCTCCAACATTTTTGTAAAACATACCTACGCCCTATCTCCACTCGCTAAGTAGGCTTCCATTTAAAATTACATTTTTATTAAATTTGCTCCAACTGTTATTTGTATGGGAGTCTACTTAGGGAGTGGAGATAGGGCGTAGGTATGTTTTACAAAAATGTTGGAGGGTAAAAATAAATGGGGGTCGGTCTCACTAATGACCCCTCTCGGACGCACCATTGGATTGGTAGAAGCTGATTAAATAAAACATATTTACATAAAATAAAAAAATTGTATGGGGACCGCCTTAACAATTAGAGATAGATGGTAGGTGTGTTCAGAGAAAATGTTAAGACTAAAAAAATATTGTGGGTCGGTCATACATTTTGTTGCTCTAAGGGCACTATTAGGGCAGTTAGAGCGGTTGGAGCAAATCTTAAAAAATGTCGTTTTGTGTGGGAGCCCCCTTAGAAATTGGAGATAGGGTATTAGTTTGTTCCAAAGAAATGTTAAGACGTAAAAATTAATGGGGGTCGGTTATATAAATGACCCCTCTATGACGCACCATTGGAGCAGTAAAAATGATTTTAAGATTGGAAAATTACAATAAATTTTTTTAAAAAAATTTTAAAAAATAGTAATAATCGTTATCCCACGATCCTCCTGAGCAAAAAATTTGTAGAATCGATAGAAGTTTTACACAAAAAAATTTAAAAAAAATCGAAGAGAACAAACATTTTCATGATGAGATTTAAATTTTAAAACTTAAAAATCGCATACTAGAGCGCTTTTAAGAATTTTTAGAGATTTTTTTTTAAAGTACGTAAAAAAACAAAAATTTTGAAAAAAAAAAAATTGAAATTTGGACCATTATTGAAAAAGTTATGAGTAAAAGAAGTTTGAGTAAAAAAAATTCGATATCTTTGAATAAGTCATCAAAAAAATCTGAAAATTTACCACGAAGGATTTTTCGAAGGGTACTAAAGACTGTAAACAAATTGGGAAAATTAAAAAAAAAAATTTTTAAAGTGTCCGATTTGACATGGAATGCCCCATATACTTTATTGGATTCCAGACCGATATTTTGATGAGTTACAAACGAAATGACAAAGTGGAGGGTATAAAAATTAAATTCGACTTGACCGAATTCATGAATATCAATCCATTCGACTTCACCTATTCCGTTAAACTAAAATGTCATAAATTAACATTTTAAAAACAAAATTTATAATTTACTCACCCCTCTACCATAACAGCACAAGAACAATGTAATATTAAACCAGAACAGATTTCCGTTAAAACAAATGAACCTTCTGCAAATGCACAATTTGAAGGAACTTTTGAGGAATCCACTAAAAATACACGACCATTATGTAAACCAACCGCCACTCGTTCAATGTCACGTAAATAAACCAAATTTATTAGGGGAGATTTAATAGCAGGATCCAGCATATAAGAAAATATATGACTATAATCTGATAAACTATAGGAATGTAAAGTACCAGAGGCATCACCAATCCATATAGCTCGTTCAATAATACAACAGCAAAGCATGTTAATCTTAGGTAAGCGTGTGGCAGATGGTGTACGCGAAGAAGAACCCGAACTAGGATGCAGTGAGGAAGGCGTATTGATAGGTGACGATGAATTCGATTTGTGACTAACCTCTTCGACACGAGGAGATTTTTGATCTGGTGAAAAAAATTTATTTGTGCATTTAATACTATTCGATTGTAAAAATTGACCATGTAGCGTAGTATCTAAAATATCAATGTGTGAATTGTAAGCAGGTAACCATAATTCCAAACTGGTCAAATCATCTGTAAGAAGAAAAAAAAAATAAACTGTTGAATTTAATAAAAAGAAAAAAACAATGTGGTTTAATACCTTCAGTATTGTTTGTACTATTGTAGCTAAATCCACCACACACTACTTTATCATTATGAGGAAGGGCTATCACATCCAACAGATGTATACATTCTGGTGAGGTTAGTATAGAAACAATCTGACTAGCTGTTGGTCTTTTTTTAGGCAACTCATCCCAACATAATACCATTAGATCTAGACAATATGTAGGAAATTGTGTTTCTCTTTGTGTTAAAGCTGGTCGACTACCTTCCAATATACATTCTTTGATAGATTCATGTCCCTCAAAAGGTTGTCGTAAACTTATATTTTCATAAATGAACATACCAAATGAAAAACAATCAACCTGCAAAGTTAATAAAATGAGTTAGTAGTTATTAAAAGGAAAATTTAGATTTCAGAATTAAAAATGAAAGATTAAGGCCTCTGTTCTGTCTTTCACAACTTTTCAATTCACATGAAAATTTCCGAATCACAATCAAGTTTAGTGTTTTGTTGATCACGTTTTTATTCGAAGTTGAAATCGAATAATTAAAATTTAAAAAATCATAAGGAAAAAAGTGCATTCGTTTTACTTTCACCAAATTTTATTTATGTGAAACAAAACAAAAAAGAAATTCGGATGTGAAATCTAGAACACCAAAAAAATTCGGAAATTTTCATTTACACATTTTTTATGTGAATTACTTTTTTTTGGAACAGCGCACATAGGGGCAGCTATATGGGGCTTCTTGGCAACAATTGAATTTTTGAAAAAGCGATTTTGTTATTTTTTTTTGTTTATATCGAAAGCCTATACTTTTCTACGCTTGACTGCATTTTTACTTTTTTGATTTATCCATTCTTCTTTTCTTACCATCGTGTTAAAGTTAGTAAAAGTTAAAAAAAAACAAAAAAAATTTTTAAAATAGTCTTTAGTTGAAAACTCAAAATAAAAGGTATGCCAGTAAAAAATGTTGACACTATACACATGAATGGAAAGGTAGCTTTAGCACAAAAAATTTGCATTCGTGCTGATTAAATTGCATTAAATATTAAACTAGTTATCGCCGTTCTAAGACATTTTTTTTATGAAATTGTTCAAAACCTAACTTTGAAGGTCAAAAAGTAGACAATTATCCTACATTATCCTTAGTTACTTTTATACAGTGGTAAGTGGTATAATTCTTTACAAGAATCACTTATTAAAACTTGCTCGAAATGAGCCCGCGATGTGTAGTTGCATTTTAAAAATATTACCTTTTTTTTTTTGGTATTTTTTTTGTTTTTTTTTTTAATATATTAAAGTTATAATTTGAACTAGAGATGGACACATGAGCAGATTAGAGCGTGATTCACGCGTGGGTGTGACTGAATTAAATTTTACTCACGTATTTGTGAGTGAGTGTGAGTGGAGAAAAAATTGCGTGAGTGAGTGTGCGTGAGTCAATTTTTTTGCATGAGTTTGCGTGATTTATTTTCTCTTCATATTTCCTTCCGTACCAAAAAAGCAACAAAAAAATTTTAAAATTTGGCGAAATCTTAAGTTTCGTCCCGAAAAATCCGAAAAAATTTGTAAAATTTTACTGAACTTTAAATTTTGTGAAAATTTTGAAAGATTTTTGAATTTTTTTTTTTTATAAATAAGAGTTTCTTGAGCGTGAGAAAACGTGAGTGAAGCTTGCGTGAGTGCACGTGAGTGTGAGTTGTATTAAATTTACTCACGTGATTGTAAGTGAGTGTGAGTAGAAATAATATGCTCGTGAGTGAGTGTGCGTGATTCAAAAATTCGTGTCGTGAGAGTGAGTGAGTGTGATTCAAAAATCACTCACGCGCCCATCTCTAATTTGAACACTAGAGTGACCACAAAAAAAAATGTTTTTTTTGTTTTGTTTTTTGTAGGTCTTATCCCTTAAATTTGTTTATTTTGGTGCATACAAGTTTTGATTTTCTTAAAAAATATTTAGATGCCGCAATCGCGATTTTTTACGGAAATTAATATATTACTCATACGTTTTATACCACATTATTGTATAATATTAGGAAAGTGAAATGTTTAACACTTATTATACTATATCTACAAAGCCGTTTTATTTAAAAACCATTAATTTTTTATTTATTTTAATTTTTACGTCCGATTTTAACTTAATACGGCATAACTTTTTTTATCAGAACATTTGGTGTGGAATGCTTCATATGTATGATTTTTCAATACAGTAATTGTTTTAACGGTATCCATAACCATATATAAAAATACAAGCAAACAAAAATTTTTTACCTCTAACAAATTATTATTATTTTTCGTTTTTGCCAAATTTTTCGCAATTTTGCAAAGAAAGTCTTACATGTTTTTACATAAATTTAATCCTTAAACAATGCTCTTTGAAATGGTGTGCATAACGTCTATAAAAATTCAGCGGTTTAATTGATGCCACAAAACATTACATTTTGCCCCTATGTGCAGCGCACTAAAACAAATTTTCCAACGAAGATTTTTTTTTAATGATTACAAGAAATTTGATCCATAAAAAAGATTTAAAAAAAAAATTGATAATCTCCCTGCAGGAAAAATGTTGTCTGTGGATCCGAAATTACCTATTCCGCGACTAGTGAAAACGGAAATTTTTATTATTATTAATCAATTTGTCTTAAAATGCTAAAACTGTCTCAAAAATGCTTATCCATTAAGCGGAGACAGTATTACATATTGATCTTTTCTAAATCCCGAAAATAATTTTGAACACCATTTTTTTGCGTTTTGAAGCAAAGTATTTCATTAACAATGATTTAGAAATGAAAAAATTTTCTAAGTTCCGAAAAAGGTTTTATAATTAAAAAATGGGGCATTCCATGTCAAATCGGACACTTTGAAATTTTTTTTTTTTTAGATTTTCCCAATTTGTTTACAGTTTTTAGTACCCTTCGAAAACTCCTTCGTGGTAAATTTTCAGATTTTTTTGATGACCCGTTCAAAAGATATAGAATTTTTAAAAATTGGTAGTTTGTTACTTTACTCAAACTTCTTTTACTCATAACTTCTTCAATAATGGTCCAAATTTCAATTTTTTTTTCAAAATTTTTTTTTTTACGTACTTTTAAAAAAAAAATACCAAAAAATTCTTAAAAGCGCTCTAGTATGCGATTTTTAAGTTTTATAATTTAAATCTCATTTTTAAAAATGTTTGTACTCTTCTAGAGTTGTCAACTATTCGGCATATTTCAAAAACCGGTTTTCGAATAGTTAAAAAAACCGCCGTTTTCGGTTTTTTTATTTGAAAACCGGTTTGAATAACAGGTTTTTTCGGTTTTTTTAATAAAAATTGTTAAAAACATTAAATAAATGGGTTTTAATTTGTTTTTAACAAAAAAAAAAGAGAAAAAATAATTGTACACAATTCATTCTTATTAAATAAATCAAATTCAAAGCTTAAAACGACAAAATATATCCCTTTTTTTTTGGTAATTTATAAAATGTTTTTAATTTATAGTAATAGAAATTATAGGGTCAGTCACTATAAAATGGAACTATGTACTTTTAATCAGTACTATAAGGACTTAAATACATTTAAAAAATACTTTTAAAACACAACATTTTACTTGTAAGTGTTTCTTCACAACCGTGTTTTTTAACCAGAGTTATAGAGTAAGGAATCGACAGTTTTGTAGATCTGGCATCACCAAAAATAATTGGAAAAATCTGGTAATACCACACTAAAGTTTAAACGTAAAGCAAAAAGAGACAAAAAGCAATCTGCATTCTTACTGTATAACCGGTATCTTCCATTTCGCTCAGATTTCGATTTTTGATAAAATTTCTTAAACAATACCATATGGTTTTTGTCTACTACTTTTTCAAACGCCATTTGCTACCCTACTCTATAACTCTGCTTTAAACCTTCTTATTTATTACTGAATTAAGAAACAAAAGTTCAAATACAGAGTTGTATTTTACAAAATTTGTATCAAATGATGACCAAAAAAAGGAGTATTATATATTCGAAAATGTCGAATAATTCGACACAAAAAAACCGGTTTTTCGAATAACTAGAAAACAACCGGTTTTTAAAAACCGGCTTGGAAAAACCGGGAAAAATCGAAAAAACCGGTTTTTGAATAATTCGGAAACCGGTTTTGACAACTCTATACTCTTCGATTTTTTTGAAATTTTTTTGTGTAATACTTCTATCGATTCTACAAATTTTTTCCCAGGAGGATCGTGGGATAACGATTATTACTATTTTTAAAATTTTTTGAAAAGCCTACTTAGGGAGTTGAAAGTGGAGATAGGGCGTAGGTATGTTTTAAAAAAATGTTGTAGGGTAAAAATAAATGGGGGTCGGTCTCACTAATGACCCCTCTCGGACGCACCGTTGGACCGATAGAAGCTGATTAAATAAAACAAATTTACAAAAAATAAAAAAATTGTATGGGGACCGCGTTAACAGTTAAAGATAGAGGGTAGATGTGTTCAGAGAAAATGTTTGGACTAAAAAAATATTGTGGGTCGGTCATACATTAGATTGCTCTAAGGACACTATTAGAGCAGTTAGAGCGGTTGGGGCAAATTTTAAAAAATGTCGTTTTGTGTGGGAGCCCCCTTAGAAATTGGAGATAGGGTATTAGTTTGTTCCAAAGAAATATTAAGACAAAAAAATTAATGGGGGTCGGTTTTATAAATGACCCCTCTATAACGCATCATTGGAGCAGTAGAAATGATTTTAAGATTGGAAAATTACCAAGTGTGTTTTAATTTTTATTAAATAAAAATTAGTTATTTATTCGACCTTTTAATTGTGCAATGAAAAAGAGTTTATTCTGATTCGAGGCCTTTTCATGTTCCCCATTATGAATTAACATAGCAAGTACTTATGATAACTCTACTTTCTTTATTAGGATATTCTCCCATTAAATACTCATAGAGTTTCTTGCTTTCAAAAATGTTGGCAATTTTCAGGAATGAATTGACGATCGTTTCGGAGGTGTTCCAATTCCCCCATCATCAGAATTCTTTAGAAAATTAGGTAATACTGTTAGCATGCAAACAAAGTAGAGTTATCATAAGTACTTGCTATGTTTATTCATAAAGGGGAACATGAAAAGGCCTCGAATCAGAATAAACTCTTTTTCATTGCACAATTAAAAGGTCGAATAAATAACTAATTTTTATTTAATAAAAATTAAAACACACTTGGTAACCCTCTTGATACGAGAGAATTTGTTTTCTATAACAGAATGCAAAAACAAAAACTGTATTTAACAACTACCGTCGGTAGTATATGCAGTAACCAAAAAAACTTGCTTTCAAATTATATTTGGTGTAATGCTGGTGGAACTTCGAAAATCATATTTGCTTTCTCACTAAGTTGAGATTATTTAGAATATGAATATTTGATGTTTGCATGCTAACAGTATTACCTAATTTTCTAAAGAATTCTGATGATGGGGGAATTGGAACACCTCCGAAACGATCGTCAATTCATTCCTGAAAATTACCAAAATTTTTGAAAGCAAGAAACTCTATGAGTATTTAATGGGAGAATATCCTAATAAAGAAAGTAGAGTTATCATAAGTACTTGCTATGTTAATTCATAATGGGGAACATGAAAAGGCCTCGAATCAGAATAAACTCTTTTTCATTGGAAAATTACAATAAAATTTTTTCAAAAAATTTTGAAAAATAGTAATAATCGTTATCCACGATCCTCCTGGTTAAAAAATTTGTAGAATCGACAAAAGTTTTACACAAAAAAATTTTAAAAAAATCGAAGAGTACAAACATTTTCAAAAATGAGATTAAAATTTTAAAACTTAAAAATCGCATACTAAAGGGCTTTTAAGAATTTTTTGGGACTTTTTTTAAAAAGTACGTAAAAAAACAAAAATTTTGAAAAAAAAAAAAATTAAATTTGGACCATTATGGAAGAAGTTATGAGTAAAAGAAGTTTGAGTAAAGGAACAAACTACCAATTTTTAAAAATTCGATATCTTTTGAACGGGTCATCAAAAAAATCTGAAAATTTACCACGAAGGAGTTTTCGAAGGGTACTAAAAACTGTAAACAAATTAGGAAAATCTAAAAAAAAAAAAATCAAATTGTCCGATTTGACATGGAATGCCCCAAATACAGATTAAAGGACAATGACTTGTTTAATAGATTCGACGAAATTTTCATCATAAACGAGTAAAAAAGTTAAATTCGGCCTTGCCGAATGTATTGATACCCTCCACAATTTCAAAAAAAAAATATTGCAAAAAACTTTTTTAAAAGGAAATTACTTTTGAACAAAAAAAATTTTTTTGAAAAAGAATTTCCGCAAAAAAAAATTTTGGTACAAAAAAAAATTCGCGATTTTTTTATTTTTTTTGTCGATAAAGATGTTCGTATTTGTTTAAATATCATTCGTTGTTCAATTATGTTCACATATGTCAATCAGCAGACGAATTAAAGCATTTTGTATTTTTAGGTTATGTTGAATGTACCAAAATTTTTGAGGTGTCCTACATTTTCGTTCATAAATTTTAAGCCGTTGCACCGATATTGCTCAAATTCAATACCAAACTCGGGAGAATTTTCAACAAATATGTTAAGTTTCAGTCATCTGCGTGTAATATTTTTGCCGTGATCACTTTTTTCACAGACAGACAAACGGACATCGCTAAAATGTTTTTGGTTTTAGAGTATTTCATTAAAAATTATTTAATTTAATATAGAAAAATCAATTTTTGACAAATTCTGAAAAAATGTCCCGGACATAAATATTTTTTGACAATTTTTTTGCGTGTTGGAGTACAAACAAGTAAAAAAGTTAAATACCCTGCACAATTTCAAAAAGATTATTGCAAAAAAACTTTTTTTAAAAGGAAATTACTTTTGAAAAAATAAAAAAAAAAATTTGAAAAAAATTTCCGCGAAAAAAAAAATTTTGTTAAAAAAAATCCGCGATTTTTTTCGTTTTTTCTCAAAAAATATGTTCGTTTTTGTTTAAATACCATTTGGTGTTCAATTATGTTCACATATGTCAACCAGCAGCCGAATTCGAGCATTTTGTATTTTTAGGTTATGTTGAATGTACTAAAATTTTTGAGGTGTCCTTACATTTTCGTTCATAAATTTTGAACCGCTGAACCGATTCCGCTCAAATACAATACCAAACTTCTCGGGAGAACTTTCAATAAATATGTTAAGTTTCAGTCATCTCCGTGTAATATTTTGACCGTGATCACCATTTCCACAGACAGACGGACATCGCTAGAATGTCTTAAAATCGATCGGGAATCATGAATATATATACTTTATGGGGTCACAGATCGATATTTCGATGAGTTACAAACGGAATGACAAACTTATATATACCCTTTATCACTAAGTGGAGGGTATAAAAACATAAAAAATGGTTTTAGGAAAAAAATTTCAAAATTTTTTAAGTTCCAAAAAACAAGTAAAAAAGTTAATTTTTTGGCCTTGCCGAATGTAAAAAGATTTTTTGCAAAAAACATTATTTAAAAAAAATAGTTGAAAAAAAGTTGGTTACAGAAATTAATTTGAAAAAAAAAAAATCCGCGGAAAAAAGTTTGGTGAAAAAAAATTCCGCGAAAACTTTTTTTTTTTAAATATGTTTGTAATTGTTAAAATAACATTCAGTATCCAATTCTGTTCACATGTGTCAACCAGCAGCCGAATTAAAGCATTTTGTATTTTTAGGTTATGTGGAATATACCAAAATTTTCGACTTGTCCTAACATTTTCGTTCATAACTTGTGAACTGCTGAACCAATATCGCTGAAATGCAATACCAAACTCCTCGGGGCAACAACAAGCAATTATGTTAAGTTTTATTCACATCTGTGTAATCTTTTGGTCGTGATCTTCACAGAAAGACATCGCTAGAATGTTTAAGAATCAATCACCAATCAGCAACATATATAATTTATCGGGACAATTTTGTAAAAAAAATGTTTAAGTCCCAAATCTTTTTTTTAATATCTCTAAGTCCCTGACACACAAACCAGGTCGAGTTGTGTTCCTTAAGGACAGGTCCAGTGACATGTTGCATATTTCCACATCAGCCGTTATAAAGCACTTTGTTTTTTTAGGATATGTGGAATGTACCAAAATTTTTCGAATGCCCTTACATTTTCGTTAATAAATATTCAATCGGTCAACCGATATCGCTCAAATGCAATACCAAGCTGATATGAAGCATCAATCATTTATGTGGCATATTTTGACAGTGAACAGCATTTCAACAGACAAACGACATTGCAAAGTGACCGGCCCGTGATATGTCACACGGACCTAAATAAGCCATCACAAACTTGACACCTTTTATATAAAAACAACTGTCACTTTTATGAGGAAATGTCTCTACCCCGGATTCATAACTTGTGACACTTACAAACACGATCCGTGCCGGTTCAATAGTAAAATGTCACAAAACACATGCAGGGATATATTGGCCGTGATCACCATTTCAACAACTAGATTGACATCGCTAGAATCGATAAGGGGGATTACGAACATATATACTTTAAAAGAGACGTTGGGGTGTCTTTGCTTATCGGTCACATAAAATTGTGTCTTTTAAGTTTCAGACATATCGGTGTACAACGGTTATGGTTCTTTCCTTGAATGTTGAGATATTAAAATAAATCTTAAGACTCTGAAACATTTTCCATAAGAAAATTCTCAAAATATGTTCTTATTATGTCGAGCATTTTGTTTACCTTTTCTGTATACTCTTCTTCACCATTATATCGTATAATTTCAGGAGCCATAAATCCTTCAGTGCCACCAAAACCTTTAGAACCGCTAGGTGCCGTTTGACGACTTATACCATAATCAGCAATTTTAATGTGAACACAATTACGTGGGCTATCCTCTCTAAAAGAAAACAGAAACATTGATCACAAATGAACCTTTATTTATTTCTTTTTAATTATTTAATTCAACTGGACAAACTTAAATAAAATCAAAAATAAAACAACTAACTTACGCATGTGGTTGTGGAAAATCCCAAACTAAAACATTTTCCGATTTTAAATCTCTATAAATTATACGCCTCCGATGTAAATATTCAATAGCTCTGGCAGCTTGTAATACCAATATCTGAAAAGTATGAGCACCAATATGAGCGCCACTTCGTCTATGTTGCCTCAAAATGTTATCTAAACCACCCATAGGAGCCAATTCTAAAACCAATGCCAAAGGTTTAATACAAATGCCCACCAATGGTACAATATTAGGATGTTTAAGCGTCAATAGCACTGCCAATTCTTGTCGGGCTGTACAATATGCCTTACAGGCATGCTGTAAAGGATCACGATCCCATTTGCCCAAAGCCACTTTATAAGCCATCAGAGCACTTTCTTTGGCTCTAGGTCCTGGTGGCACCGGTTGAAGCATTTTCATGGCTACCGACCTAAATGAGCGTGATCCCTTTATTTTGCAAGTTGCTTTAAAAACAAAACCAAAAGCACCACGCCCCAAAAGAGAACCTTTTATAATACTTTCAGAGTTGATGGTATATTTGTCGGGAATATCAGCAAATACTACATCGGGTGCCAGTTTTAACATTGACATTTCCAAATGTACGGGACAGGATATTTTTGTTTGATTATAAACTGATAATATACATTCTTCAATCATCCAGGTGTAGCAGACGTTTGATATGTCAGGTATATTATACAAGGGATGTCCATCTACCGAGGTATTACGTGATGAACCCGCAGAGTCAGGACCAACTCCTGAATCAGCATCAGAACATAAGGAGTCCTGCAAGGAAACCATTATTTAAAAAAATATTTTTTTTTGTTTACTTAGCAACTAAAGCATACCTCTGATCTTCTTTCCCTTTTGGCTGTAGCATTCAAATAAGCAGAAAATACATTTAAAGCACCATCATCGTTATTATCATTGTGTATATACATTGGTCTTCTAGCCCGAAACTTATTTGTATAACCCACTGCTCCCATAGACGACGTTGAATTATCTAATGTCTCCCCATTAGAGCCACCATCAGTACCATCTGATTTCTTACCATTTAATGCCAATTTCTTCAAACATTTAGGACATAATACCAAACGTGTTATTAAAAATCTACCCTCTGATGTGTGAACAAATCGTGTACCCAATGATGGATACCAATCCTCCAGCAATAAATCAATATGATCTACTGATAATGCTAAAAGTTTCGCTATAACCGGCATATTAGGCTCAACTTGAGCTAAATGTTGTCTGGCACCGTCATCAATTTCTTGTTGTATATTGACATGTATAAGGGGAAATGTAATTTCCAAAATGCTAGAGTTACATAGATTTATATCACTCCATATACCATCAAGTTTAAGTTTAAAACGATTTGTTGAAGTACGAAATGGTTGGGTGTTGCTGGCCGATTGAAAGGGTAGTTCCCATATTTTGAATACCAAAATGGGACCGTAATATAGAGATACGCCAGTTTGCCAAAGATTCCACTGGGTGTCATGTTCTAGAGATGTGCGTAGATCGAATTCAAGAGAATGCTGAAATGGATGAAACACAACTTGTTAACAAAAATAAAAATTTGGATTAAATTTTTTTTACTCAAAAAGAAGGTAAAATTCCATCTCCCCAGACCAAATTTCGAAAAAAACAGAAGAAAAAAAAAGAAACAGAAAGAAACAAAAAAAAAATAAAAGAAGGAAATTCTCTTAAAAAATTTTTCAAAGGAAAAAAAACTCGAGATCCGAAAATTTTTTTATAGGGACAATCTGAAAATACTTAAAGGAAAATGCGACAAAATCTGAACATTTTCGCTGAAAAATATCTCAGATTCTGAGACATTTTTCCTATTCAAAATTTATAATTTTTTTTTCTAAAATAATTTTTAACGAAATTCTTGTGTGGGAAAATTTTAATATATCCTATTGTCTCCGGTCACAGGATAAGTAATTTAGAGACAGTTTATCGATAACACCAATTTTCAAATTTTTCAATTATTTTAATACATTTTAGTTATATGTCCCGTTTTTATCAGTCAAAAAAATTTCAAATTCAGATTTTTAAAATTCCCAAAATTTCTTCCCTTAAATATTTTTACATGAATTCATAATTCTTAGCTTATAAAATTTTGAAAGTTTGTAAATACAATGTAAAATTTTAAAATTTAAGATTTACTTACATCATTTGCCGGTACATAAACCGATTTAATAGCTTCGGTAATATGCTCATCTGCCAATAGTCTAGTAATCAAACGTGACCAAAATCCAGAAGGAAAATATGTCATTAGTAAAATACGTCTTAGACCCATTTCCAAACTGTTTAAGTCACCAGTTGAGGTACCCGTATAATCCACCGGTTCATAAATTATACTATTCAAATTTATTTCATTTGAAACAGAACATCCCAAGTTCAAATTACGGCCACGTGTTCGTTGAGAAATCTTAAATACAAACTAAATAAATAAAATCTTTATAATGTAAAACATATTATTAAATACCTTAACAGTTGTGCCAGCATTTGGTGTAACATCCTCATTTTGTGGCAATAAAGAAGGTATTAAAAGTGTCCTCGAATCCCATGTGAGTGCTACCTCAAATTTATTTAATAGACTTACAATATAAGAACGATTTGAATTACCACCACCACCCTGATGATGTCTATTTGTATTACGAAATAATAAATTCAAATCGTCCAATTTCATAATACCGGTTCGAGCAAAAGGATTTATTTCTCGTACGGTTACCACATGAGCCAACATATCACATAGCCATTGAGGATCTAGAAAATAATAGTCTCTTAAAGTAGCATCATCATAATGTAGTATAACACCATTGTCATGTAAAAACATAGTAGCTTGGTTAAGCTCAGCCGAATCACGAAAACTTTTATAATTATGCAAACGCATTTCTTCCGTAACAATTTTTCTATAGTTTTCAGCATCCAACACAGGATCTAAACCTGCAGCACGTAGATTACAAGATATAACATTGACAATATCCTCCAAAGCTATATAGCTGGCGGGTATTTTTTGTAGAAGCAGTGGTTCTTTTGAGCCAGGAGATCTTAACATAAATGATGTATCATAAATTATATTCGCTAGAAGGCGTATATTATGCATTGTTCTGCAACTTATTTCTATAGAGTCTATAACACGAGGTAGACCAATTTTTTCAGCATCTGGTATGGCAATAAATTTCTCTCTAATAATCTGTTGTAATTCTTCAGCTTTTTCTGCGGAAAATGTTTCACCCACAGCATCAAAATATGTACCGACTATTATAACGGGCGAATTGGGAGCTCTAGCTTGTATGTTACCTAGCCATTGTAAAATTTCTGCCAAACCTTTGTGACCATCGGTGATTTTCCACAATACTAAATATAGACTACGTTTGGAGAGGAAATACTGATGAGTAGCGTAATATCTGAAATAGATTATTTTTGTTAGATTATAAAAACAAATAGAATATTAGAGGTATTCAGAGTCCTGGCAATGTATTGCAATGTAGCAAAAGAGTACTTCTTAAAAAAAAAAATATGTACATGTGTTTTGAAAGGTAATTTGAAAAAAGTGCTCTTTTACCACCAGTACTAGGTCTGGCAAGTAACACTCTGAATATCACTAATATAAAAGTTTTTCTATAGAAATTCTTCATTATTCAAATGACATTAGACTGGCATTTTTTGTATGTTTAAAAGTTTTTCTTCCGACTTTAAACGTCCAGGCAAATTTTAATTCTCTTAGGCCTCAAACTTATGTGGTGGAAATTTGAGGACAATCGGATTAAAATAGCCCGTGGCGACCGGCGATGAATTTACTAATTTTGATGTGCTCAACACGAAATTTGAAATTAAAATCAGTCAAACGGTTTTCGAGATACCGATATGTAAAATTTGCCAAAAAAAATCTGAATATTAATTATTGTTCTTCGAATTCTAAATCAAATAAATTGTTTTTTTTTAATTTTAATTAATATATTCTGAATTTCAATTACGAAGTTTTAATGTTTTTTAATTAAAAAACATTTTAAGTTGAAAAAACATTTTTAAGCTCTCCCAAAAAAATCTACTTACTCTTTCTGTCCACCAAAATCCCATGTACGAAACATAACCGGACCATGAGAACCAGGAGCCTTCTTTCGCTTTTCACAAATCCATGTACCAATATCAACACCCACTGTCGAAATATTACCACCTCGCTGAGATCTTGACATATTTTTCGTATGACCCATACGTTTGGCCCAATGATTTTCCGAAGCTCTAGATCTTTGTGAACCCACACCTTGACGCAACAGATCTAAAAGTGTAGTCTTACCAATACCTTGAACACCAACCACCATTAATTTCATACGTGCATAAGGTTGAGCATCTTCATAGATCGATTTTAAATAACCAATAATATCCATTGTTTTATATTTTTTACTATCAATCATTGACTTTAAGGGATCTTGCAGAAGACAACCGCGTGTATTTAAATTCCATAGTCGTGTAAGCAAGCCTAAATGAGGTGGTAAGTCCATAACATTTACGTTACCGCTAATATTTAAAACACTTAGACTGGTGAGTTCATGCAGTGACGTAGGAATTTCTTTGAGACAATTGTTGCTTATATCCAGCATAGATAAATTGGGAAATATTAATTTGGATTTTGTTAAACCTACAACACTCCAATCAGAATCATCCGATTCATTGAAGAGAGTCGTAACATCGTCTGTAGATAATTGAATACGTGCTAATAGATTATCGGCTAAGATCAATGTCCTCAAAGATTCCAATCTTAAATGTCTTCTATGACGACATACACTTTTCAATACCGTACTACGAAAAGATGATGATTTTGGATTATTAGGATTATGTTTGGCAAACGAGGGTATTTCATCATTTTCACCACCTTGATTTTGAGCTACAAAACTATAGCACAATAGATGGGGATCTGATTCGGTTATGCGTGGTAAACTAGGCCAACAGGAAATTTCATTATGACTTAAATCCAATTGTTTTAACGTAGCCGGATAGCTGGTAACATGCCCCATGGAACGTAAACTATTATACGATACATTAAGACGTGTCAAATTAACTGCCAAGCAGGGTAAAGCCGCTGGTATACTAGTAAATAAATTATTAGCAATATTTAAACTATTTAGTTGTGAAACACCTTCTTCCTTTTTGGATTCATTCCATTTCATATCGTTATCGGTAATTTCCAAATGTGTAGACCATATATTACGATGTACCAATGGTTGTAGTGTGAGTGTTCTAGTCTTATGTTTATTATCTGCACCATATGAATCAAAATTTGAAAACGGTTCCAAATCTAGTTTATCTAAACTTAATTGTGATGATGATGTTTGCATTGGTGGTACGGGTAAATCTTTCAAAAGGTTAAAAGCTATATTCAATTCTCTTAGTTTTGGAGCCTTCCACATATCAAATGGCATTTCTTGTAATTTATTATTTGAAATATCCAATATAGCCAAGGCTGGTAAATGGAAAATTTCTGCTGGTATTGAAATCAATTGATTATCTTGTATATAAAATTCTTCTAAGACTGGTGAGGCATAGGAAACTCGACCGCCTGGTGTGTTAGCAGGAGGTGGTGGTAATTGGGTAATTTTATTTTGTGCCACATTTAAATATCTAAATAGTGCATAATTTTTTAATAGGTCAATCAAATTTAAAAAAATAGTTTTACTTACTTTAATGAGATCAAATTGAAAATTTCTACTGGCAAACTGGTAAGATGATTATGGGAAAAGTCTATGCGTGTAATGGCTGTTAAGGCCACTTCGGTTATTTTAGGATGACCTTGAAGTTTTGGATTTAATTGTAAAACACCATTTACCATCCAATTAACCCTGGAAAAAACAAAATTGAACTTTCCGAATCGGAATAGGATGAAACCAAAAGCAAAAGAAAGTTGACATTTTACACAACAAACCCTTCAAGGCTCTTTTTTAGTTCAGAGGTATATTTTTTTTACACGCACTTAAAGTTGGTGATTTTAAAGCATTTGAAGTTTTCGTGTAATAAACATTTCCTACTTTATTGGCCCCTGGTGGTGCCCTTATTTGACGTGTGGGGTCCAGCGTCCAAACCTAAGGTCGTTAGCTATAACCGGTATGAATTTCGCTCCAATCGGTCTAGTACCCTAAGATTTTTATCGTTGCGTATGATTGTTATACCCTACACCACTCTGTGGTACAGGGTATAATGAGTTAGTGCTGATGTTTGTAACTACCAGAAATATTGGTCCTAGGCACACCTTTAAGTATACCTATCGACTCAGAATTACTTTTTGAGTCGATTTAGCGATGTCCGTCCGTCCGTCCGTCTGTCCGTCCGTCTGTCCATCTATCGGTTTAAGCACGATACAGGTCGCAATTTTCGATCAATTGACTTGAAATTTGAAACTTAAGATTCTTGTGTCCCAAGGGCGAAGCCTATTGAAATTGGAAAAAATAGGTCCATGTTAAGACCTAGCTCCCATACAAACGCCCCCTTTGAATTTCGCTTAAGATCCTCTAATAACCGTATTATAATACCCAGGTAGAAAAATACAACCGTTAAAACGCTTTAAAAGCGCTTTGTATGGTAGTACGAATGCTCTCAGACCATACTGAAAACCATCATCAGAGCGCTTTCAGACTGTCCTAATGATAACACCGTTAGACGGTTTATTTGAAGCGTTTTTAAAGACATTTATAATAATGATTTTAGAACGCTTCGTTATAGCGCTTTTAAAGCATTGCAAAAACCAAAAATGTATCACTTTTAAAACGGTATGTAAAGCAATTTTAAAGTGCTTTATATGCAAAAAAACAATTTACAAGCATTTCAGATACAAAACCTTTTAAGAAAAGATAAATATATTATTTTTTTTTATAAAAAATTACTGTTTTTTGTACCAAAAACTAAATAGAATTTCGTTTAGTTATTCTCTCTTCTGCTGCCGCTAGCCAGCGGCTTGTTTTGGTCACGATAGACTTGTCGGACTCATTTTCAAATTGTAGAAGAAGGTGTTCTGCAACGGGAAAACAAAATGAGTTTATTAATATAATAGGTATAAAGCATTTCCGATCTGACGAAAACTGCGATGTGTTTTATTTTAAATCTTTTGAAAAGATCTAGAAATTTGCTTAATTTGATGCTTTCGCGGTAAGGCAAACTTCAAAAATATCAAAAAAAAATTGAAAAGTTTCTATTAACATAAATTTTACTTTAAAAATATAACGCGAAGGGACGAAAACATGCGATGTTTAGGTATAGTTCTTGATAGTAAACTTTTATTTAATAAACACATAAGTGTAATAACTTCTAAAGTAAATTTTACCTTAAAAAAACTGTACAGTTTAAAGTATAATCTTCCTAAGAAAGTTAGAATTATTGTGGCACATACACTCCTGTTGTCAATTGTAAATTATGGTATTGAAGTCTATTCGGCAACGAATCGAACTAATCTTAAAAACATTCGGAGAGTTGTAAATAGAATAGTAAGATATGTATATGGTCTGAAGGTGCGAGATCACATCTCTTCACATGTCAAATTGTTTTTTGGATTCTCATTTGTACGGTATATTCGGTTAAGATTGCTGTTGTTTTTTTACAAAATAATTTTCAATAAAACCCCACCCAATTTGTATGATAAGTTTATTTTTTCAAGGTCTACTCGCTCACCCCAAATCATTATACCTAGAATATTTCTTTCAATATTTGAACGTTCTTTTGTGGTTAGAATTGCAAGAGTTTGGAATCTTCTTCCCAATAATTTAAAAATTTTTACTTTTACTTTTTCTAGAGCAAAGTTATTGTTTCTGGAACACTTTGCAAATCAACAAGCTTAATATTGTTCCTTGTTATAATGTTATATTGAATTTAAATGGTATCTTTAAAATATATGAATTTGTTAATATCATTATTTTTAGTTTTAAGTGTTACATTGTTTTTGCACATTATATAATACTATTAGCCGTATATGGCCCATAAGGGCTCGGTTAATTTAAATAAATGAATAAAAAAAAAAAAAAAAAAAAATTAGGTTAATACCTAAAATTGTTTTGTGAAAAACACATACATGTTTTGGTCAAAGATATATAGTTGTTGGCCAGCATACTATTACCTTTCAATTCATTAAAAACTTTAATGGTGCTAAAAATTTTTTTCGAAACTCCTTTAGTCGGTTTTCCAACGCCGCTAAACATTTGCTGTAAACCTGGGAACATTATAACGGAAAGGATACTTCCAAAGGCCTTATATCATACATGGGAATTTTTAATTCCCTAATAAACTAATGCCAATGCCAAAAAAAAGCATTAAAATTTATTGCCAATGAAATGTTTTGGCATTGGCATTATTTGCACTAATGCCAATGAAACGGCACAAATGACTAAAAAAACTATTTACAATTGAATAGTTCATGCGAATAAAGACGAATAGACCATTTGTAGAATTTTACAGGAGACAATAAAAACGCAGGAAACGGTTAAAAAATAATATTTTTGTCAACTTTTTGGTATTAGCTTAAAGATTTAGGTCACATCTACCTATATACAAAATTTTAGTAAGGTATTCGAAAGAGAACTTGCCAAAAAATTGGACTTCAATTTTTGCTTAAATGGAAAAAGGGCGAATATCCAAAAAAATGTATTGAAATTTGAATAAAAATGTGTTATTTTGCAGCAGATTTTGACTACATTTTCATGAGACTTGCAAAACTTGACGAACTATGGTTGGTATTTGTTTGTAACACTTTAAGGACTTCAAGGATACACTTTTTAAAGATTGCCAGGACATGGAAAAAATTTTTTTTTTTTGTTAATTTTTTTTAATATTCCTGCTATTTGATGATGTAGTAATTCTTTATGACACTAAATACATTTTTAGGAATT
The DNA here is from genome assembly GCA_963921195.1 of Pegoplata infirma. Taxonomy (NCBI): domain Eukaryota; kingdom Metazoa; phylum Arthropoda; class Insecta; order Diptera; family Anthomyiidae; genus Pegoplata; species Pegoplata infirma. Next base: position 260,855,819 of record OY992536.1, on the reverse strand, counting down.
ATAATATTAACCCTTGACTGCATACTACGACGTAACATAAAAGGACATGAACAAATTTTTGTTTTTTTATTCCTGACATTGGATGCAGTATTAACACTATATGTTTGTATGTGCTAAGATTGTTTTTTTTTCTGTACAATTTCAAATTTTAGCTAATATCAATTTTAAACTCGCAGCTAAATAATTTTTATATAATATTTTGCTAAGGATGGATATTCGCCCTTTTTTCTTTCCACACTTTAAAGTCTTATAACTCAAGAACGATAAAATTTTTTGCCAATATAATAAGTGTGGTTTGTTCCTCGTAATGTTCTTTTAACACATTGTTACCGAAAGTAAAATTTTTGTATGTTTTGTGTTGTATTTAATCAAAATTGTGCGCTAGTTCACTCCCAATTTAAACAAATATATAAAAATATACGAATTATTGCACTTTCAAAGTCATTTTTTTAGCCTTAAAAGTCAAAATTTCCCCAAAATTTCTGCATAGGCTTGTAGGGCTCTGCTAATAAAATGCATTTATGCAAAAAAGCGTGTTTGCGAAAAAGTTGTCTATTCGTCCTTATTCGCATGAACTATTCAATTGATAAAAAAAAGCATTTTTTTACAATAAATATATATTTTTTTTAAAAACTTAAAATGGCGATATATCGATAACTAAGCCAGATAGAGCAAAATTGAGGGCATTTTTGGTTCTTTGAATCTCCATACTTTCGCGGGTCCTCTTCACATATGTTTACCCCAATGGGTCCTAACTTTGAGTCCAAAAATTTGGGATTCCGGAAAATTTAAAAATGCTTATGTCTCCGTAAATATTGGTGACACAACAAAAAGTCCAAAAGCATTTTTGTAGCTCTTGGTTTCTAGAACTCGTCTGCCAATACTAGAAAACCCTCAGAGCAATAGTTTTTTAGTTATTCAGTTTCTAAAATTCTCAAGACCCTATTGGGCCCCTAAATTGCAGTACCTGGAAAAACAAGCAAGATAATGCTAAAGGTGTGTGAATTTTTAAACTTTCGGGACTGCCAATTTTTTAGATTCTAAATTTTGACCTATTAGGGTCAACACATGTGAAGAGGACCGGCGAAACTGTGGAGATTCTAAGAACCAAAAATGCCCTCCATTTTGCTCTATCTAACTTAGTTTTCGAGATATTATGCCTGTTCGTTTACCTAACTACAATCATCTCATTTTTACTACTTTTAATAAAGCTGGAAATTTGTAATACAAAAAGTAAACAAAACTCTCCAGTTGTAGTAAAAAAAGTAAGAAATTTGGGTAAACAAACAGACCTATAGCCATTTTAAGTTTTAACCAAAACAAAAATTTCACAACTGGTTGACGGAAATACGACTTTTAATATTGCTAATGCTTTGTTTTCATTAAGACATTTATTAATGCCAATGAAATTTTTCATAATTGGCATTACTAATGCTACTAATTCCTTAACGGGCATTGGCATTGATTGAAACAATGCTAAAGGTAGGGTTAGCCTAAAAACGTAACCGTAGCGTAGACTCTATATAATATTCAGTAAGCAAAAATAGTACAGAACATTTTTATTTATGTTTTGTTTTTTTCCAACGCATAGTATTTTATTTCACATATTTTCAAATTGCTGATCAGTTTTAACCTTGTTGTCATACTCCTCAAACTTAACTAAATCTGTTATGGGGTCGTCTAGAGTTAATTCGCTTTTAATGTCGGCTTTTTGGTTGTCGTAAACCATATTTAAAAAGTAGTGTAAAAAAATGTTGTAAAAAAAATTGTATTCCTAAACCAACATAAATTTGGCGAAAAAGTAATCTCAAAAAGCTTTTTCAAAACGTTCATAAAGCGTTATGAAATAATGCTTTAAAAATGCTTTATTTTTGATAAGTCATGACTTTTTTTTTTACCGTCATGAATTTATACTTGGAAGTGCTTTAAAAATGCTATTTTTTTATTACCGTCATGAGTTTCTACTTTGGAGTGCTTTAAAAACGCTTTTTTTTTATAACCGTCATGAATTTCTACTTGGGTAGGTATCGTTTTGAAATTTAACAGGTAATAATATTTTGTATGCGCAAACCATCATACCAAATTTCAAAGGAATCGGGTCAGTCCTTCTGGTAGTCCCCATACAAACCACCCTCCCGATATTCACATAATTTCCTCAAAATTCATAAAAATGGAAATATTTGATAAACATTTTATTTTTAGGTTTTAAACGTGTACTTAAGTAACCTTATCAAATCGGAATATAATTGGACCATTTTTGGACTTAGTCCCCCATACACAAATTTGGACCGATATTCTGTTAAATCGGTCAATTGACAAAAAAATAAGGCAATTCCACTAAAATTTGACCTGTGTGTGTTTTCTACACTAAATAAAGATCTAACAACGACAGATCCAATCGTTCCATGTTTGGACTTGGGACCCATTTTCCGGGAAACACTGGTGTAGGGTATCATATGGTCGGTCTTGACCGACTATAACTTTCTTACTTGTTATTTAATGGGAATTACAAAATTGATCATACGCCACTCATACAGTTTGCAATCAATTATTAATTTAATTATAATAAAAGTTCACCAACTTGAAATGTGTGTAAAAAAAATATAGCGCTGATCTAGGAAAAAGCCTTGAGGGTTTTGTTATGGAATATGTCAACTTTTATTTACTTTTGGTTTCATCTTATTCCGATTTTGGTTGTTGCACTGTGTAATTTTACGAAAGAATTTTTATAATATAACAATATTTCTATACGAAAAAGTCGTTTTTATACGAAGAAAGGAGCTACTTCCAGGCGAGAGCTTAGAGTAGAAACAGTGCTTTCTGCTTAAAAGTCGTGAAAATTAATGTTTTTTTATATCTTTTGTTCGAAAGTTCCTGCTTTAGCTCTATGTGGCTTTTTCACGACCTCTCACATGAGAGTTGATTTTTCTCGGGAGTTCTCAAAGAAGGCGTCAGAATATTTCTTTGAAATAATTTTTTATAGGATTTCAACAAAAAAAATCAGTCTATGTCGTTCCTTGTTCCATTTCATTTCATTCCTCAGTCTATTCCATTTTATTCCCTAGTCCATTTCATAACATAAAAAAAAACTGGAAAAACGGGACATATCACTAAAATGTCTCAAAAATACTTATCTCGTGACAAGAGACGTCCTATTAAAGTCTTGAAAAAAATAAATCAAAAATTTTTTTGGAGATTAAAAAATCATTTAAAATGCTTTTAGAAAAAAAAAATATATTTTCTAAATTTTGAAAATTTTTTCGGACACAAAAATTTGTTGTACTAATTTTTTTAATGCTGTCAGAACCTACGGAACAAATACGACATCCTGACAATACTTGTACTTCGTTTATGTTATTGGACCAGTATTGGCCCGTTTGTATTTTTTTGGCTGGGTAGTCTTATGGATCTTTTGCGCCAACGCCAATGGTAGTTATTAAAAAGTACAAATTTTTCCTTAGTTGATTGTTTTACTGATTAAAGAAGAAAATTGCGTTTTCTAAAGATTTTTCATTTGTATCCTCTTTTGCCGTCCGAGAATCAAAAGTTGTATTACATTTTTTTTTTTGCTGGAGGATTCTAGATTCAAAATTTCAAGTTTATAAGACATTTTTTTTAGAAAATTGAAAAAGTACCAAAAACAATGTTTAACCCTTTTAGAATCAGAAATTACTTAATGTCTTTTTTTTAAATATTTTTCGATAGAGGATCCTAAATTCCAAAAATCAATTTTTTATTAACCATTATTTTAGGAGATCGAAAAAGTACCATATTTCAGTTTTTTACACTGCTAGAATCGAAAATTTCTAAAAACCCGGCTAAAAATGTTGTATATCATCATATATGATATCATATATGAGACCATATACAGTATCATATATAGTATCAAATATGGTCTCATATATGAACATATTCCAAAATTGGCGCTTATATAAGACACGATCATATATGATGCAATATATGTGATCATATATTAGATCATATATTGAATCATATATTGGATCATATATTGAATCATATATTGAATAATATATGATGTTTTTAATTTGTTTTACATTCTTTTTTATATTTTTTATTTATTTTTTCATCTTAAACTATATGTAATAGGTTATTATGTATATATTCACCAGAATTGCAAACGATGTACGCAAGTATAATTAAAAATAAAAAATATTGTTTTATTCATTACTGGTGTTTTTGATATATTTGAATGAACACCTTTAGTTTGATAATTTTGATTTTTTAGTTACTATCGTTTGCATTTTTGGTGACCATATAAAAATATATAATTAAACTTATAGATACGAGAATTCATTTTGATATTCAAAAAAATAAATTGAACATAAAAGATCTAATATATCAAGTTTTTCAATTGATATCAATTACGAAAGATGCGAACAAAGGGCTTGTTACAGGAACGATGATTTCCTTTGTGTTTTCTTGTTTTAGTGTTAATTTCGATTATCTTCGGACTTAGCGTTTTTGTTAAAAAAGTCAAAATCTAAAAAAATTGATAGAAAATAATATTAGTATGCATACAAGATATTTCTAGAATTTTTATTGTATTGAATTATTACCAACAACAGCATTTGGTGCTAATGGGCTAATGATAACACGAATATCCTTTAAAGATTGGCTTGATACTGCTAGACACATACATACATGTTAATGGAGTGTATTTTGTAAGGACCATGGGTTGCTTAAGACCATGAATGCTTTTTACGGAAAGGTATATTGTCTTTCAGAACTCCATCTGATAAAATATTAAAATTACTCCATATTCCTTTTTTTATTCCAGAAAAAAAGAACTTGCTACTACTAAATGCATGTTTTTTACTCAAAATTTTTAGTAGGTACATAATTACTTAAGACTTCGATTAAAAGCAATATATTAGTAGTACGTATTTTATCTTTTTGGATTATGTGTGTAACGATGTTTGAAGGATAGGGATAAGAAACTATTTTTACTTACATCATGGCGACAATGTGCCAGGTTGTCACTTTCGCTAATTGACAGCTTTCGTGTGATTGTAAGTAAAAACGTTGTCTTTTCGAAATCGTTACTCAACCTTAAAACTGATGATACGTTTTTTTCATTTCAATTTTCTATGGCGACAGTAAGCGATTTTAAAATATTTTGTAGTGTTGGAACCGTAGTGATAACGTTATGGTGGTGCATATGCCCTCTCCTCCATCTTGAGCGAGCTTAACGTAGCTCCTCATGGCTGAATTTTCTTTAAATAGTAACTCGGCCTCCAAACTTATACGTTCTTTCCATTTCCAATTTGCTATTGCGACAGTATGGGATTTCAAAATAATTTATAGTGTTGGAATCGTATTGATAACATTTCTGGTGGTACATATGTCCTCTTCTCCAAGTTGAGTGAGCTTAACTTAACTCGGCCTTAAAACTGCTTATACGATCTTTCCATTTCCAATTTGCTATGGCGACATTAATGGTTTTTAAAATAGTTTGCAGTATTGCAATCGTAGTGACAACATTATGGTGGTGCATATGACCTCTCCACCAAGTTGCACGAGATTAACGAAGCTGCGTAGTTTAATTTTCTTCAACATCAAATTACTAAATAATATTGTATTTGCGACGTATTTACATTTACTCATTTTGAATATGATCTTGTTTTGGAATAAAATGTCCACGCTTAAACTTGTTATGACGATGAACTGGAAAAAATTAAAACATGATTTTAAAATTCAAATACATATTAATGAAAGCTTACCTTTTCCAACATTTTTTTTTTTTTCATGTAAATTTACATCATGGCGACAATGTGCCAGGTTGTCGATTTCGCTTATTGACAGATTTCTTGTAATTGCAAGTAAAAACGTTGTCCTTCCCAAATCGTTACTCAACATTAAAACTGATCAAACCTTCTTTTCATTTCGATTTGCTATGGCGAAAGTAAGCGTTTTCAAAATAGTTTGTAGTGTTGGAACCGTAGTGATAGCATTAGGGTGGTGTATATGCGCTCTCCTCCAAGTTGAGCGAGCTTAACGTAGCTCCGCATGGTTAAATTTTCTTCAACTAGTAACTCGGCCTCCAAACTTCTTATACCTTCTTTCCATTTCCAATTTTCTATTGGAAATGGAACTTCAAAGTAATTTATAGTGTAGTAATAACAGTTCTGGTGGTGCAAATGTCCTCTTCTCCAAGTTGAGCAAGCTTAACGTAACTCGGCCTCAAAACTGCCTATACGGTCTTTTCATTTCCAATTTGCTATGGCAACATTAAGGGATTTCAAAATAGTTTGCAGTATTGCAATCGTAGTGAAAACATATTGGTGGTGCATATGCCCTCTCCACATACAAGTTGTACGAGATTAACGAAGCTGCGTAGTTTAATTTTATTCAATATACATTTACTTAATTTAAATAGGATCTTGTTTTGGATAAAAAAAGTCCACGCTTTTACTTGGTATGACGATGAACTGGAAAAAAATAATACATATGATTTTAAAATTCTAAATACATATTAATGAAAACTTACCTTTTCTAAATTTTTTTTATGCATGTCAATCGATGGTAAAGTAAAAATATAATTTTAACCTAAAAAACTTTTATTTTGTAATTCTGGTTCAAATTTAACATTTTATGATAGCATATATGGTTCCATATATGATATCATATATGGCACATATTTTAAATACGACCACATATATGGGATCGTTTCTTGCATATATGATCACATATATGTTTCCATATAAGTCATATATGATCATATAAAGATCTTTATATAAGCATATATGAACATATACATTTATTTTTAGCCGGGAAGTACTTTTTTTTATTAACCATTATTTTAGGAGATCGAAAAAGTACCATATTTCAGTTTTTTACACTGCTAGAATCGAAAATTTCTAAAAAGTACTTTTGCCAGAATGTTTTTCTACATTCCAAATTTTAAAAAGTACAATTTTTTACCGTTTTTTGCCCTATTAAAATCAGAGTTTCTAAAAGGTAGATTTTTTTCTGAAGGGTACTATATTTCAAATTTCATGTTTTTATGACCATTATTTCTGGTGATAAAAAAGTACCAAGTACAATATTTTGTGTCCTCTTTAGGTTGGAATTTCAAAAAGTACTTTTGAATAAAAACTTTTTCGCTGGAGGATTCAATAATTTCAAATGTCAAGGACCATTATTTCAGAAAATATAAAAAGTACACTGATTACCCCTTTATATCGAAATTTTTAAAAACCTAGCCTAAGTGGATCTATTTTCCGGGAGATGAACATTCCAAATTTTAATTCTACCTTCTGTCGTTCCCATCTGTGACATCTTTATCTTGTTCTAAAATGTATCCAAAAATCGCAAAAATGCGGTTTTTTAAATTTTTTCGGCCCACCCGATTAGTTCCTATTAGGAGCATAGAGCCATAACAAATTCACTCCATTTGGATCTGTCCGATCTTGGTTATAGAAAAAAAAATTATAAAACTGTATTATTCTAGCGTAAATATCATACTAAACAGATTTGTAAACATTTATGTATCATAAAAGGTGTCCCTTAAACACCCCCGAAAACCCACCTATCCAACACAAAAAAAAATCCGCCCGAAATGTCCCTGTCGATTTTTTTTTTTAACGCCAAACCTTTGCGCCGAAACTTTCTCTTGATTTTTTTTTAGCATTTTGGAGGTTATAAAAGATTTGGCATAGCCCCGAATCACTTGTTTTTTTTTTTTTTAACTTACCTTACAAATGGTAATTGAACATTGGTATTATTATGCCAATCAATAATAACCGGGGTATTTGGGAACATGGTACTATAGGAAATATTTGTAGCAGAGGGTAAAAAAACTTTAACTTCTACTGGGGTAGGCAAGCCTTTTTTATTGATTTTATAATCAGAATCGGGATGGACACGTTTGGCAAGTAAACGATTTAAAATAGCCTCATCTTCCGAAGCAACAGCAACACTTAAAGCCGAGCCGTTATCATCGCGAGCACCATATCTAAAATGAAAGTGAATTGAGAAATAAGATTAATATCTACCAATTTCGGTTCAAAAACTTACTTTAACAACAATTCTACCATAGGTAAAGATCTTTGTTTACACGCTTCGGCTATAGGAACATTACTGAGACCATAAATTTCTTCACAACACTTTGGATCATTATGATCTTCCACCGGCTTAGCAATAATATTAGGATTTGCACCATTTTGTAGTAGAACAGCGACAACATCTAGGAAACTACCACGTACTGCTGCCAACAGTGGTGTCTCTCTTGCCGCACCACACAAAAGATTTATATTTATCGGACATTTATCACATTCTAGAGACTCTTCTTTAATTGATGGTTCAACATCACCGCTTATATTTAATTTTGACATAATTGCTTGTATACCAAACGATATACGTTTGCGTGTGGGTGTTATGGGATTACTTTGTGGACTTTGAGCACAGGTTTTGCGAGCTTTTACTTTCCATTTTAATAAAACATTGACTAGAGATTTATTACCTAAAATACTAGCAATATAAAGGCTAGTTTGTCCAGTAACATCTTGAGCATTGGGATCAAATGGAAGACGCCATTCCCAAATGCCTTCTTCATCACGATATGTTGAATAGAGGTGTTCTGGGTAGTTGTAATTGATAAGTAGTTCGAGTAAATTAATGTGACCATTAATACAAGCGGCATGTATGGGAAGCCATTTTTCTACAGTGGGTTGCTAAAAAAAAATCGATTTGAAATTATATGAGAAATAAAAACAGAAATAGTAACGTTACAGATTAAATCACTATTTATTGTTTAGCACTACACCATTTTCAATTGTATTTTCAAATTTTCCAAATGTTTTTTTAAATTGTCCAAATAAATTTTAAAATTGTCCAAATGTATTTTAAACTTGATCAAATTTATTTAAAAACTGTCCAAATATATGTTCAAATTGTCCAAATTAATTTTAAAATTGTCCAAATGTATTTTAAAATTGTCCAAATATATTTTAAAATTTTCCAAATGTATTTTAAAATTGTCCAAATTAATTTTAAAATTGTCCAAATGTATTTTAAAATTGTCCAAATGTAGTTTAAAATTTTCCAAATGTATTTTAAAAATTTCCAAATGTGTTTTCAAGCTTTCCAATTGTATTTTAAAATTGTCCAAATGTATTTTAAAATATTCTATCTATAAATTTATCCAAATGTATTTTAAAATTGTCCAAATAAATTTTAAAATTGTCCAAATGTATTTTAAACTTGAACAAATTTATTTAAAAATTGTCCCAATATATGTTAAAATTGTCCAAAAGTATTTTCAAAATTGTCCAAATGTATTTTAAAATTTTCCAAATGTATTTTAACAATTTCAAAATGTATTTTAAAATTGTCCAAATGTATTTTAAAATTGTCCAAAAGTATTTTAAAATTGTCCATACGTATTTCAAAATTTTCCAAATGTATTTTAAAATTGTCCAAAAGTATTTTAAAATTGTCCATATGTTGTTTAAAATTTTCCAAGTGTATTTTAAAATATTCTATCTATAAATTTATGTAGAATATTTTAAAATACATTTGAAAAATTTTAAAATTTAAAAAATACAATTGGACAATTATAAAACACATTTGGAAAATTTTAAACTACATTTGGACAAGTTTAAAATACATTTGGACAATTTTAAAATGCATTTGGACAATTTTTAAAATACATTTGGACAATTTGAAAATACATTTGGACAATTTTAAAATACATTTGGACAGTTTTGAAAAACCATTTGTAATATTTAAAATATATTTTGACAATTTTAAAATACACTTGGACAATTTTAAAATACATTTGGACAATTTTAAAATTCATTTAGACAATTTAAAAATATATTTGGACAATTTTAAAATAAATTTGGACAATTTCAAAATACATTTGGACAATTTAAAAATACAATGGGAAAATTATAAAATTCAATTGGAAATTTTGTAGATTTGAGATTTAGATTCTGAGTCATTTTTAATATATGCATATAAATATTCTCAGATTATGAGTAATTTTTCCTTTAGAAAAATTTCTGTGACTTAATTCCTAAAGAATTTTTTTGTATGTAGTAAAATTCTTACGGCCTTATTTAAAATAAAAATCGAGTGCTTAACATCGAGTGTCTAACTTTTTCTATTCGCAATTTTCAATCAGGGAAAGTAAGACTGTCGATGGAAGTCAATCATATTATCATTATAACAAAGACTTAAGAATAATAACATCGATCTTTATCTAGTAAAAAACTTGATATAAAGAAGATAAACTCGTTTTTATACCCTCCAACTACAGTATGGGGGTATACTCACTTTGGCATTCCGTGTGTAACGCATCGAAATATCGGTAGGGGAACTCATAAAGTATACATATTTTAGCGATGTCCGTCCGTCCGTCTGTCCGTCCGTCCGTCTGTCCGTCCGTCCGTCTGTCCGTCCGTCTGTCCGTCCGTCTGTAGTTAACACGATACAGTCCAAAATAAAAGAGCTAGACTCCTCAAGTTTGGCACAAATATGTGTCATGGTCCTAGGCAGGTTAAGTTCGGAAATGGGCAAAATCGGACCAGGGGGAAAAAGTTACCCGTTGAAGAACTAAAACAACCTCTGAAAAATATCATTTTTTTACATGATTTCTTGTCTTTTTTGTTTAACAAATGCAAAATTTTTTTGCTACAAGAAGTTCAAAGTCCTGCATTTGGACCCTGAGAATTAGAAAATGTCGTTTTTTTCCGTCCGCCCTCTTTTATGGGCGTAGAATAAAAACAAAAATTTTAAATTATGATAAACTTGCATTTCTTAAGTGCAAAAAGCATAAGAATGAATTTTTAAACACGTATTCGAGAGGAAATTTGCCCCCCCTCCTCAATCACCACAACACCACTTGCCGTTAGATTCTGAGACACTTTTTTTAAAAATGGATTTTTGGAAATTTATAACAATGGAATTTACGTCAGCAATTTTAGTCTTGCAAAAATGCGAAATGTCAAAAGTGCAACTTTATTTGTTTGTTATTTCTTAAAGAGTAGCAATAATTTTACTATTTAAATAATGCGCGAATTTTTATTTGCTACAACGCATCATGTCAAAGGTAATAGAAAAGTGCAAAAGTTAGTTCAACATTTAAAAAAAAAAAAATTGCAATCTTGCACCGTTGCAAGAGTAAACATTTCTGCAACGAGTACCATTAACTATGATCCCAATTTCTGCTCTAGCAACCCTCGTTTAGCCATAAAATGCAATTAAAGTTTTTTAGAAAAAATACATATAAAAATAGATTTTGGAAATTTTAAGCGATGACCCGATTTTAGGTATTTTTGCTATAGCACTTTAACAAAAAAATTTTAACAAAAAAAGTTGCAAAATTGCACTGTTGGGGCAAAAAATTCTGACGTGGATACCGTCAATGATTTTTAAGAAAAAAATCTTATAAAACAAGAAAATTATGATATGATACCCTCACCAGTGTTTTCCGAAAAATGGGTCCCAGGTCCAAACATGGACCGATTGATCTTTATTTAGTGTAGAAAACACACACAGATCAAATTTAAGTGGAATTAGTTAATTTTTTTGTCACTAGACCGATTTGACTGAATGGTCGAAATTTTTATATGGAAGACTAAGTCCAAAAATGGTCCAATTATATTCCGATTTTATTAGGTTACTAAAGTATACGTTTTACACCTAAAAAGAATAATTTATCAAATATTTCCATTTTTATGAATTTTGAGGGGATTATGTGAACATCGGTAGGGCGGTTTAAATGCGGACTACCAGAAGGGCTGACCCGATTTCTTGGAATGGTAATTTGTTTATACAAAATTTGATTACCTGCTAAATTTTAAAGCGATATCTATTATAATACGGTTTTTAGAGTAATTTAAGCCGAATCCAAAGAGGGTGCTTGTATGGTGACTATGTCTTACCATGGACCGATTTTCTTTAATTTCAATAGGCTTCGTCCTTGGTCCAAAATATGCTTAAGTTTCAAATTTTAAGTTAATTGATTGAAAATTGCGAACTGTATCGTGCTTAAACCGATAGATGAACAGACAGACGGACGGACAGACGGATGGATATCGCTAAATCGACTCAAAAAGTAATTCTGAGTCGATCGGTATGCTTGAAGGTAGGTCTAGGACCAATATTTCGGGTAGTTACAAACGTCAGCACAAACTCATTATACCCTGTACCACAGAGTGGTGTAGGGTATAATTAAGTTTTGGAAATTAATAGCGACGATCCCCAATTTTTGGATTTTTAGAAAATTATAGCAATGATTTAATTGCAATCGGTGAGTGCAAATATTATTTATGTCAGAAGTAGTTCAAAGTCCTGCACTTGGACCTAGGGAATAATAAAATGCGTTAAGATTTTAAATTCCTCTATTAAAATTTACTTATTTATTTGCATTTATTTGTTCGTCCTAACATATTTAAAAAAAAATAAAAAATTACCTGTATTAAATCGGGAAATTTTTCCAACATTGTTTTAGCAATATTATAATGACCATGATGTACAGACGCATACAAAGGTGAATATTTTGTTACCGTATGGGAACGACCATCAGATCCAGCGTCTAATAAACGATTTGTAATACTTTCATAACCAGATTGGGAAGCTCTAAAATATTAATTGGAAGAAAAAATTAAATCAATTATAAAAATAATTAAATTATTTAAAGAGAATTAAAAAAACTTACAAAAACAACAAAGTATTTGCACCAGACGGAGCCATATTGACAATAATTTGTCTCTCACTACCCAAAGCCTCCAATAGAACACGTACAGTACGTTCATCACCCGTTGTAACAGCTTGACGCAATTCACGATGTTTTATCAGACGCACCTGTTCACGGGCATCTGGAAAACATAAAGAAATATTTTAATTAAAACTATGGTTAAATGGTATATATTTTTCCAACAATTTCTATTTTTAATCATTTAGTGATTCACCTAAACATTTTGTAACTTCAATGACCTCATCGAGGAAATAATCGCAAGCATCTAATGCGGTTTCTGTACCAGATTTTGGTTTTTCAACAAAACTCCATTCCATATTTTAAATACGGATAATTCAATAATATTAACTATTTTTAGATGTTTATTGATTCTCAAAAAAATAAAAAAAATGTTAATAAAATTAAATGCGTATTTTTTTAAATTTTTTTCAATTTCCTTCCAAGGTATACACCCTAAACCGTGCAGTTATTTAAGCCAACTAAAATTTATGTTCGTTCTTCGTTTTTAAAAATGCCATCGTTGATTTGGTTAAAAATCAATTGTCTTCATGTCATTTGAAACTGCGAAATTTCATTCATAAAACCAGACAAGGAGAGGGTGGTGTTGGTATGTATGACAACCAACCAACCACCCACTTTATGATTAAGTGTGGTTAGGATGTAGATTAATGCGCAAGACACGCAATTTGACTAACATAACAACCAGACAGCCATCTAACCAACTGTTGCATATGGCCCACACTCATGTTGCATTTAGAGCATTTGAGACAAGTACGTACGTACATATGTTGGTATAGCAAGATTTTCTAATTCAGGCAAATCTAAATAGTAATAAACTATCTCATATGTACGTATGTAAATACTATTATCTTGTTCAAAGATTTTGTATTGAATTAATGTCATTGGATGTCATTAGCTTAAAGATTAAGTGAAAAAATGGAAGAATAAAAAAGCTGGGTGTAAATAATACTTGGCACTTATGATAATCCAACCATAGCATATGGTACATTTATAGTGTATGTAAACTATATTTTATGCAAATTGTTAGTTTGATTTTACATTATTTTTTATTATTTGGTATCATAGAGTATTAATGATTTATTGGAAAATATTTATAGGTCTTCATTCTATTATTAAAGCTCAATGTTGTGTGATAAAAATAAATGCATACATATACCATAGTGTTATTATGGTAAATTTATAATTTTTTATAAGGCTTTATATTTAAATAAATTTAAGAAAAAAGTTTATTGAAGAGTGTTATGCAAATGGACAAGTCCATGTTTACTTGTTGTTTGAAGAAGGTTGCAAATTTATGAACGAAAATGTAAGGACACCTCGAAAGTGTTGGTACATTTCACATAATTTTGGTGGTGTAACATTAAACCACAATCCTACCCAAAAATATGTAGGTGTAACTCTGGATAGAACATTGTCTCGAAACAATATAATCCAAAAACTAGCATCAACAACCTGGGGAGCCTCCAGAAGTACTCTACGCTCTGCAACATTAAGCCTAGTTTACACCACTGCAGAAAATTGTGCCCTAGGATGGCTCGTTTTTGGGCTTTTCTCTCTGATCAAATTCTAATACCCGCCAAAAGTGTCGGTCCCATAAGGGTAACTCACATGCAAAATATCACTCCGATCGGAGTTTATCTTCTGTCTCCACTTTGAGCCTCAAAATTGGGGTTTTCGCAGAAAAGGAAAAAAAAAATTAAGTTTTTTTATAAAAATATTAAAAAAATTATTTTTGTATAATATTTGATCATAAATACTTAAATATGAAATTTAAAGATTTTACGGTATCATTAACCCGTTCAAACTTGATACCAAAAAAATGGCATGATTTTGGGGGCGTTCTCAAAACACCTTTTTTCAAAATTTGAAAATTTTATTAAAAAAAAATTTTAAATATACCATTTTTTCTTTCTGAATTCATTAAGAACACTTTGGAGAAGAAAAATGTGAAATATGGCGGATATCCGTCGAGCCACTTGGTTTTATCAATAATTTGGATTAATAAAATCTTATAAATTTCATTTTTGTGCAAATTAACGGTTTTTTGGTGTATTGAGATTCAAACCAAAAATGCCCTCCATTTTGCTCTATCTGGCTTAGTTTTCGAGATATCGCCATTTTAAGTTTTAAAAAAAAATATATATTTATTGTAAAAAAATGTTTTTTTATCAATTGTAAATAGTTTTTTTAGGCATTTGTGCCGTTTCATTGGCATTAGTACAAAAAATGCCAATGCCAGAAAATTTCATTGGCAATAAATGCTAATGCTTTTTTTGGCATTGGCATTAGGTCCAACTAATGCCAATGAAAATTCAATGCCAATTAAAAATTCCCATTTATGCTTATTATAAATACTCTACTCGTGAAATTATACGATACAGGGGTTAAGACCATCGCCTACACGCAAAAAAAAATCTGTGTAAGATTGAGCAATCCTACTTGGTAAAACTTTTTTCATACCAAAAAAAAATTTTTAACAAATTTTTGCTAATATTATGCTTGTCGATGTTAAAGTAACATAATTCATTTTTTATGTAAAATAACCAAGTAACTTGCACAATAACGCAAATTACCTGCACAAAAATTTATCGAAAGAAAACAACAAAAAAACAAATACAGACCGCCATTTTCATTTTTTTTTGTGTGCGTTGTTTGTTTATTTTTTGTGTTATAAAAACGTAAAAAGGAAATTGATAAATAAAATAAAAATAAATTAATAAATAAAAATAAATAATTAGTTTTCTAAAAGATAAATAAATGTAAGATAAAAGAATGTTAAAGTTAATTTTGCTTTCATCACTTAAAACACCATTCATTAAGAAAAACCAATGGAGTCCCAGACGTATGTTTCGATGAATAACAAATGGAATGATAAAGTGAGTATACCCGCATTCCGAAGACACCAATAAGGTTTAATAGATTTTTAGTTAAAAATTAGTGTTTGATAATAATTTTCTATTTTAACAGGGTACTGCTAAATAAATTTTTGAAGCTATGGCGAATCCTTCACTACAATAAAGAGCGTGGACACCAATCCTGCCTTTAGGTATAAAATTAAAACCTAAAAACCCAAAGCCAAGGGAGTCCATACCTGTTTTGAGTTACAAATGGAATGACAAAGTAAGTGTTCCTCCTTACCAAGAGACCAATGGGGTTTACCAATTTTTTAAATTAAAAATTTATGTTTTGTAATAATTTTCTATTTTTACAGGATGCTTTTAAATAAATTCGGATCCTTTACTTCAAGAAGAAGCGTAGGCAGCAGTCACTCGAGAAAATTGTACAAAAAGGGTCGGTGGTAAATTAAATCCTACACAACATTTATTACATTAATATGGATTTATTCTGTGAAAATTTTAAATTCAACAAATATACAAATTTTTACAAAAATTTATTGAAAATTTATTTTAGCATAAATGTGGTAATTTTTAGCATTATTTTTAGTCATCTTTTCTAATAATTTTGGAATATTTCACCATATCTCTTTTGGTATATTTCACCAAGTTTTTACTTAAATAGCATTAGCATTTTCTTCAAAATTTTTTACATAAGTGTTTTGGCTAAATTACGAAAACTACTTCGTCGGTTGTAGTTTTAGCATATTTTTGGTAAAATTATGCCAGATTTTTGCTCACTCCGACACAAGTTTTTTTTTGCGTGTACGCGGACTACGTGGTCATTGTAGTATGCGAAAGATATCTAGGGGTACCGTCTGAACGCCATCCGGGATTCTGAGCGATTCAGCTTTTATACCAGTGGGGACACTTGAGCATATATTTTTCTGTATCTCCTCCTCTCCTTTACCTACATTTTATTTTCCTTTCTTTTATAGGTAACACAACGGGGCCACGTTTATTGAAGGACCTAACCTAACCTACGGAAGGACCCCTTAGTCGATACAAGACGTTTTATTATGTTTGGAGCCATTTCGGTATTCTGATCTAATGCCATTTTTTAAATAGGATTGTCCCGATAAAGAGAAGTTTTAACAAAAATGAAAACTAGTGTCCGACCGAACGTTCGGTTTCGGTTACGGAGTTCGGTAAAAAGTAACGTTCGGCCACTGTTCTGTGTTCGGCCAAATTTTGGCCGAACTTTACCGAACACCGATCTTTTGTATGTATTGCTTTTTATCATCTTAAAATTAAGCTATATTACCAGTGGAACTACTTTACACCTCGAACCGGGCTATTGTTAAAAAGAAATATATTTTTTTTTCCAAAAAAATCAACGTGAGCTATATTTTTTCACTTTTTTTAAGTATACAAAAGTGCAAAATATTTATTTTTTAACTATAAAATAGTACAACTAATAAAAAGACACTTTTTTAGTTGTTTTTTTTATAATTATTCGCAAAAACATTTTTTTTTAAATAAAAAAAAGTTCGGTTACGGGTTCGGGTTCGGCCGAACTTTGCAAAATTTACCGAAGTTCGGGTTCGGGTACGGGTTCGGTCTAAAAAAGTGCGTTCGGTCGGACACTAATGAAAACCCATATCTAAACCAATTGTCGTCTTGGTACCCAACATTGCAATTATTTCATTTTTTACTTATTAATCTCGTGTCTATGACCAATTATTGTGAAATGGCAACCCTTGGAAGAAATGGGTAAAAGCCAATAAAAGTGAAAACTCGAACACAGCAAAACTTTTTTGTTTATATTTTCTAAAAAGTTCATAAATTTGCATCAAATAATACCTATACACAAACTACTTTCAAACAGCAACAACATAAAATCAATAATTTCATTTCACAATAATTGTAAAGTAATTAAATATTAATTGCAAAATCAACTCACCCTCGTCAGAGTCACTCATTTTATAATGAAAATGTAACTTCTTATTACCAATTTATAGATTTTGATCATATACTATTAATTATAAGCTTTTAACACATTTTTATGTATTATTAATACTTTTTTTTAATAATTTTTGCAATTTTTTTTCGGGGACAACAAAATTTTTGCAACAATATTCCAAAAAAACGTAGAAACTGACAGGCATAGACACTGTTGTCAACTTAGCTATTTTTTAGCTTGATCTTGCTATTTTTTTTTTGCGCATCTAGCTAAGGGGGCATACACGATACTGCATGCGGTGGAATCTGTTGGATGAAAATACGATTTTGATAGTGTATGGCATAAAAAGAAGTATAAGTAAAATAGAGTTGCATTTCGCTTGATTATGTATTAGAGTAGAAACAAAACAAGCCCGGCACGACTTTTTCCATACGATTTGACAGATAAAACCGGTGGCTGGCGCCATAGTGACATAGTAATCCATCGACCGTTTTGTAGATCTGGCATCACCAAAGATAACTGGAAAATTCTGGCAATGCCAAACTAAAGTTCAAACGTAAAGCAAAGAGAGACAAAAAATAATCTGCATTCTCACTGTAAAACTGATATCTTCCATCTCGCTCACATTTCGATTTGTGATAAAATTTCGTAAACAATACCATATGGTTTTTGTTTACTGCTTTTTCAAACGCCATTTGTTGTACTACTCTATGACTCTGGCTGGCGCCGGTGTGAAATAAAACTTGTTCTATTTTTTAAAGGTGGCAAAACTCATTCTAATTGGAAATCGTCCCTGTGCCGTGCTTGTTCTGTTCGTACTATTAGCCATAGAAAAGATTAGAAGGTACGCAGTGTTGTATTTGATGTATTTTCCAATATGGTGGCAAAATGCTTGTTCTTCCTCATCTCACACGTATTTAATATCAAATAAGATTCTTTGGTTGTAAAAAATGGAATTTGTCTTTCATTTAATTAAATTTATTATTTATTTTGCTTTATTCAACATTTTTTTAAAGATAATACGCACTATTAATAGTTTAAAAACTTTTTTTTTCTCTTTTGTCGTTTGCTTTGTTGTTGTTTTCCTTTATGTTGCATTGTTTTTATTAAACGTCAAAAGTTACATAATGTGCTGTCACTAATACTTATTCAAGCGAAATACGACTCTGTTTCATTTCTATTTTTTTCTATGCTATTAGCACAGACTAAATACAGACTCGACAGTAGAGTTTTATAAGAAAAAATGGGGAAAAACTGAGCGATTTTAGGAGAAAACACAGCGGTTTTTAGTCCGTTTTACGCTAACATGGCAACACTTTCTACGACTTAGGAGTGAGTGAAACAACAAAAACCGATCTGGCATCCATTTTTCTTATGGCGCGTTATACCAGTTTTCTCTTTCTAACCTAATTCATAGAATAATTTGAAAATATTAACCATATGGTTAAAGAATACTTTTTTGACACCTGTCACTTATGTCGAGTCTGTATATGTGTACAATTACAATTCTGGCGTTGGCTTTGAATTTTGCTTTTTCCCATACGTTTGGTATGTAGAGCAAAAAACGCCAGCGTTGGCTTTGAATTTTGCTCTACACACAAAATGTATTGAAACAAGCAAAATTCAAAGCCAACGCCAGAATTGTAATTGCACACTTAAGGTACCTACAGACGACGCAATATTATGTACAATATTCAATTATATTGATGGTGTGTGGGTAATATTGACGATTGTACAATGGTCAATCTTACCCACACACGATCAATATAATTGAATATTGTACATAATATTGCGTCGTCTGTATGTACCTTTAGTCTGTGCTATTAGTGTGCTGTTACAATGCTGACGTTGGCTTTGAATTTTGCTTGTTCCCATACGTTTGGTACACGCAAAAAAATCAGTGTCGGAGTGAGCAAAAATCTGGCATAATTTAACCAAAAATATGCTAAAACTACAACCGACGAATATGTATTGTTATGATCGAGTTGAAGTCTCTAAATATCTATACTCTATACAAAGTGTTAATATGACAACACCACCATATATATTTTTGCATCATCATTCTTTTTTATACGTTTCAATTGCTTTTGTCTTTTTAACATCATCGTGCTTTCATTAATAGATTTAATTAGTTATAAATAAATAAACATATTAATAATTGAAAAAGCGTGTATAATTATTCCGGGAAATACAACATGTATGTAGAGCAAAATTGAAAGAAACAAATAGAACAGTTAAATTCGACTTGACCGAATCTATGAATACCATCCACAATGCCCTTTTTAAGTGATACTTAATCTTCTAACGTGAGAAAAATAAAATTTTTGAGTAGAAATATTTTATTTTGTGTAAAAAAACTTTTTTTTAAGTAATTTTTGAAAAAATAATTTACTGATTTTTTTTTAGTGTACAATTTTTTTCGAGTGTATTTTTTTTTAGTGTAAAATTATTTTTGAGTGACAAAAATAAGTTGTAAAATATTTTTGTGACTTACCAATGTTATTAAAACACGTTTAACGTTTTCAACACGTGAATTTAAGGTGAAACTAATCTGAAATTCACGTTTTACTAATATTTTTTGAGCCACTGGACCGATTTGGCTGAAATTCAATACGAACCAAGGCAAGGGAACGACAAATATATGTGCCAAGCATCAGCATTCTCAGAATTGTCTTTCGAAAGTTAGCGTGTTTTTTTATTTCGTAAATTCATGAAAAACCCTTGCCGAAATTCAGTCTTTTGCTCATAAACCACTGAACCGATTTCGCTGGATTGCAATACCAACCTGACCAGGTAAATGCCCAACATATATGCCAAACTTCAGAAACCTTCGTAAAGTCTTTCAAAATAGCGTGTTTTCAACAGCAGACGGACATCGCTAGACCGTCTTAAAATCGATCGAGGTGTTACAAACGGAATGACAAACTTTTATATAGCCTCTTTCACTAGAGTGGAGGGTATAACAAGCAAAATTTAAAGCCAATGCCGGAATTGTAATTGCACACTTAGTGACAGCAAATAATGTAACTTTTGACGTTTTATAAAAACAATTCAACATAAAGAAGAACAACAAAAAAACCCCCTCTGAAATTAAAAAATAAAAAACCGAAATTAAAATTTAAGCGGGCTGGGCCCTGGGGGCCCCCTGGAGCCAAATAACCGCCCCACCCACCTATAGGTTTGTGTGGGAACTTAAATTAAAGGTAATTAAAAAAGAAAAAGTAAAAAAAGTGATAGGTCACTGGGCCCCTATAGGGGCCCAACCGGCCTTCGGCCTGGCATAGAGATTACACTGAGGGAAAAAAACGTATTTAAATCAAATATTTTCATGTTTATTTTAAGTATGCTACATATTTTTGTAAAAATTTTAATTTTAATATTGTTTCTGATTGATTTAAACAAAATATGTTTGTTTTAAAATTGCATACAATTTTAATTTAAAATTGATCACTTTAAATTTAATATGCTGTCATTAAAAGTCGTTAAATATTTAAAAAAATCTTATTCAAATCTCTAAATGTGACGAGTTTTAAGTGAAATTAATTAAATAAACTAAAGTAAAATTAAAAATTAAAAAACCAAAGTGAAAAAGAATATTATTAACAATAAAAACAAAAATAAAACTGGAAAAAAGTGTAAAAAACCAAGTGAAAAAAAAAATAAAGACAAAGAACACGAGGAGGGGATGTATCTATGTATGTAATTGGCAGAAAATGAAAACTTCTAACTTTAGTTTTTTATATATGGTATATAGTATTAATTTTAGTGTGTTTATTTTATATTTTTGGTATTTAATTATATTTGTTGTAATTAGATGGAGTGCTACAATTTGGGTAGAAGTACATCCAAGGCTTTGGCTTTGATTTTTTTATGTATAGCAAAAAATAAAGCCAACAACCAATACTTAAAGCCAAAGCCTTGTATGTAATTCTACCTTAGATGTACAATTAGAGTAGTGTTAATTTTTTTGCTGTGTTATTAAAAAATATTGTAAAAATAATAAAAAAAAAAACTAAAACAAAAATGTGTATTGTTTTATTTTAAGTTTCATGGTTTTAAGGTAAGTAAAAAGCTGCAAAAGAAAAAATGTCGCATATTAAAATTAATATTGGTCAACTTTAAATTAAAATTTGTTGCATATTTAAATTTAGCATGGCCAATTTTAAAACAATATTGTTACATCTTAATTTTAAAATGTTGTCTACTAATCGTGTCATGTTAAAAACAACTAGAAACATATTTAAATTAAATAAAAACAAACTTTGTTCTATTTCGTCACTGTTTTATATTTAATTTAAAGTTGTTTCTGTTTGATTTTAATATTTTTTTTTTCTTAGTGTACAAACTCCATAAATTGATTTAGCGGCTTCGCTAAATAAAGTTTTTTATATACTAATGGTGTTTTCTATTCTGGCAAAAAATGTACCTTTTTTCTGCATTTCGCCCCGAAAATTATGTTTTTGTGTTCTTTTCTAAAAAAATGTCAACCCTTATAAAGAATATCGTGTTCTTTTCTAAAAATGTCTACCATATAAAGTGCAAAAAAATTGCACTTTTTACCCCGTAAAAAATCACGGGGTTGAAATTGCCTTATATAACAGCTGACTTTTTCTGTGTTGTTTTCCCAAAACAGCTGTTAAATAAATACAGGGCAGAGTATTGAGGTATGTTGTGTTCTATTCCAGTCAAATAAAATGCAATTTTTTGAAGGTGTGAGTTAAACATTTTAAAAATGTATACCCTAAAATGGCAAACATTTTTTTTCAGAAAAGAAAACACCATAAGCCTTCCGCGGTTTATTACTGAATTATACTGAAAGATACTAAAATTGATTTAGGGGGTACAATATTGTTAAAATACATAAAAAAAATACATATTTGCAATCGTGAGCAAATTACCTTTCATTTGATTACCCATACACACAAGTTTGTGGTTGGGGTGGTTTTTAACTCTAGGGGTCCACCGCCCCCCTTAAATTTTAATTTAGTTTTTTTTTTTTATCCGTCCAGCCAGCAGTCAGCCTCATACACGATCAAAATTACATCGGTCATTCAACTTGTTAAAAATGTATGGGAGCCCTTAATAATTTCCCCCATTTTTTTTTTAATTTTTATAACATGCAGCTTTTATAAATGTCTCAGATAATTATTCACAATAGTTCTTGTGAACTCAACTCTGTGTTTTTAAATGTCATGTAAAATGAAGACGACAATAAATCTTAGACAATACAAATAGAAAAATAAAAATACGTGAAAAGAAGAAAATTCCACGAAAAAAAGTTTATTTTTC
Organism: Pegoplata infirma; assembly: GCA_963921195.1. Taxonomy (NCBI): domain Eukaryota; kingdom Metazoa; phylum Arthropoda; class Insecta; order Diptera; family Anthomyiidae; genus Pegoplata; species Pegoplata infirma. Next base: position 260,832,988 of record OY992536.1, on the reverse strand, counting down.
TTTTTTCTGCTAGATAAAGTTATTGAAAATAGTAAAATTATACAAAAATTTAAAGTGTTTTTAATAAAATTACATATTTAATAGAAATCTGAAGATATTTTAATAAATTAACGTGAAAATATTCAAGTGAAAAACAAGTCAGAAAAAATTCTTGGAAAACAGTGAGGTTTGCTCTACTTGTTAGTTTTCGATTAAAAGAAAGGAATTTTATTTCTTTTTTTTTGTATATTTTGCCAACAAACAATTTACAAAGGATTTCAATTAAAATACGGTACGTTAATTGTAAAAATAATCATTAAATTTTTGGTATTTTAGTAAAGGATTGGTGATTCCCAAGAAATGAAGATGAGTGTGTGTTTTTTTTTAGTTTGGGTGCGACAATTTTTTTGAAGACAGCGTCAAATAGTGTCGACGTTAACAGCGCAGCACAAAGTAAAGGGTTTTTTTATTACATATTTTTTTTTGTATGTAGTGGAAAAGAGTGGGGTCGAAGATATTGAATACATTTTCTAAAGCTAAGGGGAGCGTCCTTAAATATTTGGAAACAGTTTTAGGCGCACATGATAAGGATATTTTAGTTGAGTATACATTAAAAAAGTTTAAAATAGAATTTTATATCAAAATGTTTACATTTTCACAACTTGTACTCAAAATTTTCCTCTATCTTGTAAAACGCAAAGGTTTCCTGCACTCGATGTCTACCAATTTATAGACATATTATGGCTGTTTAATGCGTACCAACTGAATAAAGAACATATTACTTTTACATTGTTATTAATATGCATTTACACCTTTTATGTGTAATTTTCGACTTCATGTGTAACTTATTATGTACTAGTAAAATAATGCGCACTACCTTTCAATTGGAGGGGGTTCAAACTCCTATAATAAATGGGAACTAGTAAAGATTGCAAACTTGATGCAAAATTGAATAAAATTTTGTGTGGTGTTAGAAAAGTCAAAGATACCCCGAGTGGTACTAATTTCATGGAGCGGTAACCCTCCCTTTTGGATAGGCGGTAGCAGATTCAATTCCGTTCGGAAGTGGAATAAGTGGTTTACTTGTAAGGAGTAGGAGTTTTTCCCTCTTGCTGGAAGTTTTTCGCTACCGGGTAGGAGTTTTTCCCTCTTGCTGGAAGGTGGCCAACGTCCAGCCAATCCCAAAAAAGGGAGAGGCTACAAACCCTGAAAACTGCCGCCCAATAGCAGTTTGTTCTACGCTCTCAAAAGTCATGGAGAGCATGATGAATCACCACCTGGTAATTTATTTGGAGTCTTAATTCACTTTTGTGCGATCGACAGTATGGCTTTCGTCGAGGTCGTTCTATGGGAGACCTGCTAGCGTTTCTTTCGGAACGCTGGAGTCGTTCTATTCACCAATTTAATGAAAGCAAGGTGGTTGCTCTAGATATTTCCAAGGCGTTTGATCGTGTGTGGCACGGTGCACTCGTTTCGAAACTTATTGCGTTTGGTGTCGGTAGTGATTTCTCTCGATTTACATATATCGAGCTTTCTTAAAGACCGATCTATACGTGTTGTTTTTTTTTCGATTTTAATGCTCGTAAAACCCAATGTTGTATGCTGACCCACAGACGGCTTGTGGAATCAGCGTCATCTGTAACCATGGGTGGTGTAGCTATTGAGGAATCAGACACTTTTGATGTTCTAGGCATGAAAATCCAATGTGATGTTCGTTGGAACCAACATGTTTTTCTGGTGTCAATAGAAGCATTCAAGTGTCTTGGTTTTTTAAAACGGTGCAAGTATTACTTCACCCCGTCTGGTCTTCTCACTATTTATACCGCCTATATCCGACCGAAAATGGAATACAACTCCCATATCTGGGCAGGTGCTTCAAGGTCTATCTTGAAGCTTCTGGATCGAGTGCAAAGGAGTGCGTTGAAGCTCATCAATTACAGAAGGGTAGCCAGCTCCATTGATTTATTGGAGCATCGTCGGAAAGTGGGTTGTGTATCATTGTTCTATCGATATTACCACGGAAAGTGCTCAGCTGAGATGGGTGAACTCATCCCTAAGACGCCGGTGCATACCCGTAGTACTCGCCTTTCTAGCAACTCACATCTGTTTATTGTCGACTGTCCAATGTATCGCACAACGCATTACAGAGAAAATTCGTTTCTCGGTCGAACTAGCCGTATGTGGAACAAACTCCCCGCATAAATCTTTCCAGTAGGCTATAGTTTAGAAAAGTTCAAATTAAATGTCCACAACCTATTTTCTCCTCATAACCTATTTTCCTAATACCAACACAATGCACTGCATTAGTAGGGGGAATCCCCTGAGTGTTAACTCAAGGTAAAAAATTACGTCGCGTAAGGCGTAACGCCCAATAATTTTTCGTTTCTAATATTTAAATGTGAGGTACCTTAATCAAACGGACACGATTTTATTTTTTTTTTGCGTAGCCGGCCGCCGTAGCGGCTTCGCTCAATAAAGCTTTTTTTGTATCAAGTCTTTTGCCCGGTTAAAATCACTTTATGGGGGTTGTCATGATACACATCGTTGGAAAGGTCTTTAATTGACCTTTAAAATAGTATTATATTCGTCTCGATCGGAATAGTAGTTTTTCAGATGTCTGTATGTTTCCACAAATCAATAAAATTTTAACAAAAATCCTGAAAAAAGTTAAAAAAAATTACAACATTAACCCTTAATATCTCTCTACGTCATGTTACACACCGTTGGAAAGGATAAGTAGTTTTTGAAAAGAAAAACTACTTTAATTTTAAACCCCTGCCACTCCCATACGGGGTACGTCCCCACGGGTTTGAATACCACACTCGAAATCTAACAGTCCAAGATTTAAGGTCATACATATATTTTTTTTAATTTAAACAAAGTTCGGTAAACTTTGTTTATGCCTTTATTGGCAAACTTTATTTTTACTTTTTGTAATTATATTTTAAAAACAAAAGATTCCTTCTTGCTTTAGGGTCGAACCAGAATCAAATTTCGTCAAGCAAGACGTAAAAAATACAAAAACAAACACACCAAATTGAAGTTTTTACCTCTGTTTAATTTATGTATCTCACATTTAAATATTAGAAACGAAAAACTATTGGGTGTTACGCTTTACGTACGTAATTTGATTCAGGTTGGACGCTTAAGTATAAAAAAATATACAGAGTTTCCAACGATGACCCTTAGTAATGCCACCAACAACAAACGGTGGGGCGAGATGCACTTTTTTTTGTCAGAATTGCTATGCAGCCTTCAATTCTTAACCGAGTTTAATTATTTTGTTTTGCTGCTGGTAGCTTATAAACGGATTAAAATTATTTTTGGCTAAAAATAATAGTTATTAATTACTTTGATTTTTTTTTTTTTTGTAAAAACAATTTTATTAACTATTTTTTTAGTGCAGTACAGCATTTAAATGCTCGTTTTTCACGTGAAAATCTGTAAAACTCCATATAAAAAACATAAATTTCACACTGCCTTTATAAAAGATAACAATTTTGCTAAAGAGGTATTCTGTTCGCTGTTGAAAAACCAGCAAAATACCCCTGTTAATGTTGCAGCAATACACATCTACACCATTCGCAACATTTTTTTTAATTGTGCAGCACATTTAGGAAGCGGTGAAATCTGATATTTAGAAATAAAAGGAAGCATTTATAAGTTGTTGGCAGTGTAAACAATAATTATTTTAGAAAAATAGGCAAAAATTACACAAAATATTATAAATTAAAATTATCTACCTACCTTTAATTTAAGCTAAATTACGTTCAGATTGAGCAAATATTAAATGAGATACGAGGGTCGCGCTGGAAAATGAAGTTATGTATAGACATTTTAAGAAAATTTTTTAAAAATATTCTTAGTCGATTTTTTCCAAGTTCAAACATTAAAAAAATGGTCCAATAGTTCTAACTATCTCCGTCCCGAAATATTCTTTACATTTCTATAGATTTTTTTTGTCCCAAAATAAACTTTACATTTTATTAAGCAGTGTTTTAGTTGAAATAATACAAGACAAAGTTAAAAAAAAACAATATTATCCCGAGTAAAAAAGCTTATATATAATTATATATAATTTGATAAAATTATATATATTTATATAAAATTATATATATTTATATAAAATTATATATAATTATGTATAAATTCATTCTTATAAAAATATTTTTATATATAATTATATATAATTAGATCTGCTTTATATAATTACATATAATTTTATAAACTTTTTTTTAGACGAAAAAAAATAAATAAAATAAGACCCAATTACATATAAAGTTAATGTTGTAAAGATTTCCAGAAAAAATAATTTTTTGTAATTGTTTTTTACTTTCATTAAAATAATACTACCCGAGTAAAAAAATTTATATATAATTATATATAATTTGATATAACTCACTTTTATCAAATTATATATAATTTGATAAAATTATATATAATTATATCCAGGAATTGGTGGATAAAATTTTATAAAATTAGATAAAATTATATCAAATTATATATAATTTGATAAAATTATATATAATTTTATAAAATTATATCCGAAAAATTTTTTTATATAATTTTATACAATTTGATGTAATTTTATAAAAAAATATATAATTTTATATAAAAAGATATATTTTTTTAGCGATATTCTTTCCTAAATTTTCTAAATTAATTGTTCATAATTACTCCTCATGTTGTTTTAAAGTAAAAAGGGTTGAAGTTAAATTTTTCAATAATTTATTTAAAAGAGCAAACAAACTACTAAGAAAACTTGTGTTTACAGATTCAATAACTTAATTACTAACAAAAATCATCACATTTTTCCAATAGAACACACGAATGAAATAAGTTTTGATTATATAAAAAACTTTGCACACGTCCGTAAAAAATTCACACAATTCACACGCTGCCGTCAAGGGTTTTGGTTTAAACAATGTCCCAATAATACCTTCAAAATTTGAACATGATGAGGTGATTTCTGTTACCAACTTAAGAAAATGGTGGTTATTTAATTCCATAGTCAGAGGTTTCGATCATTCACATTGTATATTTCATAGAGATGTTGATATAGATGTAATATTCCAAACATGAAAAGAAAAATTAAAATGTTTGTTTAGAATTGCATCAATATGGGGGTGTATATAAATATGAATTACTTACCTATATGCAATTTGGAAATAATGTTGCTAGCCAATTAATATTCTTATTTAAAAGGTCTTCTTAAATGGATTTTGAAGCTATTCTTTTGGTAATATAATAAAAACGTTAAAAAATATATCGGTTGATTTAGCATGCTTTTTATGAACTTCTAATTCCAACTTCCGAAATTGTTCCCACTTCTTGTCAAAAAATTTTCTAAAATGCATTATGACATTTGAAGGGCCTGTACGGATAATAAAAATACAGCAATTACAATCTTTACCATACCTCTTTTTAGATATATTTTGCTTACCTTTTAATTAGCGTTTTTTGATTTACTTAAACGACAATAGAACGTAAGGCTGATAGCGATTTATTTAACATGCTATTGTTCTAATTCCAGTTTCGAAAAATGTTGCCTTTCCTTGTCAACATAAAAAAATTGTGTGCAATTATTTAACATCCTTTTGTTGAACATCTTCTTGAATATTCTCACAGACATTTTTGATGGACCTGTAATAAAAATAAATTTACTTCAATTACATTTCTTACAATTCCTCTTTTTAGATTTATTCAACTTACCTTTTAATAAGCGCTTTCTTTTAAATATAAAATGACAACGTTTATCAAATAATAAAATTTTAAAATTATGAAAATTTTTTGAAGTTTAAAATTTTTTTTTTGATGTGAAAAGCAATTTTGAAAACAATTACAAAAAAAACAAACAGAAACATAAACACAAAAATAAATGACTAAAATTAGCACTGTAGCAACTTAAAAAAAATGTGGATAGTTCGCGACCTTAAAACCACAAAAAAATACATAGGTGCAAAAATAACCTTATTGTTCTAAGTTCGCGAGCTATGAACGACATGAATTTTGTTTTCAGCTTAAAAAAATACTCACTTAATGCACTTGCACGCAAAAAAAATTTTGCCAAGTGTTTAGAAGGAATCACGTTAACAAGATTTTTGCGAATATTATGCGAAAACTAATAACATTTTACCAAGATTCACTCGTGAATTTATTTTGGTCTGAATCGTGTCTTATGAAGGCAGACGGACGGACATTCATAAAATGTCTTAAAATCGATCATGGATCAATAATATAAATACACTTTATGGGGTCCTAGACCGATTTTTATATGCGTTACACACGGATGAACAATAAAGTATACCCCCATACTATGGTTGGAGTGTATAAAGTATATAACATCTGCACAACCAAATTTATTTTTTCGCATCAAAAAAGATGTATATAAAATTATATATTATTATATAAAGCAGATATAATTATATCTAATTATATATAACGATATTTCAGTAAAAATAAATTTTTTATATAATTTGATATAAATTTATAAAATTTTATCAAATTATATATAATTACCCAGTCAGAAAAATACAAAAGGGCCAAGGTTGGCAAAGCGTTGGTGCCAGTATTACCAACGTTGGCCGATAACACGGTTTGCAACTAATACTGTACAGTGGCATTGTTGGATTGATAACGCCAGATGGGGCTCGGGCCAATTGTTTTTTCTGGTGTTGGCAGACTGTTGGCAAAACAAAAAACACTGTACATCACCAGTGTCATATTTTTAAGTAATACTACGCTGTGCCAAAGTCGGATTTACAAAAAATACTGTACAGTGCTATTGTTGGATTGATAACGCCAGATGGGGCTCGGGCCAATTGTTTTTTCTGGTGTTGGCAGACTGTTGGCAAAACAAAAAATGCTGTACATATTTAATAATGGAATGGACATATTTAATAAGTCCAAAAAAGGTTTTTGGACATTAATGGAAAGAGTTTTTGCAAGAAATTACACCACTAAGCCATTTATAATAGCATTAAACTTTGGAAATTCAAAACCGTATTTTGCTGAAGAATTTTTGTCTGAATTTGTATCCGAAGTTAATACTTTAACTAATGAAGGTACACACAAAAATTAGAAAAAAAAATTAAATATTTTTTTTTTACTTATATTATTAAAGGTGTCGAGGTCCACGGAAAACAATTTACATTTAAAATATTAGCTTTTTGTTGTGATATGCCTGCCCAAGCGTTTATCAAGTGTACCAAGTAGGGCTGTCAAACGGGATCGGTTTTTTAAAATCCCGGGATTCGGGATTTGAAAATCGAAATCCCGGGATCCCGGGATTTTTCGGGATCGCGGGATTTTTCGGGATCCCGGGATTTTTCGGGATTCCGGGATTTTTCGGAATTAAATTTCTTTGATTATAAGAGTAAAAAAATAGTAGACTCTTTATGTTTCAATTTTATTGTGCATATTAAGAGGGATACTGTGGGTTAGTTGGTAGCGTGCTAGCCTATTAAACAGGTAGTCGAGGGTTTGATTCCCACGAAAACCCTTTGGTATATTTCGCTACAACGAAATTATTAAAAAAATATTTCTAATTATTCTTATTGTTATTTAAAGGCAATTAAAAAATTAAGTATACGTCACTTATGCAGTTTTCAAGTAATTATTAGTATTAAATATTTAGCAATGAACTAAAAATGGGGGGTTTGTTATGGAAAAGGACAACTTTAATTTGCTTTTGGTTTCATCCCATTGCGATTATGGTTGTTGCACTGTATAATTTTAAAACTAATTTAAAGAAAATTTAAAATAATAAAAACATTTAAAGGGGAAATGTAATAATATAATACATTAGACTTGCATTTTTTTGTATAAAAAGATTTTTTCTTCCAATTTTGAACGTCCCGGAAAATTTTTATTCTCCTAGACCTAAAACTTATGTACAAATTCGAGGCCAATCGGATTAAATTTACCCGTGGCGCCCATCGATCAAAGTTTGAGTGTTTTAGAAAATTTTCGCCAAAACCTGCAAACTTTGGTCAAAGGGCTCCGTGACTGTGGCTTAATGGTTAGTGCATTGGACTATTATTCAGCAAGCCTGGGCAGAATTCTCAGCTCAACAAAATTCGTGGCCAGCTTCGTTGAAAATTCAAAAAAAGTTTAAGTTTTAATTTGTTGATGTAAATGTAACAATATTTGAACAAAATTTTATTTTTAAAAATAAATTCTCATACATTTTTAATACTTAAAAAATCCCGGGATTTGAGCTTAAAAATCCCGGGATTCGGGATTCATTTTATGACAAAAATCCCGGGATTTCGGGATTCGGGATTTCGGGATTGACAGCCCTAGTACCAAGGGTCACACAGGTTTTTTTTCTTGTGAAAGATGCACCGTCAAAGGAGAAACAGTAAATAAAACACGCATTTTTAAAGAAATAAATTGTGAACAACGTACGCTCCAGTCGTTTAGAGAAAAGGCTAACGCTGAGCACCATTTAGCTAAAGAAACCAGTCCACTTCTCGATATTTCTAACTTTGACTTAATAAAGTCCGTCGTTTTGGATGAAATGCATATGTTGTACCTTGGAATTGGAAAAACGTTACTTCAGAAACTTATTTTTAAGAATCCAGATTCTTATATTTCCGAAGAAAACATAGCAATTATGCAACAAAATTTTTTTAAAAATATCTAAAGATATTACAGCTGAGTTCCAAAGAAAAACGTTTGATTCAATGGATTCAGGAAATTGGAAAGCTACACAATATCGTTTTTTTTATTATATGGCGGAGGGATAGTTTTGAAAAATGTATTGAAATCTAATCAGTACAGACATTTTTACTTCTTTTTACAGCTTGTCGAATTTTGTCATCTAGCAAATTTGCTACATTAAAAGCTGATTATGCTAAGCAGTTATTAAGGAAATTTGTTGAACTTATGTCATATTTTTATGGACCAAAATCACATACAATGAATATTCACAACCTCAGTCATATCGCAGATGACGTTGTTAATATAGGGGCGCCGCTATCTCAATTTTGCGCGTTTGATTTCGAAAATAGCCTAGGTTTTATAAAAAGTATTATAAATTCTCCAACCAACCCCATCGGAGAAGTTCAAAGAAAACTTCATATTTTTCGATCAAACGATTCATCAAATAATTTTCCATTGCTTTATCTTATCAATAGAAGCTTAAAATATTCTCTTGGAAAATTTTTAAAAACCTCGGAAATAGGAGTTACTTTTAGCTTTGTTATTATCGAAGGCAATAAAATTTCACCACTTCCTCCTGATAACGTATGCTTACTAAGAAATGGAAATGTTATTACGGTTAACGAAATTTTTAGTAGGAAAGTGTCGAATTTCAAATGTGATGATATATTTTTTAAAGGCAACGTTTTTCTTGAAGATACTGATTTTGTGGAATATCCAATTCCATCAAGTGAAATAGGATTGTATGATGTTAAAAAATTAGATGAAAATAACACTGAAATTAACATAAGTATGGTAGAATTCAAGTGTATTCTTACTACATGTGATGATAAAACAATTGCTATTACTCTATTACACTAATTTTAATAATATATATGTAAATTATTTAATAACTCTTTGTTTATATAATAAAAGGTGTAATAAAAACAATATTTAATCGAAATCCAACCGCTTAAAAATAATTAATAAAAAAATAAATGGTCGTAAATGTTGTATAAAATGTACTGGCAGAGTACAATTCTGTTTGTAATTGCCAACGTTGAAACGCTGTTGGCATTTCCAATAAATCCAGTGTTCAGCCAGTACAATATTTTTTGTACGGTTGGCAGTTTCTGATTGGGTATATATAATCTTTTTTACTCGGGTACTAATACTTTTCCTTAATTCTTTAATTCTGTTAACAGTTAACAAATAATTTTGCATACTTTTACAGTTAGATTGTGGATTTGAAATTAAATAATTCCAAGTTTGACCATTTTAAAATCGAACCAAAATTAAGGTCAACTTTAAGGTCAGTGACGAGATGTATGTGAGTTGCAAACACCCGTTATTTTTCCACGACAAAACTCATAATTTCCTAATATTTTTACATTTTCATTTGGGTACAATTTGTAAAATCTTTCGTTTTTGATTCTAGTAAGGCCCAAGGTAAATTTATACAAGGTAAGATCCAATAACCTCACTTTTCCTCCATAGTAAGTTTTTTGACAAATTTGAAAACAATAATATTTACGAATTTTCAAAACGAAATAAAAATATTTTGTTCGGTATAAATGACTTGAGTTTACACTACACTTTTTATGCTTAAAAATATTTAAATTTTTTTCTAATTTTTATCGTGGAAAATAAAAGAATTTCGTTTGAATTTCAATATTTTTTTATAATTTAGTTGTTTTCTAAAATTTGAAAGTCTTAAAAAGCGTTTAAAATGGGTTATGTGTGCACTGAACATTTAAGTCATTTTTGCCGACTAAAATGATTTTGAAAGAAAATTGTTATCATTTACGTCACTAAAATATTACCTTATATAAATCTACCTTGGTAAGGCCCTAATATTTCAAATTTTGCAATCATCTTGTTGTCTCTGAAAAAATAACAAAAAAAAAAATAGAAACAAAAACCTTAAAAAATCAAAACAACAAAAAACAAAATAAAAGAAAAAACTTCGAAATAAAATTCAAAAATAAAGAAAAACTTCAAACATGTTTTTTTTTCCAAACTTCAAAAATTATAAAAATTAAAATTTAATTTTCAAATAATATAAAAAAATTAACAAAACGCGAAGAAACATTGCAATTGAAAGGTAAAAAAAATATATTTTGATTTGCAATATAACATATTGATTCTTTTCGTATTTTCAGCATTTTGACTGTCAAAACATTCCGACGGAAATTATTGAACTTTCTTGCACACACAAACTTTGACCATCAAGAAAAGATATCCTGCCCTTGCCAAAATTTATGCGATTTTTTACAGCTGATGCCACGATGATGGCAATCGCAATCTCAAAGCCAGAAGCTGAGTTCTCTATTTATATGGGCAAACAAGTTTCACGATGAAGGACCGTGTAATATGTATGTATTTGAACTGCAGCCCTTACAAAATGCAAACAAAGAAAAACTGGTACATATTTAAAAGGTTTGGTGGTGTAAAATTTGCGCACGGCAATTTTAGGTAAACATGGTGTTCTATAATTTTTTCTATTTTATTTATATTAATGTACATTTTTTGTAAAATTTTATTTTATTGAGTAATAAAAAATTAAAAAACACATTAATTTGCTTTAATTTTAATATAAAAAAAACCCAAATGCATAGCCTCTATTATATCTAACTTTATAAAATCATATCTTTTTTTATATAATTATATCAAATTATATAAAAAACTTTTTCGGATATAATTTTATCAAATTATATATAATTATATGAAATTATATATAATTTGATATAATTTTATCTAATTTTATAAAATTTGATCCACCAATTCCTGGATATAATTATATATAATTTTATCAAATTATATATAATTTGATAAAAGTGTTTATATCAAATTATATATAATTATATATAAAATTTTTTACTCGGGATACTAATCTCGTGTACTAAAATTGTAACAACCCGAGTAAAAAAGTTTATATATAATTATATATAATTTGATATAAACCATTTTATCAAATTATATATAATTTGATCAAATTATATATAATTATATCCAGGAATTGGTGGATAAAATTTTATAAAATTATATAAAATTATATCAAAATATATATAATTTGATAAAATTTTATGAAAATAGATCCGAAAAAGTTTTTTATCTAATTTGATATAATTTTATAAAAAAAATATAAAATTTTATATAAAAAGATATGAGGCAACCCACAAATAAATTTATCCCATAATATTACTTTTTCATAGATTTCCATTATTGAATTAAAAACAAGAATTTATTCGACTAAAAATATTTATTGTTAGTAAATATAGTATTAACACTGTATATTATATACACTATAATTTGTTATTTGTTGAAGAGTTAAAACTCCCTGTATTTTGTAATTTATAAAAATAATAATATATTCGATAAAGTTACACCAAAAAACAAAAGGTATTCCTTACATAGTCTCAAGATTAACAACTACCACCACTATCATACGTCAAAATGATGGTATCCAATTGATGATAGAGCAATAGCTCTATTATAGATTGCAAGCAATCCAATGTTTAAATGATACTTACAATCACAAATGCCACATTGAACATCCTCCGTGATAGTAGGGGAGTTGTTAATCTAGACCGTGTTAGGGAATTTAATGAAAACGTTAAAAAACATATGTACGTGTTTTCAAAAATAACGATTTTTAATAATGTAATGTATGCAGTGTTATAATTTATTGTGGTATTGAAGAACTTCTATAATCCTTTTTGAAAAATTGTTGCCACTCTTCGTCAGAAAATATTTGGAATTTGTACGCACTACGACATCTTCTTTAATTATCTTATGACGAACCTGTAACAAATATAGATTTACGTCAGTTACAATATTTTTAACAATTCTCTATTAAGATATGTTATATTTACCTCTTAATTCGCGTTTTTTAAACTAAAAGCGGCAATATTTATCATTTGCTTAAAAATTTTTAAAATTTATGAAAATTTTTTGAAGTTTAAAAATAAACAATTTTTTTTTTGATGTTTCAAATAATTTGAAAACAATTACGAAAAATAAAGAGAAATATGAAATAGTAGAACAAAAATACTTGTTTAAATTTTGTAATATAGCAATGCATTAAAAACAAAAGAAATTGAAGAAAACATAAGATAAATATGAACGACATGAATTAGTGAATTGTTTTTTCGGCTTAAAAATGCTCACATTATAAATGTTCGGATGCTGCAAAATAATACCAAAATCTGTCCATCACACATTGTTCCAACACAATCTAGCTAAAATCTCGCTCAAATAAGATTTTGCGCAAATATTTAGTATTGAATAGAAAGGTACAGAGCTATATAAAAGTTTAAACGAGACTACAGCTTAGACGAGAATAGGCTAAAAAATATAAAAAAAAACTTTCACGTAAACCACGAATATATATTTTCACCCTATGCGAAACGTACCACGTTGTCAAAATTACGAACTTAACATACCTTTGACCATAAGATATATTTGTATAACTTCAGGTGTCTAGCTATTTTATTTTGGACAAAACCGTGTCTTATAAAGACAGAAGGAGATTCATAGAATGTCTTAAAATCGATCATGGATCAATAATATACATAAATATACTTTATGGGGTCCTAGATCGATATTTCGTTGCGTTACACGCAGAATGGCATAGTAAGTATACCCCCATACTGTGGGTGTAAAGTATAAAATATATAACGTATGCATATCTTAATATATTTTTTTCGCATCAAAATAGATGTATTCAAAATTATATATAATTATATAAAGCAGATATAATTATATATAATTAGATATAATGATATTTCATTAAAAATAAACTTATATATAATTATATATAATTTGATAAAAATTTATATAATTTTATCAAATTATATATAATTATATAAAAGCTTTTTTACTCGGGAAAATAAATTAAAAATATTTGCAAGATGTCTCTATTGCATCCATAATGCATTTATTAAAAACCATTAAAAGGGCCTCTAAGCGTGAAATTTCTTATTTCATACGCCGTAATTATTTTCATCTTTTCGACCATAGTGGACACCATGCCTGTTTGTAACGTCGAAAACAAGTTGTCGCATTTATCTGGATGCATTTTATTGAATCCAATTGCAAAGCTATAAAGAATTTCTAAATTATTGATATGTCCCGATATGTATTAACAAAAAAAACAAAGCTTTTTAAAAAAATCCTCCATAATACCAGCTAAAATATAGAAATCCCAGCTAAAATATAAGATTATTTTGGGACAGAGGTAGTATTTAGTAATCAAAAAATTTTTCCAACAACTTAAACAAAAATTAAATTTTTCATTTTTTTTTAGTGTTTTTATCGGCGTATGCCATTTCTGTTTGTTTTTGAAAAAAAAAAAACATTATATTTCTAAAGATTATTTTTAATGTGGATTTATTCCAGACCATGGTTTCTGTAGCCACCTTACGTCTTCAGTGGAGAAAATTACATTAGATTTAAATTGTTTGATTTTTGTAAGACTGTTTTTTCTAAATGTTTTTTCATCAACAGACTTAACTCTGATTGGAATCGAACCCACGTTCATGAAATTTTTCATCAGTTTGTAAAGCTAGTACCTTACCATCTAGGCTATCGCTCTGCTTGACAAACTAACAGCAGAAGATGGTTCGTATATCATTACAGATGTTAAGTGTGTGAAGTCAACAGAAGATTTTTATTTTACACATACATTATTACGATCCTTAGAAACAACAACATTCCTTAATCTCTCTTTGTCTCGTTTTTGCACATTACAATTTTAGCGCTGAATTATTTGTTTATACACGTTAAAGATGAGTGCATATATTTGAGACTACTTGCCCGTAGGGCGACATATATTTTCATATATTTTTGTCAATTCTGTATTTTAGTGTTTTTCTTCTGACCAGCAAAAAAAAAAATTTTTACAATTTTTTCATTTTGTCAAAAAAAAAGAAAAAAATTGTCTAAAAAAAAATCAAAAAAAGTTTTTGTCAAAAAAGAAAAAAATTTTGACAAAAAGATAAAAAATTTGTCCAAAAAAAATTTTTGTCAAAAAAGAAAAAAAAAAAATTGTCAAAAAAAGTTGGTAAAAAATTTTAAAAACAAGGGCTTGTTTTTAAATATTTTTTTAAGCATTCTAAGTGCTCAGTGTGTATTAAAAATATTCTACACCATTTACAGATGTAATTCGTTAAAGATCAATTGTAATTCGAAGATTCTACTGGTAATTCGAAGATTCCATTTGTAATTCGAAAATTCCATTTGTAATTCGAAGATTCTACTTGTAATTCCAAGAATTTATTTATAATTCGAAGATTCCATTTGTAATTCAAAGATTCCAATTGTAATTCGTAAAAGATCAATTGTTATTCGTAAAAGATCAATTGAAGGGCTTACTGCAAGAACTTGATAAGCAACATTTATTTTTTTCATGTTTTTCGCCTTCAGCTGATGTTCCATAGACAGATTTTGGGCAGAAGTCTTGCTTTAACCTTTCCTACAAGTTTATTGAGAATAAAGTTCTGCAAAAGTTATATTTTCTACATTATTTTAAAAGTTTTAAGGCAAAAACCACCATAAAATGAAATGTTGCTTATCGAATTCTTACAATAAGCCCTTCAATTGTAATCCGTAAAACATTAATTATAATTCGTAAAAGATCTATGATTATTTCCGGATGCTTCGTTTTTGAATGCCCATTAATATACATATGTCTTGAAAATATGAATAGAAATCTTGTATAGATTACAAAAAAATATTTTACAATCCTGAAACATGCGATTTTGGTCCAAAAATTCTAATCAGAATTTTGGACCAAAATTTGCATTTTTAATTTGCTTGATTTTCCCTAAAATTAGCCTTTAATGGCCAACGTCCGGAATGTCTTTTGATATAATAGGGCTTTGCAGATCTTGTAGAGATTATGAAAAAGGATAAAAAGTTTTGAATACAATTCTCACATTTAATAATCAGCTCTTCAATTCATATGCACACATTAGTTTGTAAAATATATCTACAAAATTGATTGAATAAAATAAAAATCGAAATAAAAGTTATTTCTTGATTAATTAAACAAATCAAAAAATAACTTTTATTTTAAGGTTGAAAATAAAAATCCAAATATTAGACCGAATTTACATAAGGCAATTTTAATTGCGGCAATTCTTATTTTCTAGTGTATCAGAGAGAGAGGGAAGAATTTTAGATCTCTCTCTGATACACGATAAAATCAGAATTGCCGCAATTAAAATTGCCTTATGTAAATTCGGTCTTAACCGAAAAGTTTGAATAAAAAAATAAAAATTAATTTTAAGAAAATTTTGCAGATTTTTGTTAATTTTTAACTAAAATGTGTCTTCATATATTTGCTGTTAAATAATTAACACAATTTTTTTAATTTTTTTGGTCGATTTTTATGAAATCATAACGGTTATTCTTTGTCCCTGATTGTAATTCGTAAAAGATCAATTGTAATTCGAACAAGATCCATTGTAATTCGTAAAGATCAATCCTAATTCGTAAGAGATCAATTGAAATTCGTAAAAGATCAATTCTAATTCGTAAACCACAAAAAAGAAAGTAATCAAATAATACTTGAAGAAAAAAAATCGAGTTTAACTGATTTTAAAAAATAATGATTTATATTAAAAAACGCATTTTATTTTTCGACAGTAAAAAAAATTCGGTTTTTGAATAGTCAAGATTAAAAAATAACCGACCGTTGCAAAACACAAAAAACCGGTTTTGGAAAACCGGCGAAAGATGCCCCCTAAACGGTTAGATTAAATTTTTAGTGCTAACGGATTTAAACTAAAGAAAATAAATTTAGTTGTCTCAAAGTCTTTAAGTTTTGTTGAATGATGTAAAGGAATTATTTTACTTTATTTGTATTTTAGATTTGGAGTCAACGTCTTGTCGTTTTTATATCGCTAAAAAATGGCACCGTTAGCAGGTTCTTCGTTTTCCATAGACACTTGGAAAAATGATCCACCAGATGTGGAACTCAAATGTTTTCTACCCAATGGCATATTTCTGACAATATATGTGCCAGCCACTGCCACAATAAGAGAAATTAAAACGGTAAGTCTTTTGTATAAAATGGACAACCTGTGATAAAATGGATTCGATCTAGCTTTCACTTTTAATTGTATCTGATCTGTCAGATTTCAAATTTGGTTCACATTTTTGGGATATTTTCAAAAACAGATCCAACATAACCAAACAGATCAAGAAAATGTTGACCAAATTCGAGATCTGATTAAAATCAATTACATTTAATTAGACTTGAGCAGATCAGACAGCATATTTGTTTGGTTTTTCGAGCAATTTTTAGTTAACGAGAAATATTGCCTATTTTTAAAAGGTCCATTTTATCGTAAACTGAAAGTTTCTTGGAAAATCCAATTTCATGTTGGTTATCTACAGGTTTTTCTTATCGCAATTTAAAAAAAAATATTATACATGCAGTAAAAAATTTATAGGACCAGTGTTATTTTTTTTGAAAATGAGTTTTATTTTTATTTTGTTACAACAAAACTTTTTTTTAGGAAATGGTCATACAATCAAAAAAATATCCGCTTAACAATCTGATCAAAGATGCTTGCGACTATGAAGTCAGTGGTATATCAGCCATTGCCTTAGTCGAACCATTTACAGATGAAACAAAACGTTTATGTGAAGTTCAGCCTTATTTTTGCCTTTTACGTCTGGGTGAACGTAGTGATACCACCACAATATCCAGTGATTATGAACTTTCCAAATTAGTCAGTAACATGATTGGTAAATCATTTGAAGACTACAGTGCCCAACGCAGTCCCGAAGAAGATAATTTTCGTCGTAAAATGTCATTGCTATGCGATGAAATTGAATTGGAACGTTCCAAATATAGTTGGGCTGAAAAGTTACTTTATGAACATCCACTACGTTTGGCCAACACATCAGTTATGCCCGATATAATACGAACACGTTTTCGAAATTCAAATTTTCTAGTTGTTGTTAAATTGGAAAATGATGAAACATCATTTACGATCTCAGTAAGTGAACAGCACACACCACGCATCCTAGTAGATTTCGCACTACAAAAAGTACGAAAGTCTCAAATTAAAGTTAGTGATCGGGCATCAGATTATATATTAAAAGTACGTGGACGAGAAGAGTATTTGTTTGGTGAATATCCATTGATACAGTTCATTTATATACAGGTAAGTTGATTGATTGATGAACAATTTAAAAATTACATATTTTGTGATTATTAAAACTCAACAGGAAAGTCTTTCTGGTTCTGATGTTCCCAATGTGGTCCTTAAACCCATACACACATTACCATCTTACATTAGTTATAAACAAGAATTAAATGCTGCCCCCAAGAGACCACCAAAACCAGAAAGCTTACGACATTTCTCAAATGAAATGGTCAAGCGTAATGTTAAAAATTCTTGGGATATTCAAGAAAACTTTCGTCTAAGATTACATCGTATCGATAATGTTAATTGTGATTTGGTACGTGGTGTCAAAGTGGGTGTTCACATTGGCCTCTATCATGGTGAACATAAGTTGTGCGCCCAACATTCAGTCGAAATAGCTAGTAGTAATAATCGTTCATTTACCTTCGATAAAGATATAATCTTAGATATTCCCATGCGAAACTTGCCACGTATGACTAGACTGTGTATGGTCATCTTTGAAGTGACAAGAACATCACGCTCGAAAAAATCCTCAAATACCAGCAAAGAGAATACGATTTTAAAAGATGGTAATGTAAATAAGAACTCATTGGCCTGGGTCAATACCACACTCTATGATTATCAACATCAGTTGAAAAATGGTTGCCTAACTCTACACACCTGGACATATGCCGACGATATACAATCAGATGAAATATTTCATCCTCTGGGAACCATTGAACCAAATCCACGTAAAGATGAGTGTGCTGTGGTACAACTCACATTCCATAGTTACGGTTATGATAATATACAGTATCCTTCGGAAGAGGCTGTTTTACAATATGCCACTAGTTTAGCCGCTTGTAATGAGCCCTTAAGCCGTGGATCATCTCAGGATGCTGCGGCTACAGTTAGCAGAGTTTTAGCACAGTATTCGCGTACTATTAATAAACTTTATGAAATGCATGATCAAGATCGTAATGATATATGGGAGAAAAGGTACAAATACACACATTATTGATATTCAATTCATTTCCTAAATTGTATGTTTTTATTTGTACATTAAATTTTTTTATTAGATATACTATCAAACAGGACGAGCCGGAAGAACTATCCATTTTACTACATTGCGTGAATTGGAATGAACGTGATGAAGTTGCTGAAATCTGGTATTTGCTGAAAGAATGGCCTACAATACCAGTCGAACGTTCTTTAGAATTACTTGATTATGCTTATCCAGATCCAGCTGTTCGTAATTTTGCTATACGTTGTCTAAATAATTTAAAGTAAGTGGAGATTTTTTTTATTATTCTATTTGAAATTACATATTAAATTTGGTGGCACTTCTATATTTATAAAAAATCCCATCTCTTTGGTGTGATAACCTAGGCAGTTGGGGCCTCCATTGGCCCAATATCTAAATGATAACGCCAGTACACTAATACACTAATTACAGGATTTTACAAGATGCAACTTTATGCACCCACCTCTTAATAACGACCAGAACTATCGATCTTATATGATTATTTCCGTGCTATTAGGAATGTTTTATAATTGATTTTTGTTTTATTTTGATTTTTGTTGTGCTAGATTGGCCAAATGTTTTTGTTGAAATTTAAAAAAAAAAATGTTCGCAGGGCTCCAAAGGTTAAAAGGATCAAATTTGGCTCAAATTGATTTAAATGAAAGTTTGTCTCAATCTTTATGAAAGTGTCAAGGGAAAGAAATTTTAAAATTTTCATAAAAAATTGGCTAGATTCACTTCAAAAGTGATTACCCTTGCAAAAGTGCAAGATTGCAAATTATTTTAACAAAAAAATATTCGCACTTTATATTAGTACCCAGCAAAAAAAGAACATACTAAAATGTTAATAAAAAGTAGTTCAACTGCTGCTAAAGTAGTTCTAACTTTGCTGAAACTCTAGTGAATTTAACAAGGCGGTGTCGCTCAAAATAAGTAGTTTTTTTACATTTTTTAAGTACATATAAAGTAGTACTCAAACTGTTGTCATAGTTTAAGTTTTTGTATGTAAAGTTTAATTACATCTTTAAGATCACTATTTAAGAGCATTTTTGCACTACTTAAAAAGTGTATTTTTAGAATTCATTAGGAAGTAGATTTAGTAAGCGATTCTGACGATGCTAATGTTCTAATAACATTACTAAACATCGAAAATGCGACTGGGACGCGACCTTATACACTTGATTACATTAGATCTGCTGGTCAAAAATCCGGTCTCCGCATTTTTCCAACACATCAGGTTTTTGAGAAAATTGTGGTCAAAGCTCAAAAAAATCGCCGTTTTGGGTTAAGCTAAAACTTTCCTCTTTAAGATGCAGAACTCATTTGGTCAGTCTCCCTAACTTTTTGGGCACCAATTGTATTTCAATGCTGTCATATCAAAAAAAAAGTTTTTGGGGGAAAACACTTTATTAAAAGATTGGTGCTCCAAAGGTTGAAGCGACTGATGAATTGAGTTATACGTCTTTAAGAGCAATGTTTGAGCTTTACCCTTAAAACGTATGGAGACCGGATTTTTGACCAGGAGAATAATTGTAATCATGTTTATAAGCCTTGTACTATAAGGTGGCGTTCCATTCGAATAAGGTTTTTTTTTCATATGATTTGTAGCGGCAAAAATCGTTTTTATTTTTGAGAACAAGACATCATTGAGAGATAATTGGTGCCCTAGGGGCTAAGGCGACTGACCAAAAGAGTTCAGAATCCTTAAGAGCAATGTTTAAGCTTAAGCCTCGACTTATTTTTAAGTCGCTATCATATCGGGTTCACCCGCTATGATTTGGCAAAAATTAACAAAACGGCGATTTTTTTTTAACTTTGACATCAATTTTCTTAAAAACTTGATGAGATGGAAAAGTTTGGAGACCAGATTTGTGATGAGTAGAACAATTGCAATTAACCGTGTAAGGTCGCGGACCAGTCGCATCAATAAAAGTGTTCGTACCTCAAAAAATTGGTCCAAGTTCAGGACTTTATACTTCATCCGACATAAAATTGTTTCGTTTGCTTGACAAAAAAACAATGATCGCTAAAAAATTGCGTTTTAGAGGTTGGTTCGCTTCTCCAAGGTGAAACTTTTCCCCTCCGTTCCGATTTTAACCTACCTAGGACTATAAAAAATATTTTTACCAAACGTCAGGTGGATAGCTGTTTTTTTTGGGACTACATAGTGTTACATACAGACAGACGGAGGGATGTTCATAGAACTTCTCAGAATCGATCACTGATCAATATAATATATCGTCACCAACAATCCGACACATTTTGCTTTTTTAAAATAGCAGCGAAAAACGTTGTGAAACATTTTTTTTATTTTGTTTATAAGTCCGTCATTTTTCATCGGATAGGTCTGAATTTTTGGAAATGGTTTCAGTTAATGAATTGTATCACAACTAGCAAATCACATTTTGATAATTTTATAGGGGGACAATGCATCACAATCAATAACTTGATTTTAAAAAAAGTGTTGTCACTTTGTTTTGCATTTTAGGCGACGATTCTCTTTATGGGGAATGACAAAGTGAGTGTACCCCCTATACTGTAGTTAAAAGGTAAAAAAACAAAATCAGTTTAAGATTAAACAAATTAAAAATAAAAAAAATGTTTTTATTTCTGGAATTGTAACCTATCAAATATTAACTTTTTGCCTTTCAATTATATATAAAACTATAGTTTAGACTAAAACTCTATTAAATAAATTTAAATAAATATGTTCTTTTCATTACGTTTGAAAAATATTAAAAAAAAAAACTCATTCCGACTATAGTGTTCTAAAGTAGTGGAACCCATATTATTGTCCTTCTTATTGACATATTTGGATGTTATTTTAAACTACTTTTTTTGCAACAAAAAATATTCACTAATTGCTACTTTTAATGTAGTTTAAGTCTACTTCGTTTTGAACTACTTCGATTTTTTTTTGCTGGGTAGTTATATTGACGGTATTCACATCAGAATTTTTTTAACTCCTGCGTAGTGCAAAATGCGACATTTATTACAAGAACCACATAAAACTATTTTGCGTTTCATTTAATTACATGTGTTTGTTTGCAAGGGTAAAATTTGCTGATGTGAATACCGCTAGTATTGTTACTCTTTGAAAAATAACAAGCAAATTAAGTAGCAATTTTGACATTTTGCAATTTTGCAAGACTTAAGTAAGTGGCTGAAGTAAATCTTGCACTATTGCAAGAGTAAAAATTTCCTAAATAATTACCCTAAATAATTTTAATATTTCTGAAAACATACATTTACATTTTGTTTAATTAAAAAAAAATTCTAAAATAATACATTTCTTTGTTTACTCTATAGAGACGAAGAACTTCTACTCTATCTGCTACAACTGGTTCAAGCCATGAAACATGAATCTTATTTAGATTGTGCTCTCACTACGTTTATCCTAGAACGAGCTTTGCGTAATCAACGTATTGGCCATTATTTCTTTTGGCATTTACGTTCCGAAATGCAAACTCCATCAATGCAAACACGTTTCGGTCTATTACTCGAAGCATATCTCAAAGGTTGTAAACCTCATGTACCGCTGTTGCGTAAACAGTTACAAGTATTGGAAAAACTTAAACAAGGATCTGTGTTAGCCAAAAAGGGCAGTAAAGAAAAAGTTCGAAATCTCTTACAAGATTTTCTACGCAATCAGCGAAATAGTGGTGTCTTCCAAAGTATACAGAATCCATTGAATCCCAGTTTTCGTTGTAAAGGTGTTAAGCCAGAAAAATGTAAAGTTATGGATTCAAAAATGCGTCCCCTCTGGATTGTATTCGAAAATGCCGATCAAAATTGTAATGATATTTATATAATATTCAAAAATGGTGATGATTTAAGACAAGATATGTTGACGTTACAAATGTTACGAGTAATGGATCAGTTGTGGAAAAATGAAGGGTAAGTAGCGTAGGCACTATTTATTTTATTTGTTTAAATTCTAACCAACAAAAAAAAATCTTTAGCATGGACTTCCGTATGAATATATACAATTGCATAAGTATGGAACGACGTTTGGGTATGATTGAGGTGGTACTCAATGCAGAAACTATAGCCAATATACAAAAGGAAAAGGGTATGTTTTCCGCAACGTCACCCTTTAAAAAAGGTTCCTTATATAGTTGGCTTAAGGAATATAATAAAACTGAAGAAGAAATGAACAAAGCTGTTAAAGAATTTACTTTAAGTTGTGCTGGTTATTGTGTAGCCACATATGTTTTGGGTGTTGCCGATCGTCATTCAGATAATATTATGGTTAAAAGAAATGGTCAAGTAAGTTTTAGAGTTTTTCAAAAAATAAATATCAAACAACAAAATAATTTGAAATTGTTTTTTTTATTATAACTTAGCTTTTCCATATTGATTTTGGCCATATATTGGGACATTTCAAAGAGAAATTTGGTGTACGGAGAGAACGTGTACCATTTGTGTTGACTCATGATTTTGTTTATGTTATTAATAAGGGTCGTGCTGATCGCATGGCTGATGAATTTCGATATTTCCAAGAAATGTGTGAAAAGGTAAGGATTTTTAAAACATTATTATGATTTGCATTTGTTAATAAATATATATGGACTTATTTTTTTTAGGCATTTTTGGTTTTACGCAAACATGGCTGCCTTATTCTCTCCTTATTTAGTATGATGATATCAACAGGACTGCCAGAATTATCATCTGAAAAGGATTTAAACTATTTAAAAGAGACTTTGGTAAGTTTTTTTATACCCTCCACTCTAGTGATAGAGGGTATATATAAGTTTGTCATTCCGTTTGTAACTCATCGAAATATCGTATAAAGTATATATATTCATGATCCCCGATCGATTTTAAGACATTCTAGCGATGTCCGTCTGTCCGTCTGTCAAAATATTACACGTAGATGACTGAAACTTAACATATTTATTGGAAGTTCTCCCGAGAAGTTTGGTATTGCATTTGAGCGATATCGGTTCAAAAGTTATGAACGAAAATGTAAGGACACCTCAAAAATTTTAGTGCATTCAACATAACCTAAAAATACAAAATGCTTTAATTCGGCTGCTGGTTGACTTATGTGAACATATTTGAACACCAAATGGTATTTAAACAAGTACAAACATATTTTTTGACAAAAAAAGAAAAAAATCGCGGATTTTTTTATACCAAATTTTTTTCGCGAAAATTTTTTTTCAAATTTTTTTTTTTTTTTCAAAAGTAATTTCCTTTTAAGTAAAGTTTTTGCAATAATCTTTTAGAAATTGTGGAGGGTATCACTACATTCGGCAAGGCCGAATTTAACTTTTTTACTTGTTTAATTTAAAAACGAATTTTGATTCCATTATACCATTTACAGATGTAATTGTAAAAATATCAATTTTAATTCGAAAAAGATCAATTGTAATTCGAAAAAGAGTGAGATTGGTTAATTCGGCTATGCCAAATCTTTTATACTCTCCAAAATGTAAACATATCCCGGCAGAAACTGCCAACCCTACAAACAAAATAGTCATGGCAAATCAAAAATTTTCCAATTTTTTTTTATTGAACTTCGAAAATTTCCAAAAAAAAAAAATTTTAATGCGTTTTTTTACTCTAAAAGGCAAAAAATGTGTTAAAAAGTTTTTCAAAATTTTACCAAAATTTGTTTATCCTTGAGGAAAGAAATTCATTGAATATGATTCAATGAATTTCTTTCCTCAAAAACCCCAAATAAAATTGTTTTTTCTGGACTTAGACAATTTTGAAAAAAGGTATTTTTTTAGAAAAAATTGTACTTTTTGTTAGAAAAAATAGTAAAGTAGTGGAAAATAAAAAAAAAGTTTTTTTTAGAAAAGGTAGCACTTTTTTAGAAAAAGTTGCACTTTTTTGGTAAAATAGTACTTAAAAAAAATAGTACTTTTGGGGAAAATAAAAAAAAACATTTTTTTAGAAAAAAAACTTACTTTTTCAGGAAAAAGTACTTATTTAGAAAAAAATGGTACTTTTTTTCTAAAAGTATTATTTAAGAAAATAAGTACTTAAAAAAAAAACTTTTTTGTAAAAAAGTACTTTTTAGAAAAAAAAATAATTTTTTAGCAAAAAGTAATTTTTAAAAAAGTAAATTTTTGACTACTTTTTGGGATAAAAGTACTTGTTGGAAAAAAAAAAACTTTTTTAGAAAAAAGTACTTTGTACTACTTTTTTCTAAATAAAAAAAATACTTTTTTCTAAAAAAAAATTCATTCTTTCTAAAAAAAATACTGTTTCTAAAAAAAGTACCTTTTTTAAGAAAAAGTTACTGTACTTTTTTTAAGAAAAAGTTACTGTACTTTTTTTTAGAAAAAGGTACTTTTTTCCTAAAAATCAAATTAGTAAATTTTTTTCTAAAAAGTACTTTTTTTCTAAAACTATTAAAACTATTTTCCTAAAAAAAGTACATACTATTTTTTCTAAAAAAGTACTATTTTTTCTAAAAAAAAGTACTTTTTTTCTTAAAAAAGTATTTTATTTTTTAAAACAATTACTGGAAGGGTGGCTCCCACCACCGAACCCCCCCCCCCAAAAAAAAAAAAGACGCCACTGTTTTTTTAACGTGTTGGAGGGTATAAAAGATTCGGCACAGCCTTATTTAACACTCTTACTTGTTTTTATTTATTTTACACGAATTTGTCAGTGGACCATAAAAAATCAAAATGCTTTAACAAATTTTAAACTCTATAGTAATTTTTATTTTTTTATTTTTAAATTTTAGGTTTTAGAATACAGTCAAGAAAAAGCTGTTGAGCATTTCCGTTCAAAATTTAGCGAGGCTTTAGCCAACTCCTGGAAGACTTCACTCAATTGGGCTTCACATAATTTCTCCAAAAATAATAAACAATAAGATAAAAAAACAACTAAACTAAAATAAACACCAACAAAAAAACGCTGCATGATTATGTCTCGAAAACTAATAACAACAACAGCTTCAAAATATTAAACATCTTTTTCAACGATACAATTGTATTGTGCTTATTTTTGGTTTATATTCTTTATACTACAATTATTAATTTTAATCATTTTTTTTTTTTCTTCTTAATTTGTTGGATATTTTTTTCTCTATTTTTATTTTTTAATTTTATTGTTTTTCATTTGTAAAATCCCCTCATAGTAAAAAATTTATTAAAAAAAATTGTAATTATTTTGAGAATTAAAACAAAAACAACATGCATTAAGAATAAAATACATGAAAAAGTGTTCAACACAAAACTTTAGACTTAAACGAAAAAAAAAAAACAAAAATAAACTTCATTATGAATTAAATAAAACAAAAAATCACATTTTAAAATAATTAAAACAAGAAATAAAATTACGTAAATTACAATGAACTTATCTTAATTATTAATAAAGTAAACCCAATTTAACTTTAACTATACAAAAAATAAATACAGGCTTGTTTTTTTTCTTCACTTTAGTCTTTTAATTAAGGACGTTATACTTAAAAAAAAAAAATTATTAAATAAGTTACTATCTGAAGCGATCGTCGTTACCCGGGTGGACTAAGATATGAATGTCTAAATATCTTCTCCACAGCACCACCCATAGGGTCCATTTATACATACATAATTTTGTAATGAAGAAACGTACATACATTCAAGTGCCGTACAATTTCATTGAATGGATAATGTTGTTAATCACTTTACCCCAGCGCCACCTATCGGGTCCAATTTTTTTCAGGAAACTTTTTTTGTTTGTTTAATAAACAGAGTTACAAATGGCACATGTACCCAGGGCACATTTAAAATGAGCCGCATGTGCAATGCAATGGCACACGACATATGTGCAATGTGCCCTAGTATGACACATGTCACTTCTGAAATGTGCCAGTTATGGGCTCTTTTTTGACTAAAAAGTCTTTTTTTCTAAAAATTACTTTTTTCTATTTTTCCTAAACTAAGTAATATTTTTCTGAAAATGTACTATTTTTTTTTAAGAAAAGTACTATTTTTTTCTAAAAAGTACTATTTTTTTCTAAAAAAGTACTATTTTTTTTTTTTAAAAAAAGTACTATTTTTTCTAAAAAAAAGTACTCTCCCGAGTAAAAAAGTTTTGATATAGTCATATATAATTTTATAAACATCATATATTATTATATAGAATTTGATGCGAAAAATGAGTCGATAAAACCATATAAAATTCTATCAATGTTGATTAAATTTTAATAAAATTTGATATAATTTTATGCGAAAATTGGCCCCCAATTTTTTATATAAATTTAGAAAAATTAGCGAATAGATATTATTATATATAATTATATAAAATAACATAAAATTATATCAAATTATATAAAATTACATAAAATTATATCAAGTTATATATAATTATATCAAGTTATATATAATTATATATAATTTTATGTAATTCTATATAATTATATAAATTTTTATATAATTTGATTTAATTTTATATAATTATATATGATTAAACAATTTTGTTGTTTTTATATCAAATATAGGGGGCCAATTTTCGCATAAAATTATATCAAACTTTATTAAAATTTAATCAACATTGATAGAATTTTATATGGTTTTATCGACTCATTTTTCGCATCAAATTCCATATAATTATATATGGTGTTTATAAAATTATATATGACTTTATCAAAACTTTTTTACTTGGGCTGTTTTTTAAAAAAGTACTTTTTTTATTAAAAAAGTACTTTATTTCTTAAAACAATTACCGAAAAAAAAATATCTGAAATGTGCTAGAGCCCATAACTGGCACACAGCACATTTCAGATGTGACATGTGTCATGCTAGGGCACATTGCACATTTCAGAAGTGCCATGTGCCAGTAGCATGGCATATCTGAAATGTGCCATACTAGGGCACATAGGTAAAAATCCTCAAAAAGTCCCATAACTGCCCTAGAACTGCCCATAGAGGGGTGCAATGTGAGACCGCCCTCAATTAATTTTCTGCCCCCAACATTTTTCTGGAATATACCTAACCTCTATTTCCACTTCCTAAGGGGGCTCCCATACAAAATGACATTTTTATAAAATTCGCTCCTACCGCTCTAACTGTCCATAGGGTGCCCCTAGAGAAGTAAAATGTATGACCGACGCCGAATATTTTTTCAACTCCAACATTTTCTCAGAAATTACCTACCCTTTATTTTCATCTCTTAAGGGGGTCCCCAAACATTTTTTTAATTTTTTTTATTAGTTTTTAAAAATACATGTTTTTATAATGTATGGGAGCCCCCTTAGGGAGTGGAGATAGGGTGTTATTATGTTCCGACAAAATGTTGGTAACTAAAAAATAATGGGGGTTGGTTGTGATTTTTACCTATCTATGAGGCACGGTAGGGGCGGTATGAGCTGGTTTAATAAAACAAATTTATAAAAAATAAAAAAAATGTATGGGGACCACCTTAAAGGTTAAAGATACATTGTAGGTATGTTTGCAAAAAATGTTGGAATTAATAAAATAATGGAGGTCGCTCATACATTTGGCTAGACTAGGGGCACTTTAGGGTAAGTTAGAATGGTAGGAAGAAATTTTTTTAAAATGTTTTGTATGGGAGCCCCCTTAGGAAGTGAAAATAGGGGTTAGGTATGTTCAAGAAAAATTTTGGGGGCATTGCACCCCTCCAGGGGCGTTTCTAGGACAGTTGTGGGGCTTTTTGATGATTTTTACCTCTTTACGCCCAACTTTGACCCAGATGAGGGGCCATATGTCCCCACCCCACCGCCATCATTTTTTGGTACATGCTTTCTTTTTCGAACCTATAAAAATTAGAGGGTATCGCTGATCGAAATCGAAAACTGGTTAGCTATCCCACGCCTAATAGTGCAAATTGAAAACCCGTTTTTTGTGTTCCAAAGTTAAGAAAAAAATTTTTCAGAAAAATATTTGAAGACCAAATTTTTTTCAATTTTTTTTTTTTTAAAGTTGTGAAAAATAAAAAAACGAAAATTTCTTTTAATTTTTTTGAAAAAAAAAACTGAAAATTTTTCAGACATAAAAAATAAAATTAACTACTTTAATTAACTGTTACTACATTACAGTACTTTTTTGTTAGTTGTTAAAAAAAAAACGACTTAAAATAACTAACAGAAATAGTTGTTTGATATTTTTCATACAAAAACAACTGACTTTGTAGTTAAAAACAACTAACTACTGTAAAATATACAAACAACTAACATGTAGTAACTTACATAATTTTCTGAGTGTAGATATCCCACTCGCATCCCACTAAGCGACCTCATAGATCTTAAAGGAAATGACCTAAGCTTTCTTTTGAGTCAAAAAAAGGGCCCGATTTGAGGAAAAAGACAAAAAAGTTTTAGATTTAAAAAAAAAAAAAATTAATTTTTTTATAATTTTTTTTCGAAAGACTGAAGAAATAGCTATCTAAACTATTTGGGACACATTTTGCTAAAAACAATAGGTAAGAAATAAACACCTCTTTGGCGAAAATGTGAAATTTTGACCCCCTCTAACTCAGAGAGTCCTTGACCGATCTCGTTGAGAATACTATCCAATAGGACTAACATTGGTGCAAATTTCATCCCGATCGGAAGACATCGGTTTCAAAAGTTGTGTCAGTTGACACAACAATATTGCGAAAACAGTGCCATCTTTCGGGATTAAAATTAAGAGAACCCTGGCTTTAGACTAAACTAATATACTGTCCAAGTTTGGTGTCAATCGGTCCAGCAGTTCTTGAGTTTTAGTAACACGTACCCGGCACAATCACAAGTTTGGTGTCAATCGGTCCAGCAGTTCTTGAGTTTTAGTAACACGTACCCGGCACAATCGTTTTTATATATTAAGAAGAAGATGACGGCGACGACACAGACTTGTGGAATACTGCGCTAGCTCGCCGCACATCACCATTTAAAGCGCAAGTCTTACAAATAATACAACACGGCGAAAAGTGGTATCACTTGCATCAGACAACTCTTGACCGACTTAACGATTTTGTACTATGAACGCCCAACCTATATATGCCGATATTCACCGGACCAACCCCATATGATCCCATACTTGGCCAACATAATCAAAAATCATTGACGTAGCACAAGTTTTTCTGTCGAGTGGAGTTGTATATGCCATCAAAAATGCCATCAAAAATTTTTCAGAAAAAAAATTGAAGACCAAATTTTTTCCAAGTTTTTTTTTTTTTTTAAAGTTGTGAAAAATAAAAAAATGGAAAAAACTTTGAAAATTTTTCAGAGATAAAAAAAAATAAAATTAACTACTTTTAATAACTGTTACTACATTACAGTACTTTTTTGTTAGTAGTTCAAAAAAACGACTTAAAATAACTAACAGAAATATTTGTTTGATATTTTTCATACAAAAATAACTGACTTTCTAGTTGAAAACAACTAACTACTGTAAAATATACAAATAACTAACATGTAGTAACTTACATAATTTTCTGAGTGAATGATCTCCTTGCTACAAGTTGCAGACACTTGAAGTAGTTCTCCCCAAACCTACGCTGCACCTCCCGGCATCAGCACGGATCACGAAAGCCTTTGACACGGTAAGTCACGCTACCCTCTTTAGAGACATTCCGAACACCATCAAGAGGTGGGTTGTGAGCTATATGTATAGCCTTCACCCGTTTGTGGACACTCAGAAAATTATGTAAGTTACTACATGTTAGTTGTTTGTATATTTTACAAAGTCCGTTGTTTTTGTATGAAAAATATCAAACAACTATTTTTGTTAGTTATTTTAAGTCGGTTTTTGAACAACTACCCAAAAAGGTATTGTGATGTAGTAGCAGTTATTTAAAGTAGTTAATTTTATTTTTTTTATCTCTGAAAAATTTTCAAAGTTTTTTTCAAAAACAAAAAAAAATTTTGTTTTTTTATTTTTCACAACTTTTTAAAAAAAAAAAAAAACTTGGAAAAAATTTGGTCTTTAATTTTTTTCTTAAAAATTAAAAAAAAAAAATTATGTATATTGATTATTTTATTTTTACTACATTTTAGTTGTTTTGACTACAAATGTAAGTAGTTTTTACGATATAAGTCAGTTGTCTTTTGTCAGTTAAAATAACTAACATTGTTAATTGATTTAACTGAAAAAGTAGTTGACCCCAAAACAACTTACAAAGTAGTTATTTTAACTGACATTTTCAGTTGATTTTACTAACATAATTTTTTTATTGTAAAAGTGAATATTTTAACCCTTTAAATGTCTTTTTTTAGTAGACTTTTGGTTTTTATTTTTTTTATTTGTTTCGGGTTACACTTAGAAAATTATTGCAGTTACTACATGCCGGTCATTTGTGTTGTAAGTAGTAGTTGTTGTTTTCAACTACAACTTCAGTTGTTTTTGTATGAAAAATCTCAAACAACTATTTTTTGTAGTCGTTTTAATAAATAAATACAAAAAATTACTACATTGTAGTTACACTTGTTTTATGTAGCTGTTTTTAGTCTATAAAAAAACTTATAGTTTTCAAGAAATTTTTAGAAAAACGGATGTGTTGAACGAGTTGGAAGTGTCAGATGCAGCAGGAATTATTTCCAAATAATTTTAACTTTTTTAATTTTTTTGACGTTTAGAAGAAAATTCAGACAATTTGAGTTACAGTAAAAACAAATGTAATTTGAAGTAGTTTTTACCGTTTTTTGTAGTTGTTAATCAATAGTTATAAACAACAACAATTTTTGGTTGATTTTACCGTTAAATGTAGTGGACGCCTAAATAACAGCAAATGTAGTAGTTTTAACTGTCTTTTGTAGTGGAATCTACCGTTATAATTTTTTGAGTGTATTGTTTATTTTGAGCAAAATGTTATTTTTTGTGTAATCAGAAAATTTTGTATTTTTGATAAAATCCAGTGCTTGGTTAAAAAAAATCAAGTTATCAATCTATGCAAAAAATCAATAAACAATTTACTGTTTTTAATTAAAAAATAATTTTTGTCTGAATTCTTTTTTACACACTTTAGTTTCCGTTTCACATTATAGACCTAACATTTTTTTATATTAAATGAAACACAAAATTTATTTTTTTAAATATATTTATATTTTATATATATTTTTGAAATACATAAACATATACATACATATAATTTTCTTTTTCGACATCTATTAAAATAAGAAAAAAATAAAATGGTTTTATGTCTGGTATCAGTTATACGATTTTTTTTATCATTAGAACTATAAATATATGTATGTTTTATATTAAAAGTTTTTGCTTTTAATTTTAATATAAAATAAATTTTGTTTAAAAACTAGATTTTTTTTTTAATTAATATTTTGCCATTTTTCTTCGTCATTTTCTTTTAAATAGTATTTTAACATAACATAGCAATTACGAAAACTAATTAAAATGAAAAAAAAAAAACTGAAATACTCTAAACTAAATGTAAAATTGAAAAAAATAGATTAAATAATATAATAATTATAAACATAAATTTATATTTATCTGAAATATAAAAAAAAAAATATGATACAAAAAAAATATATACTAATTAAAAGTAATAATTAAAATTACATACAATGTGTTTAAATTTACATATAATATACTTAAAAAAATAGAAAAAAAACGGAATATTAAAAACAATGTACTTATATTTCTTGGGATTGAAACAAAATATAGTATGTTTTTGTATTATTAAAAAAAAAAAGAAGTAAATTTACATAACGCGTTGATTTTTTTTTATTTATTGAAAATATTACACTTTGTGCGTAAACTTTCAATGGATTTTTTTATTTTCATTTGTAATATGTATATTAGGGTGGTTTTTTATTTTATTTTTTTTGGAATTTCGAGGAGCGCGCAGCGGATTTTTGTGACATTTGATGTTAAAATAATTGTGTAAAAATTTGAGCTAAATCGGATAAAATTAACCCGAGGCGCAAGAAGGTCAAAGTTTCGAGAAAAAGCCAAAATGGCCAAATTTTGAAAAAACTTAAAAAAATGTAAATTTTGTTGAAATAAAAAAATCAAAATATTTTTTATTTAACTTTCTTGCAATAATACTCAGAAAAAATTATCTTTACTTTTTATGACGGCAGTATCACTTTCAAACATGAAATACAAAAATTACCATGCATTTTGGGGGGTACCTGAAATGAGTGTTTTCGATTTTTTGAAAATTTTATTAAACAAAAAAATTAAATCTTACTATTTTATAGCAATGGATTATTAAATACATCCTAAGGCTTAAATATTTAAAAAATTGGGGATATCCATCGACTCAATTTTTTTTTTGGAGTCATTTGAGTTTTGCGGATTTCAAGGAGTCAAATGACTCCAAAAAAAAATTGAGTCGATGGATATCCCCAATTTTTTAAATATTTAAGCCTTAGGATGTATTTAATAATCCATTGCTATAGAATAGTAAGATTTAATTTTTTTGTTTAATAAAATTTTAAAAAAATCGAAAACACTCATATCAGGTACCCCCCAAAATGCATGGTAATTTTTGTATTTCATGTTTGAAAGTGTTACTGCCGTCATAAAAAGTAAAGATAATTTTTTCTGAGTATTATTGCAAGAAAGTTAAATAAAAAATATTTTATTTTTTTTATTTCTACAAAATTTACATTTTTTAAAGTTTTTTCAAAATTTGGCCATTTTGGCTTTTTCTCGAAACTTTGACCTCCTTGCGCCTCGGGTTCATTTTATCCGATTTAGCTCAAATTTTTACACAATTATTTTAACATCAAATGAAACAAAAATCCGCTGCGCGCTCCTCGAAATTCCAAAAAAAATAAAATAAAAAACCACCCTAATGTATATATATTTTCTTTGTAAATATATTATGGAAATACATACTTATATAATTTTTAAATTTCTTTAATTTTTTTTTTTTATAAAAAAAATAATGTAGTCTTTCAATGAGAAAGGAAATAGTTTAGTTAAGAATGAGCGGCGATTACTAAATAAGTTCAAAAAATGATTGACAAAAAACATGATTAATGTATTAAACATGAACACACTTAGAAAACTATTGCAGTTACTACATGACGGTCATTTGTGTAGTAAGTAGTAGTTGTTGTTTTCAACTACAATTTCAGTTGTTTTTGCATGAAAAATCTCAAACAACTGTTTTTTGTAGTCGTTTTAAAAAACAAATACAAAAAATTACTACATTGTAGTAACAGTTGTTTTATGTAGTTGTTAGTCTATAAAAAAATTATAATTTTCTAGAAATTTTTAGAAAAACGGATGTGCAGGAATTATTTCCAAATAATTTTAAACGTTTTTGACGTTTAGAAGTTTTTTTTGTTAATAAAAAAATTCAGACAATTTAAGTCACAGTATAAACAACTGTAATTTGAAGTAGTTTTTACGGTTTTTTGTAGTTGTTAATCAATAGTTAAAAACAACATTATTTTTTGTTAATTTTACCGTAAAATGTAGTGGACGCCTAAACAACAACAAATGTAGTAGTTTTAACTGTCTTTTGTAGTGGATTCTACCGTCATAATTTTTTGAGTGCAGATTTATTTAAAATGCAAATAATTTTATTAAATTATAATGGAATTCACGTCAGAAATTTTAGTCTTGCAAAATTGCGCAATGTCAAAATTGCAACATTATTTGCCTGCTTATTTGTGAATAGAAGCAATTGTATTACTAATAAAATAAATTGTGAATCTGTTTTTTTTTTTTTTTTTAAAAAGATTGCAAAATTGCTCTGTTAATGTAGTGATACCCTCCACAATTTCAAAAAGATTATTGCAAAAAAACTTTATTTAAAAGGAAATTATTTTTGAAAAAAAAAAAATTAAAAAAAAAATAATTTCCGCGAAAAAAAAATTTTGGTAAAAAAAATCCGGGATTTTTTTTTTTTGTCAAAAAATATGTTTGTACTTGTTTAAATACCATTTGGTGTTCAATTATGTTCTCGTATGTGAACCTGAAGCCGAATTAAAGCATTTTGTATTTTTAGGTTATGTTGAATGTACTGAAATTTTTGAGGTGTGCTTACATTTTCGTTCATAACTTTTGAACCGCTGAACCGATATCGCTCAAATACAATACCAAACTTCTCGGGAGAACTTTCAATAAATATGTTAAGTTTCAGTCATCTCTGTGCAATATTTTGTCCGCGACAGCATTTTCCACAGACAGACAGAAGGACAGACGGACATCGCTAGAATGTCTTAAAATCGATCGGGCATCATGAATATATATACTTTATGGGGTCCCAGATCGATATTTCGATGAGTTACAAACGGAATGACAAACTTATATATACCCTCTATCACTAAGTGGAGGGTATAAAAACTCATTTTTACACTTTCAACAGTGCAAGATTGCAATTTTTTTTAAAAAGAAAATATTGAATGAACTTTTACACTTTTCTATTACCTTTTACATGATGCGTGGTTGTACACTCAGAAAATTATGTAAGTTACTACATGTTAGTTGTTTGTATATTTTACAATAGTTAGTTGTTTTCAACTACAAAGTCAGTTGTTTTTGTGTGAAAAATATCAAACAACTATTTCTGTTAGTTATTTTAAGTAGTTTTTTTAACAGCTCACAAAAAAGTACTGTGCTGTAGTAACAGTTATTTAAAGTAGTTAATTTTATTTTTTTTTATTTCTGAAAAATTTTCGAAGTACAAAAAAAAAATAAATTTTCGTTTTTTTTTATTTTTCATATTCAATTTTTTTTTTGGAAAATTTGTTGACCCCAAAACAACTTACAAAGTAGTTATTTTAACTGACATTTTCAGTTGATTTTACTAACATAATCTTTTGAGTGTAAGCAAAGATTTGCACTTTATTTCAATAGTAATATTGATAGTATGCAACATTGCAAGATTGACCCGTTCAATATTGCAACTTTTTTTTAAAGAAAAAAATTTCAATAAAATTTTAATTTTTCTATTACCTTTTATATGATGCGTCGTTGCAATTTATTTTAATAGTAATGCAATTGCTTCTATTCACAAAGAAACAAGCAAATAATGTTGCAATTTTGCAAGACTAACATTTCTGACGTGGATTCCATTAATGGTATTTATTTCAGAAGTTTTAACCCTTGCAACATTGCAAGGGTTTAAAAAATAAATTAATCAACTTTTACACTTTTCTGTACCTTTTACATGATGAGTGGTTGCAAGAAAAGATTATCACTTTGTTTCAAAAGCAATAATTTTGCTACTCTTCAGAAATTTTAACACTTGCAACAGTGAAAGATTGCATCTTTAAAAAAAAAAAAATGTTGAAACAACTTTTACACTTTTCTATTACCTTTTACATGATGCGTGATTGCAAGAGAAGATTTACACTTTATTTCAATAGTAAAATTATTGTTACTCTTTACAAAATAACAAGCCATAAAGTTGAAATTTTGGATTTTTGCAAGACTAAAAGTAAATTCAATTAGTAGTATTTCATCTCTTTACCAGCACATAAAGTTGAAATTTTAACCTTTCGCATTTTGCAAGCCTGAAATTGCTGACGTGAATTGCATTTATTATATATACTAAAATAATGATCTTTGACAATTGATATTTGGAATGTACCCTTTATAAAAAGTACCATTTATTAAAAGTACCTTTTATAAAAAGTATCTTTTATAAAAAGTACCTTTTATAAAAAGTATCTTTTATAAAAAGTACCTTTTATAAAAAGTACCTTTTATAAAAAGTACCTTTTATAAAAAGTACCTTTTATAAAAAGTACCTTTTATAAAAAGTACCGTTTATAAAAAGTACCTTTTATAAAAAGTACCTTTTATAAAAAGTACCGTTTATAAAAAGTACCTTTTATAAAAAGTACCTTTTATAAAAAGTACCTTTTATAAAAAGTACCTTTTATAAAAAGTACCTTTTATAAAAAGTACCTTTTATGAAAAGTACCTTTTATAAAAAGTACCTTTTATAAAAAGTACCTTTTATAAAAAGTACTTTTTATAAAAAGTACCTTTTATAAAAAGTACCTTTTATAAAAAGTACCCTTTATAAAAAGTATGTAAAGTACCTTTTATAAAAAGTACCCTTTATAAAAAGTATGTGCCTTTTATAAAAAGTACCTTTTATAAAAAGTACCTTTTATAAAAAGTACCTTTTATAAAAAGTACCTTTTATAAAAAGTACCTTTTATAAAAAGTACCTTTTATAAAAAGTACCTTTTATAAAAAGTACCTTTTATAAAAAATACCTTTTATAAAAAGTACCTTTTATCAAAAG
Organism: Pegoplata infirma; assembly: GCA_963921195.1. NCBI lineage: Eukaryota > Metazoa > Arthropoda > Insecta > Diptera > Anthomyiidae > Pegoplata > Pegoplata infirma. The sequence goes on along the minus strand of OY992536.1, from coordinate 260,796,082 downwards.
TACCTTTTATAAAAAGTACCTTTTATTAAAAGTACCTTTTATAAAAAGAACCTTTTATAAAAAGTACTTTTAATAAAAAGTACCTTTTATAAAAAGAACTTTTTATAAAAAGAACCTTTTATATAAAGTAGTTTTAATAAAAAGTACTTTTAATAAAAAGTACCTTTTATAAAAAGTACTTTTAATAAAAAGTACTTTTAATAAAAAGTACTTTTAATAAAAAGTACCTTTTATAAAAAGTACCTTTTATAAAAAGTACCTTTTATAAAAAGTACCTTTTATAAAAAGTACCTTTTATAAAAAGTACCTTTTATAAAAAGTACCTTTTATAAAAAGTACCTTTTATAAAAAGTACCTTTTATAAAAAGTACCTTTTATAAAAAGTGCCTTTTATATAAACTAAAATCCCCAGAAATAACACCCAAGGGAAGGATATATTTTAAAATTTTAGGATAAAAAGGGGTACCTGGTAAAAGTGGTGTAAAATGGTTAGGGCTGTCAATCCCGAATCCCGAAATCCCGGGATTTTTGTCATAAAATGAATCCCGAATCCCGGGACTTTTAAGCTTAAATCCCGGGATTTTTGAAATATTAAAAATGTTTGAGAATTTATTTTAAAAATACAACTTTGTTCAATTATTGTTACATTTACATAAACAAATTAAAATTATTTTTTTTTTAATTTTTAACGTATACGTTAAAAATTAAAGCTATAGCTGGCCGCAATTTGGCTGAGCTAAATGTTCTACCCAGGCTTGCTGAATAATAGTCGAACACACTTACCATTTAGCCACAGTCACGGAGCCCTTTGACCAAAGTTTGCATGTTTCGGCGAAAATGTTCTAAAAAAAACGAAACTTTGATCGAAGGGCGCCACGGGTAAATTTAATCCGATTGGCCTCAAATTTGTACCATATAAGTTTTAGACGTATTGCAAGAAAATTGCAAGAAAAACTTTTTTTATACAAAAAAATGCAAGTCTAATATATTATATTATAACTTTTCTCCTTTAAATGTTTTTATTATTATTTTAAATTTTCTTTAAATTAGTTTTAAAATTATACGGCGCAACAACCAAAATCGGAATGGGATGAAACTAAATGCAAATAAAAGTTGTCTTTTTTTAGTTCATTGCTAAATATTTAACAATAATAATTACTTGAAAACTGCATAAGTAGCGTATACTTAATTTTTTAATTGCCTTTAAATAACAATCAGAATAATTAGAAATAATTTTTTTAATAATTTCGTTGTAGCGGAATCCCGAAAAATCCCGTAATCCCGAAAAACCCCGGGATCCCGGGATTTCGATTTTCAAATCCCGAATCCCGGGATTTTAAAAAACCGATCCCGTTTGACAGCCCTAAAAATGGTACTTTTCATATCTATAAGATAAAGACAATAAAAATTTTTATTTCTTTAACGCGTATTATACGAAGAGAAATAAAACTTACATGGAACGAAAGGAGATGGAATTGGAAATGAAATGGAGTAGAACGGGGAACAAAATGGAATAGAGCAGGGAACAATATGGAAAAATGCTTTTTACTCAAATTTTCCGTATTTAACTTTTTTATTCCATGTTTTTTTCACTCAAACTTATTCTTATTCCAATTTCTTTTTTCACTGAAATATTTATTCACTCAAACTCCAAAATCCTGATATAAGGGCTCGAAAATTGTCAGTGTAAACTATAAAAAAATGTTATTTTCCTATACTTTTATCCTATAAATTTTAGGTATGGGCTTTATAAAAGAGCACTTAGAAAGGAACATTTTGTGATTTGGATAAAAAATATTGTAAAAAAATCAAAAAACTTTAACCTAGTTTTGATTAAAAAATTCATTGCAAATTATAGGCGGTCAAGACCTATCATATAATACCCTACACCAGTGTTTCCCGGAAAATGGGTCCCAAGTCCAAACATGGGCCGATTGAGTCAAATCTTTAATAAGTGTAGAAACGCGCCTTTGAAAAGTACGTATTAATAATTTTTTAATCAAAGATCAACACCATAGGTCTGTTTGTTTATTTAAATATATTACTATTTTAATACAACTGGAAAGTTTTGTTTACCTTTTGTACTGAAAGTTTCCAGCTGTAGTAAAAGTAGTTAAAATGAGTAGATTGTAGTAAGGTAAACGAACAGACATCATAGTTTCTTTATTTTTTTTTTTTTGAGCAATACCATTTAGAATTTTGTGATTTGGATAAAAATTTAAATCAAAAAATTTTATTAAAAATTTAATTGACACAATAAAAAAAATTTACACCAGTTAGGGAATTTGTAGTTTTGATTCATTTGTATTGGTTCAATAAACATTTAATAAAATCAATTAAAATGCTAATCAAAACAAAAAATTGGTTAACTGGTAGTAATTGGTCTTAATTAATCCAGGATCAGATATAGTTTTTGCTTTAAAAAATGTTATCATTGAAAGACTTTGCATTATTATTTGTAATATATATTTTTTTTTTTTTTTTCATTTATAAAAATACTGTACATTTCTAATAAAAATAATTTTATACGTAGACGTTTTTAACGATTTTTGTTTTAATTTATTTGTATATATGTAAAAATGTTTTTTTTTTTATAAAATATATTTTTGAATATATTTTAACTTTTTGTCTTTATAGGAATTTTTCTTTTTCTTTAAGTTAGTAATTTCTTCTAACACTGCATTTTTATGTTTTGGAATTTATTTTGAGGTGCCTGTTTAATAAAAATATATATTTTTTTGTACATTTTAAAGTCCTTGAAGTAGTTTTTTTGTTTCATCTTTTTTTTTTGGGGTTTATCATAAGATCTTTTGTTTTTGAAAATTTACGAGAAAAAAAAATTGAAAGTTTGCTATAAGAAAACAATTTAAAATGTATTAAATGAAATTTAAATTTAGTAAAATTCTGTTTTATAAATCATATTATTATTAAAATACAACACCATGATTTATGAAAGGAATTTTTTTAAAAATGCTTAAATTCTATTGTTTATAAGTATACATAATAGCGGTATTGACGTAAGGAATGTTTACAATTGCAACAGTGCAAATTGCATTTTTTTATATGTTGACTCATTTTTACACTTTTCTACTTAAATATGATGCATGTTTGCAAGAAAAGATTTAGCACTTTATTTCAATAGTAATAATTTTTCATCTCTTTACAAAATAACAAGCGAATAATGTTGCAATTTTGAAATTTTGCATTTTTGCAAGACTAAAAATGCTGACGTGAATTTAACTAAAATGACAGTATTCACGTCAGAATTTTTTACTCTTGCAAAGTGTAAAATGCTACATTTGTTACAACAAATACACATACATTTTTTTGTGTGTTATTTTATTTCATGTGTTTATGAAATAAAATAAATATTTTGAGCAAAGTTTTTTTACAAGGAACACACTGGAAGTAAGTTTTTATTTAACAATATTAAATTTCGCAAGGGTAAAAATATTTGGAAGAATGCTAAAATTGTATCTACACTCATAGAAATCCTACAGTATTCCTTACTAAAAAGTTGCCAGTTTTTACTAATTGTTAGTATTAAAGGGCCCTACAACGCGTTAGTCAATTTTTACTAACGCAGTTATAAAAAAACGGTAAACAAATTTTAAAGCGAAAACCTATCCAAAACCGATTTTGACAAATTTTTCAATAAAAAAATTGGATGAAAAAAATATAATTATTGAGCTTGATGGCTGGCAATACTCTATTTTAGAAATTAAAAAAAATATATACATTTATTTTTATACCCTCCAACTACAGTATGGGGGTATAATCACTTTGTCATTCCGTGTGTAACGCATCGAAATATCGTTCGGGGACCCCATAAAGTATATATATTATTGATCAGTGATCGATTCTAAGACATTCAAGCGATGTCCGTCCGTTCGTCCGTCCGTCTATCCGTCCGTCTGTCTGTCAGTCCGTCTGTAGTTAACACGATACAGTCCAAAATAAAAGAGTAAATTATGATAAACTTGCATTTCTTTAGTGCAAAAAACATAGGAATGCATTTTTTAACACATATTTGAGAGGAAATTTGTCCCCCAAATCACCACGACCCCCCCCCCCCCCCCAAAAAAAATAAAACACCCCTGCATTTTTTTTAGTTTTTTGCATGTTGGAGGGTATAAAAGATTTGCCACAGCCGAATTTAACACTCTTACTTGTTTTTTTTTTTTTTTTCAATGGAAATTTACTATGTGCGTTTAAAAAAAAATATTCAAAAATGTAAATTTTACCTTTTTAGGTGTCAAAAATAAGTTTCCAAATTTTTAAAAATTACTAACAAAAATTATTAAAAAATCGGTAAAAAAATCAGTATTCAGTAAATTCCAAGTTCAAAAAATAACTAAATTTATACTGTAAAACTAAATTTATACTGTAAATTACTAAAAAAGTAGTAAAGTTAAAGTTATAACACTTTTACTGTATTTTTTACTGTAGGATTATTTTGGGTGTAGTATATTTGTTGTAAAACATGTCGCACTTTGCAAGGGTAAAAGATTCTGACGTGAATACCGTCAGTATTCGCTTCAGAAATTTTTGCAAAAGTGCAAGATTGCAACTTTTTGTAGCAATTTCGCATTTTTGCATGGCTAAAATTGCTGACATGAATTCCGTTACTGTTACTTTATCTTTGCAAGAATGCTTAATTTAGTACAACTTAACGCATGAAAAAAAATGAATTTGAATAAAATTACAAGGCTAAAAATTGTGGGTATTAACTTCAGAACTTTTTTTCGTGCAAAATTGTAACTTTTTAAAACACAAAAAATTTTAATTAACTTTACCGCTTTTCTATTACATTAAACATAATGCGTGGTTGTAAGAAAAGATTCACACTTTTTTAATTTGTAATATTAATGGAAATCACGTCAGAAATTTTAGTCTTGCAAAATTGCTCAACGTTAAAATTGTAACTTTATTTGCTTGTAATTTGTGAATAGAAGCAAATGTATTACTGATAGTATTCACGTCAGAATTTGTTAACCCTTGCAAGATTGCAACTTTTTTAAAAAATTAAATCAATTTTTTACTTTCTTTTATCTTTTACGTGATGCGCTGTTGCAAATAAAGTATCGCATTTTATTTCGATAGTAATATAATTACTACAATTTGCAAAATAACAAGCAAATAAAGTTGCAATTTTGAGATTTCGCATTTTTGCAAGACTAAAATTGCTGACGTGAATTCCGTTACTATTAAAATAAATTGCGAAACATTTCTTGCAACGACGCATCATAAAAAAGGTAATAGAAAAAAATATTCAGGGTATTCACTTCAGAATTTTTTGAACCTTGCAACAGTGCAATATTGTTTTTTTTTTTTTTTTTTTAATTTTTAATAAAATTTTTATTTTTCTATTACCTTTTATATGATGCGTAGTTGCAAGAAAAGATTTGCAATTTATTTTAATATAAATACAATTGCTTTTATTCACAAAGAAACAAGCAAAAAAAAGTTGCAATTTTGACATTGCGCAATTTTGCAAGACTAAAATTTCTGACGTGAATTCCATTATTATTAAAAAAAAGTTGCAATATTGCAAGGTTCAAAAATTTCTGAAGTGAAAACCCAGATTAATGCTACTCTTTACAATAATGGAATTCACGTCAGAAATTTTAGTCTTGCAAAATTGCGCAATGTCAAAATTGTAACTTTTTTTGCTTGTTTCTTTGTGAATAAAAGCAATTGTGTTTATATTAAAATAAATTGCAAATCTTTTCTTGCAAATACGTATCATATAAAAGGTAATAGAAAAATAAAAATTTTATTAAAATTTTTTTTAAAAAAAAAAGTTGCAATATTGCACTGTTGCAAGGGTCAACAAATTCTGAAGTGAATACGCTGAATATAACAAGCAAATAAAGTTGCAATTGTGACATTTCGCATTTTTGCAAGACTAAAATTTTTGTCGTTTGAATATTTTGCAAGGGTAAACATTTTGACGTAGAAACCATTTTATATTAAGACAATTATAAAGAAATGTGGTAAATGTAAAAATTTTGCAATTCTCACGGTCTTATACTCTTGCAAAAGGCAAAAACAAAGTGAAATTTGTTTTGTATTTTATTACCTTTTTAGAGTATTAAAATTTTGCATTTTGCAAAGGAAATATTTTGGACGTAAAAAACTAGCGATATAAACTCTTAAAAGCAAGGGTAACAATAATACGAAAAGAAATTTTTCTACCGATTTTAAAGATGGATCTAGCGATTTTTTGGGAAAATAAATGACATCAGCGCTTCTTTCTTTTTTACTATTTTTACTACAGCTGGAAAAACTAAATAATACTTTCCAATTGTAGGTAAAATAGTAAAAAAATCATGAAAATGCTCATTATAGCAATATTCGGTATTTTTGCAAGGGTAGCATTAATGCTATGATTTTATGCTACAAAGCGTGAGTGTCTTTTGTTGTATTAAAATTTTTCAAAACAGCTTTTGTTATTACATTTAGCTGTTGCTCAACAGTGTTTTTTTAGCGAAAATCGTTTTTCTACCAATATTTATGTAGGATCTAGCAACTTTGTTTTTAAGAAATAGTTGTCATTAGTGATTAGTTTTAACAAGAAGATGAAAAAGTGGGTTTTTGTTATTAAAAATCGTTTCTAAAATGTATTGAATTTTTTTTACACAAGATATAAAATTTTGTTAATTTTTGTTGTTGTTAGTTTGAAACTACATAATATGCTATAGCTTTTAGTCTTGTATATTTTAATTTCATGTATTTTGTTGTTGTGGTGTTGCATACACTAGCATTTATACTAGATATGCAAGCTTTAAAAGGAATGCAATGGTAATTTGATACCAAGAGGAAATACCGCTAGTATTCACTCCAGAAATTTGCAACAGTGCAAGATTGCAACTTGTTTTTCTTAAATGTTGAATTAACTTTTGCACTTTTCTATTACCTTTTACATGATTTGTGATTGACAAAAAAGATTCTCACTTTATTTTTATAGTAATATTATTGCTACTCGTTACAAAATAACAAACAAATAAAATGGAAATTTTAACATTTTGCAAGACTACTAAAATTGCTTACGTGAATTCCATTATTATAAAAAGAGTATCAACAATATTTTTCTTGCAACCACGCATAATATAAAAGGTAATTAAGTTTAAAAGTTAATAAAACATTTTTAAAAAAAAAAGTTGTAACCTTGCACTTTTGCAATGGGTTAAAAATTTCTGAAGTGAATATTAATGTTAATAATTTTATTTTTTTATAAAAAAATCATCAAAACTAATTTCAACGTTTAGTATTGAAACTTGAAATTAACTTAAGGATTTTTTTTAAATATACATTTTGGAAATGTTTAAATATCTATTAAAATGGTGAAAATAAAGAATGAAATAAAAAAAAAATCATAAAAAAACGCCTTTAAGACTTTTCCTAATTTTTTGTTATTTTTTTTTTCAATTCTTTAAATTTAGCATTTAAAAAAATATTAGTGGTATTCACGAGCAGTTTTTACCCTTGCAAAATTGCGAAATGCATAATTTATAACAAAAAATAATTTTGTGTGTTTGTTGTAATAAACGCTGCATTTTGCACTTTGCAAGGGTAAAAATTTCTGACGTGTATACCATCATTAATAAGTTTTAAAACGGCTTGTAAAGAAAAACCAAGATATGTGAGTTATTAAAAAATATATATTTTTATAATAAAAAATATGCAGTTTTAATATTACAAGCATTTTTAAAAGTTATTAATTACACTAGCGATATTCTCTCTTGATAGAATTTTTGCAAGGGTAGTATTAATGCTATAATTTTATGCTACAAAGCGTAAGCTGTGGTTATTATATTCCATTGTTGCCAAAATAGTTATTTTCTATTAAAAATCGCTCTTCTATCTACTTTTTGTATGCAACGTTTTAAAAAAAAAGTTTGTTAAAACTAAAATGTGTGAAATATCGTAAGTTTTAAAGGTTTAAAAGGCCAGAATATGCTATGGGTTTTAGTCTTGCATATAAAAGAAAGTGTTGTATATTTTTTATTTCATGTATTTTGTTGTTGTGGTCTTGTATACTCTTGTATTTATACAAGATCTGCAAGCTTTGAAAGGTCTGCAAGGGTAGTTTGCTACGAAGAGCGAATACCGCTTAAGTATTTTTTGCATTGATACATATTAATGGAATTCACGTCAGAAATTTGAATCTTGCAAAATTGCGCAATGTCAAAATTGCAACTTTTTTTGCTTGTTTCTTTGTGAATAAAAGCAATTGTATTTATATTAAAATAAATTGCAAATATTTTCTTGCAACTACGCATCATATGAAAGGTAATAGAAAAATAAAAATTTTATTAAAATTTTTTTTTTAAAAATAAGTTGCAATATTGCACTGTTGCAAAAAATTCTGAAGTGAATACCCTGATTATTGCGTTGGTGTGCCAAATATGATATGATTTTTAACAACATAGAGCTCTAGATTCAAAATTTGACATATTTTTCTAAAGTTTATGGTTTTTTAGATATTCGCATTTAAAAATTCATAACTGTCTTTTCACTGATAATCTTAATATTCAAACGCGAATATCATAAAAACAGTGCATATTAGAAAAATTTGGATTGCTAATTTGGAAAGGTGCATTTTACCTACAATACTACTCTACAAAAAATAACTTTTTTTTACACAGACTTCTAGGGTACATTTTCTAAAGTATTTTGGCATCCTTAAAGCGAATCTGTCATCAGAAAAGTTGTATCAAAACGCCTTCTCGAGATATAGTCATTTTTATTTTTTGTGGACCAACCAAGACCTTAAAACCAAACATTTTTGTTTTTAAATTGGAAAAGTGTATGTTAAAGTTAAAGCAAGAAATCCCGGCTCGATACGATAAAGGATATCATCAGGACATTATAAGAAAGTTCAAAATGTCCTTATTTTTGGATAATCCCTATTTTGCAAGAATTTTTATACCCTACACCACTCTGTGGTACAGGGTATAATGAGTTTGTGCTGATGTTTGTAACTACTCGAAATATTGGTCCTAGACCCACCTTTAAGCATACCGATCGACTCAGAATAACTTTTTGAGTCGATTTAGCGATGTCCGTCCGTCTGTCCGTCCATGTAAACGTTGTAAACATGATACAGGTCGCAATTATAAACCGATTTGACTGAAATTTGAAACTTAAGCTTCTTTTGCCCCAAGGACGAAGCCTATTGAAATTGGGAAAAATGTTTAGACCTAGCCCCCATACAAACGTCCCCTATAATTTGACTCAAGTGACTCTTATTAGCGTATTATAACAGATATCCTTTCGAAATTTGGTAGGTAATCGTTTTTTGTATTTACAAATTATCATTCCAAATTTTAAAGGAATCGCACCAGTTCCTCTTGTAGTCCCCATACAAACCACCCTCCCGATATTCACATAAATCTCTCAAAATTCATGAAAGTTGGAAATATTTGATTAAAATTTTGTTTTTAGGTGCTAAAGGTGTACTTTGGTAGCTTACTTTTATCTGAATATATTCAGATCATTTTTGGACTTGGTCCGCTTTATAAAAATTTCGACCGATATTAAGTTAAATCGGTCTATTGGAATCAAAAATAAGCCAATTCCACTAAAATTTTGTCTGTGTGTGTTTTCTACACTAATTAAAGATCTAACAAAAAATAAATCCAATCAGTCCATGTTTGGACTTGGGACCCATTTTTCGGAAAACACTGGTGTAGGGTATTATATGGTCGGTCTTGACCGACTATAACTTTCTTGTTTTTATACATTTTTCGTACCAATTTTTATGATGTTTTTGGCAAAATTAAAATTCTGTGTTTAGGTCTTGGTCCACAAAAATGTTTAAATGCCTATATCTCGAGAAGGCGATTTGATACAATTTCTCTAATGTCAGATTCGTGTTAATAAGGCAAAAATACTTAAAGAAATGTGTTTTAATTTTTTTTTTTAATTTTAATAAAAAATCGGTACGAAAAAATGTATGAAAAAAATACGCAATTCAAAATTTTGACTTCTTTTACAAGTAGTATTTTTGGATATACAGCTGCGAAAGAAAAAATAACACCATTGGTATTTTCTTCAGTTTTATGATTGGGGTTGTAATGTTATAAATATCCAAAAAACAGTCCAACGGTTACCACAAAAACAAAAAATGTTTAGAAAACTATGCCAAGAAAACACACTTTTGCTTTTTGGTATGACGCTCTTCGTTTTTAGTGGGCGTGGTTTTTAGCTTGAATTGGGCAGATTTATCATCTCAGGAAATTCATATCATATCTCAAAAACTACTCACCAAATCGGCATGAAATTCTCAAAATTGGAAAGCTTATTAAAAATTGTTATAAAAAATATTCATAGCCCATTTAAATGCTCACCAGATTATCAGTGAGAGCATCAAATACAAAAACAAAATTTTCGTAATTTTTGATATCGTTGAAATTTGGCTTATTTCTCAGAGTCTAAGTTATAAAAGGGTTCATAAAATAAATTAAATTAAATCTGTATTGGGGATGAATATAAATGGCAATATACTGCTATGCCTTCCCTTGTGAAACATCGGAGTTATTAACAAAATTTTATTTTTATTAAAAATTGTGTGATTTAAACTTTTGTAACAAGCTATGTCATTGTAAATTCAGTGACCTATTAGGACCACTGTGTACTGAGAATAGAAGCCATTTTTACAAGCTTTCGATTACTTTTTATTTCGTTTAGATCGGATCAGTAACTTTGCAGATATGCTATGTTGTTTTAGAGGTGATGGATAAGGCTGATTTTGGCTTTAAAGCCACGCCCACTATAAACAGAATACTGCATAGAAAAAATAGGCTGGTGTTTTTATTCTGTGTTATTTTTTTAACATATTCTTTTTATGAAATGACCGTTAGACACTTCTGTAAATGTTATCGGATAAAACTCGAAAGGCATAAGATTTAGAAAATTCCCTTTGGTGCTATTTTTTCTTTCGCAACTGTACCTAATAGATTTTGGATTTAAAACCCAGGTTCTCTTTATTGGAGTGTCTACTTTTACTTAATATCTGCTTTTAACAGGAAATTCTTTCTATTTCAGAAACTTATAAGGATATAACCAAAAAAAGGTCCAAATGTCCATTTTGTCCCGATAATGTCCTGATGGTATCCTTGACCGTATCGAGCCCGGATTTCTTTTAAAAGTTAGGTAATTTTATTAAAAATTCGAATAAAAAAATACGAATAACTTTAACATACACTTTTCCAATATTAAAAAAATGGTCAGTTTTGAGGGCTTGTTCGGCAAAAAATGAAAATGCCTATATATCTAGAAGGCGATTTGATACAACTTGCCTAAAGACAAATTCCTGTTTAGAATAACAAAATACTTTAAAAGATGTATTCAACATGTCTGTGCAAAAACCGTGTAGAGTAGTGTAATTATAGGTATATCTCCAAAGCGTTACTTGTTAAACAAATTTGGATTGCAGATTTGGAATCAGTAGATGAGCATGGAGGTTTTTGGTTTCGAAAAGTTTTATTAAATACAATTTTAATGATTGATTTTCTATAGCAAAGATTTTAGGTTTTTTTATTTTATTTTAAAAATGTTTGCGCCTGCGCTTTCGGTGAAAATAATATTTTTTTTTTGTTATAAATTTAATGCTTTTTAATAATTTGTATTTATAATCAGATAAAAGGTGTTTTGGATTTAAATAATGTTTTCTTTTTTTAATTTTATTTTGTAAGTCAAAAAGTTTTGTCAAGTATTTTGTTTCATTTTTTTTTACAAAAAAGGCACAATTTTATTCTATATTTTTTTGTTTTTCTTTTTATATAGAGGTTAAAAAAAATAAAGTTGTGGAAAGTATAAAATGCAGTGATTTGTTTTTGTTTTGTTTGCGTATATATTCAGTCTATTAAATATAAAAATATATTGTTGTTTGTTTGTTTGTTTTGAGATTCATTTCATTTGCAAATTAAAAAAAACAAGGAATCTTTTTTTTTTTTAATTATTTTTTAAAGTTATACTAATAAAAAGTAAAACCTCTCAACGCAATGAAAAAATATAGTCTTTGAAATCTATTATAATATATTCTTATAAAAAATATTATTATTATATATTTAATAATTTTTTTTTTTTGTTAAATTCTTGCGTGAACATATATGTTTTTTTTTAGATATTTATTTGTTCAGTTTTTATATATATATTTTTTTAGTTTTTAATTAAAAAAAAATGCAGTTTCCATATACACTTGCTTATAAAATGTTGCAACGCGCTTAAATCTATATGAAATTATAGTTAAATATATATATTTAAATACTAATGTCTTAAAACTTAAAAGTGTAAACGAAATATTATAATAATTTTGTTATATTTTAGACACTTACTTAAAGTTTCTTTTCCTAATAGTTGTTTGTTTGTTAAATGAAATGGAAACCATAACTTTCTTTTTATATTCAATGTTTTGATAAATTTAAGGGTACATCTGAAAAAGAAACAAAAAAATATTATTTATTATGAAACAAGTAAAAAAAAATAATTCTGTTCGGCCGAATCTGTGAACACCCTCCACAATGCCCAAAACAATTTTTTAGTGACTTTAATTTTTTAACATAAAAAAATTTATTTAAAAACGTTGACTAGAAAATTTACATTAAAAAACTTTTTTAGTTATTTTTGTAGAAAAAAAGTTTAAAATTTTTTTACTCAGGTCCCGTTACTATTTTTAGTTGAGAACCTCGAAATAAAATTTTGAGTGTATATGGGGCATTCCATGTCAAATCGGACACTTTGAATTTTTTTTTTTTAGATTTTCCCAATTTGTTTACAGTTTTTAGTATCCTTCGAAAACTCCTTCATGGTAAATTTTCAGAATTTTTTGATGACCCGTTCAAAAGATATCGAATTTTTAAAAATTGGTAGTTTGTTGCTTTACTCAAACTTCTTTTACTCATAACTTCTTCAATAATGGCCCGAATTTCAAATTTTTTTTTTCAAAAAAATTTTTTTTTTACGTACTTTAAAAAAAAAAATCCCAAAAAAATCTTAAAAGCGCTCTAGTATGCGATTTTTAAGTTTTAAAATTAAAATCTCATTTTTAAAAATGTTTGTACTCTTCGATTTATTTGAAATTTTTTTGTGTAAAATATCTATCGATTCTACCAATTTTCGCCCAGGAGGATCGTGGGATAACGATTATTACTATTTTTTAATATTTTTTGAAAAAATTTTATTGCAATTTTCCAATCTTAAAATCATTTCTACTGCTCCAATGGTGCGTCATAGAGAGGTCCTTTATAAGATCGACCCCCATTAATTTTTTCGTCTTAACATTTCTTTGGAACAAACTAATACCCTATTTCCAATTTGTGAGGGGGCTCCCACACAAAACATTTTTTAAAATTTGCTCCAACCGCTCTAACTGCCCTAATAGTGCCCTTAGAGCAACAAAATGTATGACCGACCCACAATATTTTTTTAGTCCAAACATTTTCTCTGAACACACCTACCCTCTATCTTTAACTGTTAAGGCGTTCCCCATACAATTTTTTTTTTTTATTTTGTAAATTTGTTTTATTTAATTAGCTTCTACCGGTCTAATGGTGCGTCCGAGAAGGGTCATTAGTGAGACCAACCCCCATTTGTTTTTACCCTACAACATTTTTTTAAAACATACCTACGCCCTATCCCCACTCCCTAAGTAGGCTTCCATACAAATAAAAGTTGGAGCAAATTTTATAAAAATGTAATTTTGTATGGGGGCCTACTTATGGAGTGAAGATAAGGCGTAGGTATATTTAAAAAAAATGTTGTAGGGTAAAAATAAATGGGGATCGGTCTCACTAATGACCCATCTCGGACGCACCATTGGACCGGTAGAAGCCGATTAAATAAAACAAATTTACAAAATATAAAAAAAATTGTATGGGGAACGCCTTAACAGTTAAAGATAGAAGGTAGGTGTGTTCAGAGAAAATGTTTGGACTAAAAAAATATATTGAAGAAGTTATGAAGAAAAGAAGTTTGAGTAAAGGAACAAACTATCAATTTTTAAAAATTCGATATCTTTTGAACGGGTCATCAAAAAAGTCTGAAAATTTACCACGAAGGAGTTTTCGAAGGGTACTAAAAACTGTAAACAAATTGGGAAAATCTAAAAAAAAAAAAATTCAAAGTGTCTGATTTTGCATGGAATGCGCCATATGTACATATCTTGAGTGAAATAATTTCAATAGCAAAAACAAGATCGAATGAAAAAAAATTGAGTGAAAAAATATTAAGTTAAAAAAAAAAAATCCGTGCGTTCGCTGTACTATTCCATTTTGTTTCCTGTTCCATTTCATTTCGTGCACTGTAGGTAGATTATATTCCTTTCCGTATAACATGAGTTACAAAAAAAATGGATTAAAAAAAATTGCATTCTATGTCGTTCCCTGTTCTATTCCATTTCGTTTCCCGTTCTATTCCAATTCGTTCTCTTTTCCATTTCATCTCGTTCCGTGTAGGTTTCAAAAAAATCTCATCTAAAAGTACGATTTTACCCTACTTTTTCCAATTTTCTCTCCTTTACCCCTAAAAATTTTAAATTAAAAAAAAGTCCATCTCATGGATAAAAAGGAGATTCTGGGATATTTATTTCAATAGTTACAAAAAGTACCAATTTTTCCATTTGTACCCCTTAACATTTTTAGTACTTAGCAGTGGGTATCAGGCTGGTAGGATACCATTTTATATCACCAGATTTTAAATTTTAAAATCGAAAATGTAACAAAGTACAATTTTTAACCCTTTTATTTTTAGTATCAGAAATTCCTAAAAGACTTCTTTCAGAATGTTTTGTTTCGTTGGAGGATACATTAGGATACATTGCAAAAATTAAGTTATTATTACCATTATTTCAGGAGATCGAAAAAGTACCAAAGTACAATTTTTTACCGTCTTAAACATAGTACTCTGTTCGATTTCACGGGAAAAAATCTGTCAAACTCAATATAAAGTACTCTGTTTTTACACTCAACCAAAAATCATTTTGTATTCCCAAAGAAAATCGTTGTAAATTCAACAGAAATCATTGTTGATTTTGACCGTACAAATATTTATGTTGATTTCAATAAAAATTGTTGTCAGTTTTTGTAAAAGTTGATCAACTCGTTTTTTTGTAAATCAACTCGTATTTTTTGTAAACTCAACTCATATTTTTGTTGATATAAGAAATTTTATTAATAAAAAAAAGCTTGTTATTTGTAAATATTCTTTTATTAAGTATAAATCACAATATTTTTTAGAATTATCACCGGCTTTTAAAGCTGCAATATTTTAACACGAGATTTTCACACACTCTTCGTTTATTTATGCACTCGTAAGCCATTCTCCAGTTTTCTAATGACACCAAATCAAAAACCTTAAAAAAAAACAAAAAAAAATATAATATAGTATGAATACATAAAGTAATCAGTGTATTTTATTACTTACCAAATATTTACAGATCAGAATCTGATCATCAGATCCTATTTTTATTTATTTTTATAATATTAAATATTTTTATAAAAAACAAACACATAAAATAATTTTATAAGAGACAAACAAATTTCAAACATCGCTACCAACTTGATAATACAAAAATGAACGAACAGGGTTGTTTTTTCTTTTTTTGGTTTTATCTATTGAATTCTGTATAAACGTTGTAAAAAGTTGATTCAACTTTACTGATTATTCAACGATATCAACATTAATTTTTGTTGAATACGGCAATATTCTGTAAAACTTGATCTACAATGGATTTACTAATTTTTCTACTAAGATATTTCTATGAGTGTATGATGAAAAATTCTCTTAAACTTTTAACGCCTCAAATAGCAATAAAGGGGCTTGTCACAGACTCAATTCCGTTCGGATTTGAAAAAAGTGGTTTACTCGTAAAACGCAAAACGAATATTATTTTTTTTCGGAATAAAATCACTTTCGAAAATTAAAGTGGTATTAAATAGCATAAAATTGGTTTCATTTCGAAAAAATATTGAGTTTGCGTTTACGAGCAAACCACTTATTCCACTTTCGAACGGAATTGAGTCTGTGACATGCCCCAAAACATTTAAAAATCAACAACTTTTGACAATTATGACAAAGATACGATCATAACAAAACTAAAATGTCACTTTTTCACGGCAATTTAAATTGTTTTGTATAATAAAATTGCGTGAAAACTTTTTTAACAGTTTCCCTATAATTCCTTGCGTTGCCAAAAATTATTTTTTTTTTTATATGGATTTTGACAGATTTTTCCCTTAGAATCGAAACATTCTAAAAAGGACTTTTTTCAGACTTTTTTTGCTGGATGATCCTAAATTCCAAAGTACAAAAATGTTTACTCCATTAATATTAGAATTCCTTAAAGATACCTTTTTCAGAAGGCTTTTTTGCTAAAGAGTCCTATATTTTGAATTCCAAGTTTCTATGAACATTATTTCAGGAGAGAAAAAAAGTACCAAAGTACACTATTTTAAAATTGTTTTCTCCTTAGAATCGGAATTTTTAAAAGATTTTTTTTTTCCAAAAAAATTATTCCGCTTCCTACAAATTTCAAGTTTTCAAAGTACCAAAATTTCACATTTAAACCCCATTTTACCACCGTAGAATCAGAAATCTTTCCGTTTATAACAAATTTGACATTAGCGTCCGTAAAATCGGGTACTCCGCCCCTAAAGTTTTTTACTAACCTGAACTTTGTTCATCCTTATTGCTAATGGTATACATCGAATTCGCAGAAGAGCCAGCCGTGCTTAATGAACTGGATACTGCCACTCCGCCACCTCCTGTTGACGATAATGATGAGTTAGGAGAATAAATATTTTTTGATGCTTTGGAAAGATCAGTTGTATCAGTCATTGGTGGTGCTAATGCAGGGACTAAACCTGCTTGCATTGCTGCTACTGCCGCAGGATGTTGCATTGCATGTAAACTGCTATTTGCCATTGAATTGAACATGGAACCCGGATGTGACATAGCGCTTGGATGTGATGCTGCGCTACCGAAACCAGCGGCAGCAGCAGCTGCGGCTGCTAATGCAGCTGCATTGCCTACACCATTATATTGAAATCCATGATAAGGTGGCGAAAAACGAGCAGCAGCACCAGCTGCAGCAGCTGCCGATAACATAGCTGGATGTCTGGCTTGCATAAGGGCGGGATTTGCAGCAGCTGCAGCCGCATTTTGATAATGTTGCATCCACATTTGAGGATGACGCATAGCCGCCAATGTTGAGATATATGGATGATAATAAGGTGATCCCACAACGGCTGGAATGTATGAAGCAGCAGCTGCTGCTGCCGCTGCGGCTGCCGCAGCCGATGCATTGACTGAAGATGGTGAAACTGCTGATGGATGGTTTGAGGCAGAGCCGCTTGAAGGATGTGGACTATTACCACCATTAGATGCATGCGCATACATATACGAATAGGGATGAAGAGGTGATCCCGCCATATTTGGATTACCTGGTGAAGCTCGTTGCATTAAATGCTGTTGTTGGTGATGCGAAGTGGTGGTATTTACCGGAGTTCTTCTATCATTGCTTATATGTTCTTCGCTACGACTGTCTATTGTCGTCGTGGGAGAAGAACAATTACTGCTGTTGTGAGTGCCAGCGGACGTGGGTGAAGCAAATTGTCGTCGTATTGAAGCAGTCTTTTTTGGTACAGTTCGAGGTGTAGTTTCACGAGGCGATGCCGTAGTTGAACGTTGTGGAGATAAATCTCCCCTTTGATTTATTGGAATGTTATGATGTGTCGTACTCACAGCAGTTGCGGATGTCGCAGATGTTGGTGTCGTGGCTCTAAATGCCGAAGGATGATGTCGTGGCGAACGTGAACTTGCCGCAGAGGATGTTGTTGGAGCTGTAGTAGACGATGTAGTAGGTGACAGAGCACTGGGACCCGAAAGTGGCGGCACATAATGAGGTGACATCATGTATGGTGAATAATAAGTTTGTGGTTGATGATGATAATGCTGTTGCTGTTGATGAAGATGGTGTTGCTGCTGCTGTTGTTGATGGAAATTTGTAGGTGAGCCTGTATTTTCAGTAGTACTGGCGGCAAATCTCATTTTATTGAAGGCATTATGCGCAGTATCTGGAGTCGATCTAGGCGAACGCCTACCATAATCATTATAACCACTACCACCACCGGCACCGCCACTACTAACGGGACTCCTCGAGTGTGCATCATGCATGGGAGAATTGTACGGCGGCGATCTTTTTGATTTGGTGGCCGAATTCGAGGGTGATTTACCACCACTGTATGTACTATTACCCTCTGGAGATTTTGGTGAATTGTGAGAATTATGAGAAAATCCAGAGGATGTAGAATGATAGGGAGAATATGCCATAGAGCTGCTAGTTATTGTTGCTGGCAAGTCTGTAGTTTTCTTAGAGCTAGAAGACAACGATGTCGAAGACGATGACGGTGATGACGATGAACCACCTCCTAATAGTGAATGTATACTGTATGAACTATATAGTTTAGTAGGAGCTGATGATGTTGGAGCAGCTGTTGATTTTGGTATATTTCCTATATTTGAATTGTGCGTATTCAAACTCAACGTTTTATTTGAACTTGTTGTTGTTGTAGGTTGTGTTACATTTGATGAATTCGTTGTAATTGAAGTTGAGTTTGTATTTCCTTTGGCTCGACTACGTTTACCACCAGCAGCAGTTGTATTGTCTTCCAATGAGACTTTTTCGAACTCTCGTAATATACGTTTGCGTGGAGATACATGTTGCTGATGATATTCGACTAGACGTGAAGCAGCTGTATTTGAAGGTGGTGAAACTTTGGAATTTTGATTTTTAGCTCCTCCCAATCCGGTAGCAGATGATGAAGATGCGGATGATGTGGATGTTAATGAGGTTGCAGATTGTGTTGTTGATGTTTTAAACAAATGGGCAGTTGCTGCGTGACGTGATGCCGATGCATCCATTAATTTTTGTACGATTGTATTGAGCTTGGCTCGAATTTTATAATTTTCATGCTTTATAAGTCTTTTTTCTTCATCTCCTGTTTTTAGTATCCCCGTTGTTGTTGTTGCTGTGTTTGTTCCAATATCATTTAAATGTTTGTGGGGATCTTCATTTGCGACATCCCCATTCAATGATGAGGATTTCTTAGAAGTTTTCTCATCATCGGCGCAATCACTGGTATTCATTTTTTCCACTTCGTCGTCTTGTTTCTCCTCTTTAACATTTGGTGTAATCTCCTTTTTATCATTTTTGGTTGGAGAAGAAAGTCTAGTCATTTCTACATCATTATCCTCTGTTTTTACAGAATTTTCATTTGACTTAATGTTTTTATTATCATAAATTTTGTTGCACTCTTCCTTGGCGCCACTCGTCTCGTCATCAGCTTCAATTTCTTGTTTAGCATCCTCAGTCATTTGTCGTTTAATACCCTCTTCCGACTTTTCCTCCTTCTTCACCACTGTTGATACTGTTGCTGCTGCCGTTTTCTTATCAAATTTTTCCTTTGTTTCCACCTCTTTTTTAAGTTTAATAGATTTATCTACTTGCTGTTGTTCTTGTGGCGGCTGTTTTTTATTTAACCCAAATATTATGCCATGCGCGAGAGTTTTCGTATCATACGGTTTTCTACGTTTTTTGTGCGCCAACAATAGAGCTTGTGTTGTAAGTTTATTGAATGCGGGCTTGCGATAAAATAGCGTCAATTCTTTTGACACATTTTTTCGTGGCGCCGCTTGTTTCCAACAATGATCTCTTTGCCATGGCGACGATTGTAGTGAACTGTTGTCATCAGAGACTATGGGAATATAATATAATATGAAATGAGAGAGAAAGGGTTTTTAGGTGTTTTTTTTAATAAAATAAATAATAAACAGCTAAGATACTTACAACTTAATGAGTTGGAACATTCATTCTTTGGATATGATGTAGCACCAACTGCAGCTGCTGGTGATGCTGCCAAAGGTGACGGTATTGCAGCAGACGATGTTGATGCAGTTGCGGATGGTGTCACCGTGGATGAGGTGGCCGCTGAAGGTGTGCGAAATATTTTCCTGGGCACTGAAACCCATCCACCTTTTTCACCATCTTTGGATCTTGCTAATTCCAAAATAAATTTACCATCTGAAAAAATTTAAGTGAAAAAATTTTAATTTTGGTATAAATCCATGTTTATGTTATTGTTGTTGTGACTGTTAAAAAATCTGGAAAAAGGGGTGTGATGTGGCAATTCCAAGATTTTTTTCTTCAAGATTTAGAGTAACTGCGCCAAAAACAATAAAACATGTAATAAGGTTAAATTCGGCCTTGCCAAATATATTGATACCCTCCAGAAATAAAAAAATATATTTTTTGAATTACAATTGATCTTTTTATACCCTCCACTTATTGTTAGTGATAGAGGGTATTTATAAGTTTGTCATTCCGTTTGTAACTCATCGAAATATCGGTCTGGGACCCCATAAAGTATATATTTAATTGATCAATGATCGATTTTAAGACATTCTAGCGATGTCCGTCTGTCTGTCAGACTGTGGAAATGGCAATCACAGCCAAAATATTAAACGGAGATGACTGAAACTTAACATATTTATTGAAAGTTTTCCCGAGCAGTTTGGTATTGCATTTGAGCGATATCGGTTTAGCGGTTCAAAAGTTATGAACGGAAACATTCAACATAACCTAAAAATACAAAATGCTTTAATTCGGCTGATGGTTGACATATGTGAACATAATTGAACACTGAATGGTATTTAAACAAGTACGAACATATTTTTTGACAAAAAAAAGAAACAATCGCGGATTTTTTTTCACCAAATTTTTTTTTCGCGGAATTTTTTTTTTCGCGGATTTTTTTATTTTTTTTAAATTGTATCAATACATTCGGCAAGGCCGAATTTAACTTTTTCACTTGTTTAAACTACAATTGATCTTTTTAGAATTTTAAATTTCGAATTACAATTGGTCTATTTCGAATTACAATTGATCTTTTCGTAAAAGAATTCGTAAAAGATCAATTATAATTCGAAATAGTTCAATTGTAATTCAAATAACATCAATTGTAATTCAAAAAAGATTAATTGTAATTCAAGAAAGATCAATTGTATTTCGAAATATATCAATTGTAATTTAAACAAGTTAAAAAGTTAAATTCGGCTTTGCCGAATGTATTGATACCTTCCACAATAAAGGTGTCCTAACGACTAAGGTAATTTTTCAAAATCACTTTGTAATACGTGGTAGGGTCCTAAATTGTAGTTTAGTATCTAAAATGAGTGAGCCAAAATTTGGGGACAATAGGATAAAAATAACTCGTGCCGAAAATGGATTGACATTTGTTACGTGGTCATTATTCCCATAAATCTGGGAATTATGTCCGTTTTTTATTGGGATTATGTCCAAATAATTTTCGGTCATAGTCCCCACTACCATTATGGGGATTATGACCGAAATGAATTTGGTCATAATCCCCATAACGGAAATGGTGATTATGTCCGTGGGGATTATGTCATGTCACTAGAGTTGTGTCGTTCACGAACGAACTAGTTCAATTGAACTATTCACTTATCTGAACGGTTTATCTAGTTCGTTCATTTCAGCTCTTTTAGGTCTTTTCGTTCATTCAGCTCAATTGGTCATTACTTCATTTTGATCTTTTAGTTCGGCCGTTAAATTTTTTTTTGTTAATTTTGTCATAAGGCATTAGTTTTCTCCCCTCTTTTGGCACGCTTTCTCATAATTTATGTTTTTTTACAAATTTTTTTTTTTTTTTTTTTTTACGTTGAACCAACACTCAGGGGATGCCCCTACTAATGCAGTGCATTGTGTTGATATCAGGAAAATAGGTTGTGAGGAGGAGGAAAGAGGGAGTAGTGTTTGTGGATATTTGACTTGAATTTATCTACATTGAAAGAAGCTGGGAAGACCTCCGCTGGGAGATTATTCCACATACGGCTAGTACGACTGATAAACGAACCTTCTCTGTAATGCGATGTGCGATCAACTGGACAATCGACAACAAATGGGTGTGATCTACTAGACGACCGAGTGCTGCGAACAAAAACTCGGGCTCTAGGGATAAGTTCACTTATCTCAGCGGAACACTTTCCATGATAATATCGATAGAACAGAGTCACACAACCCACATTCCGACGATGCTCCAGTGAGTCAATAGAGTTGGATACCCTATTGTCATTGATAAGCATCAACGCCCTCCTTTGTACACGGTCCAAAAGCTCCAAAATAGACTTTGAAGCCCCTGCCCATATATGGGAGTTGTATTCCATCTTCGGTCGGATGTAGGTGGTATAAATAGTTAGGAGATCGGATGAGGTGAAGTACATCTTACACCGGTTTAAAAAACCGAGACACTTGAATGCTTCTTTCGACACTTGAAAAACGTGTTTATTCCAACGGACATCACACTGAATTTTCATGCCCAGAACATCAAGAGTGTCCGATTCCTCGATACCTATACCACCCATTTGTACAGATGACGCTAGTGATTCCACATTTCTGTGGGTCAACATACAACATTGGGTCTTGCGTGCATTAAACTTGACCCTATTCGCAAGACCCCATATATTTCTTTTAATTAATGTTTTTATTCAACATTTTTTTGTATTTTTTGAATGAAAGCCAAAACAACAGAAATGATCAAAATGATTCGATCACGAACTGTTGAACGACAACAAAAATTTACCGATTTGAACTAGATGAACGACCAACAGACATGATCAACATGTTTCGTTCACGAACTGTTGAACGAAAACAACAAAAGAGCGATTGAACTAGATGAACGAACTAGGTCTTTAATCTGAAATGAACGAAAATGAGCGCTCACTCAATTGAACGATTAAGCACAAGTCTATATGTCACCGTCTCCCAACGTATCCCACCAAAACCTCCCAAAAAAACGCTCCTGATTTTTTTTTTAACTTTTTTTCAATGTTGGAGGGTATAAAAGATTTGGCACAGCCGAATATAACACTCTCACTTGTTTGAATTACAATTGATCATTTTTGCAAATAGTGTACAGAATAACAAATGTAAAATGTTCTTCTTTCATTAGAATTTTCCCGAAAGACCATAATTTTCATACGTGGCAGGAAAATGTGTAAGATTCTAAAACTTTTTTGAATTAAAATCTGAATATTAAAAAGTATTGGGGGATGGCAACTGACGCTATGGATTTTTTTTAACCACCCAAATTTCACAGCATTAATTCAGTTTGGAAGTAAAATTAAATGCTTCCATTTTAAACTCGGAACGAAATATCATGCATACCAGTTTCATATTGGTTAAGTTGTTTCATTGCGAAAAATATGTACTTCTACGTTTTCAGAGAAAACATTAAATTCAGCAAGAAAATTTAAAATTTATAAAATACAATTGTAAATGTAGTTGGTATAAGTAAAAAGTTTGTAAACATACCTTTGAAAAACTGTAAGCGTCCACCAAAGCTACCTCCACCACCACTTGCTGCATTTTTATGATTGTTGGTATTAGACGATGGATGTGATATCGGAGGCCTGCCAATATCCGAACGATTATGATGGGAACTGCTATTGTTGTTGTTATTTAAAAATTTATTATGACTGGTATTGTTGTTGTTATTGTTACCAGTAGCTGATAAATTGATAACAGATGATGAAGATGAACTAATCATAGATGATGATGATGACGACGATGGTGCGGCATTATTCGAATTTATGGTATAGTCAATTACACCCATGTCCATGGAAGAAGACATTGTTGTAGAGGTGGTGGTGGCAGTTGCTTTGCAACTATTTTTATAAGGTTTTGTAAACTGTTGAGATGTTGCTGCTGCTGCTGTTGTTGCTGAGGAAGATGAAGATAAGGCCGATGATGTTGTTGTTGTTGATGTGGTTGTGTTTGTTTGGGAGGTAGAACCACCCAACAATAACCCATTGTTTAATATTTGATTTGAAGATTTGGAGGACGACAAGGTAGATGTAGTAGAAGAGGATGTTGAAGATGATGTTAAACGTTTGTGATTAGTGGCTTGAACAGCAGCTGCAGCAGCTGCTATAGCTACTAATTGGGCATGAGCAGCAGCAGCAGCCGTTGTCGTGTTTGCGGCTAAAGCTGCCGTATCCGAAACGTTAGATGAAGCAGATGTCGCCGGCGCGGATGATGTCGTTAATGTAGACGATAATACCGGCGGCTGTGGCGTATGTGAAGGCAATTGATGAAAATTTGCAGCAGCAGTTAATAATGTTGCTGTAGCGGTAACAACAGCAGCGGCTGCAGCATTGCTACCATTTAAACCATTTTTTAATAAAATTTTTGCTGCTTCAGCAATTATTAAATCACTGTTGTTGTTTTTATTTTGATTTACTTTAGTATTCTTTAAAGCATTTGTTGTTGTTGTTGCTAATGTTGTTGTAGTTGTTGATATATTGTTGTCTATAGAAATATTGTTTCTATTATTATTTGTATTGTTCGTTTTGGTATGCTCATCTGTCATTGCTGATGAGGATGGCGACAACAATATAGTGTTGTTGTTGCTGTTGGCAGAGTTAGCATTTTGTTGTTGTATTTGTTGAGCAACATTCTGAAGAATTTTATTTTTTAATGTTTTCGGTTTACGTTTTTCTACAAATTGTTGTTGCGAGTGTGTTGTTGTTGCTGAATGTTGCTGCTGTTGTTGTTGATGTTTTTCTTTATCTGTAATATGATTGTTCGTTATTGCAGTCGTTGTTAATGTAGTAGAAGACGTCGTAGAGTTGTTGTTGGTGGTTTCGTTTTGCAAAATTTTCATGACATCGTCAATAAAAATTCACATGTGACGACAAACAAATAGTTTTGCAATTTTTTTTTTAATTTTTAGCATATAAAAAATCCTGCAAAAATTTTGACAAATTCACTTTATTAAATTGACACAACACATGAGAAGGGAAATATTCTCATTTTATAAGTTTTTTTTTATACTCTTGGTAATAATCAAATTAATTTTTTTCTTAATTTATATTAAATTTTTTACTATTTTTTGTATCTTTTATATATTTATGGTTTTTTAATTGAATTTTCTTCAATATTTTCTTTTGTATTTTTTTTTCTATTTGTATTGCAATTTTTCTTTTATTTCTTCTTTTTCATACTCTTTGGCAATTTTTCAATTTCTGTTTTATGTTTTTTATCGTTTAAACAAACCACACTGTAATTTTTTTGTAAAAATTAATTTAAAATTAAGCACTTGTTAAATTTATCAAATTTCATTGGATTTTATTTAATTTTGTTTTTGTTAATTTTTATTATAAATTAAAGAGTAATATAAAAATTGCATATTCTTTTTAAATTATTTAAATCGTCTAAATTGTCGTTGTTTTACCCCACTTGTATTCACACTATGTTGACTATGTACTACTCTACTCTATTAAGAAGAGTTAACATTTTTAGCAACCGCCTTGAATGTTGGTTTTCAATGGGGAGCTCTATTTCTCATTTAATATTAAACTCTCATTTAAAATAACAGTGGGGCTTAACATTGTGGTGGGGTTCACTCAATTAGTTTAAAACAAAATCATAAAAAAAAAATATTGCCAGATTGGAGGTGTAACATTATTTATAATACCCGAAACGAGTTTTTTCCGGTAGATGGGAATTTATATGTTGACTTTTTATAATACCATATTCACATTGGCGTCCATGGACGGGTGGGCATAGGGGCGCGTGCCCTTGGAAATTTTGCGATTTGAAAATTTTTAAACTTTAATGCACTTTAAAAATACTTTTAATATATTAGTTTTTAAAGAAAAGATTTTATTTTTTTTCATAAAAACTCGTGAGTTATAGCAAATTTCGTTTCTAAAAATTTTTTTGTGTCGAAATACTAGAGTCCGACCGAATATTTGTTCTCGGCCGAATAAAGGGGTTTCATTCGGTATTCGGCCAAATTTTGGCCGAATATTAGCCGAAACCGAAACTTTTTTCTAATTAAAAAAAATATTAAAAAGTAGCTGAATTTTTATACCCTCCACTTACAAGGGAAGTCTCCCTAGTGTCACCCGCGGATCTTTTTGGAATTGGTTTTATTTTGTAGATCAGAAAAAATAAAGGGACACGTATTTTTTTTTAGCGGCCCAAATTCATATTTAGGGTGTAAAAAGGAGGGGGGAAGACAATGCCATTTTTCAGTTTTTTTCGTTTATCTCCTATATTATGCAAAGAAACCTAGTCATGTTACATACCAAATGAAAGGTCTTTGGAAAACCTGTGCTAAGAACATGTCCAAACATGCACAACTTTTCGTCATATTGAGTAAAATACCAAAATTTTAGGACATTTTTGTTAAAAAGTCAAAAAATATTAACTTCTTTGGCCCGTTGTTAGCACGAGATAGGTATTTTTAATACCTTTAATCTGATACCACACATGCCTATATTTATTTTGTAAAAAACTGAAAAAGGTCAATTTCCCCCCATACAAATCGACCCCCCCCCCAAGAAAATGAGTTTGGGCCGTTAAAAAAAAATACGTGTCGAATTAATTTTCGTTCTTAACAACATATCCAAATTTCATGAAGATCGGAAGGTGACACCAGTGAGACTTCCCTTGTTAGTGATAGAGGGTATATAATATATCAGGAATTTTTTTATACCCTCAACTTAGTGATAGAGGGTATAAATAAGTTTGTCATTCCGTTTGTAACTCATCGAAATATCGGTCTGGGACCCCATAAAGTATATATATTCATGATCCCCGATCGATTTTAAGACATTCTAGCGATGTCCGTCTGTCTGTCTGTGGATATGGTGATCACGGATAAAATATTACACGGAGATTACTGAAACTTAACATATATATTGGAAGTTTTCCCGAAAAGTTTGATATTGCATTTAAGCGATATCGGTTCAGCGGTTCAAAAGTTATGAACGAAAATGTAAGGACACCTCAAACATTTTAGTACATTCAACATAACCTAAAAATACAAACTGCTTTATTTCGACTGCTGGTTGACATAATTGAACACCAAATGGTATTTAAACAAGTACGAACATATTTTTGGACAAAAAAAGAAAAAATCGCCGATTTTTTTTTTCGCGGAAATTTTTTTTTTTTGCGGAATTTTTTTTTTTTAAAAAAAATTTTTTTTCCAAAAGTAATTTCCTTTTAAAAAAAGTTTTTTGCAATAATCTTTTTGAAACTGTGGAGGGCATCATTACATTCGGCAAGGTCGAATTTAACTTTTTTACTTGCCCAGCAAACAAGCAGACTCAATTTAGACTCCAAAATGGGCTCTAAAAATGTAACCAAAATTTCAAATTTTTGTATGAAAGTGGTTCATCCAAAAGAGCCCTCTTTTTGGACTCCAAATTGAATCAATAAAAAGAGTGTATTTGGGGAAATTTCCCATATTAATTTGAGTCGTTTAGGAGTCCATTTGGAGTGTAAAAAAAAGTCTTGCGTGGAGCCTTTTTGGTGCCAATATTTTTTTTTTAGATCGCTAATCCTTTAATTCATTTAAATAGAAAGATCACTTTATATACATATATTTTTCTTATTTGTACACACATATATTTATTAATTATAAATTACAAAAGAATAAATTTCAAAACTATAAAACTGACCACAAAGAACAATTCATCATCTTCAAGGAGCTCTTCATTCAGGATCTTCCAAAATAATCGCTCGCATTGGCAGGTTCTGTCGTTGATGTGTATATATATTGTTCAAAAACCACAATAAATAGCGCGGTATTTAATTTAAACAGTATTTTTGATTGTTATTTTGTATTCAAAAGAAAATTGTTGACAAATAAAAACAATTTTGTAAAATAAATTTTTTTGTTCACTCCGAAAAGACAATTTTTTTGGAGCTTATTTGGAATGTTCAAAAAAAACTTAAATTTCCCAAATTTTTGGATTCATTTTGGAGCCAACATTTTTATATAACAATTTCCCATACATTTTTAAGTATTTTTAGACTTATTTCAGATTGCTTTTTTTTGACTCCAAAAAATCAGTGTTTTATGAGCAAAGAAATGAAAAACTGAAAAAAAAGTTTCCTGTTTGAATCATTTTTTATTCCAAAATATGTGGGCTCTAAAAACAATGCTTTTTTGTAGTCATTAAGGAGTCATAAATTTGGAGGGCTCAACATTTTGTTGTCTGGGTGTTTAATTTCGTATTTCATTCCAATTATTTCAGTTCACTTGAAAAAAATAACATGGTTGTCCACTAAATATACAACTGTTATAATTCAAAAAAGTTTCTTAATGAAAAGTAAAACATTTTTTTTTGTTTATAAAAATATGATTTTTTTTAAGTTTATTAAAATAAATATTTTTTTATTAAACACATCCATTCCTATGGTTTAAAAACATTAAGTTCTGTATTTTTTTTATAAAAAATAATCAAAATAATTTTTTTTCAAGCCGGGCAATTATTTTGTTTTTAAGTTTCGGTTCGGTTTCGGCCGAATATTCGATTCGGTTCGGCCTCCAAAAACTGGTTTCGGTCGGACTCTACGAAATACCCATTTGTGTCGAAATAGGTATCGAAAACATATAATACTTTATTTAATAAATATTATAATCCTGATCATAAAAATAGTTTTCTATAAAAACATTTTTTAAACTATAAGATTTTAAAACACTTTTTCTTTATAAAACAAGTAAAAAAGTCAAATTTACCCTGCTGAATGTATTGATACCCTCCACATGTGGCATGTAAAAAAGTTTATTTGCAAAAAAATTAAAAAAAAAATGTTTGGTGAAAATAAAAATTCGACGAAAAATTTATTATAAATTTAAATACCATTCGGTGATCAGTTCTGTTTACATGTGTCAACCAGCAGCCGAATTAAAGCATTTTGTATTTTTAGGCTATGTTGAATGTACGAAAATTTTCGAGGTGTCCTTAGATTTTTTTTTATAACTTTTGAAACGCTAACCGCTTTTGCAAAAATCTGGTCTAAAATGCAATTTCAAAATTTCTCGAAAATTTGAGTGATATTAAAACACGACAAAGGACAATATTTAATCTGTCAAAATATAAAAAATATATATTTCTAATAGTTTTAATAATTTGATGTGTAAATAGAAATGGATACATTTTCAATTACCAGGGGGGTAATTATGTAACTTGATAGTCGTCAATCGTATCGTTTCCATCATTATTCCATTACCATATAGTGTCATTTTATGGTAATAGAATAATGAGCTAATGATGACGATTGACGACTACCAAGTTACATAATTAGCCCCCAGTTTCCCAAAAACAGATCATCTAAAAAAAATTTTCAAACGCAAATATCTTAACAAAATGTTCTTAAACCAATTTGAATGGTTGATTCGGATTCAGAAAGTATATTTTATGTTAAATCTAGTAATTTTTTCGAAGATTTGCTAAAGTGACAAAGAAAACAATATCCGGAAAAATCCCGATAATTGTCAAAAAAAAAAAATTGCCGATTGGAAGCCCTACTTGCGGTATCCATGAATTCAGCTGAAAATCTGAAGCAGGGTTCGAAAAAAACACTAACGAACGGTACGTTAGTGTTCTGAACTATGCCGATGGAAATACGCAAACACATTCCCAAAAAGAAATACAGCAACACTAAAAATTATTTTAAGTGGTTGTGTTTGTGTACGCAAACAGAATACCGAACGTTATGCTTGCGACTTGACGAACACAGTCTTAACGATTATCTACTGTGCTATGTACACAAACAAAATAAAGTACTTTTAGTGTACTGTTTGCGAACTTAGCAGATTTTTTTTCAAAAAAATGGCGATATCTAGAAAACTAAGCAAGATAGAGCAGCCTCTTCACATGTGTGGACTTCGTTTTGCTCTATCTTGCTTAGCTTTCGAGATATCGCCATTTTAAGTTTAAATCTGCTAAGTACGGAAACAGTACACTAAAAATACTTTATTTTGTTTGTTATCGTTCAAAAACACACAACCACTACGATGTAGCGTTTCTGTTTATAGTGCAGTACATTATCGTAAAGTTTGAGTTCGTCAATTCGCAAGCATAACGTTCGGTATTCTGTTTGCGTACCAGGGATGTTAAAAGGGGTTTCCAATTTTGTACTAACTTTCAAAATAAATTGTACTTTCTGAACCCTCACGGTACCATGTTTTTTTCCTTAATAAAAACTTAACTACAACAAATAACAGTGTTAATTCGTTTGTATAAATTAAAACAATTTTTAATTTATAGAAAATGTAAAAGAAAAGCCATAATAAAATTACTTAAATAGTCCAAAAAACAGATATTTTTATTTTTTGAATGAAATTCTTATTTTTAATAAAAAAATAAAATAAGCAAGATCTGAACCGTTCTATTCACAAATAAAAAAGAGCTACCACACAACTCAAAATGAATAAAAGAGCTATTGAGCTTCAAGAATGAAATACTTCACATAAAAGAGCTGAGCTGAAAAGAGCGATCACTTTACAGAGCTATTCAACCCACCACTAGAAGAGACTCCATCCAGAACAATAGAATAGTGCGATATCTGAGAAATAAATCGAGAGAATTCATTACTAAAAACACGAGTACCTCGTGCCTTACACGTTCAAATGCCTTTAAAATAGCAACCACATTACTCTCACCAAATCGGTGAAGGGACTAAAAAATTTAGCATTCCCGACAATTTAAAAGTGCACATATCTCGGTAAATACTTCCGACACTTTTCTTGATCTTTGACAGGGTAATCTCTGTAAATTTTGTGGTGACAATTCTGATATGATGGCAACTCGCAAAAAGAGTATTATAAGAATTCCTTATAATACTCTTTTTGCATAAAAAATATACAGATTTTTTTATTATTTTTCTTTTTTATGCTTTGAAGTTAACATCAACAAAAACATACAATTTTTTTTATAAGCTCTGTTGTCATTAACACAAAATGGCAGTTGAGTAGTTTCAATCATGTTGTAGTACGTACGTACCAGGAATGGAAAATCGGAATTTTAAAATGGTACAATAGCTTAACCAAAAAAAGTACTTTTTCGCATACGACGGTACTTAAAATAATTAGTTTAAAGTAAAAGTTTTTAAATAAGCCCTGTTTTCGCATAACCGTATATATGTTAACATTAACCGTTTAACCAAAATGCATCCACGTTTAAGAAAATGTACTTGGAACAGAGCTTCGAAGGATTTCATTCCTTAATTCGATATGTCATTCTGAGTGAAAATTTAGTGATTGTATTCTATTGGAACCCTAGCCAATTTACAAAATAATAACACCAGAATGTGTGTTTACAACAACAGTATAAAAAGTGAACTCAAATTTTATTGAAAAATTTTCATTGACAAAACAAAATAAAAATCAAAGCTAATTTGCTTTTCTAAATTAAAATAATTTAAACAAGTGTATATTAATACAAGTGTATTTTTGTTGATATCCAACACATTCCCCAATCACATTTTAGCGAATTGAATGAATTCTCTTTAGACTCATTCGATTTATAAATATCGAATGCATTCGTTTTATTTTTCATTCGACTTTCAAAAATCGAATGCATTCGATTTTTATTCATTCTACTTTTAAAAATCGAATGCATTCACTTGCGAATGCAATCGATTTTCTTTTCATTCAATTTGAAAAATCGAATGGCTTATTCATTCATTGCATAAAAAACTTAAACAAAGTAACCAAGATAGGGCAAAACGGACCCAATCTTTTGTCCATAGTATCGCTAACACTTTTCACATTTTTTTGTCGTAAAGGCAGTTAATATGTGCATTTTTAAAATTTTCGGGAACTCCAATTTTTTTGGATTCAAAATTAGAGCCCATTAGGGTCATCGTATGTAAAGAGAGTAGGCAATACTATGAACCAAAATTTGGCTCCGTTTTGGTCTATATATTTAAAAAATCGATTGCATTCGCAGTGAAATGATAAAAAATCGAATGCATTCGATTTTTCTAAATCGAATGAACAAGAAATCGAATGCATTCATTTTTGTTCATTCAATCGAATGAATTCCAAGGACTGCATTCAATGTTGATTTATGAAATCGAATGCATTCACTGACTATGAAAATTGAATGGATTTTTTTGAGAATTCATTCGAAAAGGATTTCATTCTTCGAAGCTCTGACTTGGCATCACTGTTGTTGTGTCTCAAAATTTATCAAGACAAACAAGAAAAAAAAGATTTTTGTCTACAAAATAACTAGAAAAAATAGT
Organism: Pegoplata infirma; assembly: GCA_963921195.1. Lineage (NCBI taxonomy): Eukaryota > Metazoa > Arthropoda > Insecta > Diptera > Anthomyiidae > Pegoplata > Pegoplata infirma. The sequence goes on along the minus strand of OY992536.1, from coordinate 260,763,948 downwards.
TAATTTGTTATGACTAATGTTGTTTTATAAGATTTTAAATCTTGTTACATTAGGATTTTCGAAAATAAATAAATAAATAAAAAAAAAAAACACACAAAAAAAAAAAAAAAAAAAAAAAAAAAAAATAGGTTGTGTCTACACAGAAAAAAATAACAAGGAACATTTTTTAATTAAAAGTTTTAATAGAATTCAAAATTTGATATAATTAAAATCTTTAATTGTTTTGTATGTAAACATCTCTGATTTTTTGGCATGCTTCTTCTTACACATACAATACAAAACAGAAAAAGTGAAAATATATTTTTATAAGATTAAATTAATGAAAATGCGTTTTTATCAAATTTATATCTGAATTAATTAATTAATTTTGTTATTTAAAAAGAACGAGAACAATTGAAATTGAATGAATAAATAAATAAAAAAAGTGAATATTAGTATAAAAATAAAACAAAGCAGCTCCACAAGAAGATCTTGGTAAACGGCAAACAACAACGGAGGAAAATGACACAAAAATCTAATCAAACACATTTTTGATGCTTTAAATATTTATTTATTATATTTAATAAGTTTTTATTTTGTTAATAATAAACACATTTTTGTTTTTAATTCATATTTGTTTTTTTTTTTTTTTTTAAGTGGGCGTAATTTTGTACTGATTTTGAGCAATAATTTTTATTAATTTGTTTAATACTATTAATTACTTTTTTAATTATTTTCAGTTTTAAATTTTTAAATTACTATTATCATTTTTTTTAATTAGAGCAAATCTAATTAACATTTTAATCGATATGAGCAATTTTTAATCAAAACTCATTTTTTATTTTTTTGTGTGTATGCTTCTTCATTTACAATGCGAACTTGGCTTCACTTTTTATCGAAGCTTAAAATTAACGCCGATAATTATATACGCTTAAAATAAGCGTGAATAACACCGCTCAACACTCATTTTCCGGTTTGAATTCTGATGATCAATTTTAGTAGTCTTTGATCCCCTGATTCCAAATCTGTTCTCCAAATTTTCCCATCACGTCTAGATTTTTAGTTATTCACGGTTAAAAATGCGAATAATGGCGATTTTTGCATTATTTGAAAGCTTGCACAGCAGCCATTAAGTAGAATACAGAACTGGTATAAAGCGCAATAGTAGAATTTGGCTATGGTCTCCAACATAGAATTTTTTTTTTCAAATTATTGCGTTTAGTTAGGTTACACTTGCGTTTTAAAATGACTCTGTTAAAATTATCATTTTTCTAAAAAAGATAAGGTACCTTTGTTTTTTTTGATATTTTTCAAAGAAAAACTAAAAAAAAAAATATTTTACAAATTTAAGTTTTCTGTGTTATTTTTCGTATAAATCGGAAGATATCTTTAATGGGTTTAAAAGTCTATAAGAAAGAATGAACTTTTGCCTAAATTTTAAGCTCATCACAGTAAAGATTGATCATCTGGTTTTTGTTTTAGAGCCTTTTTAAAATTATGCTTTTTCTAATTTTTTTCACAGTGTTTTTTTAAAATATATGTTTGGCCAATAATAGAGCAACAACTTCAAATTTTTTTGATCATATGTTTGAGATCATAGTTCAATATTTTATTCCACCCAGTGGCTGCTGTGCAGGCTTTCAAAAAAGGCAAAAATCGCGTTTTTTTCGCATTTTCCACCGCGAATAATTTAAATTCTAGACGTGATGGAAAATTTTGGAGCACAGATTTGGAATCAGCAAGTCAAAATCTTTAAAAATTTTATACGAAACTTCAAACCGGAGCTAAAAACCTTCCATTTGTTGAGCGGTGTAATCTAACATTTGTATAGGTAAGCGTATATAGGGTTATCCGAAAACAGGGCTATTATCAATTTATTTATTTTTTTAAGAAAAACGCATTAAAGATTGACTAAAATCATTTTTTTTTAATTAAAGCTTCTGAAAAATTTTTCCAATGAAAATGGAAAGATTTTCCCTAAAATCTTCCTAAAAAAATAAATATGTAAATTGATAACAATAGACCTGGTAAAGAAAAGATACTACGGCATTGTAAAACTATTATTGTGCCATGGTACAACGGTATCTTAGAGAGTAAAAAGGTACTGAAAAAAGTACTAAAGTACTTACTTTTCTGTCCCTGGTACGTACTATGCTGGATAGTACATATTTTATTACTTTTTTTTTAATTTAAGAATCTGAAAGTTATGTACTCTTTTTGGCTACAACACCATAGTCTCACATACACATTCATACATACATCTATCACACAGATACTGTTCCCATACATATATCCAAACACACGTCCGTACATATATTGCATGAAAATGAGTAACAATAATAACAATATTAACAGCAGCAAACAGCAATAACATTTAAACAGTAGTCAGTATTTATTTTTTTTTTCATTGGGTGTGAATGAACTGAAACTGCATTGCACACTGACTGACTGAATTGCATTGCATTAAAGCTTTGCAAGAAAGAAATGAAAAATACAACGACAGCAGTAAAATTAATAGATACAGTGATGGACACTACGATAGAATTGGGCTATGTCAAATGGAATGAGGGCGGGTTAAGTCCATAGAGCTAAGAAGTCTAAAATGGGTTAGGCTATAAGTGGCTGCCAACGTTTTAATTCAGCACATGTAGACTCTGAGGTCTATTGTTATACCACGGGACTGTAATAGGTTTCCCCACTGGTCCCTGCCGTTAAACCAATTTGAGCTTCTTATAAGTTTCATATATAAAACTCCTATCACTCAAAAAATTATTAAGGTAGATTCCACTACAAAAGACAGTTAAAACAACTACGTTTGTTGTTGTTTAGGCGTCCACTACATTTTCCGATAAAATCAACCAAAAATTGTTGTTGTTTTTAACTATTGATTAACAACTACAAAAAACGGTGACAGGACATAACCCCCACGGACATTACCCCCATAACGGAAATGGGGATTATGACCGAATTCATCACAAGACATAAGAGCTAAAACACCTCAATTCAACTGAGGAGTTGACCGCACCCCCTCCAAATTTAATGAAATTAAGTACTGGGGTTTACTTTAACAAAAAAGAGATTTTGCCAATTTTTCAGGCTTCTGGTGATTCGAGTATTCGAGATATGAGGTCTTGAAAATTAACAAAATCGTATATATTTGACAAAAGTGTTCCGAGATAAATAAAGATAACTCGAAAAGTAAAAACACTACAGGTCTCAGTCAGGTTGCAAATAATAGGTAATGAGACAGCCTTTAAAATGGCATTCCCCAAGATTTTTTTTGAAAAAGGTCAAAGGTCATTGATTTTAACCTTAATTTTTGGAGAGCTATATCTCAAAAAACGATATTTTTAAAATTTTGGAAAAAATATATGTTGTTAAGAATCACCTATACTACTTAAGTTTAAATTTTCAGGATGGAGTCTTCATTGGAACTTTTTATACTAATAGAAACATTGTGACAGGAAAGAAAAAGCGGTGTAATTTCCCTTAAAAAAAAAAATATTTTTTTGTCTTTGAAATTCTGGTACCAAAACTCATTTTTCTGAATGTTTTTGACGTGCTGAGTCCAAATATGACCTGTGAACTGGTCTATCATTATTACTTTTCAAGATATATGCACCTAAATGTTCAAAAAAACACAGCAATAGCATTTGAGCAATTTTTACACATTTATGTGCTGATATCTTGAAAAGTAATAGCGATAGATCAGTTCAAAGGTCATATTTGAACTCAGAACGTCAAAAACATTCAGAAAAATTAATTTTGGTACCAGAATTTCAAAGACAAAAAAAATATTTTTTTTTTTTCTAAGGGAAATTACACCGCTTTTTCTTTCCTGTCACAATGTTTCTATTAATATAAAAAGTTCCAATGAAGTCTCCATTCTGAAAATTTAAACTCAAGTAGTATAGGTGATTCTTAACAACACATATTTTTTCCAAAATTTTAAAAATATCGTTTTTTGAGATATAGCTCTCCAAAAATTAAGGTTAAAACCAATGACCTTTGACCTTTTTCAAAAAAAATCTTGGGGAATGCCGTTTTAAAGGCTGTCTTATTATCTATTATCTGCAACCTGACTGATACCTGTATTGTTATTACTTTTTGAGTTATATTTATTTATCTCAAAACACTTTTGTCAAATTTTTACGATTTTGCCAATTTTCAAGACCCCATATCTCGGGAAGAAAAACTACCAGAAGTCCAAAATTTTGGCACTATGATTTTTCTGTAAGGGCCCAACTATATTCCAAGTTTCATCAAATTCGAAAGGGGTAAGGTCAAAAATGCTACTTTTTTCGGTTGAATTGAGGTGTTTTAACTCATAACCTCCATAATAGTTGTGGGGACTATGACCGTTTCTAAAACGGTCATAATCCCAATGGGGATTATGTCCTTTCCCTGTTGGGATTACGACCGAAAATTATTTGGTCATAACCCCATTCATATTATGGGGACTAAGTCTAAAGAAATTTCGGTCATAATTCCCGTTTTTTGCGGAGAGGGTGGGTTTAATGCATGGAGTTTGCAATCCAGAAAAACTTTTAGGGCAAAAAAAATTAAATTTTTGGGATTATGACCAAGTAGTATATCGTGAACCTATATTCAAAATATGCCAACTCAAATTTGACCGAAATGAGTTTCCGATGGCAAATAGCTCCCCTATGCAATACCCATCTGTGGTAAAAATTTCAGAGCAAAAAAATATTTTTTTGTCGTTTTACATCCATTTTTGTTATTCTGCTAACTCAAAGTACATATTTTTTTGGTGAAAATAAATGCCAACTCCCATTGTAAATTTCCAAAAATTTTTCAAATTTTTTTTTTTAAAAAATTAAACCACATATCTTATTGCATTTGCCTTTCAGAACACGAATCTGGTAAAGATTTTGATATCTAATGCCTAGTTTTCGAGATATTGCCATTTTGAAAATATCGGTAAATAGTGTTTGCAAAAAAAAAATTGCTTATATATATGTAACTTTCAAACTATTTATCAGATTGAAACATTATGAGTGGGGCAAATAAAGTCAATGATATAAGCTTTCAAAATAGCTAGTTTGGAGTGAGCCTTCTACAATAAAGCGTGAGTTACAGAGTGCCAAAGTTGACCACCCTGAGCATGGACGTATACAGGGGGTGGGCACAGGGGGCACGTGCCCCCCCCCCCCCTTTCGATTAGAAAATTTTTAAAAATTAATACACTGCAACGCATTGTACAAAAAATATACACAGGTTTCAAAATATTTTCGTTTTTAAAGAAAATATTTTAGTTTTTGTTTATAAAAACTCAAGAGAGTGATCTAATTTCGTTTCTAAAAAGTCAGTTATATCGAAATATCTGTAAAATATGTTTAAAAAACACATAAATTGGTTTTATCTAATAAAAATTATGCATCAGGATCATAAAAAAATTTCTACAAAAATGTTTAAACAAAAATTTCAAACTATAAGATTCTAAGACACTTTCGTTATATTAAATTGTGAGATTCTGAAATATTATTTCGATAGGAGATTCTCATATTCTGAAAATATTTTTTTTATAGAAACACTTTCAGATTCTAATACAATTTTTCGTCAGGAAAATCTTTAAATTTTGGGAGATTTTTTTCTTATTGAAAAATTGTTAGATTCTGAAACATTTTCTGTATAGAAAATTTTAAAATTCCTTTTATTTTTTTTATATAGAAACTATCAGATTCTATGCTATATTTTCCATAGAAAAATTTTCATATTCTTAAATAAAACAGCACGAAATCAGACTTTTTAATGAATATGAATTTTGAATATCTAACAACAATTTTTGGACATAAAACTAAAATGTTAAATCTAGCACTTTTTCTGGGTTAAAATGAACAAATGAACAAAGTTTTGAAACCATACTCAAAAATACTTATAGTATACCTCAAAAATCTTCGCAAAATACACACATTTTGATCCGTATGAGGATCTGCTGATTTTAGCAAACGCGGTTTGCTAAATTTCTGTCCTAGTTAAATCAGCGATGACTAAAAAAATGCCCCCCCGTTTTCAAATTCCTGGATACGTCGCTGACCCTGAGATTAAAAGGCTTTCGGAGCTAGTAACTTTTAAAAATATGCAAAGATTTTTAATTTTTTTTAGTTTTTGCAATTACCGCACTAAGGAAAACAAAATTCAAAAAAAAAAAAAAATGTATAAAAATTTTTCAAAAAAAAATGTATTTTTAGTTTCCAACAAAATATGCCAACTCTTAAAAAATATTTGTTTTTTGATATAGTAATAAATGCCATCTCAAAAAAATACGCAAACCAGTGCAAAATATGAAATTTTTGGCATAGGGAAAAATTATTTAGAATATTTAAACCATCTTATGGAAGGTGCATTGTTTATTTTTACAATAATATGCAAAATAACTAGTTTTTTAGCTCTCCTGAAAAGTAAGCTTTTTCGAGTTGGCATTTATTGAATATAGTTCGACGATATATATACCCCATAACATAAACCCTGTAATGGGGATTATGGCCATTTGTTATGTGGTCATTATCCCCAAAAATCTGGGAATTATGTCCGTTTTTTATTGGGATTATGTCCAAATTATTTTCGGTCATAGTCCCCACTAACATTATGGGGATTATGACCGAAATGAATTTGGTCATAATCCCCATAACGGAAATGGGGATTATGTCCGTGGGGATTATATCATGTCACCAAGTGTTCGATAGCTTCCTAATCCTCTTCATCCATACAACTCCGGCAAAAGTCATTTGACGGCACATTTAACCGCTCTGCGTGCTTCCCTATAAGACAGTGTCCGGTAATAACAGAAACCACAGTCGAAATCTCGCCTCTTGGAAGCGATATCAGCTCGCTTTTGCGCCTCGGATTAAGAGAAGGCCAAATCTGTCGTGTTGTCCCACACATCAATCCATTTGCCTATCGCTGATTAGTCTCCGTCGCGGAACAAAACGGGGGTCGCGAAAGAGTTTCAGGGGGATCCCGAACAATTTTGTTAAAATCTTAAATTTTGGTAAATTTAAAACACATTTTTTTATTGTTGTGTTATAAAAATATACAAATTCTTTTAAATTAAAGAAATAAAGTATTTCCATCACTTAAGGTCCCTCCGTAATCTCTGTGCAGTTGTTAATTTCCCGGGATGCCCAACACTGATTTGTGAAGTTTTTTGGCTGACAAGGAGAGTCTCCCTGGTGTCACCCTCCGATCTTCATGAAATTTGGATATGTTGTTTAGAACGAAAATAAATTCGACACGTATTTTTTTTTTTAGCTGCCCAAACTAATTTTTAGGGGGTCGATTTGTATAGGTGGAAGTTGACCTTTTTCAGTTTTTTACGATTACGCCTATTTACTAGTATTGGCATATTTGATATCAGACTACGGGTATTTAAAACACCTATCTCGTGATGCTAACAAGGTGAAAAAAAAATTAATATTTTTCGTCTTATTAAAAAAAATGTCCTAAAATGTTGGCATTTTACTCAATATGACGAAAAGTTGTACATGTTTAGGCACGTTTAGATTGGTTTGCCAAAGACCTTTCATTTGGTAGATAACATGACTAGGGTTAGTTGCATAATATAGGAGATAAACGCAAAAAACTGGAAAATTACAGTTTCTTCTCCACTCATTTTCACTCCCTAAATATGAATTTGGGCCGCTAAAAAAAATACGAGTCCCTTATTTTTCCTGCTCTACAAAATAAAACCAATTCCAGAAAGATAGGCGGGTGACACCAGGGAGACCTTCCTTTCTTCCTAATATTTTCCGATGCTGATTCCGAATCTGATTCCGAATCTGGGTTTCAAATTTTTCTAGTACGTTAGGTTTTTGAGAAAATAAAAGGCAAAGTTCACTAAAACGTATTCTTGTTCATTTTTAAGAGCTTTGTTTGTGAGACTTTTTTACTTTTTAATGCTAATTCCAAATCTGGAACCGAATAGCGGATCTAGTTTCGTGATCGAATAAAATTCCGATCAATACCACACATTGGTACATAATTTTGAAAAAAGAACAATCATTACTCCAAATTGAACTTTAAATCAGGTTAAAGAGTTATTCTTCTTTTATTTTCGGAAATAAAAAAATGGATGACTATAGTAAGTTTCGATATAAAATGCCGTAGTTCGGGACGTGGTTTCCAAAATTTTGAGGAAATTGAGGTTAAAGTTCACAAAAATTGTGTTTTTTTTTATTTTTTAGAATTTTTATACGTGAAATTTTAGCATGCGTCTTTGATCTGACCACATGGTTTCCAATTATCTTTCAATGCTGCTTCTGAATTTGGTTTCCAAGTTTTTCCATTACTTCAGGTTTTTAAAAAAACTTTGGGCAAAGTTCACGTTAAATTTTTTTTTTTTTTTAAGTTTGGGGGGTCGCGAAAGATTTGAAATATTGAAAAGGGGTCGCAAAGCAAAAGTTAGTGAGAAGCTCTGTTCTAGAGGCATACCAACACATTTTACTTCTGTTGGAACCTGTAAGGTAGTTCCCAATCTTGCAAACTCATCGGCTTTGCAATTCCTTGGAATGTCTCTGTGCCCTACCCAGGAAAATTTTTCAGAACCGATTCCGATAACACTTGTTCTAGAACAGGTTCTTCGGTAATCAAACACTATTACACTTCAATTATTCAGAACAAGTTAAGTGAATATTATTGTGAAGCTTGTTCTATGTAATCTAAGTTTCATAACATTTTGGTTCTCAGGAATTAAAAAAAAAATTATGTGTCAAAAAAATTAAAAAATAAATATATTTTTTTTGTGTTCACCAAGAAAAAACACGAAATTCTATGAAAATGTCAGGATATAATCATCAAAATTGTTGATACGAAGGTAAGTAAATTTAATTTTGATTGTCTGGGTCGGGACAAATACTAATAAAATAATGTTTTTCATTTTTGCTTGCAGAAAATCCATGTTCTGGTGTATCTTTATTGCAAGGCCCAAAATGCAATTTTGGAGGCGAAAAAGGATGTATGTGTGTTAAAAAAATATTAAAATACGATGTCATATAGGATTATCTTTATCTTTTTTTAATAAATTAATGCAATTCAAAATATTTCTTTAAATCTCATTTCTGTTCTTAATTTTACTTCTAGAACCGATTCCGAAGAACAAAAATGTGTTCCAATTTTGCTTACAAACACCTGTTGCTTTTGGGACAATCCCTTTGTAAAAAGAATCGGTGTTGCACAAGAATTAGAACAGGTTCTAGGGAAGTATAAGTTGTTCCACAATCGGTTCTTTGCAACCGAAAATTTTGCTGGGTAGTATCCCATATGAGTTGTATATCAAACTTCTTGGACATCTCATTTAAAAACGTGCGGTAGTTAAAAAGTCTAAAAGGGGTACAAAGTACGATTTTAAAGCAGAACGTAAGTTGCGGACTTGACACGAAATATTGGTTGGTGTTTCACGTTATCGTTTCACGTTATCGAAACGAACAACAGGCATGATCAAAATGATTCGTTCACGAACTGTTGAATGAAACCAAAAAATGACCGATTGAACTAGAAGAACGAACTAGGTCTTTTATCTTAAATGAACGAAAAAGTCTACCAAGCTTCCAAAAATAACTACTAACCCCTGTGATTTAGTTGGTAGCGAGCTAGCCGTTAAACATGGAGGGTCGTGGCTTCGATTCCCAACAGAACCTTGGTCTGTTTCGCTACAACGAGACGAAGGCCACTGTTACCAGTTCTCAAATAGAAAGAATAAAAAAATACTTAATCATGCTTGTAGATTTAAAGGGGCTTTTCTACAGGAAAACTAGGTCTTAACAGGGACTACTTGTTTCGAGGAGTCCTGACAATTTAAAAAAAAAACAGACAGTAGAAAAATGCAATGTGCAACAAAACGTTTAACACCAACCGACATACAACAACACAAAATCATTGTCCCCAAAAGATGATTTTTAAATGAACATCCTGTACAAGTGACATCATAAATAGGGATGCCATAAAACTGGAGCAATATTAACAAACACACATAAAAACGAAAACTGAATGGAATCGTATGTTCAAATGGAGAAACAAATATAAATTTTGTTTGTTGGTTTCTTGATTAAATTGTACCCTTAATTTCTAAACACACTACAAATCAACAACAACAAAACCCACACATCTAAGATACTTCTCTTTGAACCAAAAACAAAAAAAAAAAAACACTAAATAAAAAGGTCGATTGGTCGGTACTACACCAACATACATCTGGTTAGATTTTTTCTTTTTGATATACATGCTCTTAGTGGTGATATTACTGCTGTTGTTGCTGTTATTTTTTAGCTGTAGAATTGAAACTCAAAGAAACATGCTCAATTTTAACTAACCAGCCAACATTGATGCCAGATAATATACACATTTCATGTGCAAAATAGGAATTCTGGGCATTTTTAAATCCTGTTAAGCCGCCCAGAGACACAATACATGTTGGATGACTTGTTAGTTGACGAAAAAATATTTTCAAAATACACTTATCCGACAAATTTATACACATGTTGGATGACCGCTCATTTTTTTAGAATTCTTGAAGGAGTAACATGAACATTTTTTTTATTTTTCAACTCTTTTTTATGTTTTTTTAATATATTTAGGTTAAAATTTACTTTTTAACATCATTGCTTTATACAAAAACATCACTTTGTGAAAAACAATAACAAATAATGAATTAAAACGTCTCTGTTCGTACAACGGTCGGATGACAAGTCAATACATCATCCGACATGTCATCCAACTTTTCATCCGACCATCGAAAAATCAAATCTTTTTGATTTTTCATCCGACCAGCCATCCGACCATCCGACAGCCCCATACACGAGAAAAATTACATTGGTCATCCAACAAGTCATCCAATTTGTTTGAAATGTATGGGAGCCTTTAGGATGGCCAAATTACACAGTACAACACGAAAAAAAAATTACAAGGTTCTGACGATTGATTCTGGTAGAGGGGACAAAAAAATGTATGCGTGTTTCAGCTTTTTGAAATATAACATTGAAATTTTATTTTAGGGGGTTAAAATTTCCTCCCTTGGGCAGTTTTTGCAAATATTGGTGTATGAAGAAATATTTAGGAATTCTTTGATTCTGCATTAAAACATTTTAAAAATCTATCAACAGACTCGAGATAACGAGATGTTTACGTCAGCTTTTCAAATCGATTTTAATGAAAACTTAAATAACTTTGGTATTTTTTGTCCGATTTTCACTTATAATACATTGTTAGAAAGGTTTTGACCACCGCTTGGGATTTTAGTCCAAAATTAACCCTTAACTGCACTGTCTAACTTTTTTATAACATTTACTTCGACATCATTTAAAACCGTTTTATAACCACAAAAAGCATATATTTGTGCAGGAAACACGTTTAATTAATATATTTGTCCACAATTAATTTAACCCATGAATGATCAAAATATTTTGGCAAACATTTTTAAAAAAGTTTTTGCGGAAATTATTGAAAGCTAGTTGTAATACTTTCAAAAAATAAAATTAAATAAGGTTTTGTTTATTTTAGTCAAAAATTAACCCTTAACTGCACTGTCTAACTTTTTTATAACATTTACTTCGACATCATTAAAAACCCATTTTATAACCACAAAAAGCATATCTTTGTGCAGGAAACACGTTTTATTATTATATTTGGCCACAATTAATTTAACCCATGCATGATCAAAATATTTTGGCAAACATTTTTAAAAAAGTTTTTGCGGAAATTATTGAAAGCTAGTTGTAATACTTTAAAAAAATATAATTAAATAGGGTTTTTGTTCATCTAGACGTGCTTATTAATATCAAATAATTATTACGTGTACCACATTCCCGGTCAAATTTTTTTTCGAAATTTGTATGTGCAAATTAATTTAAAAATAAAATATAAACAAATTTTGTCTTAATCGCATATATTCGTGCAAAAAATGCATCAAATAAATTGAAATATCAATTATATTATTTTTTTAAAGTATTTTAACTAGCTTTCAATAATTTCCGCAAAAACTTTTTTAAAAATGTTTGCCAAAATATTTTGATCATGCATGGGTTAAATTAATTGTGGAAAATTTTTTTAAATAAACGTGTTTCCTTCACAAAGATACGATTTTTGTGGTTATAAAATGGGTTTTTAATGATGTCGAAGTAAATGTTATAAAAAAGTAAGACAGTGCAGTTAAGGGTTAATTTTTGACTAAAATCCCAAGCGGTGGTCAACACCTTTCTAACGATGTATTAGAAGTGAAAATCAGACAAAAAATACCAAAGTTATTTAAGTTTTCAGTAAATTCGAATTGAAAAGCATCAAAAAACTGACATAAACATCTCGTTATCTCGAGTCTGTGGTTAGATTTTTAAAATGTTTTAATGCAGAATCAAAGAATTCCTAAATATCTATTATATTTGGTCATTCATTGGACAAAAAAAAATTTACTGAATGTTATATTCATGAAAAATACCATTTTTGGACCCTTTTTTGACGCGGTTTAGCTCACGGGAGATTATCGCTAGAGCCCAAATATTTTGGGAATCTTCATAAAACATGTCAAAGTTTATTTTGATGGGGGTACATCATCAACTTTTTTTTTGAGTCACTCTAATGTATATGTATTTGGAGAACAACTTTGAATATGGCTACTTGTGGAAGATGTTCAAGGATGGGAAAATGAATAAGAGAAGATTTAAGTTCTAGTGTATTTTTATGTAATATTTTTTCATATTTTATGTTGTATTTATGTATTGTTAATGTGTTTTTTATTATAATATTAAATAAATAATCTGCCGATGGATAATCTGCAAATACGAGTCAAATAAATATTCAATTTTTCTTAACGCATTTTTAAATAAAAAAAATCATCAGAAAATCGAATCGAACTCCATTTTGTGCTCCTTAAAGGCTCCAAATGGACTCCAAATGGATACCAATGGATCCGAAATGTGAGGGAAATTACCCCTTCTACACTCTTTTTAAAGAGTCATTTTAGAGCCTAAAAAGAAGGCTCTTTTGGATGAACCACTTTCATACAAATATTTGAAATTCTTGTTATATCTTTAGAGCCCATTTTGGAGTCTTAAATGAGTCTGCTTGTTTGCTGGGATCTAATAATAACAATTTTTCTATACACAGAAAAAATTTTGTACATAAATAGTATGAATTGGATTCATTGATTACAGTTCATGTTTGACATATTTGAACAAATTCATACTATTTATGATTTTTTAAATTTATTTACTATTTTAAAAAAATATAAAAAATCAAGTTAGTAAAAAAAACATGTCAAAAAAATAAAATTGTTTTGTATAAAAAAAGAACAAATAATTTTATCAAATTGAAGATGTTAACAATGGACACCGCGGTATTCAACAAAGACAAAGGTAAGATACATTTTTTAAGCTAGATTTTTAAAAGATTTTGGTTAAATTTATGTTTTTTTTATCATTTTTTGTAGAATGAATTCTATGGAGATAAAAATAGAAACTGATGACAATTCATCCTAAAAAATCAAAAGTTTGGAATAATATGAATTGCGAATAATTAATCAAGAAAAACATATTATGTTAATCAGTTTAGTCTTGCCTGTTTGCTGTTTTTTTATTCAACGAAGAGTTCAATTCAAAACGTCAAGAAATGCACTTTTTTTTTCATGACTTTCTATGTGCAAATATGTATAATTTTTTCATTAATAAATGATTAATTTGTTTGTTCTAAATAGCTTCTATTATGTTTATTAGTTCCAAATAGATGCAGCTATATCAGTTTTTATGTCAATATATTAATATCTCGAGGCGTTACAACGATCACTCGGTATATATTCATAACAGTTAAATTTTTCTTTAATTTAGACAAAAATCCACGCATTGTAACCAAAAAATCCATTAAAAATTTATTTATAATATGTATGACCAAGTTCATACTCTGTATGAAAAAAGTTTTGGAAAAAAAAGTCAAGTACGATTCATTCTATTTATAAATAAATTTATTCCAGGTATGAATTATTTTTTTCTCTGTACGAAAAATGTTTCAGAATTTGTTGCTTTATGTTTACTTAATTATGGAAGGCGGAGCTGAAAAATTAATTTTTTGAAAAATGCTAAAAAATTTAAGATTTTATTTTAAGAAAAGTGTATAAAAATTGTTCTATAAAATGTTTTAGATACTGATAATTTTTTGTTAGTAACACCCCCACCTTCCATAAATATGTAAACATAAAGCAACAAACACACACAATACAAAAACAACAAACAAAAATTTGTTATTGTTTTGTGTGTGTTTGCTGCTTTATGTTCACATAATTATGGAAGGTGGAGCTGAGGGGTAAAATAGGGACATCCAGGGAAGGGACACCTTAATTAAATTTTTTTTGTTTTAAATTTTTTTTTGTGTAGCCGGCCTTAGTTATTACAAACTCTATAAATAATTTAGCGGCTTCGCTAAATAAAGTTTTTTTTTGTGTATCAAGCCTTTTGGCCTGTTAAAATCAGTGCTAATTTCGCTACTTTATGGGGGACTTAGAGGTGCTTCCCGAGTCCGGCGCCAATAATCATTAATTTCGGTCGTTTCGGATCTTCAGGTGGGGTTTTTAGATTTTTTTAATTTCCGTGTGCCCCATAAACTGCAATTTAGCCTTTTTTTTGCCAAAATATTTGTATTTTTTAATTTTTTTTTAATTTTGTGTGCCCCGTAACTTGTATTTTAGCGTCCAACCTGAATCAAGTTACGTCGCAAAAGGCGTAACGCCCAATAATTTTTCGTTTCTAATATTTAAATGTGCACTCATAAAATTATGTAAGTTACTACATGTTAGTTGTTTGTATATTTTACAGTAGTTAGTTGTTTTCAACTACAAAGTCAGTTTTTTTTGTATGAAAAATATCAAACAACTATTTCTGTTAGTTATTTTAGGTCTTTTTTTAACAACTAACAAAAAAGTACTGTAATGTAGTTACAGTTATTTAAAGTAGTTAATTTATTTTTTTTATCTCTGAAAAATTTTCATTTTTTTCCAAAAAAAATATAAAAAAATTTTATTTTTCACAACTTTAAAAAAAAAAATTGATTTAACTGAAAAGTAGTTGACCCCAAAACAACTTACAAAGAAGTTATTTTAACTGACATTTTCAGTAGATTTTACTAACATAATTTCTGAGTGTGAGGTACCTAAATCAAACAGACGTAACAATTTCAAATTTCACGTGTTTGTTTTTTTACGTCTTGCGCGACGCAATTTGATTCTGGTTCGGCCATTACACACTCAGAAAATTATGTAAGTTACTACATGTTAGTTGTTTGTATATTTTACAGTAGTTAGTTATTTTCAACTACAAAGTCAGTTGTTTTTGTATGAAAAATATCTAACAACTATTTCTGTTAGTTATTTTAAGTACTTTTTCTCTTCTCTGAAAAATTTTCAATGTTTTTTTCCAAAAAATAAAAATAAATTTTCGTTTTTTTTATTTTTCACAACTTTAAAAAAAAAAATTTGATCTTCAATTTTTTTTTTTTTTTTTTTAAATATTTATAGATTTTTTTATTTTTACTACATTTTAGTTGTTTTGACTACAAATGTAAGTTGTTTTTACTACATTAGTCAGTTTTTTTTTGTCAGTTAAAATAACTAACATTGTTAGTTGGGCAAAATTGCAGTTTATGGGGCACACTGAAATCGAAAAAACTAAAAACTAGGGCTGTCAAACGGGATCGGTTTTTTAAAATCCCGGGATTCGGGATTTGAAAATCGAAATTCCGGGATCCCGGGATTTTTCGGGATCACGGGATTTTTCGGGATCCCGGGATTTTCGGGATTTCGGGATTTTTTGGGATTGAATTTCTTTGATTATAAAAGTAAAAAAATAGTAGCTCTTTATATTTCAATTTGATTGTGCATATTAAGGGGGCTACTGTGGGTTAGTTGGTAGCGTGCTAACCTATTAAGCAGTAAGTTGTGGGTGTGATTCCCACGAAACGCCTTGGGTCGATTTCGCTACAAACGGAATTATTAAAAAAATATTTCTAATTATTCTGATTGTTATTTAAAGGCAATTCAAAAATTAAGTATACGCCACTTACAGTTTTCAAGTAATTATTATTATTAAATATATAGCAAGGAACTAAAAAAGCCTTGAGGGGTTCGTTATGGAAAATGACAACTTTTATTTGCTTTTGGTTTCATCCCATTTTGATTTTGGTTCTTGCACTGTATAATTTTAAAACTAATTTAAAGAAAATTTAAAATAAAAAAAACATTTAAAGGAGAAAAGTAATAATATTATACACTAGAAAATAGTACAATAGTACACTTGGCAAATAGTACAATTCGCGATGAGGACAAATGCGTTCTATCAGCGTCGCTGAGGAATTATTGTGGTTTCGCTATGGACCATCCGGTCTATGTGAGGAGTCTTTGACTCCGTCACATCTAACCTAACCTACACTAGAATTGCGTTTTTTTGTATAAAAAAGTTTTTCTTCCAATTTTTAACGTTTGAGAAAATTTTTATTCTCCTACGCCTGAAACATATGTGGTACAAATTTGAGGCCAATCGGATTAAATTTGCCCGTGGCGCTCTTCGATCAAAGTTTCTGTTTTTTAGAAAATTTTCGCAAAAACCTGCAATCTTTGGTCAAAATGGCTAAATGGTTAGTGCGTTGGACTATTATTCGGCAAGCCTAGGTAGCATTCTCAGCTCAGACAAATTCGTGGCCAGCTACCTTATAAATTAAAAACAAGTTTTAGTTTTAATTAGTTTATGTAAAGTAACAATAATTGGACAAATTTGTATTTTTAAAAATAAATTCTCATACATTTTTAATATTTCAAAAATCCCGGGATTTGAGCTTAAAAATCCCGGGATTCGGGATTCATTTTATGACCAAAATCCCGGGATTTCGGGATTGACATCCCTACTAAAAACGCCATCCACTTTAGAATTAAAAAAGAAAAAAAAAAACAAAATTATTGATTAGTGGCGCCGGGAACTTTTTTTGGGGTCCTCTTTAATAGGGACATCCAGGGAAGGGATATCTTAAATTTTTTTTTTTGTTTTAAAATATTTTTCTGCGTAGCCGGCCTTTGGCCGGGCTTAGGGATTACAAACTCCATAAATTAGTTTAGCGGCTTCGCTAAATAAAGTTTTTTTTTTGTGTATCAAGCCTTTTGGCCGGTTAAAATCAGTGCTAAATTCGCTACTTTGTGGGGGCTTAGAGGTGCTTCCCGAGTCCGGCGCCACTAATCATTAATTTCGGTTTTTTTCTTTTTAAATTCTTGATCGGGTGGCGTTTTTAGTTTTTTTAATTTCCGTGTGCCCCATAAACTGCAATTCAGCCGTTAGTTGATTTAACTGAAGTAGTAGTTGACCCCAACACAACTTACAAAGTATTTATTTTAACTGACATTTTCAGTTGATTTTACTAACATAATTTTTTGAGTGCACATAAACTTGTCTTAGGGTCGAACCAGAATCAAATGCGTAGCGCAAGACGTAAAAAAAAAAACAAAAACAAACACATCAAATTTGAAATTTTTACGTCCGTTTGATTTAGGTTACTCACATTTAAATATTAGAATCGAAAAATTATTGGGCGTTACGCCTTACGCGACGTAATTTGATTCAGGTTGGACGGTTATAAGTGTAAGTTTTTTTTTTGCATAAAGGTTTTTTGGATATTCAAATTTAAAAAGGGGGGCAAATATGAATATATGGCATCACTGAACAACACTACTTACTAAATTATTTTTCCGTCGTAACGAACAACAACAGAAATGCAGCCGCCGTGAGGCAAAACGAATAAAGAATTTAGTAGTGTAATGAATTAAAAAATAAAAAAAAATATATATATACACTCACACAATCTTACACAAAAAATAATACACCATGAGAGAGAAAGAGATGCACTTAACAATAAAATATTGAATGTTAACTATTAAAGTAGTGTAGAAAGGAAAAATACAATGGGAGCAAATAATACACAACGAATGCATAAGCAAGCACCCCTTCTTCCTTCCGCCTTTTGAAAAATCGAAAAAAGTTGTTGGTGTACAAATTAAGTATTTTGTCTTGTTGTTGTTGTTATGGATTTCCTGTCTAATTACTTCGAAGGGAAAACTTTATTTATCGAATGAGAAAACAAAAATGTAACGGTTTTATTTTCACAGCTCTTGTTAATAGATATTTTATATTAGGAAAATTATTTTTATATAAATTTTAATTAGATATTTTGGATTTTCTTAAACAAAAGTAAAACATGTCATAGTCTTAAAAGAGTGTAGTTTTTTAAGTAATTTATTTTTTTAAAAAGAGAATTAAAAAAATCACTCTCTTTGGTTTTCTTTAAACTAACCACACACAGGAAAAGCAAAACGTCAACGTTTTTTTTTATAAGATATATTGCAGTATTCTTTTTTATATAAATTTAACACCTTGCAATTTTGTTTATTTTTCATTACATTTCTTTAATTTCATATTAAATTATATTTATATTTCTGATATTAAAAAATTATGATTTTTTTTATTTCTTTTTTCAATTCATTTATACACACACACACATATATATTTTAAACAAGTTAACATATAAGAAGAAGCAGCAGAGCACAAAATATATTGAAGAAAAAAATTTCTAATCACCAATTATCCCATGTTTTTTAATTTTTCACTAGTAAATTTTACACATTTCATTTGAATTTTATTAAATTCTATATTAACACGATGTATATTTTATGTTTTTGATAAATTAATTATTTAAAAGATTTATTAAATCGTGGAAAAATTATAATAAAAACTAAAAAATGCAGACGGTAAAAACACGACAAGAGTACGTACGAAAAAAATCTGAAAGCAGTGTTGCCATATGTTGCCAATTTACGACTGCGCTGCATTCGGCGTGCAGCCAAGGGAATTTTCTCACGGTAAAAATTTCCCTTGAGCGTGGGAAAATTGGGATTTTCTTGTTGTTTGTTGTTGGGTTTGGTTTAGTTCGGCTGTTTCTCAAGCTAGGTACGAGATACACAAAGAATTATGATCACCTTTTTTTCCCACATTGTTTTTTCTTATATCTACAATATATTTTTTATTTTAAGTAAAATTTTGAAGATGGCGACAAAAGAAGTAGTAAGTTAAGGTGATTTTTTTAGTTTTTTTTAAATTCTACTTTCTTGTAATAAGTTCTGAGAGTATTTCTTTAATTTTTATTCTAGTTATTGTTTTCCTATTGATACATGATTCAGAATTTGAAAGAATTAATTCTTTTTTGGACGGATGGGAAGATTTTTTTTTGATGAAAGTAATGAACGTGAGAAATTTGTAAACAGTCGCTTGGAATTTAGGATGAATTGAAAATTATGGGGAAACCTTATAAAAAAGTGCCACCAATTAAAACAAAAATAGGCAGGGGCTCGGACTTGGAGGCCCCCTGGACCACAATAAATTTTGGGAATTCGGTGCTGAAAATGAAAAAAAATACCTATATTTAGCGAATTTGATTGGACTTAACCTTTGGAGTTTAAAATATAGATGCGCGCTTGAGCAGAATATTGCGTGATTCATGTGAATCCATGGACGTATACAGAGGGTGGGCACGTGCCCCCCTTTTTAATTACTTTTCAAGTACATACTTCTAGTTAAAACTAAATATAAATAGGCGATGGCAAACAATTTTGGGAGTTGTGCCCCCCCATCTTTCAAATTCCTGGATACGTCGCTGTGTGAATCACATTTGAGTGTGTTTAGGACTGAACCACAGACTAATACAGACTCGACATAAGTGACAGGTGTCAAAAAAGTAGTTCTCAACCACAGACTAAATACAGACTCGACAGTAGAGTTTTATAAGAAAAAATGGGGAAAAACTAAGCGATTTTAGGAGAAAACACAGCGGTTTTTAGTCCGTTTTGCGCTAACATGGCAACACTTTCTACGAATTAGGAGTGAGTGAAACAACAAAAATCGATCTGGCATCCATTTTTTCTTATGGCGCGTTATATTAGCTTTCTCTTTCTAACCTAATTCGTAGAATAATTTGAAAACATTAACCATATGGTTAAGAAATACTTTTTTGACACCTGTCATATATGTCGAGTCTGTATTAGTCTGTGTCTCAACCATATGGTTAATATTTTCAAATTATTCTACGAATTAGGTTAGAAAGAGAAAACTGATATAAAGGGGCCCATACACGATACTGCATGCTGTACAATTGGCTGGATGAAAACGTGATTTTAATCGTGTATGGGCTGGTTGGACGACCATTACAAAAACAAAATGCACATGTCTATCCAGCAAGCTGTACAACGAGACTGCAAGTGTATGGGCACCTTAACGCGCCATAAGAAAAATAGATGCCAGATCGGTTTTTGTTGTTTCACTCACTCCTAAGTCGTAGGAAGTGTTGCCATGTTAGCGTAAAACGGACTAAAAACCGCTCTGTTATATCCTAAAATCGCTTAGTTTTTCCCCATTTTTTAAAATAAATTCTACTGTCGAGTCTGTTTATAGTCTGTGACTGAACTTTACTCACCTGAGTATAAATGTATGTATATTCATGATTTTCGATTGATTTTAAGACATTACATTCGTCAAGGCGGATTTTTACTTAAACCAAAATAAAATTTTCTTGAAAAAATTTTTATACATACAATTTTTGAAGTTTGGTTATGTTCAGAAATGGGCAAAATCGGACCAGGGGGGAAAAAGTTGCCCTTGAAGGCAACCTCTTAAAAAACGCAATTGTTTACTTAAAAAAAAGTAATTGAAATTTTTTTGTTAACCAATTTTTTATAAATTAAATTTTTGAGAAAATTAACGTTTTCAGGAAATCTTACCCATCTAGTACATCTTTAATCCACATTGGCCAGAGGTCAATTATGATCCCCCACAGAAAATGTAAAGCTTACATATTAGCTTATATATTAGAGATTGGCGCGTGAGTGATTTTTGACTCACACTCACTCACGCTCACGACAGGAGTTTTTTAATCACGCACACTGACTGACGAGCATAATTTTTCTACTCACACTCACTCACAATCATGTGACTAAATTTAATATAACTCACACTCACGTGCACTCACACAATCTTTACTCACACTCACAAAACTTTTAAAAAAAAATCTGATTAATTTTTATTAAAAAATAAAAATTGTTTTATTCGACCTTTAAAATATTATATTTTGAGGATGTTTATTCTGGCTCGAGGTCATTATTTTCTTTACTAATTAAAACCATGATATTCTCATAGCATAATTTTCAAGAAAATAATTTTTTTGTTTTAAATTTATTTATGTTGGTCATTTTTGCAAGACTTAATCGACACGTGTTTCGGAATTTGTCAAGATTCCATTGTCAAACAAAAATATTTAAAACAATTTTGTAGTCCAATGGACTATCATATCGTCGCTGCTCCGTCGTAATTTGGTATGTGTTTTTAATGAAGTTTTCAGGAGAGCAAAAAAACCGTTTTATTTTGTCATTTTGTGATATTTTATAAAAGTCATGCGTCTTTTCAATACATAAAGATATTTTATAGATGTGTACCACAAAAAGAAGAATGATTTTTTAGCTAAAACGAAGATATTAACGGATTACATAAAAAACTACACATAACACATTTTGTTAGAACATTTTTGGTATTAATTTTTTAATTTTTGGACATTTTTATACACATGACCGTTTTTGTTCAAAGAACTTAAGTTATAAAATTTGATAATAGTGCAAAAAATTTTAATATTCATTAAAGTGATAGTAATTACACTTTTTCAACCCATATTTTGTACAAATCTGCTTTTCAAGTCCTGCGTTATTTCAATGAATTTTGTTTTTTTAGCGAACAAATTTTACTCAAAAAAATGGTACTCAAATTTGTGCCATGAGAATTGACCATCATTTCTATATGATTGGGGCATGCTAATTTCAATGGTGAAGTCCGATTTTGAATCAATGGAACAGTTTTCATGCACATCATCGTTAAAGTTTTGCACATTTTTTGCAGTTTTTTTATTTAAAAAAATTCTGCTTTTACAAATGTAAATTTATTTGGTATGGGAAATGCGGATTAGATTCATAACGTTATATTAAATACAAATTTGAATAAAATTGTTTGCGATTAAATGGTAAAAATCGCGATTTTTCTTATATTTTATTAATTTTGCTTTTTTTTTGCAACCCCCCAATTAGTTTTTTGAATTGATTTCCTGTGCATAAAAAGACTAATGTATGTGAATAATTTCTGCAAAAAAAAACTGTTTAGATACACATAACTTTTTTGGAAATCGCGAAAAATCGCTTTTTTATAATGGCAGCTTCCCTTTAAAATGTCATCTCATACTTCATTTTTTAGTATAGTATGTAAGCATGCCTAAAACCATAGAGAAACATAGAGGCGAAGGCGTCAAAAATTGAGTTGTCAAAGTACAACTTGTTTAAATGTATTTGTTGACAAAGTACGACTTGTAAACATGTATTGTGTAGTGAATTCACATCGACAACGTACGTGTGAGAAATTAGAAAAAGATAGCAATATTGTTTTTTCTTTCACCTTCGCCTCTATGTTTCTCTATGCCTAAAACCCTTATGCTAAAAATTTTAAGCAAAAATGTTCATATTTGCAAAAGTTTTCTTAACAAAAACTGGTTTTAAACTACACATAACACTTTTTTTTGGAACATTAACATATGGAATTCACATAGCTACTTTTGCTAATTTCTAAACCATTCAAGATATCGCTAAACGGTTCAGTGGGCAGACGGATGACCTATAGAGGTTTCATTTTATGCAATAAAAAAAAACCCCAAAAATGTCACATACCAAATCATGACGGAGCAGCGACGATATGTAAAATTGTTTTAAATATTTTTGTTGGTTATTGACAATCGTTGCCTTATTAGTATGGTACAATTTCTTCGTCTTTCTAATTCCCATTGTGAATAGAGTCGAATATGTATTAATATTTTAGTTTGTGCACAAACGATTTGTCATTAGACTCGTTTGCTACTTTATAGTAAATCGTTTCTATTTTTGCTAAATAATCTTGACAATGGAATCTTGACAAATTCCGAAACACGTGTCGATTAAGTCTTGCAAAAATGACCAACATAAATAAATTTAAAACAAAAAAATAATTTTCTTGAAAATTATGCTATGAGAATATCATGGTTTTAATTAGTAAAGAAAATAATGACCTCGAGCCAGAATAAACATCCTCAAAACACTTTAAAAAAAAAATTAAAAACTAAAATTTCAGCAAAATTTTACATTTTATTGTTATTTTGTTGATTTTTTTGGTACGAAAAGAAATATGAAGAGAAAATAAATCACGCAAAAAAATCGACTCACGCACACTTACTCACGCAAAAATTTTTTTCCGCACTCACTCACAATCACGTGAGTAAAATCGAATACAATCACACTCACCCGTGACTCCCGTGAATCACGTTTTAATCTTTTCATGTGCCCATCTCTAATATATTTTATATTTAAAAAAATCGTTAACCCTTCTTTGCAGGGGGTAAAAATTTACCCATTCAGTGAAAATATATATACTTTTTTTTATATCAAAAAATTTAAAAATAATTTTTGGCCACTGGTCAATATGGGTTAAAGACTTTTTACATGGGTAAGATTTTATGGCTGACTTATAGTTATTGTACATTATACAATAGAATGAAAGTTTTTATGAAAGACTTTGGGCAAAAAACGTTAATTTCTTCCCCTCTTAGGAAGTAAAGATAGGGGGTAGACGTTTTGAAAAAAGTGTTGGAGGATAAAAATTAATAGGGGCAGTTCCACTAATGACCCATCTAGGACGCACCCTAAGAGTTAAACATAGAAGGTAGGTGTGTTCTGAGAAAATGATTGGATTAAAAAAATTTTGTGGTTTGGTCAAACATTGGACTGCTCAAGGGACACTTAACCTACCTTACACTATCACACTTTTCCATTATACACATCAAAATTTATCTACTTCCAAGTTTTATGGATTCCTTCTTGATTGAAACCTAATCTTATCTAATAAGTGAACAATTTCTGGCCAAATTTTTTAAAAAAATATTTCGCTAGCATGATGAAATTAAGCTTGTATAATTTAAAAGTATAATAGTGTAAAGTGGGTAATAGGGCAGTTAGAGCGTTTGGAGCAAATTTAAAAAATGTCATTATGTATGAGAGCCTTATTAGAAATTAAAGATAGAGTGTTAGTTTGTTTGGATTAAATGTTTAGAGGTAAAAAATAATGGGGGTCGGTCTTGCTGTTGACCCCTTTAGGAAGCACCATGAGAGCAGTAGACCTGATTTAAAGATTGGAAAAATCCTAATTAATTTTTTTTTAAATTGAAAAAATAGTAATAATCAAAGTCCCTCGATCTTACTGTGCAAAAAATTTGTAGAATCGATAGAAGTTTTCCACAAAAAATTAAAAAAAAAAATTAAAGAGTCCAAGCTTTTTTAAAAATCAGATATAAATTTTAAATTTTCCACAAACAAATTTAAAAAAAAAAAAAAAAATAAAGAGTACAAGTTTTTCAGAAATCAGAATGAATTTTAAAACTAAAACATCTTATAATAAAACACTTTTAAATAGTATTTTTTTAAAAAATGTACGTAAAAAATTAAAATTTCTTTTTTTGAATTTGGACCATTTTTGAAGAAGTTATGAGTAAACAATCTTATGAGTAAAATCTCCATATTTTTGAAAATTCGATATCTTTGAACTGGTCATCAAAAAAATCTGAAAATTTAACAGGAAAGAGATTTTAAATGGTTTTTAAAACTGTTGAAAAATTAGAAAAATCTGAAAATATAATGTTCAAAGTGTTTTAAATGGCATGGCAAATATTATTGATCAATGATCGATTCTAAGACGTTCTAGCGATGTCCGTCTGTCTGTTAAAATGGCTATGTCTAGGCCGTACATTGCAGAGATGTCACTATAACTTAACATATTTACTTCTTGTTGCTTCGAGAAGTTTGGTCACAGACTAATACAGACTCGACATAAGTGACAGGTGTCAAAAAAGTATTCTTTAACCATATGGTTAATATTTTCAAATTATTCTACGAATTAGGTTAGAAAGAGAAAACTGATATAAAGGTACCTACAGACGACGCAATATTATGCATAATATTTTTGACGTTTACCCACAAATGGCATACATAAAAATACTGTATAAAATATTGAAGCGAAAAAAATACATGCAGATTGTACATAATATTGAATCGTTTGTAGAGGCCTTAACGCGCCATAAGAAAAATGGATGCCAGATCGGTTTTTGTTGTTTCACTCACTCCTAAGTCGTAGAAAATGTTACCATGTTAGCGTAAAACGGACTAAAAACCGCTGTGTTTTCTCCTAAAATCGCTTAGTTTTTCCCCATTTTTTCTTATAAAACTCTACACGCAAAAAAAAAATCTGTGTCAGATTGAGCAATCCTACTTGGTAAAAATTTTTTCATACCAAAAAAAAATTTTTACCAAGTTTTTGCTAAAATTATGCTTGTCGATGTTAAAGTAACATAATTCATTTTTTATGTAAAATAACCAAGTAGCTTGCACAATAACGCAAATTACTTGCACAAAAATTTAACGAAAGAAAACAACAAAAAAAAAACAAATACAGACCGCCATTTTCATTTTGTATTTTTGTGTGCGTGGGTTGTTTATTTTTTGTGTTATAAAAACGTAAAAAGGAAATTGATAAATAAAATTAAAATAAATTAATAAATAAAAATAAATAATTAGTTTTTAAAAGAAAAATAAATGTAATATAAAAAAATGTTAAAGTTAATTTTGCTGTCATAACTTAAAACACCATTCATATAGCAAAAAAAAAAACGTTTGTTTCAATGAATTACAAATGGAATGATAAAGTGAGTACACCCCTATTCCGAAGACACCAATAAGGTTTAATAGATTTTTAGTTAAAAATTCGTGTTTGGTAATAATTTTCTATTTTTACAGGGTACTGCTAAATAAATTTTTGAAGCTATGGCAAATCCTTCACTACAATAAAAAGCGTGGGCACCATTCCTCCCTTTAGTCATAAAATTAAAACCTAAAAACTCATTTATATAGCAAAGCCAATGGAGTCCAGACCTGTTTTGATGAGTTACAAATGGAATCACAAAGTGTTCCTCCTAACCCAAAGACCAATGGGATTTACTAGTTTTTTTAAATTAAAAATTTATATTTTGTAATAATTTTCTATTTTTACAGGATGCTTTTAAATAAATTCGCGAAGCTATAGCGGATCCTTCACTTCAAGAAAAAGCGTAGGCAGCAGTCACTGGAGAAAATTGTACATAAAGGGTCAGTTGGTCGGTGGTAAATAAAATCCTACACAACATTTATTATATTAATATGGATTTATTCTGTGAAAATTTTAAATTCAACAAATATACAAATTTTTACAAAAATTTTATAGAAAAATTATTTTAGCATAAATGTGGTAATTTTTAGCATTATTTTTAGTCACCTTTCCTAATAATTTAGGTATATTTCACCATATTTCTTTTGGTATATTTTACCAAGTTTTTGCTTAAATAGCATTAGCATTTTCTTCAAAATTTTTTACATAAGTGTTTTGGCTAAATTACGAAAACTACTTCGTCGGTTGTAGTTTTAGCATTTTCTTGGTAAAATTATGCCAGATTTTTGCTCACTCCGACACAAGTTTTTTTTTGCGTGTACTGTCGAGTCTGTATATAGTCTGTGGTTTGGTATTACATTTGAGCGATATCGGCTTAGCGGTTTAAAAGTTATGAACAAAAATTTAAGGACACCTCAAAAATGTTGGTACATTTCACAAAACATTAAAAAATGCTTTCATTCAGCTGCTGTTCGACATATGTAAACAGAAATGGATACCAAAAGGTATTTAAACAAGTACAACATATTTCTTCACCCCAAAATTTTTTTATCCAAACAATTTTTCCCGCATGAATTTTTTGTTCCTCAAAATTCGCCGAAGACATAATGTCTATTGTGGAGTTCACACTTACGACCTTAAACATTTTTTTTACCAAAACACTAGTAACAGAATAAAAACGTAATGGACACAGAATAAAGACTTTTTTAAACATGTCGCTCTTGAACACTCAAAAACAGCAAGTGTGAACCCCGCATAATGGGGCTGTTCTAAAAAGCATTTGCAAAACTATAATACTACATGCTAAATTAAATATAAAACATTCTAAAATAAATAGACTCTTTTTTTAAATTTTATTTAAAAAATAGATCAACATTTTTTTTTTATTTCAACACATGCTAATATCGTTCATAATTTCTTTAAGCCACATAGTGGAAAATTGCTTAAAAATTAAAAAAATATTACATATGTATACATATAAATAGCGTTAATAATTTAAATGTTGAAATTCGACGTTGAAAAACACGAATTTGTAGTATTTTTTTTATTTACAAAGTGAGAATTAATAATTTCTATTAAAAAAAAATATATTAAAAATTACATCAGTTTGTTAACAAACTTAACAAGAAAGTAAAAATAAAGTTTTTTTTATTATGAAAGGATTCATAAAAAATAAATCAAATACGGAGAAAATAAAACAAATAAATTCTAAAAATGTTTCGTAAATATTTTTAAAGAAAATTGTATTTAAAACCTTTCTTTCCCAAGTTTTCATCAAAAGTCTGTGAGGTAAGAAAAATTTTGAACTTTGGTGAATAATTAGTAGAAAAAGGCTTTAGATAGATTTTTCTGTTTAAATTTTTTTAAAAGTAGAATTATTTTTGAACTAATAAAAGCCACAATTTATCTTGATTTCTACAAAATAACTTAAAAACTAAGTTTTAGGAGGTGTAGTTGTGTTTTTTTTTTGTTTTTCTGCATTAAACATAACAATAAAATTTGTTAAAATAAGTTGTTCTATTAGACAAATTGTTCTTGACTATTAGCGGATAATTCCATTAGTCTCCAGGCTGCCTTAGGATTTAATTCATTAGGATCTCGACATAATACCCAAACATAATTCACACGCATAACTTTTTCTGGATCACCTTCAACAATTTTATTTGATGAACGTTCTCGTACACACATAATCTGTTGTGCTTGGAAGGTAACTATAAGTACGGGTCCCTGTTCCATTACTTTACCCATTGCTAAATCGATATTTTCAATATCAAGAATTTTGGAATCTAAATATAACCCCGCTTTTAGTGCCTGACTAATGGGAGTGGATATGATATTGTAAGTACTTTCAAAACACCAATCTTTGAGAATATCCAAATCACCTCTAACCATAGCTTCCAAAATATTGGGTATAATATCAGTTTCACAATCTTTAAGGAATTGTTTTTGATCAAAGCTGGGATCAATTTTACACAGTTCCGTTAATGTTTCTGATAATTCGGTTTTTGAAAATAAACCGCCCATAACATCGGAAACCTTGTCCGTTAATAAACGAGAAGCTCTTATAACAGGATTTTCGGATTCTTCGTATTTCATTTTCCAGTCAAGTACCTTGTTAACGTAAGCATTATTATTTTTAAACTCTTCCCAAGACTGATAGAATTTCGAATCCTTGTGCAATTCTACACCCATAGCGTCCATATTTGGTTCAACCACACGTTCATCCTCACCAAATTCTACCTCTTTACGTTTACGCAGACGTGCAGGTGATCTGTAAACTCTAGAATTTATACTTGTTTGATCCATTTCATGTTTAATCATTTTTGTTGTATCTGATATCGCTTGAAAAGCTGAAGTCTGTCCAATTTTTTCACCTTTCTCCGAGATAGTGTCTTTAGCGGTTTTGGCTTGTTTTGAAATTTCCTCCGTAAATTTAGAAGCTTTTTGGGCAATATCGGTTTTACCAGCTTCTTCTAAGACATCGCTAACTTTTTCCTTAATCGAACCTAGTTGTTCTTTTAAAACAGACGATGATTTTTGAGCCTCAGATTCGACAATGTTGAATTTTTGTCTAGCGGATTGTAAAGCATCAGATTGTTCGAGTTTCTGGGCTTCTTCACGGAATTTCTTTATGCTCTCTTTCATTTCTTTATTTTTGTCCATTTCATTTTTGATATTGTCAATGAATTGTGAAAAGAAACCGGGACGTCTGCCAGGTTGGGAATACCAACGCTAAAAATAAAAAAAAGATTTGAATCTTATTAAATATGATATCCAAAGTGTCATTTAATTAAAAATTTGGTGATGCATAACAGATATATCTTATGATTTTATGAAATTAAAATTCAGAGGGCTGGGGCCTCTACCCAGTTGGAAAATGTGTTACTGAAGAAATTTACATAATGATTCCTTGAGGAAATATCTTCAGGTTCTGACAAATCATAGATAATCATTGATGACATGTCCTAACATTATCATCAATAAATGTTTGTTTTAAGAGTGTGGTCAATTTTTAATTTATGAAGTAAAATTGATAAAAGTAAAAACTTAAGGAAATACGAAAATTTTTTGTATTTTCGTATGACCTATATCAGACATTTCCCCAAAGAAGTCTTAAGTGACATTTCCCCTGATAGTCAGCTTGTCCTGACTACTGCTGGTTTTGAGTGAGGACATTTTAAAATTTTGTATGAAACTGTTCTCAACTCAGTACATATATTTATCTTGTGGATGTCAGCAGTGACTCTGACATGTCACCGCGCTGTCACATAGAATGGCTCGAGGATGTTGCCAACTGGGTAGGTCTATAAAACCATACAACCCATCAACAGGTATGTGTAGGTACTTCAATTGAAGATAATTAAAAACCAAAAAATAAAATTTTGGGGAGCTTGGACCCATGGCCTTTCTGGTTACAGCACTACTTAAATAAATGATTCAGTCCAAAAGGCTTAGGCTAGGTTAGGTTGTAAGTGGTTGCTGAGGTTTTAGAGGCATACCGACACATTCCAATTATGTTGGAAGGTAATTCCCAGTATTGCAAGCTCATCGGCTTTGCAATTCCCTGGAATGTCTCTGTGCCCTGGGACCCAAATGAGTCGTATGTCAAACTGCTTGGCCACCTCACTTAAAGACGTGCGGCAGTTAAGGGAATATGTTGTTTTCAGAAACATTGACTCCAGGACTTGACCGCGGCTTTACTGTCAGAATAGATGTTGACTGTGGATGTAGACAAGACATTGCAACTCAACCAGTCAGCCACTTCCTTTATAGCCAGCATCTCTGCCTAGTAAACACTGCAATGATCTAATAATCGAGCCTGGCTCAATCCAAGCTCTTTCGAATAGACTCCAAAGCCCACTTGTTCGTGCAGCCTCGATCCATCCATGTAAAAATCTATGGAATCTCCACTACCCGTAATGCCCCTCATCCAAGGCTCCCTGGATGGTGTCATAGTGGTAAAGTGGCGCTGAAAAAGGCTCATAGAGGGAGCGCAGTCGACATTTTGTGGTATTGTTATTTCCTTCAAAATCGCACAAACGCTGCTCCTCCATTGCAGTGTGCTATTAAGTCGATTGCCGACATAGCCGCATACTATATGTCCAATGGTATCAGGTGAAAGAGGATTTCTACCCAATATGTCCAATGGTATCAGGTGAAAGAGGATTTCTACAGCCGTAGGTGTAGTTCGAAGAGCACCAGTGATGCACATCGACGTTATTCTCTGTACCTTCTTGATAAAGACATAGTTTCCTTTTATTTCTAAAGCAGGCCATCATACAATGATTCCATACATCAGAATTGGGTGTTCTACTACAGTATAAATCCAATAAACTACTTTCGGGCTACAACCCCATCGTTTTCCAATGGCCCTTTTACAGGGATATAAAACGAAAATGTAAGGACACTTCAGAACATTTTGCGTATATTCCACATAAATGGATACCGAAAGGTACTTAAACAAGTACATACTAGGGTTTTCAATACCGAAATCCCATAAATACCGAATCTCGGGATTTCTGATTTTCAATACCGGAATTTTCGGGATCCCGTCTTTTTTGTATTTTTTTTAAATAATTTGTATAAAATATGAATTGTGTGGAACACAAAACAAAAAATTTACCAAAAGTTCCGTCTGGTACTATTTTTTGTGGAAATGTGAAGCTTGGCAGAATATTTAAAAAACGAATGGTGGTTCGACGAACGGGCTTTTGACACATCTTTCTTTAAGCTGTAAACTGTTTTTATTTTATGTCTTTCGCATTTATAAAAGGCATTCATAACTTAAGCAGCAAAAAGTTGATAATGATAAGCCACAGCAAAAGGTACAAAAGAGAACCGAATACGGATATCCTTTACAGGAGGACTCTTTACCTGCAGTTATTGCCCGACAGACTGCCTTTGAAGATTTAAACGCGTGGATTTAAAGTACCAAGTGCCAAAAAATACCAAAAATTTTAAAATTCCGAAAATTTTCAAAAAATCCGCGAATCGTGGGATTAAAAATATTCCGAATATCCTGGGATCCCGAAATCGAATTCAGAAAAACCAGTCCCAATTGGAAGCCTAATATTTACTTCAACATTTTTTTCCGCGGAATTTTTGTTTTAACCAAAAAATTGTTATCCGCGAAAATTTCGGCCATCATAAAAAAAGGAAAGAAAAACGAAATTACAATTTTGGAGGGGCTGGTGCTCCTAGGACCCTCTAAGTCCAGTGATTCCTGGTATGTGTGGGTAATTAATTTAAGGTTAATTAAACAAAAAACAATTTCTGCGTAGCCGGCCTTCTGCCAGGCACAGGGATTACAAACTCTCCCTTAGACGCCTGTGGACAGGATCCCCTACCCTATTCTCAAAAACAAGTTTTTTTTTGGATTGAAGGATTTAGGTGTTTAATTTTTTATGTGTTAAAAAATTTAAAATTTGATTTTGTTTATTTTTCTTTTTTTTTCAAATATTTTAAATGGGAATGCCGTTAAGTGAGCTTTAGCTCATTTTTTAATTTTTTTTCCAAAATTTTATTCCTTTTCCCACAATTAAACAAAAAAAACATGCAAGGACGAATTTAAATTTGTTTACTTGTTTTAAACTCTAAAGGGGGTGGCATATTTCTTTTGTGCATCATGAATTGCAGTTAGTCTTTTATCAAATATCGAACTTTATAAACAGGAATGTGAACAGTGGTTGATAACGATATTTACTTTGGATTTGGTAAATTTATTGGCACATACTAAAAACCTGGACATTTTCCAAATTTTGAACTTTGGAACCTAATATCTCGAAAATTGTTGGTTAGCGCAATATGAAAATATGTTTGAGATTAGGGTCAAAAACGTAATGTATAACTGTTGCCTTCATGTTGCGAGGACACTTTAATTGCTATTCTTAAATAAAATGAAATTTTCTTTTAAAAAATTATATTTTTACTTGTGGTAAAAAAATAAAAACTATTTTTTTTAAACTTACCTGATTTTGTACAACTTGCAGACATTGTTTTCCGACAAATAAGCATTTATTGCCTCTGGTTAAAGCCAAAAACTTGTACTGCAATAAATTAAATATAATTAATTAAATATCTTTTATACAGGCCCACTGTTGTGTTGGGATTTTATTTAACCCTTTCTTCAATTAATTTTTACATTGCACTCGTAACTTTTTAAAGAAATTTCATCACTTAACTTACCATTGTTTTTATTTGAGTTGAACACTAAATTTATAATTATACTTTGTTGATTTTTTTACATAAAATTCGTAATGATTTGTCTTTATGTAATTTTTTTCGGTTCGGTTAAGGGAGAAAAGTAATTTTTTCTAAAATTTTTTGACTAATAAACTCATGCTAGTAAACTGTCAAAGTGTCAGTTGTTATCATCTGATTGGGGGAGAAATGACAGATAATTAGCCTTTTCACAGCAAAAAGCTTTTATATATATTTAAGCTCCAATAAGAAAACAGTGTTGTATTTTAAAATATTTAATTGAAAATTGTAGTCATAGAAAAAATAGAATTGAAACAGAGTCGTATTTCGCTTGAATAAGTATTACTGACAGCACTTTATGTAACTTTTGACGTTTAATAAAAACAATGCAACATAATGGAGAACAACAACAAAGCAAACAACAAAAGAGAGAAAAATAGTTTTTAAACTATCAATTGTGAGTATTATCTTTAAAAAACGTTGAATAAAGCAAAATAATCAATTAATTTAATTAAATAAAAGACAAATACCATTTTTTAAAAACAAAGAATTGAATTTAATATTAAATACGTGTGAGATAAGGAAGAACAAGCATTTTGCCACCATATTGGAAAATACATCAAATACAACACTGCGTACCTTCTAATCTTTTCTATGATTGTAGTACGAACAGAACAAACACGGCACGGGTTCCAATTGGAATGAGAATTACCACCTTGTAAAATTTAAACAAAATTGGGCTTCAAGGCCAACGCCAGAATTGTAATTGCACACTTAGTGTTTCTTCACAATACAGCAGCAAGCAGCAGACAGCAAAATTTTTACATGTATTTTTTTGTTGCCGCAACAACAAAATACATGTAAAAATTTTGCTGTCTGCTGCTTACTGCTGTATTGTGAAGAAACACTAAAGTGTAATTTACGTTTCACAAAAAAAAAACAAGAAAATTATGCACCAACCATGTAATACCCCACATCGGTGTTTCCCGGAATATGGGTCCCAAGTCTAAAAATGAACGGACTGAATATGTTTTGTTGGATCCATAATTACTGTAGCAAACACATACAAACAAAATTTGAATGAAATAGTTTTATTTTGTTGCCAACTAACCCATTTAACTAAATATCGGGCAAAAATTTACGAACCCACGTTCCATGGTTAGTTTAGACACCCAAAAAAAAACAATTGTGAAATTATTTAATTTTAGGGTATAATTTACCTAAGATTTTTCGCAGGAATCCAACTTGAAAAGTTTCTTTGCATATTACCCGAATCAACTTAGGTAAACTTACAAAATGCATTTAAGCATTATTTCAAATTTAATTTTGTTTATTTAGCCACTATATTTAAATAAATGGTACAGTTTGATTGGTCAAATAACGTATTTTTTTTAGGTTGATTTAATAGTTTTATATATCCCCTTCCATACAAAATGCTCAATATTATAAATTTTAATTACATTTATTTTTAATATTTTTTTTTAATATAAAGGACAATTTTATAATAAAATATAAATACTAACAAGCTTAAAATACATACTTAGCATGATCGGTGACAACTAAATTTTTCTATAGAACTTTCTCAAAGACAATTTTTCTATAGAAATAAAAAGACAATCTTCTATAGAAAATTCCTGACAGACAATTTTTCTATAGAAAATTTCTGAAAGACTATTTTTCTATAAAAAATTTCTAAAAGACAGATTTACTATAGAAAATTTTTAACAGACAATTTTTTTAAAAAATTTCTCAA
The DNA here is from genome assembly GCA_963921195.1 of Pegoplata infirma. Lineage (NCBI taxonomy): Eukaryota > Metazoa > Arthropoda > Insecta > Diptera > Anthomyiidae > Pegoplata > Pegoplata infirma. The sequence continues at coordinate 260,729,682 of OY992536.1, read as the reverse complement.
AGACAATTCTTCTATAGAAAATTTTTAATAGACAATTTTTCTATAGAAAATTTTTCAAAGACAATTTTTTTATAGAAAATTTCTGAGAAATAATTTTTCTACAGAAAATTTCTGAAAGAAAATACTCCTATAGAAAATTTCTTAAAGTAAAATTTTCTATAGAAATTTTCTCAAAGACAATTCTTCTATAGCAAATTCCTGAAAGACAGTTTTTCTATAGAAACTTTCTGAACGCCAATTTTTCTATAGAAAATTTCTGAAAGAAAATTTTTCGATAGAAAATTTCTGGTTGACAATTTTTCTATAGAAAATTTCTGAAAGATAATTTTTCTATAGAAAGTTTTTGACGACAATTTTTCTATAGAAAACTTTTTCAAGCCAATTTTTAAAAAAAATGTCTATAAAAAATTTCCCAAAGACAATTTTTCTATAAAAAATTTCTCAAAGATAATTCTTTAATAGAAAATTTTTTAAACATAATTTTTCTATAGAAAATTTCCCAAAGACAATTATTCGACAGAAAATTCCTCAAAGACAATTCTTTAATAGAAAATGTTTTAAAACCAATTTTTCTATAGAAAATTGGGTTTAAACCAATTAAAAAAGATAATTTTTCTATAGAAAATTTCACAAAGATAATTTTTCATAGAAAATTTCTGAAAGGCAATTTTTCTGTAGAAATTTTCTGAAAGACAATTCTTCTATAGAAAATTTTTCGATAGAAAATTTCTGGAAGACAATTTTTCTTTAGAAAATTTCTGAAAGACAATTTTTCTAAAAAAAATTTTGAAAGTTAATTTTTCTATAGAAAATTTTTGAACAACAATTTTTCTATAGAAAATTTTTTATAGAAAGTTTCTGAAAGACAATTTTTCTATAGAATATTTTTCAAAGACAATTTTTCTACAGAAACTTTTTCAAAGACAGTTTTTCTATATAAAATTTCTGAAAGACAGGTTTTCTGTAGAAAATTTCTGAAAGACAATCTTTCTATGGAAACTTTCTCAAACACAATTTTTCCATAGAATACTTCTGAAAGGCAATTTTCATAGAAAAATTCTCAAAGACAATTATTCTATAGAAAATTTCTTAGACAATATTTCTATAGAAAATTTCTGAGAGAAATTTTTCTAGAGAATATTTTTGAAAAATAATTTTCCATAGAAAAATTCTCAAAGACAATTCCCAAGGACAATTTTTATACAGAAAATTTCTCAAAGACAATTCTTCAATAGAAAATTTTTTAAAGATAATTTTTCTATAGAAAATTTTCCAAATATAATTTTTATATAGAAAACTTCTCAAAGATAATTTTTTAATAGAAATTTAAAAAAAAAAAAAAAAATCTATAGAAACTTTCTCAAAGACAATTTTTTGTAGAAAATTGCTGAGAGACAATTTTTCTGCAGAAAATTTCTGAAAAACAATTTTTCTATATAAAATTTCCAAAAAGACAGGTTTTCTATAGAAAATTTCTGAAAAAAATTTTTTCTGAGAGACAATTTTTTTACAGAAAATTTCTGAAAGAAAATTTTTCTATAGAAAATTTCTGAAAGACAGGTTTTTAGAGAAAATTTCATAAAGAAAATTTTTGAAAAAAATTTCATAAAAAATTTCTCAAAGACAATTTGTTTATAGAAAATTTCTCAAGGACAATTTTTCTATAGAACATTTCTGAAAGTCAATTTTTCTATAGAAAATTTCTGAAAGACAATTTTTCTATAGAAAATTTCTTAAAGACAATTTTTCTATAAAAACTTTGTCAAAGACAATTTTTAAATAGAAAATTTTTCAAATACAATTTTTCTATAGAAAATGTCTTAAAGGCATTTTTAAATAGAAAATTTTTCAAATACAATTTTTCTATAGAAAATGTCTTAAAGGCATTTTTTTCTATAGAAAATTTTTGAAAGACAATTTTTAATAGAAACTTTTTCAAAGACAATTTTTGTAAAGAAAATTTGTTAAAGATAATTTTTCTATAGAAAAGACAGTTTTTCTATAGAAAATTATTCTGTAAAAAATTTCGTAAAAACAACTTTTCTTTAGATATTTTTTTGTTTTTTTTAGAAAGTATCTATAGAAAAATTGTCTTTCAGAAATTTTCTGTAGAAAAATTGTCTTTCAGACATTTCTAGAGAAAATTTGTCTTTAAGAAATTTTCTATGGAAAAATTGACTTTGAGAAATTTTTAAAGAAAAATTGTCTTAATACAAATTTTCTATAGAAAAATTGTATGAGAAATTTTTTATAAAAAATTGTATTTAAAAAAATTTTTATAGAAAACTTGTCTTTAAGAAATTTTCTATAGAAGAATTGTCTTTCAGAAATTTTCTAAAGAAAAATTGTCCTTGAGAAATTTTTATACAAAAATTGTTTTTAGAGATATTTTCTATGGAAATATTGCTTGAAATTTTTTTAAAAAAAAAATTGTATTTCAAAAAATATTCTAAAGAAAAATAGTCTTTCAGAAATTTACTATAGAAAAAATTCTGTAATTCTGAGAATTTTTTTCTATAGAAAAATTCTCTACACACAAAAAAAAATATAAAAAAATTGTGACCGTTTTGGGGATAATACAACCTATAAAGTGGTTTTGGATAATTTACCTAAGTTTTTTAGAGCAAAAACTTTGGTAAGTTATCTAAAACCACTTTATAGGTTGTAATTAAACCAAAAACTGGCACAATTTTTTTAATTTTTTTTTGTGTGTACTTCTGAGAAATTTTTTCTATAGAAAAAGTCTTGCATTTTGAGACAATTTTTCTATAAAAAAAGTCGTAAATTTTTAAACAATTTTCCTATAGAAAAAAAACTCAGATTCTGACACAATTTTTCTACAGAACAAATTTTAGATTCTGTGACAATTTTTCTACAGAAAAAGTCTCAGGTTCTGATACAATTTTTCCTTAAAAAAAAATTATAGATTCTAAGACAATTTTTCTTTAGAACAATTTTCAGATTCTGAGACAATTGTTCTATAGAAAGTACCATATTGTGAGACTATTTTTCTAAAGAATTTTTTCTGTAGATGCTGAATTATCACTAACCGGAATCTGCAATCAAAAACCTCAAGTCATTTTCTGGATCTGCTTTTGTGTCTACTCTTGAACCAACACTGCGAACCGGAGACCAATTGTTTTATGTTTTTTGTGGAGTTCCTTAAAATTTAAACAGCCTACATTGGGTGGAGATTCCAAGTAATGTATTTTTACAAGTTGCGTGGCGGATGCCGCAAATGTTCGGATAAACCACCACAGTCTGCATCTGAAAGTTAATATTTTGGTTAATATACGTTTATCAAATATATAAACACATTATTTTTGCTTACCTTTTTAATTAATTAATTAAATAAATTAGTTCCTCATACATACATATATTTTATAAAAAATTAAAGACAATTTGTTGTCAATTTGTTGTTTACAATGTGGCATTAATATGTCGACTTTATCGAATTAAATTTATTTATATTTATAAAAAAAAAACTTAGGTAAAAGATTTAAGTTTGTGTATGTTAAATTTAATATTGTAAACAATGCTATTTTACAAAATAAATGTCATATACAATTTAGTTAAAACTTGAGCAATTTCTTGAACTCAATATAAAAAAAATTTACCTAAGTCACATTAGACTGTTTAACACTAGTTATTTTTTTGGGTGGAGGTGGCGGAGTCAAAGACTCACATAGACCGAATGGTCCATAGCGAAACCACTATAATTCCTTTATACCATATTCACATTGGCATTTTTAAATTTAAACATGTGTTTCCCCATACATTCAAAACAAAACATCGTTTTATTTTAAACATCTCGGAAGCACGAAATAACAACCCTGTGTAAAGGTCTGAACAGAACAAGCCCGGCACGACTTTTTCCATACGATTTGACAGTTAAAAACCGTGACCGGCACGACAAAAAATTAAAACTTATTTTATCTCCGGGTTCTCTCAATCTCCCTCCCTCTCACACTCCAGGGTTGCCGCATTTTCACAACAATTTTTTTTTTTTTCATTCGCAATGGTGTAACAAACGTACAGTAGTGCCAACTTAATCACATTGACTATGTGATAAGCGATTTTTTTCCGCAAAATTACTCTAATTTTATTAAAAGTTAGCACCACTGAACAAACAAATGACATTTTTTGCCGTCGCCGTCCCCCGTCATTGTTTTGGGCCTATATTCTCCGGCAACGGCAACCGTCCCCCGTGCCGTGCTTGTTCTGTTTCTACCTTTATTCAAATGCGAAAAAACACACTTATTATTCGATTTCATTAAACGATAACATTATTTTTTTAATTTGCGATAGCAAACAAGTTATCGTTCAAGTGTCATAACAAACTGGCATTTACCAACACTTAAAAAAAATGCAGTTATAAATTCCCTTTTTAAAATAATTTGGAATTTCTTGGAACATCAACGCAAAACCAATCGGAATTTTCTATTTGCAAAAACGACATAGCGCACGGTGAAAAAATATTTTTTTTTTTTATAAAATAAATTTAAAAAACTGCGCTACAAAAAATTTTCAATTCTGGTTAATCCAAAAAGAAATTAAAATTATTAAAAATATAAAAGCAAAAACATAACCATTACCATTACGTTTTATTTTATCAAGTCTGTGAAGAACAAAAGAGGAGAAGAAAAAAAAACTAACGGAGTTTAGTTGTTGGATTTCAAGCATATTCCAAGAATAAAAAGCAAAGTGTCGTCATGTACCGCAACAGTCCCGAAACAAAAAAGGTATGTTAAAAACAACAAACGAGGAAGAGGAGGAATGAAAAAGGGCTTAAAATTAACAGTTATTAATTGGAAGTACATTTTTTTTTGTTTCATAAATTCTTTTTTTTCTTTTATAGCATGAAAACTTTAGCAATTTATTGGGATTTAATGATTTAAATATGAAGTGTTTCCAGGAAATGTATTTGGATACATGCGCTTCCATGACAAATGAATCCATTACATCGCCTAGCAATTCACCGACTTCATCAAGCGATACCTCGAGCATTGGATCTCTATCATCACCAATGTCTGTTTCACCCTCTTCTAGCTCCAGACATTCTAATTTATCAAGATCATCCTCAACATCTTCAACAGGATCAATAGGTGGAGGGATAAGAGGAGGCTTAGGCTATGGATTTGGTGGTTTAACAGCTCTACAACAGCAACAGCTTTTAAATGCTCATCAACAACATCAGCAACATTTAGCCGCTGCTGCTGTAGCTCAACATCAATTGGCTATGGCAACTGCTGCTGCAGCCGCTAATCATCGTCACCATCATCAATCCAGCAATAATTCCTCCACTTCTATGGTCGGTAATGGCAACTCAGGACCTAATAATAATACGACTACCCAGCAACAACACGATGAAATTTCTAAGTCCTTGAAAATGTTTGCTATGCTAACAGCCTACTCAAATAATGGTAATGGTAAGTTTATTTTAATTAAAAATCATATTAAAAAAAAAGAAAAATCATCAAGTTTTATTCAAATTATAATTTTGTCTAACGAATTCCAGGAAATGCTAAAATTTAAGTATTTCTTAGAAATTTTGCAACCATTTTTTATAATTAACGCTCCCTAGTGTGAAAAATTTGTAATTTCGTCATTATTTTACAGAATGTTATTAATTTAATTTTTCTCAGAAATCTGCAAATGATTTTTTTGTAGACTTTTCTGCATATAAATGTTCAAGGTTATGTTGAATTTCTGTGATCAGTTGTTTTATTAAATAGATTTTTTAAATTAATTGCTAAACTCTTGCAAATAAGAACTTCAAAGTTAGTTGGGAAGATTTTTGACATAGAAAAAAGGTGCTTTTAATATTTTTATTTATTAAGGAATCTTTTATCATAAATGTTAACAAAGGCAGAACCTTAAAATAATGAAATTTTAAATTTAGGGCTTGATTTGCCAAGCAGGAAAATTGATAGGTCACGTGACATGTGATAGTTGACTTTATTCACATAGCTCCGATTGCTTCCAAAATTATGTATAAACATAATTTTAGAAATAAACATACATAACATTTTTACTTAAATAAAATACATTCTAGAAGTTCAGGCTGTTCATTTGAAATAAGCTGATTTTTCTATAAAAATACCAGATTTCTGCTAAAAAAAACAGATTTAAGCTTAAATCAACAGATTTATCAGCAGAGTTTTCTGCTGTCTTAACAGATTTTTCTGCTGATTCGACCTTTATTATCTAATGGGACCTAAAAGTTTTCGAAACTTTTTTGCTTAAAAATACTTTTTATTTCAAAACACAAAAGAGTTATCAAAAAAATTTTTAAAATTAAAAAAAACAAATCAAAAATTTGTAATTTTTTTCAAAGAGTATAAAGATTTTTTTTCTAAAATAATTTTTTTACTACACACAAAACGCCAAAAAAAAATGTTTCTGGGACAAATTTTTAAATTTTTTTCGAAACTTGTAAGAAATTGGAAAATTTTGTTTTGTCCCATTGTCTCCGGTCACGAAATAAAGTATTTTTGAGACAGTTTAGTGATAAGTACAATTTTCATCTGTCGTGTGATAGGCATTTTAGTGATATGTCCCTTTTTTACCAGTCACGTAATAGGTAATTTCAGATCGATAGACACACTTTCCTGCAGGATATTTAGAGTAAAAAGTTTTCAGAAAAGTTCTATTTTTTACATTACATATTTTTAAAATTGGAAAGCAAAAACCACAAAAAACAAGTAAAAAAGTTAAATTCGGCTTTACCCTCCACAATAAAATAAAAGAGTATTTACAAAACTAAAAAAAAAAAAAATTACGCGGAAAAAAATTTTTGGTGAAAAAAAAAATCCGCGATTTCTTTTTGTAAAAATATATTTTGTACTTGTAAAAATTTCATTTTGTGTCCAATTCTGTTCACATATGCCAACCAGCAGACAATTTAAAGCATTTTGTATTTTTAGGTTATGTAGAATATACCAACATTTTCGAGGTGTTCTTACATTTTAGTTCATAACTTTTGAACCGCTTAACCGATTTCGCTCAAATGCAATACCAAACTACTTAGGACAACAAGAGGTACATTTGCTAAAAGTGCAGGAGTGTAAGCTATGGGATACCTTCCTTGTAAGTGGACGGTATAATAAAATGTAGCTTATCAAGTTTTTACAATAAGCACTTCAATTGATCTTTTTCGAATTACAATTCGAACTAGAGATGGGCGCGTGAGTGATTTTTGACTCACACTCACTCACGCTCACGACCGGAATTTTAGAATCACGCACACTCACTAACGAGCATATTTTTTCGACTCACACTCACTTGAGTAAATTTAATACAACTCACACTCACTTATACTCACGCAAGCTTCACTCACACTCACGTTGGCGCACGTTACAAAACTTATTTACACAAAAAAAAAATTCAAAAACTAAAATTTCAAAAATCTTTCAAAATTCTCAGCAAAATTTGAAGTTCCGCGAAATTTTAATTTTTTTTGCTTTTTCGAGACAAAATCTTAAGTTTAGTCAAATTTTAAATTTTTTTTGTTGTTTTTTTTAGTTTGAAAGGAAATATGATGAGAAAATTAATCACGCAAACTCACGCGAAAAAATCGACTCACGCCCACTCACTCACGCACACTCACTCACGCAAAAATCTTACTCACGCACACTCACTGACGCAATTTTTTCTCCACTCTCACTCACAATCACGTGAGTAAAATTGAATTCAGTCACACTCACGCGTGATCACGCGTGAATCACGTGTATCACGCTCTAATCTGCTCATGTGCCCATCTCTAATTCGAACAACAATTATAATTTTTAAATTACAAATAAAATATTCTTATTACAAAAAGAATATTCGAATTACAAATGGAGTCTTCGAATTACAAGTAGAATCTTCAAATTTTAATTCATCGTTTTTGAAGTACATCCGAAATGATGTAGTAAAAGGTCATGGAGAACGAATTTTGAGTTTTTTTTTTTAATATAGGGGGAAAACTGCAGTTTTAACAAATTGCAAATGGTGATATCTTGAAATCCGTTTTGTATCTTCGAGCTCAGCGCATTAACATTAATGAAAACGATCTATCGCAAGATCTGATTTTAATTTTTTTAAAAATCCAAACGTTTTACCGTTGAGCGCTACTGCTTAAATTTTTAGTTAATAGAATTTGTACCACACGCTTTATAAATTCAATTAAAATACTTATTCTATTAATAAAAATTCCCCTTTATATATTTTCAGAGTCTACAACATCTATTACCCCACAATTACCACAATCTTCTGTTGATGCTGTTATGCAAGATTTTGCTTGTAATGGTTATATTTGTGATGAACTTAATCGTTATCAATTGGGTATGCATTTATCTCATAATTCGGCGCTTGCTGCCAATGCTATTAATACAAATCTTTTAAATGCTGCTGTTGCAAACAATCAACACCAGGCTAATGCTGCAGCAGCAGTAGCTGCTGCTGCGTCTTTAAATCAACAACAGTTACAGCAATTACAACAACATAATTTAAATATTAATTTTAATAATAATTTTTGGAAAATGTTGCCAAATAACTTGCAACAACATTCACATGCAGTAACAGCAGCCGCCGCTGCTGCCGCAACTGCAGCGGCAGCCGTTAATATGGATTATAATTGTAATCAAAAGAAAATGCCAAAACGTTATAATAATGGTACTAAAAATGAAAAATATGTAAGTATACAAGTATATTTATTTACCGATGTACAATTTCTTCCAAAAACTTATAGTCCGTAAATGCCATGCAATAAAAAGTGTCGGTTGATCCGAAATCACCAATTTCGTGACTGAAGAAAATGGGACGCATCAATTGCATGTCTTAAAATGATTATCAAATTGAACTTATTACTAAAAGGTTTTAAAAAAATACTATCACGTGACCGGAGACAATAGAACATCAATACCAAAAACATTTTTTTCCGCGAATTTTTTTCCCAAAAAATTTAGTTTCTCAAAATTTATTTCTATGACAAATTTAAAAAAAAAATTCTCAAAATTAATTTCTTTTACAAATTAAAAAAAAAAAAATCAACAAAATATAGTAGACCCATACACATATTATATGGGGTCCCGAACGATATTTCGATGCGTTACAAACGGAATGACAAAGTGAGTATACCCCCATACTAAGGTTAAAGGGTATACAAATTTATTTATCCGGGGTTGATACATTTCCTTACAAAAGTGACCGATGTTTTTATATGAAAGGTGTAAAGTTTGTAATAGGTCAATTGGGTTCATGTGTCATGTCACGGGACCTATCAAACTCCAGTCCTTTTTTCTGAAGTTTGGCTTTAATATTCAGAAAATATTAACTGAAATTTAGAAATGCACTATGTAGAAAATATTTTATTTATGGCCGCTGTTCCAAAAAAAGTAATTCACATAAAAAATGTGAAAATGAAAATTTCCGAATTTTTTTTGGTGTTCTAGATTTCACATCCGAATTTCTTTTTCGTTTTGTTTGACTAAATAAAATTTGGTGAAAGTAAAACGAATGCATTTTTTTCCTTTTAATTTTTTAAATTTTAATTATTCGATTTCAACTTCAAATGAAAACGTGATCAACCATGGCACAATCATACCAGGTAGTATTATTAGAATTTGTTGTCAATAACGTCCACCTATTAATTTCAAATTTTAAAAATAAAAATTCAAATAAATAAAAAAATCAAAACAAAAAAAAATATAAACAACAAAATAAACAAGAAATCCCAGCAGACAATTTGAAAATATATTCCAAAAAGTGGTTATGTTTATACCCGTATACAAAACTTTAAACCACGGTTTTAAGCAAATCGGTTAATATTCACAATACGAACACAGTTTTTGCAACAATAGCCATTTTTCTCCAATGAAATGCGATTGGAAATCTTCCTTTTATTTCTTTGTTTGTTGGGTTGCTTTATTATTTGGAGTTGTTGAAGTCAAGGGGTTTTATGTTTGTTTACATATTTTTGATTACTTTTTCTAATGATAGTACCGTTATAGTTTTACAATGGTGATCAACAAAACACTAAACTTGATTTCATGTGATTCGGAAATTTTCATGTGAATTGAAAAGTTGTGAAAGACAGAACATAGGCCTATATCTTTTAATTTCAATTACAAGTTTTATTGAAATTTAGATTTTATTTGAAATTTAGCAATAATATTTTTTAAATATATTTTTTTTTAATTTTTCAGTCATCGGCTAAACATTGTGTTTTCTGTGAAAACAATAATGAACCAGAAGCCGTCGTTAAATCTCATGCCGTGCGTGATTCCTTAGGCAGAGTACTCTGTCCTAAACTACGAACATATATATGTCCAATTTGCAAAGCATCCGGTGATATGGCACATACTGTCAAGTATTGCCCTCAAAAACCTATTATAACTATGGAAGATGCCATTAAAGCGGAATCGTTTCGTTTGGCCAAAGGCACCTACTATAAACAACAAATGAAAGTTTAAAACAAAATCAAATCGTATTGATTTTTTCGTTTTGTCGCGAAAACAAATATCAATAAAATTTTGATAGATTCGTGTGCAAAGTTTTTATGAACAGAAAACTGTTTAGAAAATATATTTAAAAAAAATGTTTTGAAAACATTTCCATATAATATTATGTATTTAAATTGAATTTAAAAATTTAGATTTTTATAAAAGCGCTAGAGGCGTAATCGTTATTAGTTGATAAGTTTTAATAAACAAAAATATACATATTTTAAAAAAAAAATGTACAACATTTTTTCAAGATAATTATTTTAGCAAAATATCCATTTCAAATCTTTTAAAACTAAATATGTTAAATGTTTTTTATATTTACCAAACGAATTATGAATTTTGTAACAAAAATTAATCTCAAAATATTTTTTTTTATTATTATTTAAAATCAAAATGATGTTATTTTTTTCTCTATTTGTTGATCAAAAGAGAGTCGATTTTTATTTTTTCTTTTTTTAATAATTACGTTTATAAATTAATCTACTGTATATATATCAATGTTTTATTCTTAAATACTTAACAAAGTTTTAATTATGTTTTTTTTCCTTTTAAACGTATTCTTTATAATATTTTTTATTAATTCAAAATTTAAGCAAATTAAAAATATATTAAAATAACTGACTTAATTATCTTTCATAAAAAACTATTAAATCAAATTTTAAATATTTCGTTTAATAAATAATTCGAACATGTTTTTATTGAATATAAATAGAACCATTCTGTTCTTTTCGTTTTTGTATTATCATGAAATTTCGATTCATACATATAATTGTGTTATTTTGATTTTATTATTTTTTTCATATAATAATTTTTTATAATCAATTTTTTAAACTTTTTTTTATAAAATTATAATTTAAACACTCGTATTAATAATTTAAGTAATAATTTATGTAATATTGAAGTGTCGCTCAACTAACAAATGAAAAATATATTTATAAATTTTTAAAGTATTACGTTTTAATTAAAAAAATAAACGTAATTTTTATTTTAATTAATGAACATTCAAAATGAAAATGTTTTTATTTTTTTGGGACATGGAAAGTTTAGTTACAGGTAGAAATGGGCGCGTAAGTGAATTTTGGCTCAAGAAATAAAAATACTGCTCACGCACGAAATTTTGTCTGCTCTCGTTCACGCACTCTCACGTAAGTGAATTTTTTTTTTTCTCACATTGACGAATTAATTACGCGCACGAGATTGAAATAATCACATTTTTTATTTTACTTTTTTCGATTTCTTGCACAAATATATTAAATTTCCTAAAAACAATCATAAACATTTGAACAGTTCATGCGAATAAGGACGAATAGACCATTTGTACAATTTTACAAATGACGATAAAAACGCAGGAAACGGTTTAAAACTTATATTTTTGTGAACTTTTTTGCATTAATGGATTAGTGCATTATGCAAAAATGTTGGAAAAAAATATTAGTTTTTAGCCGTTTCCTGCGTTTTTATCGTCATATGTAAAATAATACAAATGATCTATTCGTCCTTATTTATTTAAATCAAAACTGTATTAATTACAGACATGGGCGTTAATGATTACGTTGTGTAATTGATTACAGTTTCAATTACAATTACATGAAAGGTCGGTCATACATTTGGCTCCCCTAGGGGCACTTTAGGGTAAGTTACAGACATGGGCGTTAATGATTACATTATGTAATTGATTACAGTTTCAATTACAATTAGATGTAATTAGTAATTGAAAATTTTCAATTTTACTTGTAATTGTAATTGTAATTGAAAAAACTCAATTACTAATTACATGTAATTGTAATTGAAACTGTAATCAATTACACAATTGTAATCATAAACGCCCATGTCTGATTAATTATACCAGAGCTTCTCACTAAATTTTGCTTTGCGACCCATTTTCAATATTTCAAATTTTTCGCGACCCCCCATATAAAAAAAATATTAACGTGAACTTTGACGTCAGTTTTTTCAAAAACCTTAAGTAATGGAAAAATGTGGAAACCAAATTCAGAAGCAGCATTGAAAGATTAATCGAAACCGTGAGGTCAGATCCCAGACGCATAGCAAAAATTTCAAGTAAAAAACTTCTAAAAAATAAAAATAAATCACAATTTTTGTGAACTTTGACCTCAATTTTCTCAAAAATTTGGAAACCAGGTCCCGAACTACGACATTTTATATCGAAACTTACTAACTCCATAGATTTTTTATTTTCGAAAATACAAGAAAAAGGCCAGTTACACCTGATCAGAAATGAAGAAATGATTACCAAGAAAGCGTTTAAAGTCCAATTTGGAGTAATGATTGTTCTTTTTTCAAAGTTATGTATTAATGTTTGGTAGTGATTGAAATTTTATTCGATCACGAATCTAGATCCGTTATTCGGATACAGATTTGGAATCAGCATTAAAAAGTGAATCGAAAAAAGTGGTCAGATCCCAGACGCATCCGAAAATTTCACAAACAAACCTCTTAAAAATTCACAAGAATACGTTTTTGTGAACTTTGCCATTAATTTTCTAAAAAACCTAACGTATTAGAAAAATTCGGAACCCAGATTCGGAATCAGCATCGGAAAGTTAATAGAAAACGAACTGTCAGATCCCAGTCTCAGTCAAAACCACAGACCATATAGACATGCAACACGAGTGCTTATTTTGGTACTTTCAATATGGACGCATACAAAATACTACTAAATTTACTTCTCTGCCTAGAATACGTGTGCCTGTACGTGTGAGCTTTTGCATCTGTATTTTCGTTGTTTGTTTACGTTTTGTATGAAACGTCAAAAGTTACATGCGCGTGCCGTCACTAATACATACACATATGCGAAACTTGTTCGTTTCACCCCTATGGTCAAAACACTTCACAAGTAAGTATTGGGCAATCCGCAAAATTAACAACTGCACAGTGATTACGGAGGGACCTCAAGTGATGGAAAAATTTGTTTTCTTTAATAAAAGTATTTGTATATTTTTAAATCCTAGCAATAAAAAAAATGTGTTTTAAATTTACCAAAATTTGAGGTTTGAACAAATTTGTATGATGACGATTTTCTTACTTGTTTTCTGTTTTAGACAGCCCGTGTAAAAACAATTAGATCTGAGTGGATCTAATTATATATGAATATATCTTGTTACATCTGATCACGCAAACTCACGAAATAAAAAAATTCTTACGCAGGAAACTATTTTTTCTAATCACGCGCATACGCGTGAATCATGAAAAAGATAAAAAAATTAAAAGTAGCCAAAAAATTGCCCTACACAAAGAAAAGTGCCGGTCGATCCGAATTCGATCCGGTCATAGTCCCAAAAAAATTTAAAAAATAGCACATATTTTTATACCCTCCAACCACAGTATGGGGGTATACTCACTTTGTCATTCCGTTTGTAACGCATCGAAATATCGGTCGGGGACCCCATAAAGTATGTATATTATTGATCCATGATCGATCCTAAGACATTCTATGAATGTCCGTCCGTCCGTCTGCCTGTAGATGGCACGATACAGTCCAAAATAAAAGAGCTAGCCTCCTGCAATTTGGCATGAATATGTCTAGGCAGGTTAAGTTCGTAAATGGGTAAAATCGGCTCAGGGGGAAAAAAGTTCCCCCTTGAAGAACCAACCTCTGAAAAAATACACTTTTTTTACATGTTTTTTTTTTGTATTTTTGTTAAATAAATGAAACATTTGTTATATTTATCGGGATAGGATAAATATGAAATTTTTTTTTTTCATTTTGGAGGGTATAAAATATTCGGCGCAGCCGAATTTAACACTCTCACTTGTTTTTTTTTTCATTTTTGAGTAAAAAATTTAAAAATTAATTTAAAAAAAAAATTGAAAATTTTTTTAAGTCTGAAAATCTTTTGGAAAGTCCCACCAACACAAATTTCTTAGTACATATGAGGCATTCCACACCAAATGTCCCGCTACAGAATAACATGTGTCACGTAAATTTCTGAATAGGTTGTATGGATAGCCTTATATGGAACTTAGAAAATAACGTTTTTGGTTTTTAAATTTTTCAAGCTTACGAGGCGTGGTCAAATATTGGAAAAATTGTAAATTTTGTGTCGAGTTGCCTTGATTAAAAATTTATCAAATTAAAACGGAATGCACCACAATCTCAAAAATTTACATTCTTGTACGAAAAATTTTCAGAACCCGTTCTGAAATTTCCATTTTTAAAAAAAGTCAATTTATCAAAAATCCGCCCACTTTTTTTTAAAAAGTTTAGATATTTGTCTATCCGCACAAAAAAATTCAGACATGTGTTTTCGTTTTTTTTTTCGAGAAAATCGCATTTGAATTTTAAATTTCCTAACAATTTTGTAATTTGCTTGTACTTTCTTATTTGAACATCGCGGACGAGTATTAAATATTTGCATAAATGTTACTCATACGCTAAGTTGAAAAAAGCAAATTACTAAATTGTTATGAAATTCATAATTCAAATTTTTCGAAAAAACAAAAACACATGTCTGATTTTTTTTTTGTGTGTGACAAACATCTAAACTTTTAGTAAAAATTAAAAAACAGTAGTCGGATTTTTTATAAATTGACTTTTTTAAAAAATGAAAAATTTCAGAACGGGTTCTGAAAATTTTCCAAAAAAAAAAGTTTTAATCGATAGCCGATACAAAACTATCCTGCAGGAAAAGTGATATATCCATGATAGGTCACGTGAGTGACCCAAAGGGTTTGAAGGGAGACGTTGAGGGACACCTTTCCCCCTTGCTATAGTTTTTTATAAAATGGATATATGTATTATGATTCTTGTAATTTATCATTATTAAAATACATCTTTTATATCCACGCCCACAAAAGGTTTAAAGTGTTAACATTCGGCTGTGAGGTATGGAGTCTCAAAATAAATGACTGCAGACTGTTACAATGCTTTGAACCGGAAATCTTTAGAAAAATTTTTGGTCCTGTAAAAAATTATGGCACTTACAGAATAAGATGGAACGATGAACTTGAAGGTCTAGCTGGCCATAAGACTATAGTAAGATACATAAAAGCGCAGCGTTTAAGATGGTTTGGACATATTATCCGCATGCCAACAGATGCCCTTAATAGAAAACTGCTTATGGCAGATGAACATGGTACAAGAACACGTGGCAGGCCAAGAATAAGATAGAAGGGGTTCTGAAAGATCTCAATGTTTTAAGAATCCAAAACTATGAAACATTGGCAAAAGATCGTGTTGCTTAGAGGCGAATAGTAGAAGAAGCTTTGGCCCACACCGGGCTGTGGTCAAACTTTATTTTTATTTTTTTTATCCGCTGGGTCTACATCCAGGATTTTGAACTTCTTTTGACATAAAAATGTTGCATTTGCTTAACAAAAAAAAAACGGGTTTTGAGGTATCGCCTGTACTTAATTAAAATTTACTTTCGAAAATCTATTACCCGGGCAAGAAATTACGAAAAAACAAATAAAAAAAAAAGGATTTGTTGTTTTATTAAACTTAAATATTTTTTTATTATTAACATCATAAATTGTATAAAAAAATTTTGAAGGTAAAATCTCAATACTCCTCTTCAGTATTATTATATTTTTCAAATATAGCTAAAAAGAATCCATCAGCCAAATCTTCCTCTGGCAGAGTATACAAACAATTTTTGCCAATTTTCTTATATTCCGCACTACCAACATTACGCCATTTATTGCGTAAAGCCTTCTTACCACTCAATAGCTTAAAATTTGGATTTAATTTTAAACATTTTCGTACCACCTGTTCATTTTCCTCTTCATACAACGAACAAGTCGAATAAGCAATGCGTTTTACATCCGGAAATGCAGACATAGCATAGCTAAGCATTTTTATTTGTAAACCCCCTAATTTTTGAAGACGATCGGGATCTTTTTCTTCGGTATTGAAAGACATACGATTCTGTATACCCGAACCAGAGCAAGAAGGATCTACAAGTATATACTCAACACCAGGACACTGTTCAGCATTAACAGTAAGAGAATCAGCGTTAATTGGATGAACTATTTGACATTCAGCTGATCTAGTCATATTGCAGAGGGTGCGATAACGTTCAGAACTTTGTTCAACAGCATAAATTGTACCCTTATTCTGCATAACATTACAGGTATGTATTGTTTTCATACCGGGTGCAGCACACATATCTAGGACTACAGAACCGGACGGTGGACTTAAAAGTTCAGCTACCAAGCAGGTGCCCTGGAAAGAGTGAGAATAAAAAATTTAGATGTTTTTAGAATTTTTACTTTTTTCATACAATGTAAGTTTCTATACAGACACAACTCTTTCTGTGCCATATTTTGGGCGTGATCGCCATTTTAGTTTTCAGACTAGAGATGGGCTCGTGAGTTAATTTTGACTCACGCACGCTCACGAAATAAAAATATTGTTCACGCACGATCACGCACGATTTTTTTTCTGCTCACGTTCACGTTTTAGTAAGTAACTAAAATTTTTGTCACACTCACGAAACTAAAAAAAACAAAGGGACGTTTGTATGGGGCTAGGTCTAAACATGGAGGCTTCGACCTTGGGCCAAAGGAAGCTTAAGTTTCAAATTTCATAGAAATCGATTGATAATTGCGACCTGTATCGTGCTCACAACGTTTAGATGGACAGGCGGACGGACATCGCTAAATCGTCTCAGAAAGTGATTCTGAGTCGATCGTTATACTTGAATTTGGGTCTAGGACCAATATCATACCTTGTACCACAGAGTGGTGTAAGGTTTAGAAATTTATTTAACTATGTTATATTAATTACCATTTAAATTCAATATGATGACGATTTTCTTACTTGTTTTCTGTTTCACACAGCGCAAAAGAACCACTCAAGCTGACGAAATTACTCACGCACGAAATTACGTGAGTTAAAACAAATTTCACTCACAATCATGCGTGAATCACGAAAAATTCGTATCACGCTCGCATATCTATGACAGACGGACATCGTTAGATTGACTTAGAATTGATGGAGGATCACGAGCATGTAAACTGTATGTGGTCCGCTACTTCGAAGAGTTACAGACGGAATGACATATACCCTCTTCCACTAAGTAGAACAAAAATGTCTCAGAACATAAGTTTGTTTTCTTTAAAACTTTTCAGAATCTGAGACTTTCTTTAAAAATGTCTCAGAAACTGAGACTTTTTCTTTAAGAAAAGTGTCTTACAAGGAAGACTTTCAAAGGTAGGGGGAAAAACGGTATTTTTTTTCGTTTTTTGAGGATTTTTACCATTTCCTTAAAAGAAACTATGTGAACTTTTTATACAGGTCGAAAGGTTTTTCGAAGATTCCATTTGTAATTCGAAGATTCCATTTGTAATTCGAATACTCCAATTGTAATTCGAAGATTCCATTTGTAATTCGAAGATTCCAATTGTAATTCGAAAAAGATCAATTGTAATTCGAAAAAGATCAATTGGGATCTTCGAATTACAAATGGAATCTTCGAATTACAATTGGAGTATTCGAATTACAAATGGAATCTTCGAATTACAAATGGAATCTTCGAATTACAAATGGAATCTTCGAATTACAAATAGAATCTTCGAATTACAATTGATCTTTTTCGAATTACATCTGTAAATGGTGTAGTTCGGCTTTTATATGGACTTTCCCGAAAGCCCTTAATTTTACATAAGGTGGACCCCCCCTTTTTTAAATTTGAGATTGGGCAGCTAAAAAAAAAACAGGTAACTCATTCCCATATTAAAGTTTCAGGACAATCGGTGGGTGCCCTGTGAAACCCCTTCCTTATTACAAGCTGAGTCATATACAGATATAATTCGAAAAGAATCAATAACATTTCCAAGATTCTACTTGTAATTCCAATGTTCCATTTGTAATTCGGAAATTCCATTTGCAATTCAAAGATTCCAATTGAAATTCAAAAACGGATTAATTGTAATTCGAAAAAAATGTTACTCGTAAAAAATCAAGTGTAATTCGAAAAAAATCAATTGTAATTCGAAAAAGATCAATTCACCTTTTTCGATATTCAATTGATCTTTTTCGAATTAAAACTTATATTTTTTAAATTAAAATCTTTAAATTACTAATAGAATTTACGAATTACAATAGAATTTTTTAAACAAGTCAAGTGAAATTTTCGAATTGCAAATAGAATTTAAAAATTATTGGATAACATTGAATTTGAATTTTTGAATAGCAAGTAGAATCTTCGAATTACAATTGATATTTTTCGAATAACATTTAAAATGTTGTAGTTAAAATTAATCTAAATATTACTTTACCTTATCTTGTAACATAAATTTCTTCTCCTTGACATAACGATGAAGAGCCCAATAATGTTTTTGTTTTGAATGGAATATAAATAAACCAATGACATGCATATCAATCATATATTCATCTTCTTCCAATTCCCGTATGGCCTTTAAGAAATCATCATAGCTCTCAAAGGGAGGATGCTCTTTTTTACGCCACTCTTCGGACAACAAAAATTCATGAGCCTCATCAATGGTAAGTATATTTGTATTGACTCGTACATAACGAGGTTTTTTGACATCTACGGGAAATGAGGAAAAAGACGGGGGAAAAAAAGTCAGTTAATTTTGGTGTGATCAATAAAAATTATGATGAATTTTTATTTTTTTTTTTTAATTTAAAAACAATATTAAAAGGAATGAATTTGATATTAAAATGTTTAAGAGATGGTTGGCGGATTATGCAATTACTC
Organism: Pegoplata infirma; assembly: GCA_963921195.1. Classification (NCBI taxonomy): domain Eukaryota; kingdom Metazoa; phylum Arthropoda; class Insecta; order Diptera; family Anthomyiidae; genus Pegoplata; species Pegoplata infirma. The sequence goes on along the minus strand of OY992536.1, from coordinate 260,710,511 downwards.
AATTTCGTTTTTTGTTTTCCCGATTTTCATCAATAGCTGATCCTCGCTGTGATCTGGTGAAGCCGGCAGAAGAATCCTCTTTGAAACCTTTGTAAACGTACAAACATATGATAAAATTCACAACTAAAACTGAAGCTAATACTGAAAAGCAATTAGTTTGAAATGCCGTAAACTCAAAAGCTTCATCCAACCAGGAGCGTACGCCATAGAAAGTAAGAAATGGGAATGTAAACATTAAAAAGGAAAACACTAAAAGCCACAAGTAGGCTGAAGTGCTGGTATCATTTTCATAATACGTCTCTTGTGGTGCAGTTAATTCAGGGACTATCAACTGCTGTTCTTCCGCTATTTGATTAACTGCTGCTGATTGTTTTTTAACCATTTCTTTGGCAGCTTGGTGCACATTGAGTTTATTTTTACCCATTTTCTATTCGTTTAATTAACACTCTTTTTCAAATTGTATAAAAATTTAAGAAAATCTTGCCTGTTTTCTTTTCTATCCCAGTATCAGCTGTGTTTGCGTCACCACCAAGTGCTTCAATTAAACGTTCACGATATTGACGTACAGTTTGTACTGGTTTTGATTCACCATTCAATTGTTTACGTCCAAATATTAACTCTGTTACAAGAACTTTACATAAAGCTGGTTGTAAGCGTGGATTATCTTCCAAAATGTTTGTCTTTTCTATAGCAGCATCTATGGCACCTCGATTGTCGGCGTATTGTTTTAAAACAGCTTGCATGCAATTTTTACGCTAGAAAAGTCAATGTATACAAAATCTTAATAAAACATGTGTTTATTTTATATTTCTGTTTAGCTTCTTTCTAATAGTACTTACAGCATGTTGTTCCTCAAATATTAAATTTTTCACAGATTTTTGACGATTTTCCAATGCTTTTTGCAAAACTGCAGCCACTCTTTTGTATTGTGTGGGAACTTTAACAGAGTGATTAAAACCTGACATTTTTTTTTTCTATAATTAACGATTTTCTGTTTATTCTCCGATGTTTATATTACACGTGACTGAAATGTCAAATGCAGTAGAGTTGCAGTGCTGCCAACTTTGACGATTTATCGTTTTTTTGAACGATTTTTTAATTCAAATTTACTAAAATGAAGATTGGTGATTTTTCATTTTCCCTTAGAACAAAAAGGACGATTTTTTTTAATGAGCAAAAATTTTTATTTTCTTTCCCGTCTAAACGCACCTTTAAAATATATTGAAATTTTGCTATTTTTTCCCAAGTAAAAGTTATTAACCCCCCAATTTTATAAAACGCAAAGCGCCGCGTTGTCAATATATAATTTATTTTTGTGTAATTTGTTTTTGTTACAACAATAAACTGCATTGAAATTTTGCGTTTTATAAAATTAGGCCATAAATGTTGTTCAATGCTCAGAGCTTCGAAGAATGAAATCCTTTTCGAATGAATTCTCAAAAAAATCCATTCAATTTTCATAGTCAGTGAATGCATTCGATTTCATAAATCAACATTGAATGCAGTCCTTGGAATTCATTCGATTGAATGGAAAAAAATGAATGCATTCGATTTAGAAAAATCGAATGCATTCGATTTTTTATCATTCCACTGCGAATGCAATCGATTTTTCAAATAGATAGACAAAAACGGATCCAAATTTTGGTCCATAGTATTGCCGACTCTCTTTACATACGATGACCTTAATGGGCTCTAATTTTGAATCCAAAAAAATTTGTGTTCCCGAAAATTTTAAAAATGCACATATTAACTGCTTACACGAAAAAAAGTGTGAAGAGTGTTGGCGATACTATGGACAAAAAATTGACTCCGTTTTGCTCTATCTTGATTAGTGTTTTTAAGTTTTTTATGCAATGAATGAATGAGTCATTCGATTTTTCAAATTAAATGAAAAGAAAATCGATTGCATTCGCAAGTGAATGCATTCGATTTTTAAAAATCGAATGAAAAAAAAATCGAATGCATTCGATTTTTGAAAGTCGAATGAAAAATAAATCGAATGCATTCGATATTTATAAATCGAATGTGTCTAAAGTGAATTCATTCAATTCGCTAAAATGTGATTGGGGAATGCAATCACTAAATTTTCATTCAGAATGCCAAATCGAATTAAGGAATGAAATCCTTCGAAGCTCTGTCAATGCTGCATTTTTTTAATTATACAGCTGTAAAAAGCAAAAGTTTGTTACTTCTCAAAAATATGGCGATTTTTTTCTAAAAAAAAGTTAGCATTAGTGTAAAAAAGTAACGATTTTTTCCAAAAAGTGACGAGTATGAAAATGCAGTTTTTTAAAAGTATTGCCAACTTGAAATTTTTGTGACAGTTTACCAACACTGTTTTAAATTGTCAACAACGACCGTTATGATTAATAATTTTCCTTTCATTTGTAGTATTTTTTTGTTTTTGTTAAAAAAATGGCGATATCTCGAAAAGTAAGCCAGATAGTGCAAAGTGGAGGGCATTTTTGATTCTCATATTTTCGTCGGTTCTCTTTACATGTGTGGACTCTAATCGAGTTTTAGAAGTAGATACAAAAATGCTCTTGGACATCGGCAATATTTACCGACATATGAGCATTTTAAAAATTTTGGGAATGCCAATTTTTTCGGAATCAAAGTTAGGACCCATTGGCGTCCACACTTGTGAAGAGGGGGGGCGAAATTTCAACGAACCATAAAATGCTCTCCATTTTGCTCTATCTGGCTTAGTTTTCAAGATATATTATAATTTTTTTTTAAAAACAATATTTATTGGAAACAAATGATTTGTTTATCAATTGTAAATAGTTTTTTCGGCATTTGTGCGGTTTAATTGGCATTAGTACAAATAATGCCAATGCCGTAAAAATTTCATTGGGTTTCCAGTTAAAATGACGAAAGTAATCGTTGAGCTCTGCCCACAAACCATTTCATAGATAAAAATAATAAAAACAAGTAAGAAAGTTATAGTCGGTTAAGACCGACCATATGATACCCTACACTAGCGTTTTAGGGAAAATGGGTCCCAAGTCTAAACATGGGCCGATTGGATCTGTCTTTTGTTAGATCTTTATTTAGTGTAGAAAACACACACAGATCAAATTTTATTGGAATTGGTTTATATTTTTGTCAATAGACCGATGTAACTGAATACCGGTCGAAATTTTTATATGGGGGACTAAGTCCCAAAACGGTCCAATTATATTCTGATTTGATTAGGTTACTAAAGTACACGTTTAACACATAAAAATAAAATTGTTATCAAATATTTTAATTTTTATGAATTTTGAGGGAATTATGTGAATATCGGGAGCGTGGTTTGTATGGGGGCTACCAGAAGGACTGACCCGATCCCTTTAAAATTTGGAATAGTGATTTGAACATACAAAATTTGATTACCTGATAAATTTCAAAGCGATATCTTTTAAAATACGGTTATTAGAGTCATTTAAGCCGAATCCAAAGGGGGCGTTTGTATGGGGGCTAGGTCTTAACATGGACCGATCCAATTTCAATAGGCTTCGTCCTTGGGTCAAAAGATGTTTAAGTTTAAAATTTCAAGTCAATTGATTGAAAATTGCGACCTGTATCGTGCTTAAACCGATAGATGGACAGACGGACGGACGGACAGACGGACAGACGGACGGACGGACATAGCTAAATCGACTCAAAAAGTAATTCTGAGTCGATCGGTATACTTGAAGGCAGGTCTAGGACCAATATTTCGGGTAGTTACAAACATCAGCAAAAACTCATTATACCCTGTACCACAGAGTGGTGTAGGGTATAATTATACAGTTCCATATTATCGAAATCTCGTTCAAACTAGATTTCACATCAGGTTTCAATAGGCCCATACATGGATTGCAAGACAATTCATGTTAGATATCAAATTTTTCATTATGAATATTGGGGGAATTAGGGTGTTTCACTCTTTAAATCAGAGCTTCTTCACTAACTTTTGCTTTGCGACCCCTTTTCAATATTTCAAAATTTTCGCGACCCCCAAACATAAAAAAATTATTAACGTGAACTTTGACCTCAGTTTTTTTAAAAACCTAAAGTAATGGAAAAATTTGGAAAACAAATTCAGAAGCAGCATTGGAAGATTAATCGAAACCGTGTGGTCAGATCCCAGACGCATACCAAAAATTTCAATTAAAAAACGTCTAAAGAATAAAACAAAAAACACGATTATTGTGAACTTTGACGTTAATTTTCTCAAAAATTTTGAAACCAAGTCTCGAACTACTGCATTTTATATCCAAACTTACTATCTTCATCGATTTTTTATTTCGGAAAATAAAAGAAAATCACCAGTCAGAAATGAAGAAATGTTTACCAAGAAAGCATTTAAAGTCCAATTTGGAGTTATGATTGTTCTTTTTTCTAAATGTTCACGAATATAGATCCGTTATTCGGATCCAGATTTGGAATCTGCATTAAAATGTATATCGAAAAAAGTGGTCAGATCCCAGACATATCCGAAAATTTCACAAAGCTCTTCAAATGCACATGAATACGTTTTTGTGAACTTTGTCTTTAATTTTCTCAAAAAACTAACGTACTAGAAAAATTTGAAACCCAGATTCGGAGTCAGCATCGAAAAGTCAATAGAAAACGAACTATCAGATCCCAGACTCAGCCAAAACACTTCACAAATAAGTGTTGGGCATCCCGATAAATTAACAACTGCACAGTGATTACAGAGGGACCTTAAGTGATGGAAAATATATTTTTTCTTTAATAAAAGTATTTGTATATTTTTATAACACAACAATAAAAAAATGTGTTTTAAATTTATTAAAATTAAAGGTTTTAAGAAATTTATTCGCGACCCCCTAGGGGGTCGCGACCTACTGTTTGAGAACCCTTGCTTTAAATAAAACACCTTTAAATATTTATTAACAATAAACTTATTTATTATAATGTAATTCCTTAAACATAAATGATACATTATAAAGTACATAATCTCTTATGTACTTTATATATTTAGCACAATATTTTTCTATATATAATTTTGTATAAATGTATATAAAAAAGAAAAAAAAAATAGAACTTAATATAAATACATATTTATACGATTAATATAATTAATATATTTTTTTTTTGTTTATTTATGAATTGGTTATTTATTATTAAGTATTAATATTTTTTTTATAGTTTAATTAAGTAGAAGCATCCTTCTCTGTGTGATGATGGCAAGTTACTAAGTAAATTTCGTGGATGAACGTGGAGTAGTAGTGCCTATAAAAGACTAAAAAAAAGAGTAGAAACGAAAAAAAAAAAATGGAAACTATGCCTCTTATGAAATTTCATTGAAGTTAATGAATTACTACAATATGTATGAAATAGTGAATGAAGTATGAATTGATTTATGTATTTCTATTATTACGAATTATTTGCAATTTTGTTGAAATAGGACGTGAAGTTGATGATGGTGATGAAGCAAATGAAGATGTTAGGAATGTATTGTAATTGTTATTGTTTAAAGAACGTCGTACTGAATCCGGATTTAGATCTGGTAGCAGTGGTGGAATTTCACCACGAAATGGTACTAATTGTGGTAAACTTCTCATTAATTGTTGAGATTTTGTTAAGCCACCACGTCCATTATTGCCATTGTTAAAAACTCGTGGTGAAGAAATATCCTCATTGTCTGCATCCAATTTGGGTGGCAATACCAATGTACTATCTATTATAGATTTACCATCAAATGTTATGACCGAACCACTGGGTATACTGGCATGAGCTATTTTACGATTATCGGGTGGTAAATAATAAGTATCAATACGTTCAGCTGCCTGAGCTTCCGGTTGTTCTAAATTAAATATATCTTCTTCCTCTTCTTCTTCTGGATTATTTTCAATATTTTCGTGACGTTCATCGTCCAAATCGAATTCTTCATCATCTAATTCAATATCATCTAAATTTGAAATATCATATTTTCTTAAATTATTATTTAAATTAAGCGGTTTATCCGTAGTACTTGAAGTTATTTCGTTTTTCTGCTCTTGTATTTTAGTTGTAGTAGTAGTGGAAGAAGAGGTTGACAACTTTTGTAGCTCTTTCAGTTGGTGCGGGATATTTTCCAAATCTAAATATTCTTCAGATTGATCGTTATGTTCAATATCTTTATGATTTTGTGTTTCCTGAATTGGAATTTGTTTAACTGTAGTGTTAGAGTCTTCTAAATGATTTTGTAAAGTTTTCTTGTAATCCGTATTATCCGTAATGGTCTCCTCCTCATTTGATTCATTCAAAATATCTTCTAAGGAAGCATTTCTTAAATGAGCTGCTTCTGGTACCAGATTTAGTGTTGACTTTAGCATTGAACTTATAGGTTTGTTGTAGTGATGCTTCTCATTAGAAGCCGTTTTAACTGGGGTCGGTTTTTGTTGCTGGATATTTTGATTGGCCGAATTTTTACGTATTATAATCGTATTATTTGTACTATCTGGCGGTGATGGTATAAACATGGGTTCAAAATGTTGTGTCTGTGTTTGTTGTTGTACAGCTGTTAAAAATAGTGTATCAGTTTCCATGGCTTCATCAATTTCTAAGCCAGGATCTTCACGACGACTTGCCATTTGTTCTACTACTTCAGGGGGAGGCATAGGACCGTCTTGCCTAAGGATAGGCTTAAAACCACTTTCGACCACCACTGTATCCGGTTTAAAACCCTCATTAACAGCTGGTTTCATAGTGGCTAATTCTGCGAGAGTGGGTTCTTCTTTAACTTCTTGCATATCAATTGGTTCTTTGAACACCCCAACAGGATTTAAAGGATTTGGTATTTTTGTAGTTGTAATAGGAGTGACTATTACAGGAACCTCGTGAGATTTTATATTTTCTGGCGCCAAAGATTGTTGCATTTTGTTCGGGTTGTTCTGTTTAATTTTTAGTTTATCTAATGGATTTTTATGATATTGCGGTTTTGATAAACTACCCTGAGGCATTAAGTCTGCATAAGGCACGGGTAAATTAGGTTTCTTAACCAAATGATGATAAGGATCTGTTTTACGTTGATTAGTTAGTTCAGTTGGTTGACCCAATAGAAGAACAGAAGCTGCCAGAGGTTGTATAGGAAAAGGTTTATCTTTGATAAATGGTCTCAAGAGACTGGGTACAGGTTTACGATAATGATTTACTATCACCGAAGGTTGTGGAACTGGTCCCGCTAAACCACCTACAGGATATCTAGGTAGCTGTTGTGGCAATATGGGTTTAGAGGCTGGCACCTTTTTTACTGGTCCGGGATATGGACGACGTCCTGGCAATTTGACGGGATAAAAAAGAGGTGCATTAAAAGGTGGTCTTAAAAATTCGGATAGACCTATGGTTTTCTGTAATGGTAAATTATTGGTTAAATTGTTGGCAGTATGATGTGTTGGTGGTTGTGGCAAATGCTGTAGCAGATGATGGTGATGATTTTGGTGATATGGATTATGTATTTGTGATTGTATATGAGAAGCTGATAAAACTGGTGTTTGTTTGTTATTATTATTATTATTATTGTTAGGTGCTAATGAAAGTGATTGTGAATTAGATGAAGTTTGTAATGAATTTAAATATTGTTGTAAATTAGTTTCGCCATGTAAGGTTTCTGGTGGTGCCGTTGGTATGAACGGCTGTTGAGGTGGTACTAAGGGATGTGAAGAACCTGTGGAGGCATCTTGTGAAGAGGATGAGGCACTAGTATCCGAAGAAGGCTTACCACTACCACTATTTAGGTGAAGATTGTTATTGTTGACTAAGTTGTGGTTGTTGTTGTTGTTGGGGGCTTTGTAGTTGTTGTTGTTGTTGGCCAAACCTTGATTTACTAATCCACTTGCCTGTTGCTGTTGTTGTTGCTTTTGCCTCAATATGCTATCCTCGAGAGCCTCAGCAGCGCGGATCCCATCTGAAATCAATTTAGTTATTTCCGTAGATTTTGTTATTTCAAAAGTTAATTTCGGCGGAGTTCCGTTCATATTGTGATTCTTAATTAAATCTGTTTGGTGCTTTAACAAAAAATTATCGTTGGGGCTGACCTTTGTTTCATGACGTATAGATGCTTCTCCCGCCACATCATCCTCTTCCTGTATGGCCTGTACTGGTGCTGGCACACGTACAGCATGTTTTTCCGAGGCTGCAAAGCGGGCATCATCACAAGAATCATGCACATGGATCTTCCATCCCAAATAACGATGTGTAAAGCAATGATAGTATACAGTATCGGGTGTACTGCGATCTGGTTTCCAAGTTATAAAACCTGGCTCACCAGGATCACATTTGAGCGTAAGGGTACGTTGATAAGCTCCAAACGATTGGTAATCATCGGCTGGTGGACCATCAGCATCAGGAGTCCAATTACACAGACGACCAACGCCTGTGGGTTCAACTTGTCCTGAACGTGATCTGTGCACACCAGCAAAGATGCGTATATTCTAGGGAATGGAAATTTTATATATTAGAAGAACAAAATAGATAAAATAATATGTAAATATTTCGTCTTACTTTCTTTTCTTCTTCACGTTTATGTTCATAACCTCCTACTGGATCATCAGTTATATAAAAGGGATGATATTTAGCTGGTATGTCTGGATTAATGCCACCTTCCACTACAAAGGTATAAGTCTTGCCACGAACCACATGAATTTCGGGTATCAAAAGACCATTAATGTACCATGAAATACCCCAGCCAACATGACCTATATAATAGAAATAAAATTTTTGTCATAATGTCCACGATGTTCAAACTCTTTGTTTCATATTCTGAAAACTTATGACTTTCCGTTTAAAAATTGATATGATATGATCTGACAAGATTTAATTATTATAACTGTCAAATCTGAGATGTGTCTCCAATTCCGAGATCTTATCAGATGCAACTACTGTTCGGATTTACTTACAAGGGAAGTATCTCAACCCTTATGAACCGATTTGCCTGAAATTTAAAATATACATAAAAGAGACGATTTTAAGGTTGGGGTGTCTCGGCTTATCGGCCATATCAGTGATTCAAAATTTCGTTGTCCCCTTATGAAACAATGTGGACCTCCGGGAAAATTTCGATAACTCCCGAACTAACGGGAATATCCTCCAGAGGAAAAATACGTGTCGACTTAAATTTAATAAAGATTATTTCGTATTCATATGGACATCGTAGGTCTATGTCTTCATATAAATACCCCCCAAAATTTACAAATTTTCATGAAAAAAGTATTTAACGAAGCCAAACTCTTACAAGGTTATGCCGCCATTGGATAGGCATTAAAAAAACCTTTCTTCTCATATGTAAACATCATATAGTTTCTTCGAAAGAAATGGTTTCATGCAAATCGGTTCATAAGGGTTGAGATACTTCCCTTGTTAGATTTCGAAATTGGCGACAAATCTTGGATATATTAAAATAATCAGATATAATAAATATTATCAGATTAGCCAGATCTAATTAATTTTTGCACAGGTTAGCGCATACATTTAAAATCGATTCATTTATTTAAGTAGTCTTACCTGTTATTGCAGAATAGCCATGTTTTCCACCTGTTGGTCCCATTTGAGCATAAAATACACCATCTTCTGGCTCATGGCACTGTATAGCTGGTATATCCCAAGCTCCATTTTCACTAATAACAGGCTTAGGTGTGGGTACTGGACGTCTTTGTGATATTCTTTGGTTTACATTTTCTTGTCGTCTATTTGGACTTTGTAACGCCTGAGCTCTATTATTATCGTAGAATTCTTCTTCGGGTACCCCTTCTCCACTTACAGGTTTTATGGCAGGAGGATAACCTTTTTCTTGTTCTTGTATCTTATCATTATCATCCTCATCTTCATTTTCTGTTTCATCATTATCCTGTCCTGGCTTTTGTCCTTCTGGAGTAGGACAATTCCATGTTGGTTGACGTCCAAAATCAATATAGTGTGTACGTTTGTTGAAATGTGTATGGAAAGATGTTTCTTTGCGTTCATTCAAAGGACCTATACCCCAGACAATTGCTTCAAAACCATTTCTGGAAATCGGTAAATCTAGTTTATCTGTAGCATTCAATGATCTTTGATAGGTAACAATAGAATAGCCATTAACCATAGCAGCATTAAGTAAACGTATAGAATTGGTATTATCTTCGATATTAACATCGGGACAACTGCCTTTTTTACCGGAACATTGTGATTTATCTTGTAGATAATAATCGATGGCATAACCTTTACCACTTTCTTTATCTACCCAGCTGACAACAGCATCTGATCCAATCATTACACTATGATCTTTGTCAGGTGATATACCAAATGCCATATATTCATTATCATCTATAAAATCGGAAAGAAAAATACAGAAGACACGAATTTAAATTATTCTAAATTAGTTATTATGTAAGTTTTTTTAACGATTGATTTAACTAAAAATGGCACTACACCATTTACAGATATTATTCGAAAAACATCAATTGTAATTCTAAGAATCAACTTGAATTGTGAAGATTCCATTAGTAATTCGAAGATACCATTTATAATTCGAAGATTCCGGGGCATGTCACAGACTCAATTCCGTTCGGATTTGAGAAAAGTGGCTTACTCGTAAAACTCAAAACGAATATTACTTTTTTCGGAATAATATCACTTTCAAAAATCAAAGTGGAATTGAATTGCATAAAAGTGGTTTCATTCCGAAAACAAATATTTGCTTTACGTTTCCCGAGTAAACCACTTATTCCACTTCCGAACGGAAGTGGAATAAGTGGAATAAATAAAGTGGAATAAATGGAGGTCATGTCTGTGACATGACCTCCATTTGTAATTTGAAGATTTAACTTGTAATTTGACTACTCCTTTTGTAGTTAGAAGATATCAATCGTAATTCGAAGATTCCAATTGTTATTCGAAAAAGATCAATTGGAATTCGTCAAAGATCAATTGGAATTCGAAGATTCCAATTGTAATTTGAATATCCTAATTATAAATCGTAAAAGTTTAATTGTAATTCGCCAAAGATCAATTGTAATTCGAAGATTCAAACTTTAACTCGAAGATTTCAATTGTAATTCGAAGATTTCATTTTTAATTCGCAAAGATCAATTGTAACTTCTAGAATCTACTTGTAATTCGAAGATTCCATTTGTAATTCGAAGATTTCATTTGTAATTTGAAGATTCTACTTTAAATTCAAATACTCCATTTTTTATTCGAAGATTCCAGTTGTTTTTCCAAAATTGTTATTTGATTTCGAAAAAGATCAATTGTAATTGGAAAATGATCAATTATAATTCGAAAAAACCAATTATAATTCGTAATAGATCAATTAAAATTTGAAATGGATCAATAATAATAATTCCTTGAAGGTCAATTGTAATTCGTAAAAGATCAATTGTAGTTCGCAAAAGATCAGTTGTAAACTGGTAGATGTTCATGTGAGAAGTACCCTCACATCAGACAATTTCAGCAAGTCACCCTAGGCCGACCTGGAAGTGATACTAAACATTCAGCCTGTGAATATCTACATCAAGAGCACAGCAGCCCAATCGGATCTCAGGTTAAGAGAGTGGCAAATGCTTACGCTACGCTTTTCGGGACAATCGACCATATTAACAGATAGAAACTTCGAAGTCCAAATAGGAAAGACTGGGCGGAAAACTCTGTTATGGTGGAGAATGCGATCTAAATTTTGCGGAAAGATCGAAGATGGAGATGGGTACGGGTTCGGGAGTATACTCTGAATTAGAGATGGGCGCGTGAGTGAATTTTGACTCACGCACGCTCACGCTCACGAAAGAAAAATATTACTCACGCACGATCACCCACGAAATTATTTTTTCTGATCACGTTCACGCACGCTCACGTGAGTAACTAAAATTTTTCTCACGCTCACGAAAAAATCACGCTCACGAAGACTCACGAAATAAAAATTAGCAAATTTTTATTTCACTTCTTTCGATTTCTTGAACAAAAAGTATTGAGTTTCCTTAAAACAATAATAAAAATCACAATTTTGGATTAATTTCCCTCTAAATTCAATATATTGACGATTTTTTTACTCGTTTTCTGTTTCAAACAGCACAAAAAAATCACGCAAACTCACGAAACAAAAATTACTCACGCACGCTCACACACGAAACTATTTTTTATAATCACGCGCACTCACGATCACGTGAGTAAAAATAAATTTCACTCACGATCACGCGTGATTCACTCGTGAATCACGTGAATCACGAAAAATTCGTGTCACGCGCGCATCTCTACTCTGAATGCCTTGAAATCAGGGCCTCAGTGAGACTTCCGGACAAGTGTAGAGTTTTGAGGGGCTTAGAATCAAACCCTGTAAAATTGAGAAATAATAGGAATTTACGATCCCTTCATCAAATCAGTCAGCATACAGTCAAGTCTAGGGGCTTGGACATAGTGTGGTTGCTGGGAACGAATGTGCAAGAAATGGCTCAGAGTCGGTGGGTAAAGGGTCGAACCTGATATCTTGGTTCCTATAGTGGAATTTATGAACGAAATTGATAGGATATCAGAGAATAGAATGAAGGATACGTGGATATCACTGACTACGTGCAGCATATCGTGAACCCTGTGGCCACAGTCAAATCCTAAGAGGATAAAAAGTCTTCTAACTTTTGGCAAACGGACGGTTAGCCTATTAGTGGGAGTACTGACAGGACACCTTATAAACGGCCAAATGGTCGTACGTATATAAATTTCTGATAGGAACTTTTGTAGAAGTTGTTGAGAAGTGGAGGAGAAGGAGTCAATAAAGCACTTGTTGTGTGATTGTCCGGGTCTGATGAAGCGCCGCCTTAAGTATTTGGGGCAAAGTTATTCCGATGACCTGTATTGCCTAAGCGGTGCCTCATTAACATCTCTAGCAGAATATCTTAGAGAATCGAAGTGATTTAAGACGAAGAAGAGGGGAAGTAGGGAAATAACTATTAAGGAATCTCAATTTCCCTTATGGCCTCCTAGTGATTTCGCCAAATTGGCGGACATTCATTCAATCTAACCTAACCTTACAATGAAAAAGATCGTAAACGATCAATTGCGATTCGAAGATTTCAATTTTAATTCGAAGGATTCCAATTGTAGTTCGAAGATGCCAATTGTAATTCGAAAAGATCAATTGAAATTTAGTAGATCTTTTTCAAATTACAATTGGAATCTTTGAATTTTAAATATTATCTTCGAACTTCAAATGAAACCTTCAAATTACAAGTAGATTCTTCATATTACAATTGATCTTTTCCGAATTACATCTAAAAACGGTGTAGTATGAAAACTTTGGCATTACAACAATTTTTTAATGCTTGAAATGTTGTATGACTCGTGTTGTATTGCATGCCAACAAAGCCAATGATACCCTTAAAATGATGTGTAAAATGTTGCACAGAAATCTTATTTTATGGAACTTATAAACTAACGACATTATCTCGTACCTTTAAAAGCTATTCGTTTTAGGTATAACAACTAACTTTGCAATTTGTTCATAACTTGAGGTGATTTAATTAACAGATTCTGTTATAGTGTAAATGTAGATTTATAAGAATCTAAATGAAAACTGACTGATTTAAAAGTAGTGATGGAAGCGTGAGTGAGTTTTGACTAAAGCCCAAAAAGGTTCGTCAGATTATGAAACAATTTACGAGAAAAAGAGAACAAGTGGAATAAGCAGATTCTCTCAGATTCTCTCAGGACCAGGACAAACCCCCAGTTTTTGTATGATGAATGTACGACGAACGTCACGAATTTGCATGAATTTTGTTTTGTTACAATAAAAAAATACATGCAAATTCGTGACGTTCTCCATACAGAATCTGGAGGTAAGTCATAGCCACTTTAAACCCCATGCCACAGACTAAATACAGACTCGACAGTAGAGTTTTATAAGAAAAAATGGGGAAAAACTAAGCGATTTTAGGAGAAAACACAGCGGTTTTAGTCCGTTTTACGCTAACATGGCAACACTTTCTACGACTTAGGAGTGAGTGAAACAATAAAAACCGATCTGGCATCCATTTTTCTTATGGCGCGTTATATCAGTTTTCTCTTTCTAACCTAATTCGTAGAATAATTTGAAAATATTAACCATATGGTTAAAGAATACTTTTTTGACACCTGTCACTTATGTCGAGTCTGTATTAGTCTGTGCCCATGCCCTTTTTTATGTACTCATGATTACTCACGTGTCACATGATTAATTGGAATTTCACTCACGCTCAAATATCTATGTCAATAAGACGAATTTCATTTATGCGCTCATCTCTAATTACAAGCAAATTCCAGCATCTTTGCAGATCTGCCTACTCTACTGCACTCCACTCTATTACTACAGTTATTCTTGTGTTACGGTGATTTTTTATAGTTTTATTCAGTTGTTAACTATTTGTAATAACATGTCATATGAAGTTCAATAAACGGAGTAAATTGTTTTAGTAACACACTCAGGAATGTTGTTTTCAAGTTTGTTCATTTGTTTGTTGTTTGATGCTGTTGTGGCCACTGATCCGCCAACAGGTCTTAATATTTATAACCATAATTATACACCCAGAAAAGTTTTACAGTAACTTTTTTACGGTTATTCAAAAAGTTTTTAGTTAAAGTTGTTTTAAACGTTTTATCGTTTGTTTTTCAAAGAAAATAAAATATTGAATGATTTATACTGTTGTTAAAACAATAAACTACAAAAGTTACGGAAAAATATTTTTATCAGTTAAATTATTTGTGACTGATTATACCGTATAATTTTACAGAAGTACGGTTTTTGTAGTTTGTTATTCAAAAAATTTAATTTTTTCTCCACAAAATGAAAAATTGTAAACAGTTGAAATAACTGAAATATCGTTTGTTTTTACGGAATGTCTAGTCATTTATTAACGTTTAAAAATAACTGAAAAAGTCTGTTGTTTCAAATGAAATATAAGTAGTCCGTTTTTTAAAAGGAAAAACGATTGTTTTAAACGTTTTTTCAGTTGAATTTACTTACAAAATATTTTTAGTGTAGAGCAAAAGAAAATTAATTACATGTTTTTAAGAGAATTTTATGAAAACTTTCGTTGAAGTTTTATTACTTAGGTGATTGTATGGATTTCACAGATCTACAAGAAAGTGCGAATTGGATTATGGTAAGTGTTTTAGTTGGAGTGTTTGGTATGCTAATTCGAAAAATGTAACCAAAATTTGGCGTCAGGATTTTAGGTAATTTACGGTTAAAGTGCAGAAAAAGTGCTTTTTATAAGGAAATGTTGTCATTTGGAAGTCGCGAATATTCCTCAATATTCTTCAATAACCGGTATTCGGCATGTTTTTTGAATATTCGGCGAAATAAATACTCGTCAACCGTTGCCGAATATTCGGCAAAATTTATATTAGTTGAAATAACACTTTTTATTATTCGGTATTCGGTTCAAATACCGAATACACTATCTGAGATATTTTTCCTCTAGAAAAAGTCTCAGATTCTGCGACATTTTTTCTATAGAAAAAGTCTTAGATTAGGAAAAATGTCTCAGAATCTGAGACTTTTTCTACAGGGAAAATGTCTCAGAATATGAGACTTTCTATAGGAAAAATGTTTCAGAATATGACACTTTTTCTTTAGGAAAAATGTCTCAGAATCTAAGACGAAAATTGTCTCAGAATCTGAAACTTTTTCTATCCGAAAAATATCGCAGAATTTGAGATTTTTTATTCGAAAAATTTCTCAGAATCTGAGACAAAAAATGTATCAGAATTTGAGACTCTTTCTATACGAAAAATGTCTTAGAATCTGAGACTTTTTTTATAAAAAGAATGTCTCAGAATCTAAGACTTTTTCTATTAGAAGAAATTCTTCGAATCTGTGACATTTCCTATTAAAAAAATGCTTCAGAATATAAGACTTTTTTACACTTTTTCTAGGGGAAAAATGTCTCAGAATCTGAGACTTTTTCTATAGGAAAAATATGTCAGAATCTGAGAATTTTTCTATAGGGAAAATGTCTCAGAATCTGAGACTTTTTCTATAGGAAAAATGTCCCAGAATCTGAGACTTTTTTCTATAGGAAAAATGTATCAGAATCTGAGACTTTTTCTGTAGGAAAAATGTCCCAGAATCTGAGAATTTTTCTATAGGAAAAATGTCTTAGAATCTGAGACTTTTCTATAGGAAAAATGTCTCAGAATCTGATACTTTTTCTATAGGAAAAATGTCACAGAATCTGAGACTTTTTCTATAGCAAAAATGTCTCAGAATCTGAGACTTTTTCTATAGTAAAAATGTCTCAGAATCTGAGACTTTTTCTATAGGAAAAATGTCTCAGAATCTGAGACTTTTTCTATAGGAAAAATGTCTCAGAATCTGAGACTTTTTCTATAGGAAAAATGTCTCAGAATCTGAGACTTTTTCTATAGGAAAAATGTCTCAGAATCTGAGACTTTTTCTATAGGAAAAATGTCTCAGAATCTGAGACTTTTTCTATAGGAAAAATGTCTCAGAATCTGAGACTTTTTCTATAGGAAAAATGTCTCAGAATCTGAGACTTTTTCTATAGGAAAAATGTCTCAGAATCTGAGACTTTTTCTATAGGAAAAATGTCTCAGAATCTGAGACTTTTTCTATAGGAAAAATGTCTCAGAATCTGAGACTTTTTCTATAGGAAAAATGTCTCAGAATCTGAGACTTTTTTTTATAGGAAAAAATGTTTCAGAATCTGAGACTTTTTCTATAGGAAAAATGTCTCAGAATCTGAGACTTTTTCTATAGGAAAAATGTATCAGAATCTGATAGTTTTTTTCAATAGGAAAATTGTCTCAGAATCTGAGACTTTTTCTATAAAAAAAAATGTATTAGAATCTGAGATTCTTTCCATACGAAAAATGTCACAGAATCTGAGACTTTTTCTATAAGAAAAATGTCTCAGAATCTAAAGCATTTTTTTAAGAAAATGTCTCAGAATCTGAATCTGCTCTGTGCGATCTAATGGTCCAAACGGCACTGAGGGTATTCATGAATTCAGCCCAGT
Source organism: Pegoplata infirma (assembly GCA_963921195.1). Classification (NCBI taxonomy): domain Eukaryota; kingdom Metazoa; phylum Arthropoda; class Insecta; order Diptera; family Anthomyiidae; genus Pegoplata; species Pegoplata infirma. The sequence continues at coordinate 260,693,556 of OY992536.1, read as the reverse complement.
CGAATTAAACTTTTCCACTTGTTTCTTTTTGATACCCTCCACTCTAGTAATAGAGGGTATACATAAGTTTGTTATTCCGATTGTAACACCTCGAAATATTGGTCTAGGACCCCATAAAGTATATATATTCATGATCCTCGATCGATTTTAAAACGATCTAGCGATGTCCGTCCGTCTGTCTGTCCGTCTGTCTGTTGAAAACACGCTAACTTTTGAAAGACCTAACGGATGCTCCTGAAGTTTGGCATATATGTTGGGCATTTACTTGGTCACGTTGGTATTGCAACCTAGTGAAATCGATCCAGTGGTTCAAAAGTTGTGAGCAAAATACTGAATTTCGGCAAGGTTTTTCGAAAATTTACGAGATAAAAATCACGCTAACTTTCGAAAGGCATTCTGAGGATGCTGATACTTGGCATATATATTTGTCGTTCCCTTGACCTATCTCGTATTGAATTTCAGCCAAATCGGTCCAGTGGTTCAAAAGTTATTAGCAAAACCATGAATTTCAGATTAGTTTCACCTTAAATTCACGTGTTGAAAACCCGTTACACATGTTTTAAAAACATTGGTAAAGGTGGTATGCTACTTGCTTGTTTCTGTATTGGAATTTTTTAGGATTGATCGAATGAAACAACGAATGCGAGAAAGAACAAGAAATACAATAAAATAAAAACAAAACAAAAAAAACAATATTGCCAACTTTTATTTTCACAATAACTCGTCCAAAATAGCTAAAAAACGCCCAAAACAAATGTAAAACCGCTTCATTCGAGCAAAAACTAATAAAATTGGCAACACTGTTAACATTTTATTGTGGAAATGTCAATTTCAAGTTGAAAATTTTTATATTTTTTTTGACAGTTACTGCAAAATTATTGATAAAAAACGTATATTTTTTGAAGTTTTAAGTTTTTTCATGATATTGTCATACTCTTTACACTTGGTCAGTTTTCCTATGAAAATATATTTGCACTGTTCTCCAAAATATAAAAAATACAAAAACTAGCAAGTATCATAAGACCCTAAGTTCCAAAAATGTTTTACAACGTATTTTTGTCTCTCAAAAATATTTTTACACTAAAAAAAAATAAACTCAAAAAAAATTTTACACTCAAAAAAAAATTTAGTAAATTATTTTTTTTTTTTCAAAAATTACTTAAAAAATATTTTTTTTTACACAAAATCAAATATTTCTCATAAAAATGTTTTTTTCACGTTAGAAAATTTACTATCACTTAAAAAGGCCATGGTAGAGGGTATTCATAAATTCGGCCAAGTCGAATTTAACTTTTCTACTTGTTAATTTTAAAAAAAAGTTCTCTAACAAAAAGCAGTTCTCTTTGATATCACAATTAAATTAACCAAATATAAAAATAAAAAAAAAAAAATAAATAGCTTACCTAATTTAGCCACCAATTGTACGACAATACTGTCACCAGCCATGGCCCAACGGACTTCAAAAGCCTTATCATCATATAAGACTTCACAATTTAGTTTCGACTATAAAAATCAATTAAAATATTTAAGATCAAAACAAACAATAATCCAAAACATAAAACCAATAAATGAAATGTAAACAAACCTGTTTAAATATTTTTTTTAAAGATTTTAAGAATTAAATACATATGGGAAAAATTTAATTGATTTAAAATAATATATTAAAAAAAAATAATAATAATAAATGCAAAGCATTAATAAATTAATGGATGCTTCTAAGTGTGCTCCTAACAAGTTTGCCTTGACAAAGTTTACTACCAAAAAAATAAATCAAATAATTTATTTAAACCAAAAACCCATAAAATATTAAAACAAAAATAAAAATTAATAATACACCATAAATCCAAACCTTTTTAACCGCTTGCCATAAAATTATAGATTATTTTGTTGTTTTTAGTACAAGTTCTTTTAAACAAAACCCGTGTAAAAATCGACTTGATATTATGTGATCTGTTAATATATCGAAGGCGAATATTTAAAACTTACTATCTGCAATATAAATAATAAATCTTAAAATTACCTGACAATAACAGTTCTTTTTGATCTAATAAAAAATTACCATTATGCAGATAGATAGCAAGTTTTGAATATTTGCCCTCGATATGTGATTACATCTTATTATATATAATTGTAACTGATTATTATCAAATTTCATCAATGTTGACCAAATCCTAGATATAATTAGATATCGATTTTGATCATTTCAGATATAGTTATATACAATCACATACGATTACATATGAAATAGATATAAACAGATCAGATTTAATCCATTTTTAGACAGAGCCCGAGTAAAAAAGTTTTGATATAATCACATATTTTGTATATAAATTGATCCATTGATTGATTTCAAAAATGGAGGATCTAAAAATATCTAATAATATCTTGTTTTATTCAATTCGATTTAATTAGATATAATTTGATACCAAAAATGGAAGGTAAATTTCATCTAATTTGATATTGAAAAAAAATATTAGATCTAATAAGATATAATTATATATTACACTGTGCTACAAAAAACACAAAATCGAATATACTTTTGAAATGAGGTAGTTAAGGTTGTAGGTCTCGTCGAAAAGATCACAAAAATACCCATCAAACTTACCAGACACCCTCAAATTTTATAGTTATTGTCAAAAAACGTTGTTTTGGGACTTTTGTCACTAAACCACGTGTAACTTAAAAAGTTTTAAACCGATTTTCAATTTTTTAACTGTTTTGGATAGAAGAGATATAAGGCTTTTTATGTGTGTGAGTTGGTCTATACCAATGGTTCCCAACCTTTGATTCTCGCCCCACTGGGGGGGCAATTTGAAGGTTCCAGGGGGTCAAAAAGCATATTTTCAAGACTTTTTTTTAGTCAAATTAACTAAAAAAATATATTTTTGGTAAAATTAATTAAAAAAACTATATTTGTTTAGCAAAATTATCAATAAAAACTATGTTAATTGTTAAAAACTTTTACTAAAAACATAGTTTAAAGGCTTATTTTACTAAAACCTTGCTAAACCAGTAGTAATTTTTCATTGAAAATAAAAATTAGAAAAATTAACAAATTTGTTGTAAGTGTAGGGGGACAAGGCAATTTTTTTAACACAAAGTGGGGCGTGGCGTAAAAAAGGTTGGGAACCATTGGTCTATACATTTAAGAAAGATATGTATTGATTTTTTCAACAATATCTAATTTTTTTGTTATTTTTTGAAAAATTTTTAAGTTTATCGATTTTTTTCTGCTATAGTTCGTTTAACAATATTTATATTTATAAACGTGTTCATAAAGAATATTTATTTGTGAATACGATGAGCTTTATGGAAAAAAAATCGAATAACAATTGACAGAGTTGTGATAATTTTTCTAAAAAATAAAAAAATAAACGAACATACTGAGAGGTCGCGTATCATTATTTTAAAGGTTTTTGGCCCCCTGAATTCGAATTTGACCTTGAAATTGCGCTATCTTATTAAGTTTTTGATATATCAATTTATGTTTAATTAACGCGCCAAAAACCTTTAAAAATGTTGTACATGACCTCTTATGATAAATTTATTTTTTTGCCTGGGTTGTCTGAACGACGATTTCCTGAAAAATCTTAACTTTCTGTTTTAGAAAAATTATCACAACTCTGTCAATTCTTATCTGATTTTTACAGGATAAAGCTCATTGCATTCAGAACTAAATTTTCTTTATATAAGTATAAAGTATAAAGGTTGTTAAACGAACTATAGCAGAAAAAAATCGATAAACTTGAAAATTTTTCAAAAAATAACAAAAAAATTAGATATTATAGAAAAAATCAATAGATATCTTTCTTATATGTGTAGACCAATTCACACACATAGAAAGCCCTATCCTTCTTCTTACTAAAACAGTTAAAAAATTTAAAATCGGTTGAAAATTTTCTGAATTACACAAGGTTTAGTGAGCAAAGTCCCAAAAAAACGTTTTTTGACAATAACTCTATAATTTGAAGGTGTCTGGCAAGTTAAATGGGCATTTTTGTGATCTACTCGACGAAACCAACAACCTATACCATGTCACATTAGAAGTATTTTTTCCCTGTAGCACAGTGTTTGTATCTTATAAGATCTATTTTTTTTTTTCATAATACCAAATAAGATAATATTTAGCGTTCTATTTTTGGGATCTAATTATATCAAATTTGATCTAATAAGATATAATCATATATTTTTGGATCCTCCATTTTTGGTATCAAATTATTTATGATGCCATGATACTATTTTTAGTCGAGGAAACTTAAAAAATGTATTAATAATAAATAAATATGCATGTTGTTACATGTTGGTGGGTTTTAAAATTGTTGTTATTATTGAGTTATTGTGTTTCTGAATAAAATTTAGTTTTTTTTTATATATTTTTTTTTGTATTTATGAAAAATATACATACAAAATGAAAAATGTTTTTGGTTTTAATTTAGATTTTGATTTTAAATCGAAAAGGAAAGAAAAAAGTAAAATTTTGAAAAAAAGGTGGGAAAAAATGTTTTAAAAGTTAGTACGATTTTTAGATGGTAGTGGGTTGTTTGATTGGTGGATACAGTTTCACACAAACAGGCAAAAATAGCAAAAAAAAAGCATACTTAAACTCTAATTCCAGTTAATTTGCTTTTGCAATACGAAAAAAAATCAATCCTTAAAAACACATTTCACTTTGTATCTATATTTAAGAACAAAAATAAAAAAATATATTTAGAAAAATAAATAATATTCAAACACATTTTGTTTTTTTTGGGTTGGAAATTGTTTAAATAAAAACAAAATTTATTTAAAAAATGAATAACAATAAATTAAAATACATAAAAAAAAATTAAATTATGATAAAAATTTCACAGAATTGGCCAAAAGTGTTTTTTTTTTTTTTTGGATTACAAAATATTTTTTTTTTGTTTAATATTTTAGACAAAATTGGAATAAAGTATTAACAGAGTTTTTCTTTTTTAAAATCTGAGTCTATAGAATCTAAGTATTTTAAGAATAATATCTGAGCAAGTCTTTAGAATCTAAGAATTTTTCTATACAAAAAAGTCTTCAGAAACTGAGAAATTTTCTATACACACAAATTTATTTTTTTCCATGAACGATTTTCATAGTATTTATGAACAAAAAATTTTGTTTTCCATGAACGATTTTCATAGTATTTATGAACAAATTCATACAATTTATTAACTTTATCATAATATTTATAAACTTTTTCATAGTATTTATGAATAAATCATAATATGTGATATTTAAGAATTTTTAACATTTTTTATAAATACTATGAAAAACTATGAATAAGTATTATGAAAAAGTTAATAAATTGTATGAATTTGTTCATAAATACTATGAAAATCGTTCATGGAAAACAAAATTTTTTGTGTGTACGAAGAAATCTTTAGAATCTGAAAATTTGTCTACACCAAAATTCCTTTAAATCTAAGAATTTTTCTATATTAAAAAAATTCCAAAGTCTGAGAATTTTTGTTTATGGAAGAGTATTAAAAACTAAAGGTCCATAAATTGTATAACCGAAAAAGTCCTCAGAATCTAAGGATTTTTCTTTACAAAAAATAACTCAGAATCTGAGAATTTTACAATATGAAAAAGTACTTAAAACCTAAATTCCTTGGATTTTAAAAATTTCTTAAATAAAAAATTCCTCAGATTATAAAACAAACTATTTACAAAAAGTTCTAGAATTTTTCTATAAAAAAAGTTCTTAAAATCTACCAATTTTTCTATATCAAAAAGTTCATAGAATCTGAGAATTTTAACACTCTTTTGTAAATAAAAATTCTCAAAATCTGAGAATTTTCGTAAATAAAAATTCTTAGAATCTGCGAATTTTTCTATAGGAAAAATTTTACAAAATTTGAGAATTTTTCTAATTATCACAGAATCTTATAATTTTTCTTTACAAAAAAGTGCTTTGTGTGGACAATTTTTTTTACAAAAAGTCCTTAGAATCTGAGAATTTTTTTATACGAAAAACTCCTCAGAATCTAAGAATTTTTTAAAATGAAAAAGTTTTCACAAAAAAAGTTCTTAGAATTGAAGAATTTTTCTAAAATCAGAAACTGAGAGTTGTCCTATATAAAAAATTTAATTTTTTATCATTATTTTCCAATATGAAAAAGTTCTCAGAATCTGAGAATTTTTCTATATAGACAAGTTCTCATAATCTTAGTACATCTATACGAAAAAGTTTCAGAATCTGAGATTCTTCTATACAAAAAATTCCTCAGAATCTGACAGTTTTTTGATAAGAAAATGTTCTTAAAATCTAAGAATTTTTAAACATAAAAAATTTCTCAGAGTTTGAGAATTTTTCTGTATAAAAAAGTACTTCGAATCCGAGTATTTTTATACCCTCCAACTACAGTATGGGGGTATACTCACTTTGTCATTCCGTGTGTAACGCATCGAAATATAGGTCTAGGACCCCATAAAGTATATATATTATTGATCAGTGATCGATTCTAAGACATTCTAGCGATGTCCGTCTGTCCGTCCGTCCGTCCGTCCGTCCGTCCGTCTGTCCGTCCGTCCGTCCGTCTGTCCGTCTGTCCGTCCGTCCGTCCGTCTGTGGAAGACACGATACAGTCCAAAATAAAGGTGCTAGACTCCTAAAATTTTGCACACATATGTCTTATGTTCATAGGCTGGTTAGGTTCGGAGATGGGCAAAATCGGACCAGTGGGGAAAAAGTTCCCCCTTGACGAAGTAAACCAACCAAATAAAAAAAGTAGCTTTTTAGAGGATTTTTTGTATTTTTGTTAGATAAATGAAACATTTTTATGCTTGAAAAAGTTCAAGGTCTTGGACTTGGACCCAGGGGATTTGAAAATGGTTTTTTTTTGGTCCGCCCCCTTTTGTGGGCGTGGATATTAGCAAATATTTTATATAATGATGAAATTGTATATCTTTTGTACAAAAAGCATAGTAATTCAATTTGTAAACATTTTTGGCCAGAGAGAAGGTGTCCCCAAGAACCCCCGACAAGCCCCCCTCCCAAAAAAACGCCACTGCAATTGTTTTTATATTTTTTTTTTAAACGTTGGAGGGGTTACAAGATTCGGCACAGCCGAATTTAACACTCTCACTTGTTCTATATGAAAAAGTTCTCATTATCTAAGTATTTCCATATGAGCAAGTTCTCATTATCTAAGTATTTTTAAACGAAAAATTTATCTGAATCTGAGATTCTTTTATACGAAAAATTCCTCAGAATTTGAGAGTTTTTCTATATGAAAAAGTTCTCAAAATCAAAGAATTTTTCAATATGAAAAATGTATCAAAATCTGAGAACTTTTCTATATAAAAAACTTTCTCAGAATCTAAGAATTTTTCTACATGAAAAACTTCTCCGAATCTAGGAATTTTTCTATGTAAAAAATGTCTCAGAATCTGAGAATTTTTCTATATAAAAAATTACTCAAAATCTGAGAATTTTTCTATATGAAAAATTTCTCAGAATCTGAGAATTTTTCATGGAAAATGTCTCAGATTCTAAGATTCTTTAGAATCTAAGAACTTTTTTATACTCAGAATTTACTTTTATGAAAAATATTTCAGAATTTTAGAATTTTTTCTATATGAAAAATGTTTTAAAATCTATGAATTTTTCGTTACGAAAAAGTCCTTAGAATCTGATAATTTTTCAAAAAAAGTTCTAAAAATCTGAAAAGTTCTTCAAATATGAGAATTTTTCAATATGAAAATGTTCTCAGAATCTGAGAAGTTTTTTATAAAAAAAGCCCGCAAGAAACTGGTAATTTCTCTATGTAAAGAAGTTCGCAGAATCTAAGAATTTTTATGTATCAGAAAGTTCTCAGGATTAAATAATTTTTCAAAATGAAAAACTTCGCATAATCTGAAAATTTTTCTATATGAAAGAGTTCTAAAAATCTAATAATTTTTTTATTTGGAAAAGTTCTTGAAATCTGAGAATTTTTTATACAAGAAAGTCCTTAGAATCCGAGAACTTTTCTATATGAAAAATCTAAGAATTTTTTTTATGAAAAATGTCTCAGAATCTGAGAATTTTTTTATGTAAAATATGTTTCAGAATCTGACCGTTTTTTTATATGAAAAGTGTCTCATTATCTGAGAGTTTTTCTGTATAAAAAGTGTCTCCGAATCTAAGAGAATTTTTCTATATGAAAAATTCCTCAGAATCTGAGAATTTTTTTATATGAAAAATGTCTCAGAATCTGAGAATTTTACTTTATGAAAATGTCTCAGAATCTGAGAATTTTTAATACAAAAATGTCTCAGAATCTAAGATTTTTTCTATATAAATAATGTCTCAGAATCTGAGTATTTTTCTATATGAAAAATGTCTCAGAATCTAAGAATTTTTCTATATAAAAAATGTCTCATAATCTGAAAATAATCCTCAGAATCTGAGAATTTTTCTATATGAAAAATGTCTCAGAATCTGAGAATTTTTCTACATGAAAAATATCTCATAATCTGAAAATTGTTCTATATGAAAAATGTCTCAGAGTCTGAAAATTTTTCGATATGAAAAATGTCTCAGAATCTGAGAGTTTTTCTATATGAAAAATGTCTCAGAATCTGAGAATTTTTCTATAAGAAAAATGTTTCAGAATATGAGAATGTTTCTACACGAAAAATGTCTCAAAATCAAATAAAAAGTCCTCAGAATCTGAAAAATATATTATATTTTAAAACTCAGCAGAAATACTCAACATTTTTAAAACTTTCTGTCTTTACTTTTTTCCAATTACAGCTTTGAAAATTCTTTTTAATATAATATGTAGTTGGAATAAATATTTAAATAATTAAAAAACAATGTATAAAAAAACCCTTAAAAATACAAAAAATAATGAAATGATTGATTTGTTAAATAAACAGCATTATTTGCTAATAGTAAAATCAAAAAAATTTTTAAATTAAATGAGAGACTTTTTTTTTTTTGAATCTTTTAAATTTAGTTGAAATTTTTCAGTTGTTAAAAATTTTTGTTTTTTTGTTAAAATTTTAACTTTTCTACATTTGCATATTTTTCTACACATCTAAATCATTGAGTATAGAATTTATATGTTTTTTTACCTGAGGACTAATACCCAACATTTTAAGGGAGGGTGGTACATTTAAATTTTTCGGTATGCGAACATGACCAAAATCTACAGTAAAAGCTTCACACCAAACACCAAAATGGCCAACATCAAAAATGGTCAAATCATCGGGCAGTGTTAGGACAATAGTTTTGTGATCATAACGGCGTAAAGGATTTTCTTTGCCATTTTCATCGGGTATACGTAGACCGTTGGGTGTGGGACGTTCTCCTTGGCCTACCCAAAATTTGGCATCTACGAAATGAAAAACCAAAGTTGTTTTTCTTAATTTTTCTCTAAAATACTAATCCTTTGATATTATGACACTTACCAGGTGCTTCACCATCATAACTAAAATTTGGCACTAATAATGTTTGGGCATCTACTACAACAATATTATCAGATTTAACTCCATGTACCCCATTCAAGTTGTTAATTTTTTGGGGTCTAGGAAAATCCAAAGTATTTGGTATCGTTACATCACCAAAATTAACAGCAAATTCATCGCACCACACAGAAAACCATTTAATATCTTTCAAAGTTACACCTTCGGGTAATGATAGTGTTATGTCCTTATTTCTATAGCGTTTAGTTAATGATGCAGTGCCTCCTCTTTCATCTCTTAAACGAAAAGCTCCTTCATTGCTGGGCTTTGGTGTATTACCCACATAAAAGTAGGCAGCTTTAAATATAATTATTGAGTTTTTGTTTTAAATAAAAAAAAAAAACTTATTTTTGTTTTAATTTTTTTGTATTTGTAGTTTACCTGGTGCTTCACCATCATAATTAAATTTTTTCACAAATATCGTTCTTGAATCTACTGCGTAAACATCACCGGAAACACCATGATGTAATCGCTTTAGTGAACCAATTTTCGTACCAAAATATGGAAATGAAGCATTTGTAAATGAGACCACTGTTGAAATTAAAACAATAAAAAATAAAAAAAATAATAAACATCAAGTTTAATAAAAATGTTAACAATAAAACATAAAGAAATTCATAATAAACTAAATTTGTTATTTAGTTGTTTATTTTTGTTCTACTTGATTCAACAAGTTGCTAAAAACAACAGACTTAAGCCACAAACTTGTTTTGTGTTTTTTTTTCACCTACACCTTAATGTTTTTAGGGTTTATAAGTTTATGCTGATATTTGTAACTAAATTAAGTTCTTAATCTATATTAATCGTTCAAAACACAATTTCAAATTCATTTAATCACTAATCCCACTCCACAAATGAATTCCAATTTATAGTCTGCACAGAATAAGTACGACACGGTGCACTGTGCGTTTTCCCATAGACAAAAATCTAAAATAAGGTAATGGTCTTAGAAATTGATGAAATTTATATATTTAATAGCTTATTATATACCAAAAACGAATCACCAACAAAATCTATTTTTGGATTTTTTTTTTTTTTTTTTGTAGCTACTAGAGACCGTCAAAGTCGAGTGATATTGGGCGTTTTTGCTTTGATAAATATATGATTTAGTGTAGTTTTACATTAATTGTCACCAAAAATTCAATATTTAACGAAATGGAACGATTTTTTTTTTGCATTGATAAATATTAATGATTTGGTGAAGTTTTACATTAATTGTCACTAAAAAATCAATATTTAACGAAATGGTACGAAATTAATTTTCATAGTTGGTGTATATATAGGCTGACCATTCGTACTGATTTGATCAGTATATGTACTGATTTTTAGTCACGTGTACTGATCAAAATACCTTGTACTGATTTGTACTGATTTTTTAAAATTTGTACTGATTGTACTGATTTTTGGACATTTCCAAATAAAAAATAATTTTAAAAATTCTATACCAAAACTATTATTTCCATCAAATAATTTAGTAGAGAAGTTTTATAAAAGATTAGTCTGAAATACTTTCTATTAAAAAATGTCTAGAAATCTTAAAGCTTGTGAGTCCGAAAAAAAAAATCGTAACGAAAACTAATTTGTATATGAAAAAGCGCACATAATCTGATTGTGAGTTGGTTTTTATAGGAAATAGTTCAAGATAAAAGATTTTCTATATTTTTAAGAAGAAATTTTAATTCGATGAGTCCAAATCAAAATAAGATGTGTGGATGAGGTAAAGTCATTGGTATTTGCGGGGTTTTATCCCGAAAAAATGGACACAAAATCTGAGGTTTTTCCTATCGGAAAAAAGTTCCAAGAGCACAAGAGTTTTTTAAAAATATGTGCTCATGATTTGGGAGTTTTTCTAAAAGGAAGAGATAGATATCTCAGAACTTGAGAAAAAAAAGTCCTTAGAATCGGGGCGATTCTCAAAAGAAATAGGTCTTCGTAATGCCATTCAAAAATGTCTGTGATGAGCTTCATTTTCTGCAAAAATACAACTGTTCATGTCAGTTGTTTTCATGGACGTATACAGGGGGTGGGCACAGGGGGCACGTGCCCCCCCTTTTCGATTTCAAAAATTTTAAAAGTTAATAAAAAAATAAAAAATAAATAAAAAAGGTATTTTCTATCGAAATATGTTTAAAGCAGTGGTGCGCACACACTATAACATTTATGCTTGTGTGTGTAGTAGCAAGAGAAAAATCAACAAATTTGCTCAAGCAACAGAATTTTATAGTGTACGTGAGTCGACAGCGCACAAGCAGCATTTTTTAGCCTATTCTCGCGGGAATAGGAATTACAAAAATGCCCAGCACTGGTTTAAAGACACGTAAAATTGATTTTGTCTAATAAAAATTATGTATCAGGATTATAAAAATAAATTTCTATAATAAATTTTCAAACTACAAGATTCTAAGACACTTTTTCTATATTAAAATCTGAGAATTTATTTCTATAGTAAATTCTCGATTCTGAAAGGTTTTTAGATTACAATAAATTTTTTTCTATGGCTCTCACTTATAACTCTTACGTTAAGCAATAAAAAGATTTTTTTTTAACTCCTCAAACTTGAATGTTTCGAAAACGGAACGCGCTAACTTACGAAAATGTAGCAGTAGATCCACAAAAAGGCGCATTCGATATATCGATAATGGTGACACTTTTAGGTTACACACAGAAAAAAACGAATTGTTATATTGACCCCCATATTTGTGAATACAATTAAATTTTTCACTGAAAGTGCTCCTATACGGAAATTTGTAACATCAACTAACGTTTGTAAATATTAATTGTTGAAAAAACAATTGATAAATGAGTTTGTAATAGTTCTCCTAAATTATTATTTGTATTGACAAACGTACAAAATCTTAAATTTTTTTTTTCAACAAAGAAATTCAACAAACACAAAACGTAATTTGTTGATCTAACAAAAGAAAAAAAATAAATTTTGTTTTCAACAAAGAAATTCAACAAACACAAACGTCATTTGTTGATATGGTAAAGGAATTCAACAAACGAATTTGTGATATCAACCAACAGTATTAGTTGTATTGACAAATTAAAACTTTTTTTTATAGGAAAAAAATTAAAAATAAATTGATTAAAAATCGAGATAAATGTAAGAGAATATTAATATTGAAATTAAACAAAAGTATTTTGTTAGTCAATATTCTTTTTTATAACACTTAAGAATGTATTTTACTTTTATCGTTTTACCGTTTTTGTCTTATGTTGAAAATTCTTTTTTTTCGTTTGTTTTTTATTTCTTTCTTTTTTATATACACATGTTTAAGTTTCGTTTTAGACAAACATAGCAATCGGTAAAAACTTGGAAAGCAAATTCTGTAAAAAAAATATTCAAAAAATATAAAGGCAAAAACAAAACAATAGTTAACAAAACAAAATGTTTATATTAAAAGATTAATTTGTTTTCGAAATACATTTTATAATAATATTTTCTAAGACATAATTTCAATTGCTGCCGTACCCCTTGCTAGCTCAGATAAAACTAAATTCATAATCTTTTTTTTGTTTTAATTGTCTTTTTTTTCATTGTCTGCTTTTTTAAAAAAAAGTACAGGCACAAATAAAAAACAAACTACACGACACGAGAGAGCATGTTGTCGTAATAGTATGTTTGTGTTTTTGTTTTATACTTTACAAAAGCTACCAAATTCTTTATAGACAGCAATTGTTAAAAAAAAATTTACGATTTTGTTAGATTGACAAAGTTCTTTATGTTTATTTATTTAAATTGTTGAAAATATGACTTTTATTTGACAAAGTCGTTTATTGACATAAATAGTTAAAAAAAATATGTTTTATTTACAAATTATTGAACATTAATAACAAACAGGTTATTTGAAAGTTAAAAAAATATTTTTCTTTGTCTTATTGACAAACTGCCACTAATGATTTGTTGAAATTTTCCTTTCATTTTGAAATAAAATTATTTGATGTAGTTTGTTGAAAACAAAATTGATTTTTTGTATTATTGACTAACGGGATGCCGTTTTTACTAAATGTTTGGTTGATATCAGTATAAGACATTCACAATTGCTGTTTGTTAACTTGAATTTTATGATTTTATTTTCTGTGCATATTGTTTTCAAGAACCGTTTCTTAAAAAAAATCTCTGAATTTGAGTATTTGTCAGACATTATTTTTATCCAACAAATGAAAATTCGTAGATACAAAAACTTTTCCTGTACAAAGATTTTGAGATTTCTAGAATTTTTATAAAAAAATCTGTACTCCAAGACATTTTGTTATAAAAATATTACCGAATGGGGGGGGGGGGTGCTAGTTTGGGGTGTTCTAATGCTAGTTAAAAATAAATAGGCGATGACAAAAAAAATTTCGAAGTTGTGCCCCCCGTTTTCAAAATCCTAGATACGTCGCTGGTTGTTTTTAACAGTTTTTTTTAACGGAAATACAAGTAACAATATACAATAATTATGTTAATTAAACCAAAGCTCTTTGAGTGATAAAAAATTCGTCATAATTTTTCATTCCATATGAGTTTTTAGGGAGTTCTTCAGCGAAAAAGATTATAAAAAAGTAGGCGTACTGATTTGAGTTCGAGAAAAAATGGTCACACTATATATATATATATATTATTAATAATCTGAATTTTTTTCGGAAATTTATTTATTAAATTTAAATAATTTTTATTTATTTAAAAATTGAAATTTTTTTGGTAAAAAGTTAGACAACCGCCAGGTTTGATGGAATAAATCTAAAATCCGTCATTTTAAATTTTCCCCAAACATTGCTTTTGTGTAGTTCAAAGCTACATCTTTCTGATAATTAAAAGAAAAGTTGCGTATTTTTCATTCCTTCTATGAGAAAAAATATTTTTAGTTATGAGAATAATGGCTAGTTTTGAAAAAAGTGCACTTTTAGCGGAGCCACTTTTATATAAAAAAAAAAAATTTTTTTGAGTGAATCTTTTTCTCTCAACTTAAAAAAAAAGTAAGTCCAAATTCAGACAGGGCAATTTTAATTGCCGCAATTCTGATTTTATAGTGTATCGGAGAGAGAGGGAAGAATCTTACCTCTCTGTCTGATACACTAAAAAATCAGAATTGCCGCAATTAAAATTGCCCAATGTAAATTCGGTCTAAATTAAAAAAAAAACTTTTATGGCCCACTGTAGTTTTCAACATTTTTCAATGGCGTTGGAATACGTAAAACAAAATGTATGAAATAAGCTTCTAAGATAAATAATATTTCCCCATGTCTTCAGTAAAATTTGATGGCGGTTCTTTTCTTAGAATATATTAATCCGCTATCTTTTATTTTAAGGGGGTAGTTAGCGGCTTCGCTAAACCCACCCTCCCTGCAGAAAACGGGGATTATGACCAAAATTGCTTTGGACTTACTCCTTATAATGCGTGTAATCCCAACAGGGAACGGACATAATCCTTATTGGGATTGTGACCGTTTTGGAAACGTTCATAGTCCCCACAACTATGATGAGGATTACGACCGTAATGAATTCGGTCATAATCCCCATTTCCATTATGGGGGTAATGTCCGTGGGGATTATGTCCTGTCACCTTTTTAATAGTTCTATTATAATCTAAATTATTGTCTTCACAGGTTATTCATTTATTTGTTTTTTCGACAATTACACCGCTCAACACTCATTTTCCGGTTTGAATTCTGGTGATCAATTTTAGTAGACTTCGATCTCCTGATTCCAAATATGTTCTCCAAATTTTTCCATCACGTCCAGATTTTTAGTTATTCGTGGTTGAAAATGCGAAAAATGACGATTTTTGCATTATTTGATAGCCTGCACAGCAGCCATTCAGTGGAATACAAATCTGGTATAAAGCGCAAACCCAGTTGGAAAATGTGTCACTGAAGAAATTTCCACAGTGATTCCTTGAGAAAATGTCTTCAGGTTCTGACAAATCATTGGTAATCCTTGATGACATGTCCTAACATTGTCAGCACTGAATGTTTGCTTTAAGAGTGTGTACAATTCCTCTAAGTCTTCAGAATATTAGTATATTAAATTAGAATTTTAAATCTGGGCAACTCTTCAATTTCCAAGAAAAAGATGGCAATATTATCGATTTTCAAAATAAAGTTTGGAACAAGTAGTTAGGTGTGGGACTAATAAACTGGAGTTCCCGGTTCAAATCCAGTTGGGACTAAAAAAGGCGAAAAGTTTTTTCTAAATATGAGAAAGATAATTTATAAAGGAAAATGGATAAAAGTAAAAACTAAAGGAAATACGAAATTTTTTTTTTATTTTCTGATGCCCTACGTCAGACATTTCCCCAAAGAAGTCTTAGGTGACATGTCCCCAGAAGGTCAGCCATGACCACTACTGACTTTGAGTGAGGACATTTTGAAAATTTGTATGAAACTGTCCTCAACCCAGTACATAGAGATGTCTTGTGGATGTCAGCAGTGACTCTGACATGTCACCGCTCCGTCACTGAGGATGGCTCGAGCACGTTGCCAACTGGGAAAGTATATGGTCTCCAACATAGAAAACTATTTTTTTTCTAATTATTGCGTTTGGTTGGGTTACACTTGAGTTTTAAAATGACACTGTTAAAATTACAATTTTTGTAAAAAAGGTAAGGTAGATAGATACCTTAGTTTTTTTTGATATTTTTCAAAGAAAAACAAAAAAAAATAAATATTTTACAAATTTAAGTTTTCTGTGTTATTTTTTGTATAAACCGGAAGATATATTAAATGGGTTTAAAAGGCTATAAGAAAGAATGAACTTTTGCCTAAGTTTTGAGCTCATCACAGTAAAGATTGATCATTTGGTTTTTGTTTTAGAGCCTTTTAAAAATTGTGCTTTTTCTAATTTTTTCACAGTGTTTTTTTTAAATATATGTTTGGCCAATAATAGTGCAACAACTTCAAATTTTTTTGATCATATATTTGAGATCATAGTTCAATTCTACTCTAACACTTTATACCAGATTTTTATTCCACCCAGTTTCTGCTGTGCAGGCTTTTAAAAAAGGCTAAAATCGCGTTTTTCGCATTTTCAACCGCGAATAATTTAAATTCCAAACGTGATGGAAAAATTTGGAGCACAGATTTGGAATCAGCGAGTCAAAATCTTTTAAAATTTAATATGAAACTTCAAACCGGAGCCAAAAACCTTCGATTTGTTGAGCGGTGTTATTAATGCTTAGTATGAAGTCTCTATGAAACAAAATTATGTATGTAAAAGCAACCACGCGTATGTATTCAACAAGTATATCAATGACATTACATTTTTTCACAGCATGGATACAAAAAACCACACAAAAACAAAATACACGCATGTACAGTAGGGTTATAACTTTTTTTTGGGCAAAAAAAGTCCATCCCACCACGTTATGGGCAATGTTGTACAGATAACAAAAATCTATTTTTTCGGCCATTTCGGTGAAAAAAGTTTACGCACCGAATGCAATTTCTAAAACTCCCCAAGAATGATTTTTTTTTTATTTTTTTGTTTTAAAAATTTTATATTATGACGTCATATCTTAATTATTTGAAAATTATCGCAAACTCATGACTATATATCAGAAGGAATCAACATTTAACTTATTTATAACATCCGCGAAAAAGCACCAAAATTCCGCGATTATAATCTTTAGTTGCTGAAAAGAATTACGGCCTCATAGCACCTATCACTTGACACTAAAATTTAGCTAATTTAAAAAATCCGCGAAATAGCGTCATAATATCGCGATTTTTTCGCGCCCTCCATTCAATTGATGAGTTTATTAATGAAATTACAAGAAAATCCTAAATATTTCGCAATTAAATTTAATTTGTTTATACTTAAAAAAAAAACTAATATTTAAAACTTCATCGCGTTTGGTGCGTGAACTTTTTTAACGATCGCGAAAAAGTAAGACATCATTTCTTAATATTTTTTCATGGCCTATACGACTATGGGATGGACTTTTTGATATTTGCAAAAAATTCAAAAAGTTTAACCCTAATGTACAGCAAATGGCGGTTGCTTACACCACCACGAAACTCATCTCAATTGCCCATAACTTCTTAACCCCTGCCATAATTAGTACCAAAATAAACAGAAATATCTTAAGAGTAATAAAATATAAACCTATTTCAGATATTGTTCAAATTTGTTTACCAAGAGCCAAGATGAAGCATTTTAAAATTTTGGGTAACATATCTGGTGATATCCCCAATTGTGCAATTCCGTCCAAATTTTTTGTGTCTTGTGGTTTTTGTTATATCTATTGCATTTCATTACATTTGTTATAGTTTTAAAGCACTCCACTAGAGAGGGGTAATGACTTTCTTTGCAGAGAAGTCCTACAAAGGATTGAACTCTGAAAAAATTTACTATATTGTAAGAAATTACAAATGTGTTAGAAAAAGTTAAAAATAAATTAATTAAGTTCGTTTATGGGTAATAAAATGTAATATGATTCTCGTCTGCTTTTCTCCCTTAATTAACGTTAAAATAGCGGATTTTAATCTGACACACTTACAGTGACAATCGAAGAGTGCTGACGAAGGAAGGGTGGCTTCTTTCGAAAGCTGTCGACATCTCCACTTAGCCTATGTTGTCAATTTTTTTTTTTAGATTTTCTTATTGTACAACAAAATTTTTATAATAAAACTTCAGTTAAAAAATATTCTGTCATTGCATAAGACTTCTTTAGAACTCTCGCAAGTACGAATTTCTTTGAATTAATGTCAACTTGCTATAAATTTAGTAAACTTTTTTTCAGTGAGGGTCAGGGTCAATATAAAAATTGTTTTTTTTTTTCAGAGTAATAATTTTAAAAAATTCACTTACGCAATTATACTAGATACAATCTACAAAATAAAAACTTTTGCAAACTTTGTTATAAATTATTTTCGTAAAACTTCAATATTTAATTCCACCCACAAAATAGACAATAAAAAAAAATCATTAAAAAAATTATAATAAACTTTATATCAAACTATAATAAAACCCAATAAAATATAAAGTTGCAATAGCCTTTACCTTGTTAATAAAAACGTAATAAACAGAGTTTGTAACACTTTATTTTTTTTTTTTTAAACCCATTTTAATGCAGAGACATACTAACATACATAAAATGACAACCGAAAAACGCACACAAAACTAACCAAACTAGAGACAATTTTTTTTTATTTTTTTTTATAATCAATTGGTCACAATCAAACATACAAAATATTAATAAAATACTAAAAAAAAAACGTAAAGTGAATTAAATTTAAAAGGCGTTAAAAGATGTTAAACAGCTTAAATACAAAAAAATCCAGTTTAATAAACATTTAAACAATTTGCAAATTTTAACTAAAAAAAAAATTAAAACTGCAAATCAGAAACAAGTTTTTAAAAATAACAAAATTATCAGTTTGCCACTGAATAAACAGCGAAGGTAGTGTAGTATTGGAAATAAAAATTAAACTATTGCATTTTAAAAATCAACTACATGTTCAAAATTGCAACAACTCAAAGACGACAATCTCTTATGCATGAATTCAACACTCGTAAAAAATAAAAAAAAAAAAATTAAATGTCAACGTGGCCGGCATATTGAACTTCTTTTTAGTAGAAAATAAAAAAAAAAATCAAAGATCAATGTTCCAATTTGTTTTTCTGTCTCATATGCATATTTTAAACATTAATTTTATTTGATTCTATTTGTATAATGCATAAGTTTGAATTTTATTAATAAAATTTGTTTTTTATTAAAAATTTGCATATGTTTAAATCTTAATTAATAAACATTTAACAAACATTTCTAGGTAAAAATCTTCGTGCCTCATTAATTATTGACTCATCTTTGAAAAGGGGGCTTAAACATTTATTTCATTTAAATTATTATTAAATAATAAAAATACTTCATTAATTAAATGTCTATTTAAACGAACAAAAAAAAAATGGGGATTTAATTTTATTTTTAAACAATAATTATAATTATTAACAAAATAAAAGGGGTGTTTATTTATGTCGTTTTTTATATATTGTTTTGCAAAATTAATGTTAATGAGTCTTAACCCATTAACTACCG
Source organism: Pegoplata infirma (assembly GCA_963921195.1). Lineage (NCBI taxonomy): Eukaryota > Metazoa > Arthropoda > Insecta > Diptera > Anthomyiidae > Pegoplata > Pegoplata infirma. Next base: position 260,674,069 of record OY992536.1, on the reverse strand, counting down.
ACTTTTACTCGCAAAATAATAATTTTATATAATAATTTTGGGTTTTCAAAATTTAAGGATTTAAATAAAATCCTTAGATTTAAAGAACTGTTAAAAATTAAATAAGATATGTAAAAGGAATTAAATTAAACAAATTATTACAAATATTTATTTTTGTTTTGGTTTTGCATTAAACCAATTAATTAAATTTACTGTTAATTTATTGTTTTTATCATTTTATTGATTTTATTGAAATTTGTAGTTTATTGTTATCATCAGAGCAAGGGGGTTCATGTAAATAGATGTTTGTTGCCGTTAGCCTTAGAACATCATAAAGTAATTATCTTTACGAATCATCGAATTTGCTTAAAAATGGCATTGATTTGATACATATTTTTCATATTTTGATAAAAATGCATTTTTTTTGCATATTTTGCTTAAATTACATATTTTCTTGCATATTTTTTAATATTTTCCAAAAAAAAATAAATTTTGTTTTGTTAAATTTGTTATTTTTGTAAATAAGGCGATATTTTATGTTTAATATAAATTTTTAGTTACAGTACTTTTTTTAAACTTTTTTAAGGAAAAGAGAAAATTTGAAGAAGCAAAGCCTGGGGAGTTTCTATTCGACAACAATTCAAAAGAAAATAATTTTTAGGCATGAAATTATATAATATATATAGAGCTTGTCAGCTCTTCTCTAAGTTATGCAAAAATAAAAAGAATTTCAAACTGAATATTAGGCAAGGGAATATTTATCCCGAATTATTAGTTTTAGGCTTGTCCCGCCAAAACATGCCCTAATCGGACGATTTTATGAAAAAAAAAAATAACGAAACAAATCTTTGACACTAATTGTAAGTTAGTTCTCTTCCAGCCTCCAAAGATTACAATCTCAGTGCACTTTAATAACAAAAAAAATTGTTTTTTAATTAATAGTTTTTAATCCCGAAAAATTTTTTATTAAATTTCCATGCACTCAAAAAATTATGTTAGTAAAATCAACTGAAAATGTCAGTTAAAATAACTACTTCGTAAGTTGTTTTGTGGTCAACTACTTTTTCAGTTAAATTAACTAACAATGTTAGTTATTTTAACTTACAAAAAACAACTGACTTATGTACTAAAAACTACTTACATTTGTGGTCAAAACAACTAAAATGTAGTAAAAATAAAATAATCAATACATAATTTTTTTTTTTTTCAAAAAATTTTTCAGAAAAAAAATTGAAGATCAAATTTTTTCCAAGTTTTTTTTTTAAAAAAGTTGTGAAAAATAAGAAAACGAAAATTTATTTTTTATTTTTTGTAAAAAAAACTTTGAAATTTTTTCAGAGATAAAAAAAATATAATTAAGTACTTTAATTAACTGTTACTGCATTACAGTACCTTTTCGTTAGTTGTTCAAAAAAACGACTTAAAATAACTAACAGAAATAGTTGTTTGATATTTTTCATACAAATACAACTGACTTTGTAGTTGAAAACAACTAACTACTGTAAAATATACAAACAACTAACATGTAGTAACTAACATAATTTTCTGAGTGTGGGGTAATTTTGGCCAAGCGTTACATAAAAAAAGAGAAAAGGAGTGTTTTTAATTTTTTTTAAATCGTTTTTTGTCAATTTTTTTTTCTTATTTTGCTCGTAAAAGAGCCCTAATTGCTCATCGTTTGGGGGGGGGGGAAAGAATTTTCAAATTAGGAAAGCGATTGCTGAGATATTTGTAAATTTTTACACGTACTTATAAACATTTTAAAAAATGGGACCGAATTTAATGGTTTTTAGTTTTTTTTTTTAATAAATATTAAAATAAGTCAGATTGCCAATGCATATTTTTCTAATTTTTACTGAATATTTTTTAATTTTTGATACATATTTTTAGCGCTGAAAACGTGATTTTTGGTGCATGAACTTCCTTGCCCTGCACTCTAAACAAATGAGTCCAGTTTCCTATTATAAATTGGGTAAATTTCAACAAATTCAAATAATATACTACTATAAATGTGTAAATTTCCAATAATTTTTTGGTACAACTACACATTTCGTGTAAATTTACCCAATTTATAATAGGAAACTGAAATCATTTCAATTAGAGTGTGGTTATCATATATGAATTATTGTGCTCGATTCGGGAGTATTCTTTCACCATTTACCTAAATTTTAAACCTTACTAAAATTTTGTATACATAAATTTCAATAAAAATTTTTTAAATTTTAATAACGGTTTTCACTCGGAAATTATATTAACTAAAAGCTTTCATTTTATTAGAAAATCTTGAACAAATTGTTTAATTGGCAAATATATTTATTGCAATATAAAGGCTAACGGGATAATTCAATAACATACTTTTATTTTTTTTTCTAAAAAGGAATTGTTAAATCAAATATCTGTGACAGCTAAGTCAAAATACGTTCTAAAACAAGTTGCATATGTGATGCTACTTCTACTATAAATATTATTAAAATAGTATTACAAAATTTCATTCGAATTTAAAATAACAACTACAATTTTTATAAATTCCTTGACATTCAATTTAATAATTCAAGTTTAAGAAAACGTGACATTGTATAAGGGGTATTTAGACTTGCCAGATCGAAAATGGCAAAAAGATTGACATTTAGAAAAAACTACACTCTACCTAATTCCTAAGGGGCTACAATACAAAATGACATTTCTTAAAATTTTCTGTAACGGGGTAGGTATGTTCTAAAAAATGATAGGTGGTCATCAGTGAGACCGACCCCCATTAATTTTTACCTTTTAAAATGTTTTCCCATACAATATTACATGTTAGTAAAATTTGATTCTGCCCTTTGCCCTTTGAAAAAATTTTAGTCGGTAAAAATGAATGGCGACCGGTCTCACTATTAGCCTTACTGAAACATTTCTAAGACTTTTTATTTACGAAAAATGTCTTGGAATCTGAGACTTTTTCTATAGAAAAACGTCTCAGAATCTGGGCTTTTTTTATACGCAAATGTCTCAGAATCTGAAACTTTTTCTATACGAAAAGTGTCACAGAATCACAGAATGCTTTAGAATGTGAGATACGAAGAATGTCGCAGAATCTTTTTTTCTATTCGAAAAATGTCTCAGAATCTGAGCTTTTTATACCCTAGACCACACTGTGGTACAGGGTATAATGAGTTTGTGCTGATGTTTGTAACTACCCGAAATATTGGTCCTAGACCCACATTCAAGTATACCGATCGACTCAGAATCACTTTTTGAGTCGATTAAGCGATGTCCGTCCGTCTGTCCATGTAATCGGTGTAAACACGATACAGGTCGTAATTTTTAACCAATTGACTTGAAATTTGAAACTTAAGCCTCTTTTGCACCAAGGACGAAGCCTATTGAAATCGGTCCATATTTAGACCTAGCCCCCATGCAAAGGTCCTCTTTAGTTTTGGATCAAATGACTCTAAAAACCGTACTAAATAGTTTTCGTTTCGAAATTTGGCACGTAAACGTGTTTTGTCCTCACAAATCACCATTCCGAATTTTGAAGGAATCGGATCAGTTCTTCTTGTAGCTTCCATACAAACCACCTTCCCGATTTTCACATAAATCTCTCAAATTACATGAAATATATTATTAAAATTTTGTTTGTGTATGTTAAACGCGTACTTTAATAACCTTATCCAATCTGATTATCATCGGATCATTTTTGGACTTAGGCCCCCCTTGTGAAAATTTCACCCGATATTCAGTTAAAGCGGTTTATTCTCAACAAAAAGAATCATATTTCACTCAAATTTGATTTGTGAGTGTTTTTACAGTTATTAAAGATTTGACAAAATATATATCTAATCCAATGGTTCCAAACCTTTGATTCTCGCCCCACTGGGGGGCAATTTGAATGCATCAGGGGGGCAACGAGCAAATTTTTAAGGTTTTTTTATTAAATAAACTAAAAAAAATTAGTTTAGTTAAATTATTTAGTTGATAATTGAAAACTTTTTCTAAAAACTTTGTTTAAACGCTGATTTTTAAAAAAAAAATTCGTAACCACAAGCAAATTTTGAATTTTAAAACAAATTTGGAAAATTTTAAAATTTTTCTTGACTGTAGGGGGGGACATTGTAGTTTTTCTAAATTAAAAGTGGGGCATGGCGCAAAAAAGGTTGGGAACCATTGATCTAATCAGTCCATGTTTGAACTTGGGACCAATTTTTCGGGAAACTCTGGTGTAGGGTATTATATGGTCGGTCTTGACCGACTAAAATTTTCTTACTTGTTTTTATATGAAAACTGTCTTAGAATCTGAGATTTGTCTTTGAATCTGAGACTTTTGCTATACGAAATATGTCACAGAATCTGACAATTTTCTATACGAAACATGTCTAAGAATCGAGACTTTTTTTACGAAAAATTTCTTAGAGTCTGAGACTTTTTCTATACCAAAAAAGTCTTAGAATCTGAGGCTTTGTCTATACAAAAAAATGTTTTAGAATCTAAGAATTTTTCTATATGAAATATCGGAATCTGAGACTTTTTCTATACAAAATATGTCTCAGAATCTGAAAATCTAAACGAAAAATGTCTTAGAATCTGAGACATTATCGTATAGAAAAAATCTGAAAAATTTTCTATACGAAAAGGTTTTAGAATCAGAGACTTTTTCTATACGAAAAATGTCTTACAATTAGTGTCTGAGACTTTTTCTATATGAAAAATGTCTTAGAATCTGAGACTATTTCTATACGAATTTTTTTTTCAGAACCTGAGTCTTTTTCTATACGAAAAATGTTTTAGAATCTGAGACTTTTTCTATATGAAAAATATCTTAGAATCTGAGACTTTTTCTATACAAAATTGTTTCAAAATCTAATACATTTTTTATATAAAAATGTCTCAGAATCTGAGACTTTTGATGTTGGAACAATTACTATGAATTAGAAACTTCTGCAGGGCGACTTTCTTTAATCAAAAACCGAGACGTTTTGATTAAAGGAAGTCGCCCTGCATAAATTCGACTAATTCTATACGAAAATGTGCTTAAATCTAAGATTTTCCTACACGAAATAGTAATTTTTTTTTAAAACAAAAAAAAAAATTGTTTATTAAAACTTTTATAGCTCCATTTCATGTATAAGCGAATATATTGGTCTTTCTAGGCCCCGTGACGTTGGAGCCCTAGACATATGCATCATGTGCCCTAATGGTTCACAGATAAAAATGAGTTGTTAGATCAAGCACGAAATACACCAGGTTGAGCATTATTTTAATTAAAAGTCATCTAATGAGGAAAATTGTTGGATCAATCACGAAAATTGTAGGTCAGTCATTGACTGTTCCTTGATTAAACCAATGCTTGATTTGAGTAATTTGTTAATTGTTATTTTTCTGTAATTTTTGATTAAACCAATGCTTGATTTGAGTGAGCGGTTAATCAATAATTTTGTGTTATTTTTGAGTAATCCAATGCTTGATCTGAGTGAATGGTTAATCATTATTTTACAGTTGTAGTGTTTTTTGTCAGTCTTTTCAAGTCTTTTGTTTAATTTTTTTTTTGTGCTTTATATTATTTTGTTTATTTTCGTCTTGTGTGCGTGAAAGTACTTTTCTATTTGACGACTAACGAAAACTAAAACAAAAAACGCAACAGCGTTCATCGCATTGTTACTCAAAGCCTACTATGATGAGTTTTTTTGTTTTTATGAATTTTTTTGTGAATTTTTCAGATTTGAGCAAATGGTTAATTGAATCAAGTAAAATTTAATTAAATGTCAAATTTTAAGCTGAGCAAATATTTAATTGCTTTTTTCATTGAATATTTTTTTCTGTGTTAAAACGGAGCTGGATATACCTTTTAACCTTTTTTGTAAAATTTCATAGTTTGCTGGTAGTTTTTGCAGCTAAAAACAAACATTTTCTAAAAAAGTCGGTAAATGATGATAACTACAAGGTAAGCCGTATGAAATTTCAATCAGTTAGTTTGTAAATTTTCTACATTTAAAAAATTATTGCAGTTACCGGTCATTTGTGTAGTAAGTAGTAGTTGTTGTTTTCAACTACAATTTCACTTGTTTTTGTATGAAAAATCTCAAACAACTATTTTTTTGTAGTCGTTTTAAAAAATAAATACAAAAATTATACTACATTGTAGCAATAGTTGTTGTATGTAGTTGTTTTTAGTCTATAAAAACTTAAAATTTTCTAGAAATTTATAAAAAAAAACGGATGTGTTGAACGAGTTGGAAGTGTCAAATGCAGCAGGAATTATTACTAAACAATTCTCACCATTAGATTTTTTTTGTTTATAAAAAATTCAGACAATCTGAGTTACAGTAAAAATAACTGTAATTTAAAGTTGCTTTTACCGTTTTTTGTAGCTGTTAATCAATAGTTAAAAACAACAATAATTACACTGTGCTACAAAAAACACAAAATCGAATATACTTTAAAAATGAGGAAGTTAAGGTTGTAGGTCTCGTCGAAAAGATCACCAAAATGCCCATCAAACTTGCCAGACACCCTCAAATTTTAAAGTTATTGTCAAAAAACGTTTTTTTGTGACTTTTCTCACTAAACCACGTGTAACTTAAACATTTTTCAACCGATTTTAAATTTTTCAACTGTTTTGGATAGAAGAAATATTAGACTTTTTATATGTGTGAATTGGTCTATACATTTAAGAAAGATATGTATTGATTTTTTCAACAATATCTAATTTTTTTGTTATTTTTTGAAATTTTTTTTAATGTATCGATTTTTTCTGCTATAGTTCGTTTAACAATGTTTATATTTATAAACGTGTTCTTAAAGAAAATTTAATTGTGAATACGATGAGCTTTATGCCAAAATCGGATAACAATTGACAGAATTGTGATAATTTTTCTAAAAAAGAAAATTATGATTTTGCTTGAAATTGTTGTTCGGATTAGAGATGTGCGCGTGAGTGGATTTTGACTCACACTCACTCACGCTCACGCAAAAAATAATCGAATCACCACTCACTAATCACTCACGCAATTTCTTTTTTTACTCACGCTCACTCACATTCACGTGAGTAATAAAAAACTTACTCACGCTCACGCGTGACTCACTCCAGATTCAATCATGCTCACGCGTGAGTCACGCAATAAAATTTTCTTACCAAAAATAAAAAAAAAATCCAAAAAAATTAAAAAAAAATATTGGGCAAATCAAAAAATCTAATCACGCAAACTCACGCAAAAAATAAATGACTCACTCACTAATCACTCACTCAGATTTTTTTTCAACTCACACTCACTCACAATCACGTTATTGAAATGAAAATCACTCACACTCATGCATGTTCACGCGTAATTCACGTGAATCACGCAAATCACGTGACCAGCGCCCATCTCTAGTTCGGATAACCCAGGCAAAACAAAAAAAAAAAATAAACGAACATACTAAGAGGTCGCGTATCATTATTTTAAAGGCTTTTGGCCTCCTGAATTCGAATTTGACCTTGAAATTGCGCTATCTTATTAAGTTTTTGATATATCAATTTTTGTTAAATATCTCAAAAACCTGACGAGATATAGCAATTTAAAGGCCAGATTGGGATTCAGCGCGCCAAAAACCTTTAAAAATATTGTACATGACCATTTATGATAAATTCATGTTTTTGCCTGGGTTATTTGAACGGCGATTTCCTGCAAAATCTTAATTTTCTTTTTTAGAAAAATTATCACAACTCTGTCAATTCTTATCTAATTTTCACAGGATAAATCTCGTCGAATTCAGAACTAAATTTTCTTTAAAAATATGTTTATAAATACAAAGGTTGTTAAACGAACTATAGCAGAAAAAAATCGATAAACTCGAAAAATTTTCAAAAAATAACAAAAAAATTGATTTTATAGAAAAAATCAATAGATATCTTTCTTTTACGTATTGACCAATTCACAAACATGGAAAGCCCTATCCTTTTTCTTTTCAAAACAGTTTAAAAATTTAAAATCGGTTGCAAATTTTCTGAATTACACAAGGTTTAGTGAGAAAAGTCCCAAAAAAAAGTTTTTTGAAATTTGAGGGTGTCTGGCGAGTTTAACGGGCATTTTTGTGATCTACTCGACAAGACCAACAACAAATACCATGTCACATTAGAAGTATTTTTTCACTGTAGTACAGTGTTATTGGTTGATTTTACAGTAAAATGTAGTAATCTTAACAAAAACAAATGTAGTTGTTTTAACTGTCTTTTGTAGTGGAATCTACCGTCATAATTTTATGGGTTTAGAGTTTCCAGAGTGCAGATTTTTTTTTTTTAAATCTCAGGTTCCACCTCATTTTTCCAATGGAAAAATTTTAATTAAAAATTTTAAAATTTTACATAATTCTAGAATTCTGCAATATTTTTCATAAAAAGAATTCTCCGTAAAACTTAAAAAAATAATTTATGTATTTGCATTTTAAACTAAAACCAGACAATAACCCTCATAAAATATTAATTAATTCATTATTTGATCTTTGTTTTTTTTTTTGGTGGCAATTAAAAAATAAATAATTTCGACAGATAATCATCAATTATATTAAAACAAAAAAAAAAAAAAAAAATACATAAAAAGAAGGTCTTAAAAATGTATCAAGGAAAATTAATTCAAAATGTTGATAGCATCATAAATAAAATTTACATAAAAAAATATTTGAATATTCAATAGATGAAAAATACAAAAAAAAAAACATAATTAAGGTTAATAAAAAAAAAATAACAAAGTTTATGACTTAAGTCTTTTGTTATTTTTTGCTTTATTAAACAAAAATAATGCTAATTTATATTAATGTTTGTGTCTTAAGTCTTTTGTTTTTTTTCGTTAAACAGTTAGACACTGCGCAGTTTGTGTCTTAAATCTTTTGTTTTTGTTATTTTTTTTTGTTTGCAAACTAATTTTTGCTAATCCATTTGTTATGTTGTTTTTTTTAAACTCATTTTTTTTGCAGTTTTTTTATATATATATATATTTTTTTTAATTTTTTAAATTTTTTTGTAGTTTTTGTTATTTTTCTTGTTTTTACTTACAACTTATACAGATTAATCCAAATACATAAAGCATTTTTGGTGTTAATAATGGATGTAGCATATTCGTAGATGCTTTTTAAATTTCTTTTTGATAAATTTTTAAGGTCCTTTATGACCGTTATTTAAAAATCCACTCAAACTAGAAAAAAACGATGAAATTTTTTTTTAATTATTTATTTTTTTTTTAATAATATTTCTTTTTTAAAAAATTTTTTCTTGAAGGATATTTTTCATTATCCTTTTTTACACAATTTTTTTTTTTGTTTTTTTGTAATATCTTACATTTATTTCTTGTTTTAGATTTTGCAACACTTCAAAAAAACACTTTGTTAGAAATAAATTATGCCAGCTTTTAGTTATTTTTTTTTTTTATTTATTTTTGTTTAACCTTTTCCACTAGAGCTAACTTTATTTTTAATCAACCGATCGCTCTGAACACCCAAACCGTACTAACTATTTAAATGCCAACTTAATATTAACTTGGCTTTTACAGATGCTGGTTGGTGGCTTTTTGGCTAGTTGGCTGCCCAACTGGCTGGTTTGTTTGTTAGTGTTGTGTGTTGACTGGTCTTGTCTGGACTTTTAACATAATCCACCACAACAGAAATGTTGTTTTCTTGATTTCTCAAAACAAAAAAAAACAGAAACAACTAGCAACACTAGTAGCAAATAAAGAGCATCTAATAAAATCTCACATCGCCGGCATTTTCATTCAGTTTAGACCAAATTATTTTTTTTGCCAGCTTGTAGCGTCTAGCTTCTAACCAAAGCTCTACACCATTTACAGATATAATTTAAAAAGATCAATTGGAATTCCAAGATTTTTCTTGTAATTTGAAGATTTAATTGTAAATTCGAAAATTCAATTTTTATCGCGAAGATTCCATTTGTAATTTGAAGATTCCATTTGTAATTTGAAGATTCCACTTCTAATTCGAAGACTCCATTTGTAATTTAAAAATTACATTTGAAATTCGAAAATTTAATTTTAAATTCGAAAATTTCATTTTTAATTCGAAAATTTCAATTGTAATTCGAAAAAGATCAATTGAAATTCAAATGGTCAATTGAAATTCGAAAATGATGAATTGACAATTTAGAAATGTAGTTCGAAAAAGATCAATTGTTATTCGAAAAATATAAATTGTTATTCGAAAAATATAGATAAAGATCAATTGTAACTTGAAAAAGATTAATTGTAATTCGAAAAATAACAATTGTTCAAACAAGTAAGAAAATTATAATCGGTCAAGACCGACCATATAATACCCTATACCAGTGTTTCCCGGAAAATGGGTACCAAGTCCAAACATGGTCCAATTGGGTCTATCATTTGTCAAATCTTTAATAAGTGTAGAATAAACTCACATACCAAATTTGAGTGAAATTGGCTTATATTTGTTGCAAATAAACCGCTTTTAGTAATATCGGGCGAAATTTTCATATAGGGCCTAAGTCCAAAAATGGTCCGATTGTAATCAGATTTGGGTTATAAAAGTATGCGTTAAACACACAAAAACAAAATTGTAATCAAATGTTTTCTACACTCAAAATAATTCTACAGTAAATGGTTTAGTAACTGATATTGTACCAAAATCTACTAAAAAGTTACTAATTTTAGTATCTTCAAAGTACTAAAATTTGTCATTTTTACTGGTTTTGAATAATATTAGTTAAACATTTTTGTATTAGTTACCAATTTCTGCACTAGGTCCTTTTGGACTAAAATTTAGTTAAATTTTTAGTATTGAATACCCACGTTTTTTTTTGGGTGTATTTTCATCAAATTTTATTTATGTGAATATCGGGAGGGTGTTTTGTATGGGGGCTATAAGAAGAAGTGGTCCGATTCGTTTGAAATTCGGAACGGTGATTTGTGAATATGCCAAATTTTGAAAGGATATCTGTTCAAATACGAATGTTAGGGGCATTTGACCCAAATTTAAAGGGGACCTTTGTGTGGGGGCTAGGTCAACACATTGACCGATTTTTTTCCAATTTCAATAGAGTCCGTCCTTGGGTCAAAAGAAGCTTAAGTTTCAAATTTCAGACAAATCAGTTAAAAATTGCGACCTGTGTCGTGCGCACTACGTTTACATGGACGGACATCGCTAAATCGACTCAAAAAGTGATTCTGAGTCGATCGGTATACTTGAAAGTGGGTCTAGGACCAATATTTCGGGTAGTTACAAACATCAGCACAAACTCATTATGCCCTGTACCACAGAGTGGTGTAGGGTATAAAAATAAGAATTGTAATTAGAAAACAAGTAAGAAAGTTATAGAATGTCAAGACCGACCATATAATACCCTACACTAGTGTTTTCCGAAAAATGGGTCCCAAGTCCAAACATGGACCGATTGGATCTATCTTTTGTTAGATATTTAATTAGTGTAGAAAACACAATTGGCTTATTTTTGTTTCCAATAGACCGATTTAACTTATTATCCGTCAAAATTTTTATAAAGGGGACGAAGTCCAAAAATTAAGTTACCAAATTACACCTTTAGCACCTAAAAACAAAATTTTAATCAAATATTTCCAACTTTCATGCATTTTGAGGGATTTATGTGAATATCGGGAGGGTGGTTTGTATGGGGACTACAAGAGGAACTGGTCCGATTCCTTTAAAATGTAGAATAATAATTTATGAATACAAAAAACGAATACCTACACTCAAAGAATTATGTAGGTAAATTCCAGTGAATATTCACTTAAAACAAATGAATTTTTATTTAAAAACCATTCCACTGTTTTTTCGTTTAAAATAAAAACACATTACAGTCAATTTTAAATGTTAATTTAATGACTAACCAAAACATTAAAAAACTAGTGAATATTCAGTTATTTTGTATTGAAAAACAGTAAAACTATAGAAGACATTTTTTACTGACGAAATTAAATGTAACAGAAAATTCGTTTTTAATACAGTAAATTATTTTTTTAAACTACAGAAACAGTAAAAAAATTAAATCCTTTATAAAATAAGTGATTTTTCTTTTAAAATGACTTTACTGATTACTTTTTAAAATAACCTACAAACAGTTAATGACATAATTTTCTTAGTGTACCAAATTTCGAAAGGGTACCTGTTATATTACGCTAATAAGAGTCACTTGAGTCAAATTAAAGGGGACGTTTGTATGGGGCAAAAGAAGCTTAAGTTTCAAATTTCAGCCAAATTGGTTGATAATTGCGACTTGTATCGTGTTTACAACGTTTACATGGACGGACAGACGGACAGACAGACGGACGGACGGACGGACTGACGGACATCGCTAAATCGACTCAAAAAGTTATTCTGAGTTGATCGGTATACTTAAAGGTGGGTCTAGGACCAATATTTCGAGTAGTTGCAAACATCAGCACAAACTCATTATACCCTGTACGTCAGAGTGGTGTAGGGTATAAAGATTCCAAGTGTAATTCGAAGTTACAATTCATATTTTTATGCCCTCCAACTACACTATGGGGGTATACTCACTCTTTTTAATTACAATTGAACTTTTTCGAACTACAATTGTAATCTTCGGATTCAAATTGCAATTTTTGAATATAAAATGTAGTTTTCGAATCTTACAAGTAGAATCTTCGAATTACAAATGGAATCTTTGAACAACAATTATAATCTTCGAACCACAATTGATCTTTATCGAATTACATTTGTAAACGGTGTAGTGGTGGAGCCGTTGCTATCGATGATGATGATGATAATGATGTTAAATGCTGTTATTTTGTTGCTGCAGACTACAAACTTCCATACATTATTTTGAAAATGTTGTTGATGTAAAGTTTGTTGCTTGTAATGCCAGTTATTTTGTTTGTATTTTTGTTGTTTTTGCAGCTACCTGTCTTGTTTTGTTAAGACACACTTTGCGTTTTTTTTCTTTTTATTTAAATTTTATTTAAAGAAGATGTTATATTTGAATATTTTTTTTTTTCAATTAAATATTTTTAAATGCAGCGGAAATTTTTCGTTAATACGTTTTATAGATGATCTTTGTATTAGTTTCAGTGACATAAATTTGATTTTTTTGTAAAACTTGTTTAAAACAAATTATTATTCTAAATATTCAAAGATGATTTTTAAGTTGTGATTGTTAACATTGTATAATAGAAATTAAATTAATCAACAATGTTATATTTTTTTTACAGAGAAATGGAAATTGGAAATTGTCTAAACTTTCTTCAAAGACATTGTAAAAATGTCTATAAATTAGATAAAAACAGTCCGATTTTTAAGAACATCCGATAGTTTAAACCTGCAAGGAATAAACTTAAATTTAAATGAAACAGGATACAAAATAAAAGTTAAACCGGAAACAAAATTAAGTATCAGTGATGCCAACTAATTGTAAGTGTTTTTTTCGTAATGCAGCAGCAATCAGCAGACAACAAGATAACGGTATGGGACCCCATAAAGTATATGAGTAAATTCATTGGAAATTAAACTTGTGGATTACGGATTTTGTTAATTTTTGGTGATTTTATAGAGATGATTAAAAACAAATTTTTACTTAAATAGCTCTAAATTACAAAAAAAAGCGCTGAAAACCGACAAACCGGTGAAAATTTAAAATTTTCCCGCTAAATTACGAAAAGAAGCGCTGAAAACCGACAAACTTGGCGTTTTTGATTGAAAAAAAAAAGAAAAAAATTAAAAAACCTTCAAATAATTTTTCAATACAAATTGACTTTTTACTAAAAAAGCGTTAGAAACCGCCAAATAAAATTCTCCCACTAAATTACGAAAAAAACGCTAAGAACCGACAAACTTCGCGTTTTTGATTAAAAAAAAAGAAAAATTAAAAAAAACACTCCAACGTAATTTGTATTATCGTTATTATTTTTTTCTTATAACTTAGTATTTTAAAATCTTAAAATTAAAAAAAAAAAATAAAATTTTGTAAGTAATTTTCAAATTTGTTTAAATAATAATTTAAAATCTTGATTTATTTTAACAAAAAATTTAAATAATTTTCAGTTCATTTTCAATTTGATACAATTTTTCAATACCTTTAAATTTGAAGATCAGTCAAATTATCGTTATACTAAATATGAGTTCAGTATTTCTGATAAATACTAAATACAAAGAATTTTACTTAATAAATAGGCAAAATTCTAGCCAAGTCAATTCAAAATTTGAATAAGCACAAAACAAATTTTAAATACCCAATGTTGCAATAAAAAGTCATTTATTGTTTGTGAACTAATTAATAACACAATTTTTAACAAACACCATTCCAGCAAAACCCAATTTTCCCGCTAAATCCAAACAAAAAGCGATGGATTTTCCTGCTAAACCCAATTTTTCCCCGCTAAAACCAAACAAAAAACGCTAGATTTAGCGGGAAAACCGCCAAGTTGGCAACAGTGATACTCGGTAATCATAAGTCGTACCAAAAAACTTCTAAGAGCAATATTGTAGATAAAATTATGAAGATTTAAAATTTAGAAAAAAAATTCTTTCAACAAAAAATTTTGAAAACAATATTTGAATGTCCGTTTTCCTGGAAAGGGCACCATGGATTTCTAAGACCAAAATTTTGTAATAAAGTCTAGAATAACACCTAAGCCCTGTTAAAATTTCAGACAGGTGTTTTTTGCTACTGTTGAGTAATAAATTTTCAAAGTTTGTTAGAGACCAAATATTTGATGTTTTTTAAAATTATTACAAAAAATCACAAATTTAGCTTTATTACCAACTTTTTAAATTGATTGCTCAACAACACGAAAAAACACTTCCCTGAAATTGTAACAGAGTCAAAAGGACATACCAAGGTTAGGTTAGGGTGGCGGTGCCAGATGGCACTCCGCATAGACCAAATGGTCTATAGCGATACCACAAAACTTTTTCCGCTTATCGATGTAAACTAAATACATTGACCTTCATTGCGTATTGTTTTAAACTTTTCAGGTCTATTCTCGTAATTTCCTCCAAAGTCTCGAACTGTGAACTTCCTATAATTGATAGTCGAGTTCGTGCCAAAGCCGGGCAGTGACACAGGATGTGTTCAATGGTCTCCTCGACGCCTGGTGTCTCGCACCTTTTACAGCTTGCGTCCGTAATAAGATTCATGTTCTTGGCATGTTTTCCGACAAGACAGACTGTCAACATACCACATTCCATTCTCGTAAGTGTAAGTAAGAATTTAGTTCTTCCTAAATCATAGCGTGGCCATAAAGTTCTGCTTATACGACTTGTGCCAAGTTCCTTTCATCTTCGATTTGCCTTGGCGACAGTAAGGGTATTTCGTTTTAGTTTGTAAAGCATTATGGTGGTACCTATGCCATCTGCTCCAAGTTTCGCGAGTTCATCTGCTTTCTCGTTTCCTTCTATTCCTTCGTGCCCTGGTACCCATAATAAGGTAACTTCATTATTTAAGCAAAGTTGTTTTAAATTCTCGTAACACTTTAAAACCAAACTTTAAGACATACCAAACTTTAAGACAAAGTTTTAGTTTTGGAAATCCATGGTGTCCTTGCCAGGAAAAATAAGCATTCTAATATTTTTTTTCAAAAATTGTTGTTGTCATTTTTTTAAAAAAATTTTTTCGTTTCTAAATTTTAAATCTCCATAATTTTATCAACAATATTGTCTCAGAAAGTTTTTTTCGTAAAACTAACAGTTTCCGAGTAAAAAAACACAAAAGAACTGTCTAACTAATTGATATTTTTTGCAACTAATTGATTTTTTGCAAAAATTTTGAAAAAAATCAGATATTTGGCTATCTAACAAACTTTGAATTTTTGGTTGTTACCGAAAAATTCTCTCAACATAACCGAATCATTCGGTAATTGATAAATAAGGTTGTTACAATAAAATTGTTTTCTCCTTGTAATAATTAACAACACCGCTTTCCCCCTTGTCAGACATCTAACAACTTTTTGGTTGTTATAACCGAAAAATTCTTTCAACATATCCGAATCATTTGGAAAGTAATAAATTAGGTTGTCGCAATAAAATTGTTTTCTCTTTGTAATAATTAGCATAACCGCTTTCCCCCTTGTCAGAAACATTATCAATCTTATTCGTTGTGCTTCATTTGCATAACAATGGCGCCTTTCTGAGAGAAATTTTGACTCTCTGGTCCGATGTTTCCCATTTACGAACATAATTACCCTATGGCCATGAGACAAATTCGTGCCAAACTTTAGCGGTCTAGCTGTGTTGTGTACTTTTTAATTTATAAATCAAAAGACTTAAGAAACAAACGTGAACTGTAACAAACTTATAATTTCAGCTAATCATTATAAGCAAAGCGAATTAAAATATATTTTAATAAATCTTTTATAAAGTTTTTTTTTTCCTTCCAAAATTATAAAGTTATTTCACATTTTTATTTTCTCATCATTTTTCACAAATGATGACTTCCTCAATTCAAAAAAATGAAAGTAACAAAAATTATTAGCTGTTTGTTGCAATTATGTATTTAAAAACGCATATACGTTTGTTATTTATTATTTTTTTGTTTTTACGAAATAAAACCTCAGCATGTGCAAGTATATATATTTGTGTGAATAAATATGTATATGACAACTCTATCATTATGGTTAAAAAAAACTTACAAAAAAGTATGGTTTTATTATGAACTTTGGTCAGAGTACGTACACATTTATGTGGGTATTTCAAAATGTATACTTTCCATTGGTAGCAACACTGTAGAAAATGTACTTTTTTTGTATCTTGTATTTTTTTGTTCATATGTATATTACCACCTTCCGTTGATTACGATGATTGCCCTCTTAAAGGTCATCTCACCCAATGGATAGTAAATTTAACTCGTGCATGTTTTTTTGCTAAAAACACAAAAACTCTGCAAGATAAAATTTATAAATAGATGATCATTTTGGGGGTATAATACAGTTAAACCAGCATAAATATAATTTATAATAACATATATTTTTGGTTATTTTAAATTCACAAAGACCCTAAACTTACGAAATAATGGTCGTCATAACACCGGATAATAGAATGATCAGGATTAAAGTCCCCATTTTTTAAAATAGACCGGAATCATGTTCGTTCCGGTACACTCAAAAAAAAAATATTGTAAAATTAGCAAAAAAAATGGTTAAAATTAGCAAAATAAACTGTAGTTTTGGACGTTGCAAAAATTTTGGTAATATTAGCAAAACCATTTTGCTAATCAAAAAATTAGGAAAAAAAAATGGTAAAATTACAAGAATACCATTTTATTTTTGTAAAAAATCAACCTTGTAAAATTATCAAAAAATATGGTAAAATTACCAAAAAAAAAAATGGTAAAATTGAAATAGACAAAAAAAATTTGTAATTTGGTAAAAAAACTGTTTTATTTAGTAATTTTTTTTCTCTGATTAGTAGTTGATTTAAAATTTGGTGAACATACTAAAAAAATTTTTGCCTGTTTTTGAGCACCACGTTCTTTAAATGTAGTATAGCAGCGTCAACTATTACTTCAGTTGTTGGATGGTTTCTTCGGCTTGATGGTGGCAGCATCTTCTTTTGCCTTCTTCTCAGCAGCTGTAGTTGCAGTAACTGGACTTCCAACAACATAAAAATCCAAAATGATTTTTTTTCACTTAAACACTTTAAACAAAAAACTTAAAAAACAACACTTCACTTTTTTTATTTTTTTTGCGTCATTTTTTTTAGCTTAAGTAGAACAAATGAGAATTGCGTAGTAGTCTACACAAGAAATTTCTTACATTTTTAGGTAAAATTTGTAAAAAATTAACAATTTTTTTTCGAATTTTTAATTTTTTTTCACATGTATTTAAAAAAAAAATAAAAAAAAAACTTTTGGATATTAAAGATTAGATATCTAACTATGTGTTAACATTTAAAAAAAATAATTTTTCAAAATTATCAACTTTTTATTAACAATTTAGGTGGCAAATTTTAACAAATTTTCGTATAAAATTAGCAAAAAATATGGTAAAATTAGCAAAAAAATATGGTAAAAAATACTAAAAATTTTGTAGCCTATTTTTCAGCGCACATGCAGTTGATGGATGGTTACTTTGCTATGGTGTTGGCAGCATCATCAATCTGCAATGAGTTTTTTTTTCCACACTAGAACACTTTAAACAATTTTTTTTTCTTAAAACTAAGAGAAAAAAAATAAAATGTATTACCATTTCTTTAAGGAAAATACTAATATTTTTGCTAAAATTATCCTTATATATATATAAAAATGACATGTTAGTTTGTTTGTTTGTATGTTTGTTTGTTTGTGTCGCTTTCAGAAAAAAACTACTGAACCGATTCAAATGAAATTTGGCATGTAGATAGAGAATTTTCTGGAATGAAAAATGCGACCAATGGCATCTCGATTGGATGCCCCGCCCCCTTTTACGCCCACTTTTTGTGAATTTCAGATTTTTTAATATATTTGGATGTTTGTTACTGTATTTGGATGTTTGTTAATATATTTGAATGTTTCTTACCGATTACCATGAAATTTGCCATCCCGCATCTTGATTGGAAGCCACGCCTCTTTTACGCCCACTTTTGTAAATTCAAGGCTTTTCAATACATTTGCCTGTTTGTTACAATATTTGGTTGATTGTTACCAATTCACATGGGATACATATAGCAATTTTTGTGGAAGTGAATATAGGCCTTACCGCATTCGGATTCGATGCCCCGCCTTTTTTACGCCCACTTTTTGTTAGTTTATGCCGTTTTCACGCCAAAACGATGTAACGAATTCAAAAGGAATTTGGCATACAGTGAGTTTTCTGGAATGCAATAGTGGCTTTACGCCCACCTTTTTTATAAATTCGACATTTTACAATATATTGGTTGTTTGTTTTCTTTAACATTCCACTTTATATATTTAAAATATCTTTCTTGAATTATCCTTATCCTTATCCTTATATATATATAAAAATGACATGTTAGTTTGTTTGTTTGTTTGTGTCGCTTTCAGAAGAAAACTACTGAACCGATTGAAATGAAATTTGGCATGTAGATAGAGATTTTTCTGGAATAAAAAATGCGACCAATGGCATCTCGATTTGATGCCCCGCCCCCTTTTACGCCCACTTTTTGTGAATTTCAGATTTTTCAATATATTTGGTTGTTTGTTACTGTATTTGTATGTTTGTTACAGGTTAGCATGAAATTTGGCATATTAATATGGTGCTTTTTGCAAGGAAATCCCGCATCTTGATTGGAAGCCACGCCTCCTTTTACGCCCACCTTTTGTAAATATAATATCCTCACAAAGGGGCGTGGCATCCTTTGGTTTTTCTTTCTATCTGGTTCACAACCACTGATAAACGGCTAAACCGATTTACATGAAATTTTAACCACAGATAGTACTAACTGAGGCGGGAACTATAGGTCAAAAGAGAGAACGATCGGCCAAGTGGGCGTAAAATGCCACGCCCCTTTGTATTACATTGAACGTTATTTCTGCCTTTTCAGCAATTACGTTTAAACGGCTGAACCTATTTTAAAGAAATTTTCACCACATATAGTACTAATACAAACGGGAAATATAGTTCATAATAGGACGGGGACAGACAAAGGGGTGGAAATGCCACGCCCATTTGTATTAAATGGAAAGTTATTTCTACCGGTTCCGTAATCACGCTTAAACGTCTGAACCGGTTTTAATGAAAATTTCACCACACATAGTACTAACCCAGGCGGGCACTATAGGGTATAATAGGATTGCGCTCTGATGGATGGGCGTATAAGTCCACTCCCCTTTGTTCTACATTGGAAGTTATTTCTGCATATTCCGTAATCTCTCTTAAACGTCTGAACAGATTTTATTGAAATTTTTAACACAGATAGCACTAACCGAAGCGGGAGCAATATGCCATTTCAGCACGTGATTGGGCAAAGGCGTTGTACTAATTCAAAATTACTATTGCTGCTATAATAAAGCGCGTTTGGACAAAGAGGCATTAGTTGCAACGCTTCTTTGTACTATACTAAAAGTTGTTTCTGTCAGTTCCGCAATGACGCATCAACGGCTGAACCAATTAACACAAAATTTTTGCAACTAATAGTAAACGAGGCGGAAACTATAGGACATAAAATAAGCGATCAGACAAAGAGGCATAAAATGACACCCCTGTTAATCTTATAGCACGTTCTTTTCGCCTTTTTCACAATCACGCTTTTTCGGCTAAACTGGTTTAGAAGAAATTTCCACACACAGATAGTACTAACCGAGGCGGGAACTATAGGCCGTAAATGAGTGCGATTTGACAAAGGGGAGTAAAATCCCACGCTCTTTTGTATTACATTGAAAGTTATTTCTGCCTGTTCCATAATCATGCTTAAACGCCTTAACCGATTTTAATGGAATATTCATCACATATAGTTCTTCAGAAGCGGGAACTATAAACCATAATAGATCGCGAGGCGTAAGTTGCCACGCCTCTTAGCACCACACTAAAAGTTTTTTCTGTCTGTTCCGTAATAACGCTTAAGCGCCTAAACCATGGTTGGTTACCGTTACCCTTATTATACCGTTAGCGATTCAAAACCCTTTCAAATCGAATACCGTTACCGATACCGCTAAAAATATTTTTAAAATACCGTTACCCTTACCATTACCGTTATAATTATTAGAAGTTACCGGTATTGTACCGGTATTCAAAATTTTACCTGTTTTAAGGGATTTTAACGAACAAAAAAATAAAATCAAATTGCTAACATAATTTTAAATTTATAATTTGCAAATTATTATAAAATAAATGACAAAAATAATAATCATATTAAATCTATACTGGTTTTTGGGTCTATAAAATATTTTTAGCTTTCAGTTCTATCTTTTTTCAAATTTTTAACTAAATTAATAATACCGGTACGTACCGGTTTGGTTGGTTCGGTACCGGTACATACCGTTACCGAAACGATTTGAAAACACTTACCGTTACCTTTACCGAAATAAATAAAAATTAGATACCGTTACCGTTACCCTTACCGTTATTCGTTTCGGTAACCAACCTTGGCCTAAACTGATTTAAACAAAACTTCCACAACATATAGTACTAACCGAGGCGGTAACAGTATGCCATATTAGCGCGTGATTGGGCAAAGGCGTTGTAGAATGCTGCACCCCCTTGCACTATTTGAAAATTATTTTTGACAGTTCCGCAATCACGCAAAAATGGCTAAGCCGATTTTTACAACTGACTAACCGATGCGGGGCCATATCAGCATGCGATTGAACAAAGGGACGTAAATTACCACACGCCTCTGTAATATATTGATAGTTATTTCTGCCTATTGGGTAATCACGCTTAAAAGTCGAGTTGTAACCGGGAACAATGGGCCATATCAGCGCGCGATCGGACAGAGGTGTTGTAAAATGATGCGAAATTTAAATTTTCACCAGATGTAGTGCTAACCGAGGATGGAACCATAGGGCATTACTAACTATCATTCATTGTATAATATTTTTTCAACCCGGGCAACGCCGGGTGCAAAACAGCTAGTAGTAAAATAAAAAAAAAACTAGCAAGAAAATATAGTAAAAGTACCACAAAATTTTTGTATTTTACCAATAGTAAATTTCCAAAAAATACTGTAATAGTTACATTTTTACAATTTTTTTTGCTAAAGTTTGGTTGAAGTAAATTACAACACCTTTTACTAATATTTTGACTAAGTTTTTTTTTTGAGTGTAAAAAAAATATTAAAAAATAAAGTGTAAGAAAGTTTGAGTGAAAAAAGTTTTGAGTAAAAATGTCATTCCATCAAGATCCCTGTTCCATTTAATTTCATTCCCCGTTCTATTCCATTTCATTTCATTCCATGTACACTCAAAAAAAAACGTGGGTATTCATAACTAAAAATTTAACTAAAGTACTAATTTTTTAGTCCAAAATGATCTAGTGCAGGCGTTGGTAATCAATACTAAACTTTTTTACTAATATTATTCAAAACCAGTAAGAAATACTAATTTTAGTACTTTGAAGATACTAAAAAACTACGTACTACTGGTAATTAGTAGGGATGAGATTTTCACGCACTAAAAATATGCGCTAAAAATTCAAAATATGCTCTAAAAAACCTAAAAATATGCACTAAAAAATAAAATGTCTGTAATAAAAATCTTGTTTTCGTAGGAAAAACTTCTTACAAAGCAAAAAGTAACGCCGGGTTTAAATAGTAACATTTAAAACTTTATATAAGCAAGATTTTTAAGAAATTAACACCTATAAAAAAAAAAATTTAAGAAAAAAAAATATTTTTCTTATTTCCAAATTAAATTTTTAAAATTTAAAATAGTTTTTGAAACAAATAAATTTCGATTTGGGTTTTTGCTAATTTATGCCAAAATATGCAAAAATATGCACTTAAAAGTTGGAAATCTGCACAAAATATGCATTAAAAACCCAAATATGCAAAAATATTCATTTTCACCAAAATATGCAAAAATAGTTAAAAACAAATCGATGGCATTTTAACGAAAATTTCTTTATTCGGAAAGATAATTGGCGATATCGTTTTTAGACTATCGACAAAAAACATGCATTTGCATGGAAATCTCATGCCTAGTAATTAGTAACTTATTAGTAGATTTAAGTACAATATCACTTACTAAACTTTTTACTGTAGAACTATTTTGAGTGTAGGCTTTATTCCTTTCCGCCAGGTGAGAAATTTATCCTATAGAAAAAGTATCAAATTCAGAGACAATTTTCCTATAGAAAGTCTTTAGATTCCAATAGAAAATTAATTTTTTTCCATAAAAAAATTCTCAGGTTTTTCCTGAAATAAATTTTCTTATTTTTCCTATAAAAAAAAATCTTAGATTTTTCTACAAAAAAATTTAAAGATTCCGAAACATTTTTCCTACAGAAAAATTCTAAGATTCCACAAACTTTTTCTTATAGAAATATTTTAAGATTCTTGGACGTTTTGAAGAAAAAATTCTCAGAATATTCCATTTTCTTTTTCTCTTTCCTTTTTTTCTTCTCAGACTTTTCCGGTAGAAAAATTCTTCGATTTTTCCTATAGAAAAATTCCAATATTATTGCTATTAAAAAAATTTCGTTTTTTTTCCTAAAGAAATTCTAAGATTTTTTCCAATTGAAAAATTCTCTGATTTTTCTTTAGAGAAGTTCTTAAATTTTTCCTTTTATAGATTTTTTTTCCTATAGAAAAATTCTCAAATTTTTTCTAAAGACAAATTCTCAGATTTATTCTTTAGAAAATTCTCCGATTTTGTGTATAGAAAAATCCTCAGATTATTCCCATAATTTTTTTTTTTCAATTTTTCCACTACACCATTTACAGATGTAATTGGTAAAAGATCAATTGTAATTCGAAGATTCGATTTGTAATTCGAAGATTTCATATGTAATTCGAAGATTTTATTTGTAATTGGAAGATTCCATTTGTAATTCGATGATTCCAATTATAATTCGTAAAAGATCAATTGTAATTCTTAAAAGACCAAATTCATAAAAGATCAATTCGAAATAGATCAATTGTAATTCGAACAAGATCAATTGTAATTCGAAAAAGATCAATTGAAATTCGAAAACGATCAATTGTAATTCGTAAAAGATCAATTGTAATTCCAAGATTCCATTTGTAATTCGTAAAAGATCAGTTGTAATTCATAAAAGATCAATTGTAATTCGAAAAACATCAATTGTAATTCGAAAAACATCAATTGTAATTCGAAAAAGATCAGTTGTAATTTGAAAAAGATCAATTGTAATTTGAAAAATAACAATTGTAATTCGAAAAGGATCAATTGTAATTCGAAAAATATCAATTGTAATTCGAAAAAGTTCAATTATAATTCTTAAAAGTTCAAATGTAATTCATAAAAGATCAACGTAATTCGAAGATTCCATTTGCAATTTGAAGATTGAAATTATAATTCGAAAAATATCAATTGTAATTCCAATAAGATCAATTGTAATTCGAAGATTCCAATTGTAATTTAGTTGATATTATTCGAATTACAATTGGAAATCTTCGAAAGACAATTGATCTTTTATGAATTACAATTGATCTCATACGAATTACAATTGATATTTTTCGAATTACAATTGATCTATTACGAATTGCAATTGGAATTTTGAATTAAATATGGAAGATTCGAATTACAATTGATCTTTTACGAACTACATTTGATTTTTTTCGAATTACAATTGATCTTTTACGAATTACAATTGATCTTTTTATACCCTCCACTTAGTGAAAGAGGGTATAAATAAGTTTGTCATTCCGTTATAACTCATCGAAATATCGGTCTGGGACCCCATAAAGTATATATATTCATGATCCCCGATCAATTTTAAGACATTCTAGCTATGTCCGCCTGTCTGTGAAAATGGTGATCACGGCCAAAATATTACACGGAGATGACTGAAACTTAACACATTTATTGGAAGTTCTCCCGAGAAGTTTGGTATTGTATTTGAGCGATATCGGTTTAGCGGTTCAAAAGTTATAAGCGAAAATGTATATATATATTTCCTTTTATTTATATAAATTAAATGACAGTATAAATATCTTTAAAATATATAAAAGTTCATGTTTAACATAGGGCGTCAAACGAAAATGTAAGGACACCTAAAAAAAAAAAAATTTTAGTACATTCAACATAACCTAAAAAATACAAGATGCTTTAATTCGGCTGCTGGTTGACATATGTGAACATAATTGAACACCAAATGGTATTTAAACGAGTACGAACACATTTTTAGACAAAAAAAGAAAAAAATCGCGGATTTTTTTCCCCCAAATTTATTTTTTCGCGAAAATTTTTTTTTCAAACAAATTTTTTTTTTCATTTTTAATTTCATTTTAAATACAGTTTTTTGCAATAATCTTTTTGAAATTGTGGAGGGTATCACTACATTCGGCAAGGCCGAATTTAACTTTTTCACTTGTTTCGAACTACAATTGATCTTTTTCGAATTACAATTGATCTTTTCGAATTAAAATTGATATTTTACGAATGACAATTGATCTTTTACGAATTACAAACGGCATCTTCGAATTATAATTGATCTTTTACGAATAACAATTAATCTTTTACGAATAACAATTGATATTTTTCAAATTACAATTGATTTTTTTCGAATAACAATTGATCGTTTTCGAATTAAAATTGATCTTTTTCAAGTTACAATTGACCTTTTACGAATTACAATTGATCTTTTACGAATTACAAATGGAATCTTCGAATTACAATTGATCTTTTACGAATTACAATTAATATTTTACGAATAACAATTGATCTTCTTCGAATTACAATTGATCTTTGCTGAATTAAAATTCATCTATTTCGAATAACAATTGATATATTTTGAGTTACAATTGAAATTTTCCAACTGCAAATGGAATTTTCTAATTACAAATGTAATTTTAAAATCAAAAGTGGAATCTTCGAATACAAATGAAATTTTCGAATTACAAATGAAATCTTCGAATTAAAAATTTATCGTTTCCAATTACACCTGCAAATGGTGTAGAAGGATCAGGATTAGAGTCTCCATTTCTGGAATCATATTCGTTCTGGTAAAAAAAATTTAAAAAAAGTTTGAGTGAAAAAAGTTTTGAGTAAAATTTTAT
Organism: Pegoplata infirma; assembly: GCA_963921195.1. Taxonomy (NCBI): domain Eukaryota; kingdom Metazoa; phylum Arthropoda; class Insecta; order Diptera; family Anthomyiidae; genus Pegoplata; species Pegoplata infirma. The sequence goes on along the minus strand of OY992536.1, from coordinate 260,648,530 downwards.
TCCATCTGGATCCCTGTTCCTTTCTATTTTGTTTTCCGTTATATTCCATTTCGTTCCATTTTCCATTTAATATATTTCTTTGTTGAAGGAATCTATGTGTCAAATTTTGAGATTCTGAGGTCTTTACAAAAGTACCAATTTTCCAAAAATTATTTTTTCAAAATGTTTTTTTCTTCTGGAGGATCTTATACCCTGTTCTCACTTACAGCTTAAAACCATTTTTAGCAACATTTTTCGTTTTATGCTTAAAAACCATTTTTATGACTCGTTTTACCATACATTTTTTTGTTGTAATATGTCAAAATAAAAATGTTTTTAGCTCGTTTTAAAATTAAAACGATTTAAAACGAGCGGAATTCCAGGGGTTGAATTGAGTATTTTTGAATGTTCAGCGTTTTTAAAGCATTTTATTAATATTGGCAACATTGTTTATTACTAAAATGTAAATAATACAAAAAAAAATAGTGCTATTTTTATCTTTAAACAATTCTTGAACATTATAAACAGTTATATGTATAATAATTGAATATAATTTTAATATTTTAATTTCGTTTGTTGTTGAAATGTGTACATGTTTATCAGCTGATAATGCAAATGTCAAAATAAAAACATAAAAACCAAAATAAAACGAGTGAAATTACGTGTGAACACTTTTTTTTTAATTAAAACAAATGTCGTTTAAAACCGTTTTTAGATGCTCGTGAGAACAGGGTATTAGATTCAAAACTACAATTTTTTAGCATGTTTTAACAAAAATTCCAAAATCTTCTTGGAATCATAATGTTTTGTTCTGACGGGGATCCTACACCTAGAAAAGTTTTACAGTAACTATTTACGGTTATTCAAAACAGTTTTTAGGTAAAGTTGTTTTAAACGTTTTATCGTTTGTTTTTCAAAAAAACTAAATTATTGAAAGATTTATACAGTTGTTAAAACAATAAACTACAAAAATTTACGGACAAAATTTTTATCAGTTAAATTATTTGTAACTGATTATACCGTATAATTTTACAGAAGTACGGTTTTTGTAGTTTGTTATTCAAAAAAATTATTTTTACTTCACAAAATAAAAAATTGTAAACAGTTAAAATAACTGAAATATCGTTTGTTTTTACGGAATGTCTAGTCATTTATTAACGTTTAAAAATAACTGAAAAAGTATGTTGTTTCAAGTGAAATATAAGTAGTCCGTTTTTTAAAAGAAAAAACGATTGTTTTAAATGTTTTTTCAGTTGAATTTACTTACAAAATATTTTGAGTGTATGTTCTAAAAATCAAGTTTTTACGAGTATTATTTCGGGAGAATAAAAAAGTACCAATTGTTTCGCTTTTTACCATCTTACAAGGGAAGCACCCCAACACCGATTTGCCTGAAACTTAACATATATATACAGCCAAACTCGGTTATAACGAACTCGGTTATAATGAACTAATTCCAAAGTCCCGACGTTTTTGCAACAATTTTCACACAAAATACTTCTTTTATAACGAACTCGGTTATAGCGATACGATATCCATATGAATATGAAATTATCTTTATTCAAATTAAATCGACCCATATTTTTCATTAGAAATATTCCTGTCAGTTCGGGAGTTGTTGAAATTTCCCCGAAGGACCTTTTAATGTCATAAAGAAAAAGTACCCCATCAAAATCGGAATTCCCGAAAAGTACTTTTTTAGAATACGTAAATATTCCGCAAGAGAATGGAATATTCCAAACTTCAAGTTGCTTGTACAATTATTTCATAAAATACAAAAAGTACCAAAGTACACTATTTTTTAACACTTTTTGCACCTAGGAACCGAAATTTCCAAAAAGTTTTTTTCAGAATGTTTTTTCTTCCTTTTCCAGTGTTTTTTTTCTAGGACCATTATTTTAGCAAACATAAAAAGTACAAAGTATGTTTTTTTACCGCCTTCAAGGGAACTATCCTAACTGTTATACACCGATTTGCCAAAAACTCAAAATATATTTTTTCTTTGGAAAAATCTGAAAAATTTCTCAGAACTAAGACTTACCTACTAGTTGGCAAAATAAAATTATGAAATCGCTGACATCTTTATACAATTTCTTAAAATGTCCCCAATGACATGTCAGCAGTTGGTCTGCAGTGTCTACTAGTATCGGTGGCCAACAACAATTCGTTTAAACAACCGCTGACTAACTGCTGACATTTTGAAAAATTGTATGAAGATATCAACAATTTTATTAAGGGAGAGTCAGCTGTAGGTCAGGTGTGATTTTTTTTGCCGACTGGGTATTTATTATTTGAGATTTTTTTTTATCAAATTTAAAATTTTTATAGAACTTTTTTTCGTTGAATGTGTTTATTTTAAATAGGTTTTACTGTTTGTAATTTATATTCGCATGAATAAATATATTTTTCTGTTTCTACAATAGAGGTATTCAGAGTCTTGCTTGCCAGCCCTGGCACTGGTGGTAAAAGAGCACTTTTCAAAATTACTTTTCAAAATACATGTATTTTTTGAAAGAAGTTTGCTACATTGCCAGGGGTGGTAACAAGACTCTGAATACCTCTAATGTGTTTTTGAATTACTTTGATTGATTAACTCTGATGTTATATTTTCTGTTATGTGTTGATGTATAAAAAATTGAGGTGGGTGTTTAAGACCCCTTTGGCAATTTTAAATTCATTTTAAAATCTTTTTGATGTTATGTCTTCCTTCTCTAAGAAATGAAATGGTAATTAGATTTTTGTAAAAACAAAATCGTATCGTTAGCTTAGAGTGAAAATGTGCCAAGTCCATCATTTTTTTTGGAAAGTAAATTTTTATATAATCACCAGCCAGAGTAGGGGGTATACTGACTTTGTCATTCAGCCCATAAAGTGTGTTTATTCTTGATCCATTATCGGTTGTTAGATAGTCTTTAAATGTCTGTCCAAATGATCTATACACTCAAAGAATTATGTAGGTAAATTCCAGTGAATATTCACTTAAAACAAATGAAATTTTATTTAAAAACCATTCTACTGTTTTTTCATTTAAAATAAAAACACATTACAGTCAATTTTAAATGTTAATTTAATGACTAACCAAAACATTAAAAAACTAGTGAATATTCAGTTATTTTGTATTGAAAAACAGTAAAACTATAGAAGAAATATTTTACTGCCGAAATTAAATGTAACAGAAAATTCGTTTTTAATACAGTAAATTATTTTTTTTAAACTACAGAAACAGTAAAAAAATTAAATCCTTTATAAAATAAGTGATTTTTCTTTTAAAATGACTTTACTGATTACTTTTTAAAATAACCTACAAACAGTTAATGACATACTTTTCTTAGTGTACCATTGAAGTTTGGCACAAATATGTGCTATGTTCATAGGGTGGCTAAGTTCGTAAATGGGCGAAATCGGACCAGTGGCAAAAAGATATTCTTTTTAAACAAACGATTTACAATTTCCGAACTCGAAAGCCTTCTTTCGAATTTATTAATTCGAAAGAAGGCGTTCTCCACGGGATGATTTTAAATAGTTGAACGGTGTTATTGTTTAAAAATATTTAAATTAGCAACAACAATATTTTTATGTATTTTCAATTAATTGTTAGTGCAATAATCAAGTTTTTGTTTAACATTGCAAAATTTTTATAAACATTAAAAAAAAATGTGACTTTTACATACTACAACCTAACCCAACTGACTTTCATACATATGTACTACTATCATGTACAACATGTATTATAGAGTGGAATGGAAATTGAAATCCGTATGTATATTAAATTACATTAATTTCACCATTATTATTAAATTTGTATTGAAAATTTCCAGCTGTAGTGAAAAACAAGCAAAAAAGTAGCTTAGAAAAAATAGATAATAAAGTACTTTCTTAGAAAAAAGTACTTTTTTTTGGAAAAAGTAGCACTTTTTTGGTAAAATAATACTTTTTCGAAAAGTACTATAGTACATTTAAAAAAACGTACTTTTTCAGGAAAAAAGTACTTACTAATTTGAAAATAAATTTACTTTTTTCCTCAGAAGTATTATTTAAGAAAAAAAGTTACTTTTTAGACAACAAAATACTTTTTTTTTTGAAAAAAGTAAAATTTTTTGTAAAAAAGGTACTTTTTTCTAAAAAAAATAGTACTTTTTTCTAAAAAAGAACTTTTTCTAAAAAAGTACTTTTGTACTACTTTTTCTAAAAAAGTACTTTTGTACTACTTTTTTAGAAAAAAGTAAATTTTTTCTAAAAAAGTAGTACTTTCTTTTAGAAAAAGTATCTTTTTTAGAAAAAAGTGTTTGTTTATGAAAAAAGTACTTTTTTTTTGGAGAAAAGTACTTTTTTATTAACAAAGTACTTTTTTTTTAAAAAAAAGTAGTTAAAAATGTACTATTTTAAAAAAGAACTTTTTTTTTTTTAAAGTAAATTTGTTTTTAAAAAGTAAATTTTTTTCTTAAAAGTACACTCAAAAAAAAAAAAACTGTAAAGTTAGCAAAAAAAGCTTGTAAACCTACAAGAAAATTTGGTAAAGTTAGCAAAACCGTTTTGCTAAAAATTAGTTAACTAAAATAATTTTTATTTCAACTTATTACATACACATTTGAGGACCCCATTGGGTTCGGACCCAATAGGTCCAGACCCCGATGGGCCTAGACCTAGTTGGGTTCCTTAAAAATCGTCATAGTTTTTGATCCAAAATTTGTGTCCGTTTCGCTCTACCTTGCTTAGTTTTTGAGATACGTGATTTTAGGGGATCACTGCACTCAGAAAAAAAACTAACTAAAAAATGGGAAAATTAACTAAATCCAAGGAAAATTGATAATGATTTAGCTCCATTGCCATGTACTCCTACTTTTTAGACCATATTTTTCCTTAAAGTAAGGACCAATTTGAACTAGAAAATGGGAAAAAAATTCCCATTTTTTAGTTAAAAAACCATTTCTGATAAGGAAATTTTTCCTAAAAATTATTTAATTTTATATTTTTTGATGGTTTATTAATAGAATAGCATGTGAATACACACATAATTCTCATTGGGTACATATTTTATTTTAAATATAAAGAAACATTTGTTTCTTATAGTCAAGTAATAAATTTCATTAGTTTTTTTTAGTTAAATTGCAACAAAAACTTTGTATTTGACGTTTGTTCCCAGACTATGGGAAAACACGCCAAAGCCAAGGTCTTTGTTGTGATTAAAATATAATTTTTTTTCTAACACATACATGTGTAGAAAAAAAATGTAAATATTAAATTTATTACTTGTTCTACAAGATCAAACTTTTTGTATTCATGTACTACAAATAATAAACAAAATGTGAACTACAGCAAGCATGAAAAAAAAAAAAATAAATCAACAAAACAATTTCAAGTTATGAAAAATTTACTAAACTTGTGGAAAAAACTTCCTCAAATTAAAGAAGATAAAAATGATGAACTAACTGGTAGTAAATTACGTCCTAAAACTGAATTTTTTGAACTAAATTTTGTTTTAAGAAATATGTCTTAAAAATTAAGATTTTTTTTCAATTATTTAGGAAAAATTTCTTTGGCGGTAAGAATTTCTTCCACGTATTAGGGAATTCCATTTAAGGAAAATTATGGCATATTTAACAGTCCATGAACTAAAATATTTTCCTAAAAGTTAGGAAAATTTCCCAACTTTTAGTTAATTTTAACTAAATTGTGGGAAAATTTATGAACTATTTTGGAGAAAAATTTTCCAAAGTTTAAGTTTCTTCTTTTTTTTGAGTGTGGGGTCTTGAGAATTAAAAAACTCGATAACTTCAAAAATATTACTCGGAGAGCTTTAGGTTATTTTGCAGTCTTGTTCTACGTGTTGAGAGCTACAAAAATTCTTTTGGACTTTTTGTTGTGTCGGCAATATTTACCGAGATATGAGCATTTTAAAATTTTCGGGAATGCTAACTTTTTTGGATCCAAAGTAAGGTCCCATTAGGGTCCCGCGACCCTGGCTTAGTTTCCGAGATAGCGCCATTTTAAGTTTTCGGAAAATAAAAAAAAAATTACCATTTATTTTTGCTAATGTTAGCAAAAAATCTTGTAAAAATGTTGTCAACTCAATTTCAAATTTAGCAAAAGAAATTAGTTCAAAGTTTGTTTAAAATTGCTAATGTGCTAAATGAAGTTTAAAAGAATTTTTTGCTAACATGCTAATCTAAACTAAAAATTTGCTAAAAGTTAGCTAACTAGCATTAGCAAAAAAAAATAGTAAATCTACTAACGTATTTTTTTTGAGTGTACCATATTTTCTTAAATAATACTTTTTAGGAAAAAAGTAAACTTTTTCCTAAATAAGTACGATTTTCCTGAATGGGTACTATTTTACCAAAAAAGTGCTACTTTTTCTAAAAAAGCGCTACTTTTTCTAAAAAAGCAATTTTTTTCAAAAAAGTACTTTTTTCTATTTTTCCATAAAAATTACTATTTTTTCTAAAAAAGTCATCATTGAAACCGACCCCCATTTATTTTCATGTAAACCTTTTATAGTATTTTTAGAATTTTTTTTGAGGCATACCTAAACTGACCAACTGTTTTTGTCTGAAAAGCGGGATGGAAAGGTTGAAAAAGCGGGATTTTGGTCTAAAAATCGGGACTTTTAATATCTTTCACTTAGTGATAGTAAATAAGTTTGTAACAGCTCGAAAAAGTATAAAAATTCATGATTATCAAGGAGAGGACTTTCATGCAAATGCATGTTTTTTCCCTTTGGTCATAGAACAGCATAAACAAAATATCTTTGCGAATCAAAGAATTTGCTTTAAAATGGCATCGATTCGTTAGTGCATATTTTTGCATATTTTGCTTAAAATGCATATTTTTGCATATTTTGCTATTATTTCGCTATTAATGCATATTTTTAGGTCATATTTTGTATAAATTTTAGTTTTTTTAGTATGTTTAGCTATTTTAAATTTTTTTTATGATTTTTTTTTATTTTTTTATGATTTTTTTTTTCATTTTTCGTTTTAAAGCAATTGTTAAATATTTTTAGATCATTTTTATTTTTTTAATAACATTTTATACACCTATACATATGTATATCTGAGCTTACAATGCCAGACTGAATTCAAACGTTATGTTTTTTTTTACTAAAAGTAAAAAACAAGTGGATATTAATGATTTTTAGTGCATATTTTAAGATTTTTAGTGCATATTTCGAGACTTTTTAGTGCATATTTTAGGCGCCTAAAACATAGTTTTTTAGTGCATGAAGGTCCTGTCCCTGATGATTATCAATCAATTTAAAATTGACATAGTGATGTCCGTCCGTCTCTCTGACTGTCTGTATGTTTGTTGAAAACACACTTACTTTCGAAAGAAAGTAGTTTGTAATTTTTACGGTCAGGTTGATATTGAAGTTCAGTGAAATCGGTCCAGTGGTTCAGATGTTATGTGGAAAACCGTGAATTTTGGATTGGTTTCGCCTCCAATTCACGTGTTTAATAAAACGTTGAACATGCTTCTTAAGACCACAAAAATAGTTTTCAAAATATTTTTGTCACTTCAAAAAATTGTATACTCAAAAAAAATTACATAAAAAATCATGTACTCAAAAAAAATATATTCCGAGTCAAAGTTTACAAACAGGGTAGATTTTTTTTGAAAATTTTGGATTTTTGCTGCTCCTTAAAGCTGATTTGTTTAACGAACTGAAATATCTGGAAATTTTGTTTGAGAAAATTTGAAAAAAAAATATTTTGCAGATTTGAAAAATGTTTCACATTCAAAAAAATTTTTTTTTTGTACCAAATTAATATATTTCGAAATTTCGAAAATTATATATTTCTTATCTGAGTACGTTTGGGCAACATTAAGCAAAAATTGTTTTATTATTTTGTTTTGAACATATTCATAAAATGTTTAATCAAACTTTTTTTCTTAAATTCAGAGAATTTTTGTCCAAAACTCGAAACTTTGACTGATTTTCGGTGGGTCAACAATTTAACCGATTCGGATCAAAATCTTACTAGGTACTTATTTCAGGTCATTTAAAAATTTTCAAAATAAGGACCACCCTATTGAACACGTCTCAAAAAAAAGGAAGATTTTTTAAAATAAAAATTTATTGAAATAAAAATAAACTTAAAAATTTGTTTCTGAACTATAATTTTTTTTTTTTAATTTTCAAATTAAAAAAATAATTTAAAATAAAATCAAAATCAATTTATATTTTTTTCAAAAATAAACGTTTAAAAAGTTGTTGCAAATTTTGTCGGGTTTCAACACAATTTTAGGAGTAATTTTTCAAGCGTGGTAAGAAATTGTAAAAGTTACCATATTTATATGCCCAAAAATCGAAATAAATCGCTTAAACACTTCAAAACGATCATACTCAAAATATTTTTTAAACAATTTTAAATTGTACTTTCAAAAGTCCAAAAGCGGGATAAAGCGGGATGAAGCGGGACTTTTGTTTAAAAAGCGGGATAGAAATTCAAGGCGGGATGAGACATCAAAAAGCGGGATAATCCCGCCAAAAGCGGGATGGTTGGTCAGGTTAGGCATACCTCAAAATTTTTTTTGTTGCTTACTCTAATGTACAAGTATATATAAATATGTTTATATAGATGCCACTGTGGCCTTTTCATAATTATTCAAACAAAAAAATTGTATTTCAGTTATTATTTTTTGTATATTTGATCACAAATGCATTAAGTTGTGTGAATACTCAACAGTATTAATATTGTTCGTGTACCTACAGTGCCGTATAAAAATGTAAGTTTTTTCTCATTTCAGGTGTAGTCAATGGTTATATTCTACCCCACTCTGAGGGTCCCAGCAAAAACTAGGTAATGAGTGATCATTCCTAGTTGGATTACCTGGTAATGAGTACTAATTACTCGCTGCGTTACTTTATACCACAAAAAAGGCCTTACTTTTAACTTACTAAGTACATAGATTTGCAATCTGAATTTTAAAAACCAGTTAAGTTTCATAAAAATATATTAAAAATCATTTTACTGTACATTTGTTTTCTCTCATTTAATAAGAGCAACTAAACAAACAATGCAGTTACTTTTTCAACTTTTCGTAAGCGAGCTAGGAATGGGCTATTATGTTTTAGCTTTTTCGTAAGCGAATAAAGAAGGCCTTGCCTCCAATGACATCGCCTTGTTAAAGTAATTAACAATGAAATTGGGACGTAATTAGTTACTCATTTTCGTTATAAACCCTAAAGTGAATTACTTGGTAATGGAAGTTTTTGCTGGGGTATAACGATTTTGTGCTGATGTATTACAATACCCGAAATATAAGTGCTAAAATCCGACTTTTGGGTTGATATAGCGATGTGTGCTTGTCCGTCTGCCCATGTAAACGGTGTGTGCATGATACAGTTCGTTTCCTGATCCGATTTAGATTTGAATATCATAATAGCTTCACCTCAGCGCCACCTATCGAGTCGCCTCGTACATGAACAATTTCCTCATGACGAAACATACCTAAATTCTAAATTGCCGTCAAACTGCATACAAATTAAGAAAATTGTTAATAACTTCACCCAAGCGCCATCTACCGGGTCCATTTTGTGAATTTTAGCCAAATTGTGCCATAAATACAACACAAAAAAAAATTTCAGAAAAACTAAATATGACAACAGAGCCAACTATTGAGAATACACTTAAAAGAAACCTTCCTCCAGACTAAACTAATATATTGTCCAAATTTGGTGTCAATCGGTCCAGCACTTCTTGAGTTTTACAATTTTTTACTTCGATAAAGATCTTACCAAATTTAGATTCAATTGGTCTGTAACATATAGCACGGCACTGTAATATACTGCATATATATGAAGTAGGTAAATTGATAAGTTAGCAAAATTACGTTTATTAAGTATTGCGCTATTTATGCACTCGAAATAAAAAAAATTGCATTGCATGCTCAAAAGGATTAGGTTAGGGTGGTGGTGTTCAATTTACACCTCCACTCAGAAAATTATGTTAGTTACTACATGCTAGTTATTTGTATATTTTACAGTAGTAAGTTGTTTTCAACTACAAAGTCAGTTGTTTTTGTATGAAAAATATCAAACAACTATTTCTGTTAGTTATTTTAAATCGTTTTTTTTGAACAACTAACAAAAAAGTACTGTAATGTAGTAACAGTTAATTAAAGTAGTTAATTATATTTTTTTATCTCTGAAAAAATTTCAAAGTTTTTTTTTCCAAAAAAATAAAAAATAAATTTTCGTTTTCTTATTTTTCACAACTTTAAAAAAAAAAAACTAAAAAAAATTTGATCTTCAATTTTTTTTCTGAAAAATTTTTTGAAAAAAAAAATTATATATTGATTATTTTATTTTTACTACATTTTAGTTGTTTTGACTACAAATGTGAGTAATTTTTACTACATAAGTCAGTTGTTTTTTTGTCAGTTAAAGTAACTAACATTGTTAGTTGATTTAACTGAAAAAGTAGTTGACCCCAAAACAACTTACAAAGTAGTTATTTTAACTGACATTTTCAGTTGATTTTACTAACATAATTTTTTGAGTGTCGCATTGAGCTCTTGGTTTATAGCGATACCACGAAACGTAACTCCAATAAATTATCAAAAATTTTACGGACTCAGTAGCTTTAATTTTTTTTAGCGTTTTTTGACTATTATCCTTATATCTCGCATTGTATACATCTGATCCACTTGAAATTAAAACCATGTTGAAGAGAATCGTATTTGCAAGAAATCGTACAATTGTTTTCCAATCAGCTAACTTGGTCAAATTTACAAATTATGTAGGTACACTTTGTGGGATTTCCTTGTAAATTACAGGAAAACCTAACGATAGAATTCAATTCTTATGGAAAAATCGAATTCAGGAGGTCAAAATAAATAAAAATTAGTGGATCTGGTTTCTGGGTCAAAACTTTTTTATTTTTAAAATCTGAACAGTTTTCTTAACACTCAGAAAATTATGTATGTTACTACATGTTAGTTGTTTGTATATTTTGCAGTAGTTGGTTGTTTTCAACTACAAAGTCAGTTGTTTATGTATGAAAAATATCAAACAACTATTTCTGTTAGTTATTTTAAGTAGTTTTTTTGAATAACTAACAAAAAAGTACTGTGATGTAGTAACAGTTATTTAAAGTAGTTAATTTTATTTTGTTTTATCTCTGAAAAATTTTCAGTTTTTTTCCAATAAATAAAAATAAATTTTTGTTTTTTTGTTTTTATTTTTGACAACTTTTTTTAAAAAAAAAAAAAAAAAAAAACTTTAAAAAAATTTGGTCTTCAAATTTTTTTTCTGAAAAATTTTTTGAAAAAAAAAAAATATTTATTGATTATTTTATTTTTACTTACATGTTAGTTGTTTTGACTACAAATGTAAGTAGTTTTTACTACATCAGTCAGTTGTTTTTTGTCAGTTAAAATAACTAACATTGTTAGTTGATTTAACTGAAAAAGTAGTTGACCCCAAAACAACTTACAAAGTAGTTATTTTAACTGACATTTTCAGTTGATTTTACTAACATAATTTTTTGAGTGAATGACAATATCTCAGAAATGGGTTATTTTTCTACATGAAAAGTATTATAGAATCTAAGGGTTGTATTTACAATGAAAATGGAGTGCTAAACATACATTGTCTAACTTTTTTATTTCCAATATTCTAGAAGGAAAACCTTGGAGATCACTTCTTATGATAAAATGGGTAATTAACATCGAGTTTCTCACTTCCCTGATACATTCAAAAAACAAGTACACTCAAAAAATTATATTAGTAAAATCAACTGAAAATGTCAGTTAAAATAACTACTTTGTAAGTTATTTTGGGGTCAACTACTTTTTCAGTTAAATCAACTAACAATGTTAGTTATTTTAACTGACAAAAAACAACTGAATTATGTAGTAAAAATTACTAACATTTGTAGTCAAAACAACTAATATGTAGTAAAAATAAAATAAACAAAAAATTTTTCAGAAAAAAAATTGAAGACCAAATTTTTTCCAAGTTTTTTTTTTTTTTTAAAGTTGTGAAAAATAAAAAAAATGTTTTTTTTTTTTTTTTGGAAAAAACTTTGAAAATTTTTCAGAGATAATAAAATAAAATTAACTACTTTTAATAACTGTTACTACATTACAGTACTTTTTTGTTAGTTATTCAAAAAAACGACTTTAAATAACTAACAGAAATAGTTGTTTGATATTTTTCATACAAAAATAACTGACTTTGTAGTTGAAAACAACTAACTACTGTAAAATATACAAACAACTAACATGTAGTAACTTACATAATTTTCTGAGTGTAAGAAAATCATAGTCGGTCAAGACCGACCATATAATATCCTACACCAGAGTTTCCCGGAAAATAGGTCCCAAGTTCAACCATGAACTGATTAGATCTATATTTTGTCAAATCTTTAATAAGTGTAAAAAGCACTCACAAATCAAATTTGAGTGGAATAGGCTTCTTTTTGTTGACAATAAACCGCTTCAACTGAATATCGGGCGAAAGTTTCACATGGGACCTAAGTCCAAAAATGGTCCAATGATAATCAGATTTGATAAGGTTATTAAAGTACGCGTTTAACATACACTCACAGAATTTTAATTAAATATTTTCTATTTTCATGAAATTTGAGAGATTTATGTGAAAATCAGGAAGGTGGTTTGTATGGGGGCTACAAGAAGAACTGGTCCGATTTCTTTAAAATTCGGAATGGTGATTTGTGTGGATGAAACAAGACCTACCAGATTTTGAAAAGATACCTATTAAAATGCGGCTATTAGAGTCATGAGCCAAAACTAAAGAGGACCTTTGTATGGGGGCTAGGTCTAAATATGGACCATTTTTTTTTAAATTTCAATAGGCTTCGTCCTTGGGCCAAAGGAGGCTTGAGTTTCAAATTTCAAGTCAATTGATTAAAAATTGCGACCTGTATTGTGTTTACACCGTTTACATGGACAGACAGACAGACGGACGGACATCGCTAAATCGACTTAAAAAGTGATTCTAAGATCGGTATACTTAAAAGTGGGTTTAGGATAGAGATGGGCATATGAGCAGATTAGAGCGAGATTCACGTGATTCACGCGTGAGTGTGGCTGATTTCAATTTTACTCACGTGATTGTGAGTGAGTATGAGTGGAGAAAAAATTGCGTGAGTGAGTGTGCGTGAGTAAGATTTTTGCGTGAGTGAGTATGCGTGAGTCGATTTATTTTCTCTTCTTATTTCCTTTTGTCCCAAAAAAAGCAACAACAATTTTTAAAATATGGTTTAATTTAATATTTCGTGACGAAATTTTCGTCCCGAAGAAAGCAAAAAAAAAAATTTAAATTTCACTGAACTTTAAATTTTGCTGAAAATTTTGAAAGATTTTTGAAATTTAAGTCTTTGAATTTTTTTTTGTATAAATAAGTGTTTCGTGAGTGTGATTCGACGTGGGTGTGAGTGAAGCTTGCGTGAGTGCACGTGAGTGTAAGTTGAATTAAATTTACTCACGTGATTGTGAGTGAGTGTGAGTAGAAAAAATATGCTCGTGAGTGAGTGTGCGTGATTCAAAAATTCCTGTCGTTAGCGTGAGTGAGTGTGAGTCAAAAATCACTCACTCGCCCATCTCTAGTCTAGGACCAATATTTTGGGTAGTTACAAACATCAGCACAAACTCATTATACCCTGTACCACAGTGTGGTGTAGGGTATAACAACTTGTCAAATTACTGGAAGAAGTCCCGTAATCCCATTTTACTAATATTTTACAGTTTTCCTAAATTTTTAACAAAACATTTTCGATCGAAATTTAAAATTTTCTTTGTAATTTTACATTTTTTATCGTAAGTGTACAAATTTAAAAGGTAATGTTTCAAAAAAAAATCTAGTTAAGTCTCGAGGATTCCTTTTATCGCATCAAAAATGTTGTAAATTTACAATTTTATTGGTAAAAAAACTTGTAAAATTACAAAAAAGCTTTTTTTTTACTAGAAATTCTCGTAAAATAGGAGGTAACACAAAATCCAGTAAAATTACAAAAAGTGCTTGTAATTTTTATTGCGTCAAAAAAGTTGTAAATTTACAATTTTATTGGTAAAAAGCTTGTAAATTGTTTATAATTTTATAAGCTTTTACCAATAAAATTTTAATTTTTACTAGGATTTCTCTTAAAATATTAATTGTACAACAATTTTTTTTTTGAGTGTAGTAAAGTAATTACCTCAAGCTAGAAAAAACCTACTCAAAAGTGTAAGTTATTTTCAACTTACAAAATTTTTCAGAGTATAAATAATCTTAACTAATTTCTTTTGTTAAACACTAATTTTAAAGATTTTTTTTTTTGCTAAAAACTAGCTAACTTGAATTAGAAAAAAAATTTGGTGTTCTTTTCAATTTAACCACATTTAAACACATGTATGCAAATTATTATTAATATTTCTCAGTTTTTCGTGTTGGAACAAGTTGCACACGCGTACATTATTTCAATACAAATAAAACGTGTCAGAGTTAAAACAGCACATTCAAAAACAGAAATACTATAAATATGCAAATACCCGTCGTTCAACAGAGGCGGATCTATCTAGCTCTTTGAAAGGAACCTTTTTTTTAATATGAAAATTTTTCTCTTTGGCAGAAATTTGTCAAATTTAGGTTAGTCATACCAATTTATGGCATTTTACATTACAATTTTACAAATGTTTCTGTTATTTTACAAATTTCCAAGGAAATTTTACAAAAAACTGTGACATCGCTAACAGGAACTATGCATTAATTTAGTTGGTTTGAATGCGCTCTTTGACTAGTGATTGCTTTTCTAAAGCTGCTTTTAGTTCAACAGCTTCTAAAACAGCTTCCCTGTGGAAAAACTCTTAACACATTTAAAATTTTAAAGTTCTGAAAGTTATTTCTAATAAAAATTTTTTAACAAAAATTTTTGTAGATTCCTTAAAAAAATCAAAACTTTTCCCAATTCACATTAGGTGGGTAGAAACCCCTTCCCCCCCACCTTTGTGTCCGCGCATGTCGTACATACATATATTTAACAATTATTTTTTTTCTTTTTTCTTGTTCTGCGATGTATGAAAATGAAAATAATAGTAAATAATAGAATTTTTATGTACAATATTCATAAACAAACTGGGTTTTATGGTTAGTGGATTAGTGGAATAATAAAATGTTTAAAATAAAACCCGCAACAGGAAAAAGGAAATGTTAAAATACTTATATAAATAATTTCTTTTTTTGAAAAATTAATGTGTGTTTTACATTTCAGTGAATAGTTAACCTTGAGTTATTATAATGTTTTAAAATGTTGTTTTAACTTTTCATTTCAAAATTTTTAATATAGTAAAGGTGGTTGTACACTAGGGTGGGTCGCTCCCCATAAATCAAAAAAAAAAGTTCGGCCAGGCACCCCCTAGAATTACAGATTAGTTGAAGACTATTCCAAAAATTATTAAACGATTATTTATATTAATTAAAAATTTAATTGGTATTAAATTAAAAAAAAATTAAAATTTTGATTAAAATAAAATATACGATATTATTTTCGTGTATGAGAATATCATAGTTTTAATTAGTAAAGAAACAATTATTTCGAGCTAGAATAAACCTGCACTCAGAAAATTATGTAAGTTACTACATGTTAGTTGTTTGTATATTTCACAGTAGTAAGTTGTTTTCAACTACAAAGTCAGTTGTTTTTGTACGAAAAATACAAAACAACTATTTCTGTTAGTTATTTTAAGACATTTTTTTTTTAATAACTAACAAAAAAGTATTGTAATGTAGTAACAGTTATTTAAAGCAGTTAATTTTATTTTTTTTTTATCTCTGAAAAATTTTCAAAGTTTTTTTTTCCAAAAAATAAAAATGAATTTTATTTTTTTTTTTTTCACAACTTAAAAAAAAAACAATTAAGAAAGCTATAGTCGGTGAAGACCGACCATATGATACCCTACACCAGTGTTTTCCGGAAAATGGGTACCAAGTTCAAACATGGACCGATTGTATATTTTTTTTGTTAGATATTTATTTAGTGTAGAAAACACCCACAGATCAAATTTTAGAGGAATTGGTGTATTTTTTTTTTTTGTCAATAAACCGATTTAACTGAATATCGGTCGAAATTTTTATATGGGGGACTAACAAGGGAAGTCTCCCTAGTGTCACCCGCGGATCTTTATGGAATTGGTGTTATTTTGTAAAGCAGAAAAATTAAAGGGACACGTATTTTTTTTTAGCGGCCCAAATTCAAAAAGGAGGAGGGAAGACAAGGCCATTTTTCATTTTTTTTCGTTTATCTCCTATATTATGCAAAGAAACCTAGTCATGTTACATACCAAATGAAAGGTCTTTGAAAAACCTATCTACGTGTGCTAAGAACGTGACCAAACATGCACAACTTTTCGTCATATTGAGTAAAATACCAAAATTTTAGGACATTTTTGTTAATAAGTCGAAAAATATTAACTTCTTTGGCCCATTGTTAGCACCACGAGATAGGAATTTTTAATACCTTTACCCCCTAATTTTGTAAAACGCAACGCGCCGCGTTGTCAAAATTTCTGTGTAATTTGTTTTTGTTACAACAACAAATTGTATTGAAATTTTGACAACGCGGCGCGTTGCGTTTTACAAAATTAGGCCATTAATCTGATACCAGACATGCCTATAATAATTTTGTTTAAAAAAATGAAAAAGGTCAATTTCCCCCCATACAAATCGACCCCCCCCCCCCTAAAAATGAGTTTGGACGGCTAAAAAAAAATACGTTTCGAATTAATTTTCGTTCTTGACAACATATCCAAATTTCATAAAGATCGGAGGGTGACACCAGGGAGACTTCCCTTGTAAGTCCAAAAATGGTCCAATTATTTCCGATTTGATTAGGATACTAAAGGATACATTTAACACCTAAAACTAAAATTTTTACCAAATATTTTTATGAATTTTGAGGGAATTATGTGAATATCGGGAGGGTGGTTTGTATGGGGACTACCAGAAGGACTAACCCGATTAATTTGAAATTTGGAATGATGATTTGTGCATACATTTGATTGCATGCTAAATTTCAAAGCAATATATATTATAATATGGTAATTAGAATCATTTTAGCCGAATCCAAAGGGGGCGTTTGTATGGGGGCTAGGTCTTAACACTGACCGTTTTTTTTCCAATTTCAATAGGCTTTGTCCTTGGGCCAACAGATGCTTAAGTTTCAAATTTCAAGTCAATTGATTGAAAATTGCGACCTGTATCGTGCTTAAACCGATAGATGGACAGACGGATGGACGGACATCGCTAAATCGACTCAAATAGTAATTCTGAGTCGATAGGTATACTTGGAGGCAGGTCTAGGACCAATATTTCGTAGTTACAAACATCAGCACAAACTCATTATACCCTGTACCACAGAGTGGTGACGGGTATAAAAACTTGGAAAATATTTAGTCTTTAATTTTTTTCTGAAAATTTTTTTGAAAAAAAAATATATGGACTTTTGTCATTAACTTTTAACCAGGGTTGGCAACCGAAACGAATAACGGTATCGATAACGGTATTGGTATTACATATTTTTTATATCGGTAACGGTAAAGGTATCGGTATTTTCGATTATTTCGGTAACGATAAACCGTTACCGAAACATCGATACCGGTACGTACCGGTATTATGAATAAAACTTACCCACAGTGTTTAAAAGTCACAAATTTGTTAAAAACACGTAAAAAATCAAGAATCTATTTAATAATATTAAAAAAACTGTTAAATTTAGTGCGTTTTTACCACATAATTATATAGTACTAGTAGTATTTAATACAATTAATTAACTGAGAATTAAATTATTCACGCAATGTTGTTATTTAACAAATATTTTTTTGATTTTTTACGTGTTTATTAAATGTCTCTGTCCAGTCAGCAGAAAAATCAGCATTTTGAGCCATGCAAAAAATCTGAGCCAATTTGACAAATATGCTGATTTTAGCTGACTCGTTTTGCTTAATTTCTGTCTGGATAAAGGTAGAGTCTGCAGAAAAATCTGTCAAGGCAGCAGATAAATCTGCTGATTTAAACAGAAAAATCAGCTGATTTTAGTAGAAAAATCTGCTGATTCCAGATAAACAGTCTGAATATCGAAATTGTATTTTTTTAAGTAAAAAGCACTAACTTTTTTTAACTGTAAAAAAAACATAAAAACAAGTAATACACTAAAAAAAACATGGGTATTTAATTCTAAAAATTTAGCTAACGTTTTAGTGTTTTAGTCCAAAATTATCTAGTGCAGGGATTGGTTTTCAATACTAAGATTTGTTACTAATATTACTTATAACTAGGGATGAGATTTCCATGCAAATGCATGTTTTTTGTAGGTAGTCTAAAAACGATATCGATCAATTATCTTTCCAAATCAAGAAATTTGCGTTAAAATGGCATCGATTTGTTTTTGCATATTTTTGCATATTTTGGTGAAAATGCATATTTTTGCATCTTTTGGTTTTAAACGCATATTTTGTGCATATTTCCAACTTTTAAGTGCATATTTTTGCATATTTTGGCATAAATAAAGAAATACACAAATTGAATTTTATTTGTTTCAAAAACTATTTTATATTTTAAAAATTTATTTTGGATATAGAGTTAAAATTTTTCAACATGAACCCCTGATTTCCCTCAATGTCTCCGAATTTGATGAAACTTTGTGTATATGTTGGGACTTATAAGACTTATACTCAGGCAAAATTTGAGACCATTAACTTCCGTGGTTCCAGAAATATGACGTGTCAAAAGTCAAGAAAATCTTTTAAAGGATTAATTATAAACATTTATATCTTCAAAAGTATTTCAGCTATGTTACTTCCTGATAGCTTGTTTTGAAGGTAAAACCATGACCTTTCAAATAACATTTTGCAAAAATTTGTATTTTGGAAATTTTTTTTATTTCTGCAAAATTCGCGATTCGCGAAAATATATCTGAAAAAGCGACATTTTTAAAAATATGAAAAAAATATATGTTAACGGCTGTTATCTTAGCTACAAGCTGTTTTTGGGTTGGTGAACGTATTAAGACCAGAGATATGAATAAAAATGTGTTGCCAAGTAGGAAATTTTTATCAAATCTGATGAATATTTAATTTTTATTTTTGAATATTTTTGAAAATACATATAATAAAACGGTGAAAAAAGTAAAGTTTATGGTACAGACGGGTACTACACATAGATACAATATAACATGAATATTTATCAATTACACTACTCTACAAAAATCAACTTTTTTTTGCACAGACTCCTAGAATACATTTGCTAAAGTACTTTGACCTCCTTAACACGAATCTGTCATCATAAAAAATTTATAAAATCCCCGTTTCGAGATAAGACCTTTTTTGCGGTCCATGCCGATAAACACCAACGAATGACTTTATATTGCATTTTTTTATATAAACAAATTCAAAATGCATATTATTTCAAATTCATTGAGTTTATCCGAAAATCTTTGCAAAAAATCAAAAATTTTAGCAAAATTTGCATATAATTATTTCCCTAATATTTTTATTTTGTAATTTTCATTGTTTAAAAAACATTTTCTTAAGTCTTTTGCCCTCTTTAACGTGAATTCATTAAACGCGAATCCATTGTCATTTTTATAAAATCGCGTTTTCGAAATTTGCGCATTTAGTTTTTGCAGCTGAAGCATACAAAAATATTAAACGAACAAATAATATGAGGTATGTCAATGTGAAACATTTATTGTTACCTTTCTTTTTTGGGTTTGGATGTTTAGTCTGTTAAAAAGGCCTATATGTTCAGAAGACAGTTTGATAAAATGTTTATGATGACAGATTCGTTCAGGGCAAATACTTTCAAAAATGTGTTCTAGAAGTTTCTGCAAAAAAAAGTTGACTTTTGTTAAGTAGTGTAATTGATAAAAAGTTATGTTACATTGTATTCATGTGTAATACTCGTACATTACCATCAACTTTACTTTTTTCACCGTTTTATTTTATGTATTTACAAAAATATTCAAAAATAATAATTAAATATTCATGAGATTTGGAAAAAATTTCCTACTTCGCAACACATTTTCATTAATATCTCTGGACTTAATACGTTCACCAACGCGAAATTTTTAGACCTTGTAGCTAAGACTCAAACCATTAACATATATTTTTTTCAGATTTTTAAAAATGTCGCTTTTTTTGATATATTTTCACAAATCGCGAATTGTGCAGAAATACAAAAAAGATCACAAAATAAAAATTTTCGCGAAATGATATATTAAAAGTGATGGTTTTGCCTTTAAAAAAAGCTATCTGGGAGTGATATAGCTCAAATACTTTTCAAAATATAAATATTTATAATTTACCCTTTAAAAGATTTTCTTGACTTTTGAAACGTCATATTTCCAAAACTACGGAAGTTAAAAGTCTTAAACTTTGTTTGAGTATTAGTCGAGTAAGTCCCTACATATATACCGAATTTCACGAAATTTGGGTCGATTGACGTCAAAAATTCAATTTTTTTTGCTATGTTGATATGGATTTACTCTATAAGAAAAATTATTTTTTTTTCTTTAAATTTTTTTTTTATAGATTGTCTTAAGTTCTAAAAAATCTTGCATTTTGCTTTTTAAGAAGTTTTTCCTATGAAAACAAAATTTATTTTTGCACTCATTTTAATTTTTAGTGCATATTTTTAAGTTTTTTAGTGCATATTTTGAGTTTTTTAGCGCATATTTTAAGCGCATATTTCCGATTTTTTAGTGCATGAAAATCTCATCCCTACTTATAACCAGTAAAAATTACTAATTTTAGTACTTGAAGATACTAAAAAAGTACTGTACTATTGGTCAT
Source organism: Pegoplata infirma (assembly GCA_963921195.1). Taxonomy (NCBI): domain Eukaryota; kingdom Metazoa; phylum Arthropoda; class Insecta; order Diptera; family Anthomyiidae; genus Pegoplata; species Pegoplata infirma. The sequence continues at coordinate 260,627,761 of OY992536.1, read as the reverse complement.
TACTAATTAGTAACTTATTAGTAGATTTGGGTTACGCAATCACTTACTCAAACTTTTACTGTAGAATTAGTTGTGTTTAGTTCGGCTTTGCCGAATCCTTTATACACTCCAACATTTAACCAAGCAAAAAACACAAATATTGACAGGGACATTTGCGGGGGAGGGTAAGAAGAGGAAAGCCGTAGTGCGGAGGTATAGCCCGGTGTTAAAAAAAATCGGCAGGTGGAAAAACAGAGCAAAACATATTAGCAACACAATAATTTTACAGAAAGAAAATTTTCGATTTTTTTTAAAGCGACAATTATTTCTTAGTTATGCTGTTTGTTTTTCAATAAAATTAAAAAAAAAAATAATAAAATTTTTTTCAAGAAATTTTTCTTAATAACAGGACAACTAAAAATTTTTGTAAAATTATCAAAATAATCAGCTGATTTTTTAACATTTTAATCGTTTAAATTAGACAAAAATTAAAAAAATTTACAACAAAAAATTTTTGTAAAATTACAAAATCTTTGTCAAGATTTAGTTAATTGCGAATCTGAACATTGGTTAGGCCGATTTCCGCATTGTTTTTTGTCCATATAACAATGCCATTTGCAATAAATATATATATTTTTTTTAAGTAGATAAAAAATATTTTACTTTGTTTTTTATCTGTATTTTATGACAACCGAAACAAAACCGATACAATACCGGTAAAAATCCGAATAAAGGTAATGGTTTTTTATCGGTAACGGTATTGAAATTTTTTTATTTCGGTATTGGTAACGGTAGTCAAAATTAAAGGGTTTTTAATCGGTAACGGTATTGAAAGGGTAACGGTAGCCAACACTGCTTTTAACGCTTGTGATATTTTACTAATTTCGCAATAACATTTTTTTTGTAAACTAGGTGGTACCTGTAAATGTAGATATGTTAAGGGAACCATAATGAGTATTTCTGCAAAGGCACAGCGCAAATAGTCTCATTATCTCATGGTAAGGAACGTGCAAAGTTGAAAAATGTAAAAAAATCGCTTGATACTCTCATGAAATTTTTCGTTTAAAGTTCCATATTGTTGGGTTCGTTAAAGCTATTGCTCCAAATTTAATACCGTTTAATCAGTAGACTTGGGCAATTATTTGGTGTAGGTTCAGTGGATGTGCCATCAATAAGAAAAAAGTTACATGTACCTTAATCTTTGATACCAATTTTTTTCAATTTTCAATTTTTCGATGTTTTTTGATTGTAGCTTTTGGTGCAAACTGTAATTTTAAAATTTAAATACACATGGTAAAAGCCCTTGTAAATATGCACAATCTCAGACTGATTCGAGTGATGTGCTCGCAATGGTTACGAAGCTGCAGCTCTCCAAAGATGGGAAGAAAAAACGTGAATTTTTTAAAAAGTCTGTTTTTTGCGAGGCACACCCCCAGTTTTATTCCGAATGGTTCCGAATGCTTTGTGAACTTTATAGTTTACCATTTTCCACTTGATTTACAAACGCACCCAAAAAATATTCAATTGCAAAAATTTTATGAGCTTTTTCAATTTTTTGCAAAATTTCGATATTTTAGCTTTGCATTATTTGACAGCCAAATGTGCAAGGCTGAAAGTTGAACATGTAGAAACAATGGTATATGCAAATATAATAAATCATGGAAAGCAACATTGATCAAAAGTTAATATTGGCGAATTCCGCGGCGTTTTTCGTTTTTTGTAAGGCACATCCAGGCCGCTTATCAAAATTGGTCAGTGAAAAGCGCGTTTGGTAGTATTTTTTATGCTTTATCTTCAATCCATTCGCACCCAAAAACAATTGACGTTTTAGTGGTTTTTTGGTGGTTTTAAATTTTTGATACTTTTAAATTTAATGGTTATATAAAATCTTACATTACTTAAAATAAAGTAGAAAAGAAATGTATTTAGATAGATTTTGACATGTCTTATTCGAATAATATTTCAAAATTAGTCCATTGATTTTTGCAGTCGCGAAAATCGCGAAAAATCGCTAAAATTTTTTATAACCTTGATAAAATTAGTAATAACGTTAAAATATTTCGTAATAACCTTAATATTAGCATTATTAATCATACTTTGAATAGTTTCAATATTCAGTGAAGGACAACAATGTAAAATCAGACATTTAATATTAAAAAAAAAAAATAAATTCAAAATTATTAAATTTTTTTTTCAAAAATGTTCTCTTTAAACCACTGCTGTTTCTAACCTATTAGAGATAGAATAATGGTGTTAACTAAGAATTTGTAGAGATTTTGTTAATGCATTTGGTAATATTTTTCTAAAAAAAATAAAACCGCTGGAAACATTTTTATTTCCAAAATATTGGAAAATGTGCCGAAAAAAAATTGGTTAAATGCAGGTATCTCGATATTTAGCAAAGATTTTATGCATGTTTGAATATGTATTTTAGCTCTGGGTAAGCATAATACAAAATGGTACGTTTGGTTAACTTCGGATAAAAAATGTAATTTTGACAATTTTTTTAAAAATGTTAACTTTAAACCGCCATAGTTTTTGGTGCGATCGCTCAAATTAATGCACGCGGACGGATTTGAATTACTTATTTATAATGTTATTTACCTACAAAGTCTTATCAATGTGCCACGAAAAAAAAATCGCATTTTTTTTTCTTAAATATTAAAAGTGTTAGAAATTTAGGTGGATACACGCTTAAGTGTATACACTTTAAAAATTTAACAATAATATTGTTAAAATTTTTCCGGTGTATTAGTGTTGCCAACTTCATCACTAATAACTTCACTCTTTTTTTTGTTGCAAATTTATTCATTCCCTTTTTATTATATTTGCAATTTTTTTAAAATTTACCGTTATTGGTTTCGACCAATCAGCTTACGACACTTGTTGGAATGAAAAAGAGGAGGATAAAAGAATGTCGCGTGGTCTATTGTCAGGCGAAGAAAAATGGAGTTTTTCGATCAGTCGATTGAAGATCATCATTTTGCACGGTTGCAAGTCGGAAAATTTTGATATATTTTTTTTAACAAAAAAAAAAAAGAAACAATTACATAAAGAAAAATACCATGTGGTATTAAGTTTTTTTTTCCTCGTGTCGAAATTTAAATAAAAATTTTTAAATGTTTAACCACTAAAAACTGATTTTTTTTAATAAGGCTTAAAAGCCACCAAAACTGTTTAACGTGAAATTTTTGTCAAAAAAATGCTAAAAGCAAAAAAAAAAAAAAAAAAAAAAAAAGGGAAAAGAGTTTGAATTGTTCCTACAAACCTAAGAACAATTGATAAAAGTTTTTTTTTTAAGACAATAAATTAAAATTTTTCTTACAAATCTAAAACAACAAATACCCTAATTATGAAATTTAAATTCTGAAAAAAAAAAGAAGAATTTTTAGTTAAAAGCAACAACTACAAAACATTTTAAAACAACTAATTATGTAAGGCACATTTAGCCTACACGTAGCGTAACTGCACCGTAACGCAACAATAAAAATCTTTGTGAAAGTGAAAATTAACGAAAAGAACTTGCTATGATAAAGTCTTAACGTAACGTAACCATAACGTAAACAAAAAATACAAACTTTGTGAAATTGAAAACTAACATGTTGTTTTAAAAACTAAATAACAAAGAGAAAGAACGTACATGTGGAATACTCTTAAAATTAAATAACAAAAACAATCAGCTACTATGTACTACAATATACGTATAAAATAACTACTTTAAAATTATATACAACAACAAGAACTATAACGTTACAACATGCAAAATTAAAAAACTCTTAAAAATCTACATAACAACAACAACAATCGTTTTGTGCCAAAGCAAAAACGAAAACAACATTGAAATAAAACAACAAGATCCTGCAAACCGAAAGAACAGAAAGAGAATGCTGAAAACTTTTGCAGAGTATTTTTTTTAGAATTAAGATAAGTAAAAATAAATTTAATTATTTTATATAACTTATTATCAAATAATTATTAAACCCCATATTTTACTTTATTATATATACAATTTATTCGACCCCCTCTGATATTTATGAATTCTTTTTGTTATATAACAAAATATAAAATGTTTGTTAATAAAATTGAATTTTAATAAACATATAAAAATGAAATTCTAAATTCTCTCTTTTATTGAGAAAAGAAGGCTAACGTAGGAAGCAAACATGAAAAATAAGCAGTGGTAAAGTATATATATCAGGGATGGTACTATGGGTACAAAGGTACTTTTGTTTTTGTACATTAAAATTAACCTCAGTTACTAAATTAAATATTGTATTGAAAAGTACATGAATACTGAAAACTATTTTCTGTATTAAACTACAGAACAAACGTTCGTAATACAAAAGCATTATGTTACAAAACTTTTCATATGTTGTTTTTTTTAAATCACATGCACCACCCCTGATACATGAGTGCTAGCGAATAGCATAGGGATAGGAGGGAAACCTTGCACTCCTGGTGACAACGACACCTAGTCACCCTACTGTCGGTAAACATTATTTTCTATTTGTTACATCCATCCAATCCCAAGATGTTATATTTTTTTTTATTTCGTCACTCTACAAATTAAAGTGGCATATCTTTAAAATGGCATGCATTTTACTATGTTCACGAGACGATGAATTCTGGGTCAACAACCACGCCGCGATTGGCAGAGCTAGCCAAATTTTATCTTTTATACATGCCATAGATTCTTTATTCTCGATATATTTTCTTGTCTTTTTATAACCCCGCTCGTAACAAAAGTTAATGACAATTGCTCATATATATTGATAATTTTATTTTTACTACATTAGTTGTTAGTTGTTAGTTGTTTTGGCTACAAATGTAAGGAGTTTTTACTACATAAGTCAGTTGTTTTTTGTCAGTTAAAATAACTAACATTATTATAAGTTGATTTAACTGAAAAAGTAGTTGACCCCAAAACAACTTACAAAGTAGTTATTTTAACTGACATTTTCAGTTGATTTTACTAACATAATTTTTTTAGTGTACTCAAAATATAATTTACGACAACCCACAATAGGTCCGTTCGATTACCTTGCTACAATCTAGAGATGGGCACATTAGCAGATTAGAGCGTGATTCATTGCACTCGTGATCACGCGCGATTGTGACTGAATTCAATTTTACTCACGTAATTGTGAGTAAGTGTGAGTGGAGAAAAAAATTCCGCGAGTGAGTGTGCGTGAGTAAGATTTTTGCGTGAGTGAGAGTGCGTGAGTCGATTTTTTTGCGTGAGTTAGCATGATTTATTTTTCGCACCAAAAAAAGCAACAAAAAAAATGTCAAATTTGACTTGAAAAAAGTAAAAAAAAAAATTAAATTTCGCTGAACTTTAAATTTTACTAAAAATTTTGAAAGATTTTTGAAATTTTAGTTATTGAAATTTTGTTTTTTTGTATAAAAAAGAGTTTCGTGGGTGTGAGTCAACGTGAAGCTTGCGTGAGTGCACGTGAGTGTGAGTTGTACAAAATTTATTCACATGATTGTGAGTGTGAGTAAATAAAATATACTCGTCAGTGAGTGTGCGGGATTCGAAAATTCCTGTCGTGAGCGTGAGTGTGAGTCAAAAATTACTCACGCGCCTATCTCTACAATCTACTGTTTCTTACTATTTTTACTACAGCTGGAAATTTTCACTGCAAAAAGTAAACAAAAATTTTCAATTGTAGTAAAAATAGTACAATATTTTGGCAATAAAATAGACATAATAGGTCCGTTCGAGTACCTTACTACAATCTATTATTTCTTACTATTTTTACTACAGCTGGAAATTTTCACTACAAAAAGTAAACAAACATTTTCAATTGTAGTAAAAATAGTACAAAATTTTGGCAATCGAATAGATATAATAATACAATAGTAAATGTTTATTATTTTTCTAAAAATAATATTTTCTTTTTTTATATCGCACGTTTTTTGGTAGTTATTGTATTGAAATAATTTTTCGTTTGTAATATTTTTTTGTCTGTCAAAATTAAAAACACGTTTTTTTATGGCTTAAGGCGCTATTTGTTACTTTTTTTTCGAGCTGTATTATTATTAAAAACCAACAAAATAAAAAGAATAATTAAAAAATATTGTACGTGCGGTATTTTACTTTCATTTTATAAATTTCGATGATTTTTAAGACACACGAAGATCAAGATCATGACAATTATTCAATGAATAAACTTAAAAGATTACGTAATAAATTAAACTTATTTTGTTTTTAAAAACACAAATCCAATTTGCACAAAACAAGTCTTCATTTAATTTGCAATTATTTATGGATTTCATTGCAGTTATATTTATAATATATTAATTAGAATTTCACGAATAAATCTGAAATCTTAAAAATGTTATTAAAGTGCTAAAAAAATCATAAAACAATACGTTGAGATCGATAGACAACTGTATTTGGTTAATAGAAAATTTGCTATAAAAACTTCCATAGGTATAGATGGAAAATTTTGTTTAAATAATAAATATCTTAAAATCTTTTAATATAAAATAACTTTTAAATATCAAAACTTTCAAACAGTCTAAAGATTCTTCTAAAATAACAGTTTTCGAATATCCACTGTGATTATTGAACCCAGGACCTTCAATTTAACGATTGTAAATATTGCTAAATTTTAATTTTCAAATTGAATCTGCATGAAATGGGTTTGGCCTTAGAAAAAAAATCAAATACAAATCAAATTATAGATTCTTTTTTTAACTTCTTTGTGAAATTTATGATTTTCTCATTGAATACAAGAAAATTTGCATATATGCATAAAAATGTTAATATCGTAAAGAGTATAAATCAAACGATAGGTACACTTTTTTTTGCAATTGCATATACTTGTAAAGGTTGGAGACGAAATGATTTTTACGAATTGAAATTGTTAAACACAAAAAATTATTGGCTAAAAATTTTCAATTAAATATGTTGATCAACAAAATTTAAATGAGTCAATCAACGTTTTGATTAAAATTTTTGTTATTTTCTTTAACTGTCGAATTACAAATTTTCAACATACCAGATTTTTTTCGCTTTAATTTTTTTTGAGTAGATTAATTCAAAACAAGTAAGAAAATTATAGTCGGTCACGACCGACCATATTATACCCTACACCAGAGTTTCCCGGAAATGGAGCCCAAGTTCAAACATGGACTGATTAGATCTATATTTTGTCAAATCTTTAATAACTGTAAAAAGCACTCACAAATCAAATTTGAGTGGAATAGGCTTCTTTTTGCTGACAATAAACCGCTTCAACTGAATATCGGGCGAATTTTTCACATGGGACCTAAGTCCAAAAATGGTTCGATGATAATCAGATTTGATAAGGTTACTTAAAGTACGCGTTAAACATACACAAACAGAATTTTAATTAAATATTTTCTGTTTTCATGAAATTTGAGAGATTTATGTAAAAATCGGGAAGGTGGTTTGTATGGGGGCTACAAGAAGACCTGGTCGGATTTCTTTAAAATTCGGAATGGTGATTTGTGTGGATGAAACATGATTACGGATATTAGAGTAGTTTGAGCCAAAACTAAAGAGGACCTTTGTATGGGGGCTTGGTCTAAATATGGACCGATTTTTTCCAATTTCAATAGGCTTCGTCCTTGGGCCAAAAGAGGCTTAAGTTTCAAATTTCAAGTCAATTGATTAAAAATTGCGACCTGTATCGTGTTTACGCCGTTTACATGGACAGACAGACAGACGGACAGACGGACAGACGGACAGACGGACAGACGGACAGACGGACAGACGGACAGACGGACGGACAGACGGACGGACGGACAGACGGACGGACAGACGGACGGACGGACATCGCTAAATCGACTAAAAAAGTTATTCTAAGTCGATCGGTATACTTAAAAGTGGGTCTAGGACCAATATTTCGGGTAGTTACAAACATCAGCACAAACTCATTATACCCTGTACCACAGTGTGGTGTAGGGTATAAATATACAAAATAATGGGGTTTTACTTTTTTTTTATTGTTGGCAACATAGAAAGCAAGAAAAAATTAATTTTTTGATAATTTTGTCATATGCTTACAATGCATTTGTTAAATCAATCATTATTTTAATTGACTATAAATAAAAAATTTATCAAATTTTTTATCAAAATTGAAGAAATGTTTGAATGGAAAAATGTTCAATCTATCACCTACAATTTTATGATTGGTATTACAATTTTTTTAATTGGAGGCATTTCAATCAAAAAATTGATTGAATCCGCGTTTTTGTTGATTGAAAATTAGTTTCAAATTTTTTCTGTGTATGGGGCTTTTCAAAATTTTATTCATTACGTTGTTTTTTGTCGAAATAAATGCACTGATCAATAACAAAACGTATATATGGGGCATTCCATGTCAAATCGGACACTTTGAAAAATTTTTTTTTAGATTTTCCCAATTTGTTTACAGTTATTAGTACCCTTCGAAAACTCCTTAGTGGTAAATTTTGAGATTTTTTTGATGACCCGTTCAAAAGATATTGAATTTTTAAAAATTGCTAGTTTGTTCCTTTACTCAAACTTCTTTTACTCATAACTTCTTCAATAATGGTCCAAATTTCATTTTTTTTTTGTTTTTTAATTTTTGTTTTTTTACGTACTTTTAAAAAAAATCCCAAAAAATTCTTAAAAGCGCTCTAGTATGCGATTTTTAAGTTTTAAAATTTAAATCTCATTTTTGAAAATGTTTGTACTCTTCGATTTTTTTGAAATTTTTTTGTGTAAAACTTCTATCGATTCTACAAATTTTTTGCCCAGGAGGATCGTGGGATAACGATTATTACTATTTTTTAAAATTTCTTGAAAAAATGTTATTGTAATTTTCCAATCTTAAAAGCATTTCTACTGCTCCAATGGTGCGTCATAGAGGGGTCATTTAAAGGACCGACCCCCATTAATTTTTACGTCTTAACATTTCTTTCGAACAAACTAATACTCTATCTCCAATTTCTAAAGGGGCTCCCACACAAAACGACATTTTTTAAAATTTGCTCTAACCGTTCTAACTGCCCTAATAGTGCCCTTAAATGAACAAAATGTATGACCGACCCACAATATTTTTTTAGCCCAAACATTTTCTCTGAACACACTTACCCTCTATCTTTAACTGTTAAGGCGGTCCCCATACAATTATTTTTATTTTTTGTAAATTTGTTTAATTTAATCAGCTTCTACCGGTCCAATGGTGCGTCGGAGAGGGGTCATTAGTGAGACCGACCCCCATTTATTTTTACCCCACAACATTTTTTTGAAACATACCTACGCCCTATATCCACTCCCTAAGTAGGCTTCCATACAAATAACAGTTGGAGAAAATTTTTAAAAATGTAATTTTGTATGGGAGCTTACTTAGGGAGTGGAGATAGGGCGTAGGTATGTTTTGAAAAAATGTTGTAGGGTAAAAATAAATGGGGGTCGGTCTCAGTAATGACCCCTCTCGGACGCACCATTGGACCGGTAGAAGCTGATTAAATAAAACAAATTAACAAAAAATAAAAAAATTGTATGGGGACCGCCTTAACAGTTAAAGATAGAGGGTAGGTGTGTTCAGAAAAAATGTTTGGACTAAAAAAATATTGTGGGTCGGTCATACATTTTGTTGCTCTAAGGGCACTATTAGGGCAGTTAGAGCGGTTGGAACAAATTTTAAAAAATGTCGTTTTGTGTGGGAGCCCCCTTAGAAATTGGAGATAGGGTATTAGTTTGTTCCAAAGAAATGTTAAGACGTAAAAATTAATGGGGGTCGGTCTTGTAAAGGACCCCTCTATGACGCACCATTGGAGCAGTAGAAATGATTTTAAGATTGGAAAATTACAATAAATTTTTTTAAAGAAATTTTAAAAAATAGTAATAATCGTTATCGCACGATCTTCCTGGACAAAAAATTTGTAGAATTGATAGAAGTTTTACACAAAAAAATTTCAAAAAAATCGAAGAGTACAAACATTTTCAAAAATGAGATTTAAATTTTAAAACTTAAAAATCGCACACTAGAGCGCTTTTAAGAATTTTTTGGGATTTTTTTTTAGAAAGTACGTAAAAAAACAAAAAATTTTGAAAAAAAAAATTTGAAATTTGGACCATTATTGAAGAAGTTATGATTAAAAGAAGTTTGAGTAAAGGAACAAACTATCAATTTTTAAAAATTCGATATCTTTTCAACGGGTCATCAAAAAAATCTGAAAATTTACCACGAAGGAGTTTTCGAAGGGTACTAAAAACTGTAAACAAATTATGAAAATCTAAAAAAAAAGTTTTTCAAAGTGTCCGATTTCACATGGAATGCCCCATATATTATTGATCAGTGATCTATTCTAAGACATTCCGTCCGTCTGTCTGTTGAAATGGTTATTACGGCCAAAATATTGCACAGCTATGACTGAAACTTAACAAATTTACTTGTTGCTGTTTCGAAAAGTATGGTATTGCATTTCAGCGAAATGTAATAAAATTTTTTAATTTTTTCTCAATATTAATTTTTTTACTCCAAACATTTTTTTCGCGGAGTTTTTTTTTCACCAAAAATTTTTTTTCCGCTGAAACTTTTTTTACATTTTTTTTTCAAATAAATTTTAACTTTTTTACTTGTTTTGTATTTTAATTGGAATTTTCTGCAAAAATTTTAATTTTACTTTGTAAAATTGATCTCGTTTCTAATCTTTATTTAATCAAAGATTACTTGAACGCATCATTAATTCAATACAATCCAAACAACAAATTTAACATTATACTTTTATTGTTTTGTATACATTGTACAAGTGGTGCTAATGTGGGAACCAGGGGCGTATCCAGGATTTTATTTCGGTGGGGGCCCAACATTTTTTTCAATTTTTTTTTTTTACAAAAATTTACATAACAGCACATTAGACCGACTCACCTTATATGGGCAAAAAAAAGTTAAAGTTGTACCCCCCTCAAAATTTACTTTGACATGTTTTATGAAGATTCCCAAAATATTTGGGCTCCAGCGATAATCTCCTTTGAGCTAAACCGCGTCAAAAATGGGTCCAAAAATGGTATTTGTCATGAATAAAAAATTCAGTAATTTTGTTTTTGTCCAATGAATGACCAAATATAATAAATATTTAGGAATTCTTTGATTCTGCAATAAAACATTTTAAAAATCTAACCACAGACTCAAGATAACGAGATGATTATGTCACTTTTATGATGCTTTTCAATTCGATTTTACTGAAAACTTAAATAACTTTGGTATTTTTTGTCCGATTTTCACTTCTAATACATCGTTAGAAAGGTGTTGACCACCATTAACCCTTAACTGCACTGTCTTACTTTTTTATAACATTTACTTCGACATCATTAAAAAACCATTTTATAACCACAAAAAGCATATCTTTGTGCAGGAAACACATCATCATCATTTTTTTGAGTCACTCTACAGAACATGTTTAAGAATTTTTCTCGATCTTTTCCTTGAACTGAATGTATCACAATCAGATTCTTCATTTTTGTGTAAGTTTAAACTGGAAAAAAAAATTAAAATTTTTTTAATATTTTAAAATTTTTTGAGAGACTTAAGCCTTTTTTTAAAATGTGAATTGTATCAGATGCTGATATATTTTAACAAAATAGTTTATCAGCATCTGAATTTTTTTCAAAGAATAGTCTAAGATTTTATGACAATTTCCAGTTAAGACAGTTTTTGTTATAGAAAAAGTCAAAGACTCTAAATCATATTTCCAATGGAAAACGTTTCTCTTGAAAAAGTCATTTTAAAAAATGATTCTGTAAACATATTCATAAAATAATTTTCCAAAAGAAAAGACTCCGATTGTAAGACATTTTCCCGGAATCTGAAATATTTCTAGTCTGGCACATTTACTCAGATTCTGAAACATTATACACAAAAAGTTTTAGATTCTGAGAATATCTTCGCTTTTTCTATAAGAAAAATAATTCAGAATCTGAGACCTAGATTCTAAAACCTTTTTCCTAAAGAAAAACTCTCGGATTCTGAGAAAATTTTCTTATAGAAAAACTATTAAATTCTAAGACATTTTTCCTATAGAAAAAGTCTCAGATTCTTCGACATTTTTCCTATAGAAAATATCTCAGACTCTCAGATATTTTTTCCTCTGAAAATTTCTTAGATTTTGAGACATTTTTTTCGAAAAAGTCTCAGATGCTTAAACACTTGGCCTATAGAAAAATTTTCGAATTCTTAGAAATTTCCCAATAGAACAAGTCTCAGCTTCTGAGAAATTTTGCCTATAGGAAATTATCAGATTATGAAACATTTTTCATATAGAAAAAGCTTCGGGTTCTAAGATATTTTTCCTAAACAAAAAGTCTCAGATTCTAAAATATTTTTCCCATAGAAAAATACGTAGTTTCTGAGACATTATTCTTATAGAAAAGTATATTTTTACAATTGAAAAAGTCTTTGATTTTGTGCATTTTTCTGTACCAAAAGTCTCAGCTTGTGTCTCTGACAATGAGACATTTTTCCTATACACAAAATCTTAGATTTAGAGATAATTTTCCTTAAGAAAAATTCGTTGATTCTGAGACATTTTTCGTAAAAAAAGTATAAAATTCAGAGACATTTTCCAAGATTGTAGGAATAATTCTGAGAAATTTTCCTACAGAGCGTTTTCAGATTCTAAAACATTTTTCATATAGAATAGCCTCAGATTTTTTTATAGAAAAAATCTCAGATTTTTAGACATTTTTCAGATTCAGAGACATTATTCCTATAGAAAGTTCTCAGATTCTGAAACATTTTTCATATAGAAAAGCCTCAGATTCTGAGAATTCTTTATAGAAAAAGTCTCAGATTCTGAGACATTTTTCCTGTAAAAAAAGTCATAGATTCTGAGAAAAAGGCCAATATTTTAAGACATTATTACTATAAAAAAGTCTTCGATTCTCAGACATTTTTCTTATAGAAAGTTTTAGATTCTGAAACATTTTTTTTTTTAGAAAAGAGTATGATTCTGAGACATTGTTTTTTAAGATTTGACCACATTTTACTTACAATTAGGTCCATTTTTTGTGTACATAAAACTTCAGGTTCTAAGATATTTTTCATTAGAATCTAAAGTTGAAAAGTTTTAAATTCTAAGAAAAAAATTCAGATTTTGAGATTCTTTTAACAGAAAAATTTTCAGTTTCAAAACATTTTTCTTCAAAAATTTTAGATTAATAATGTTTTTCGATTTTTTAATATTGTACTTGTTATTTGATACCAAATCCTGAAATTTGTGAAATCATTTCGGGGGGGGCCCGGGCCCCCGGGCCCCCCCCCCTGTATACGCCACTGGTGGGAACCAACCATTAATTGTTAGTTTTTTTTTTTGTGGTTTTAAGCTCATTGTTGGTTATTAGAGCTTCGAAAGAATTAATTCAAAAGCCTTAATGGCATTCACGGCTAAAGAAAATATACTACTATTACGTATGATATTCAAAATTTTTAAAAATTTTCCTAAAAATGTAGAAAATCATTCGACTATAAAAATACTTTTGATTGTCAAAAAGTGGAAAACTCTAAATATCGAAAAAATTGAGAAAATTTACAAAAAATATATTTTCTCGGTTTAATTCGTTTTTAAACTTCATGACCGATGTAGCACACCTTATACATGTCTGATTATTCTAAAATTTCGTGAGACGTATGAGGCATTCCACACCAAATGTAACGCTACAGAAAAACATGTGTCCCGTAAATTTCTGAATAGGTTGTTTGGATAGCGCTATATGGAACTAAGAAAATTGCGTTTTTGGTTTTTCTAATTTTTAAAAACTGGGCTTAGGAGGCGTTGGAAAAATGCTCAAATTTGTGGCGAGTTGCCTTGATTAAATATTTATCGCATTAAAACGGAATGCACCACAGTCTCAAAAATTGACATTCTTATATAGTTTTGTATGTGCTATCGATTAAATTTTTTTTTTTTTGGAAAATTTTCAGAACCCGTTCTGAAATTTTCAATTTTTTAAAAAAGTCAATTTATCAAAAATCCAGCCACTTTTTTTTTTTTGTTTTATTTTTTTTTTTTTAATTTAGATGTTTGTCCATCCACACAAAAAATTCAGACACGCGTTTTTCGTTTTTTTGCGAGAAAATCGCATTTGAATTTTAAATTTCATAACAATTTTGTTATTTGCTTATATTTTCTTGTTTTAACGTTGCGAATGAGTATTATTAGTTGCATAAATATTACTCATACGCTCTGTGGAAACAAGAAAATACAAGCAAATTATTAAATTGTAATGAAATTTAAAATTCAAATGCGATTTTCTTGAAAAAAAACGAAAAACGCGTGTCTGATTTTTTTTTGTGTGAATGGACGAACATCTAAACTTAAAAAAAAAAAAGTGTTACATTCGGCTGTGCCGAATCTTTTATACCCTCCAAAATGTAAAAAAAACAATATACAACAAGTAAGAAAGTTATAGACGGTCAAGACCGACCACTGTTTTCCAGAAAATGGGTCCCAAGTCGAAACATGTACCGATTTGATCTGTCTTTTGTTATGTCTTTATTTAGTGTAGAAAACTCACACAGATCAAATTTTAGTGAAATTGGTTAATTTTTTAGTGAATAGACCGATTTAACTGAATATCGGTCGAAATTTTTATGTGAGGGACTAAGTCCAAATATGGTCCAATTATATTCCGATTTGATAAGGTTACTAAAGTACACGTTTAACACTTAAAAATACAATTTTTATCAAATATTTCCATTTTTATGAATTTTAAGGGAATTATGTGAATATCTGGAGGGTGGTTTGTATGGGGACTACCACAAGGACTGACCTGATTTCTTTGAAATTTAAAATGGTGATTCGTGCATACAAAATTTGATTATATGTTAAATTTCTAACCGATATCTATTATAATACGGTTATTAAAGCCATTTAAGCCGAATCCAAAGGGGGCGTTTGTTTGGGGGCTAGGTCTTAACATGGACCGATTTTCTCCAATTTCAATAGGCTTCGTCCTTGGGTCAAAAGATGCTTAAGTTTCCAATTTCAAGTCAATTGATTGAAAATTGCGACCTGTATCGTGCTTAAACCGATAGATGGACAGACGGACATCGCTAAATCGACTCAAAACGTAATTCTGAGTCGATTGGTATACTTGAAGGTAGGTCTAGGACTAATATTTCGGGAAGTTACAAACATCAGCACAAACTCAATATACCCTGTACCACAGAGTGGTGTAGGGTATAAAAAGCCCAGGGGCGTTTTTTTTGGGGGGGGGGGGGTTGGAGGAATACGTTAGGGAGCACCTTCCCCTTGCGATGTTGAGATTCATCTGAGGTAAATATGTTGCATTTGCTTAGCAAAAGTACAAAAAATGCGGTTTTTCTAAGGTTGATTTAGTTCTCCAAGGGGGAACTTTTTTCCCCTTGGTCCGATTTTGCCCATTTCCAAACTTAACCTTCCTAGGAATATAAGACATATTCGTGCCCTGTGGTTGGAGGGTATAAAAAGTGGCCGGATTTTTGATAAATTTACTTTTTAAAAAAATGGAAAATTTCAGAACGGGTTCTGAAAATTTTCTAAAAAAAAATTTAATCGATAGCCCA
Organism: Pegoplata infirma; assembly: GCA_963921195.1. Taxonomy (NCBI): domain Eukaryota; kingdom Metazoa; phylum Arthropoda; class Insecta; order Diptera; family Anthomyiidae; genus Pegoplata; species Pegoplata infirma. Next base: position 260,612,231 of record OY992536.1, on the reverse strand, counting down.
TACAAAACTATATTCAAAAAGTCGATTTTAGTTTTTAAACGATAAAAAATAAGTGATTACTTCGAATATCTTTTTTCTAAAACTACATTTAAATACCAACAAAGCGTTGTCCAACTTTTTTCAAGATATCTATATTTTTTACTGATCAAAATTAATTAAAAATTTAAATTTTTTCATTTTTTTGAAAAAATCGCCATTTTGTAAAACGACAACTTGGTATAAAAGGCTGACAATTTGAGTGCAAGTTGCTTTAATACGTACTAAAACCTATAAACAAAAAAAAAATAATCGAAGGGGGTTGGGTCTAAAAGTGAGTGATTTGTGATAATCTTTTATCGAATCTAAAGCATTCTATGAATGCCCATCTTATCGAAGCAGGGGTAGCCAGTTTCTCCTTAAATAACTAAACTAACCTCTGAAAAAACGCCATTTTTTTTTTTATGTTTTTCCGCTTGGATCTAGGTCGTTTTTTTTTTGTATAGTTTGAAAAATAGAATTTCATCGAAAAAAACAATTCATTCTTTCAATCTGCTGTATATTTGCTATTAACATTCAAATGAATTTTAACTTTAAAAACAAAAACTTTTAAAAAATGTATATATAAAAGTTAATTAATTGCAAACATGACATGATGCGGTGGCGGTGGTAAATGTTGGGCAGTCAGTCAGTATACCAGTCAGTATTTGTTGCTATTGACACTGTTATAACATCGACTCTGACTTATTGTTAGTGGCTTGCTGGCTGGCTTAGCTATTGATGCTGGTTGGTTCTGAGACCACTGAGACGACGATGGGATGGAGATACAATGGACCGACCAACTCGCCGCCGTTGACTGACTGCTTTGCCTGCATACTGTTTATGTGGTTTATGATTATGCAAATTCAGATGAGATGAGAAGTTTAACAAAAAAATTTAAAAAAAAAAAATATTATACGAGAAAACAAAGAAAACACAAAAAAATAATAATAACGTCCTTGGTTTAGTAGAGGTGTGCTTGTAAAACAAACCAATAAAAAAAAAAATCATAAAAAACGCCAAAAAAACCAAACATAGTATTAAAAATTAAAAAAAAAAATATTTAAAAATCCAAAAACAAATTTTAATAATCAAATGTTAAACAGAAACAAAAGAAAATTTAATTTAATATCTCTAATTTTGATTATAATGACCGACCAACCAACCAGCAAAGATTTTTGTGTGCCTTCTTTTTTTCAAGGTCAATATGATTTTATTGTTTATACATTTTTAGTGTGTCAAAAATTATAAATTTTTTTTTCTTCTTTATTTAAAATCCAACTTTAACAAGAAGATTATAAGCATAATTAATTTAATCACTAATTAAACAAAACAAGAAAAAAAAAACAAAATACAAATGTTTTAAATTCACGCAATCTCCAGTGGTGGTGTGAAAGTACTTGATAAAAAAAATTATAATAATAATTTTATACAACAAATATTCATAGAAAATAATTGCTTTGACATCAAAATTATCATATGTTTCTATGCATAAGATGCATTTAAAATATCTCTATGCAGTTTTCTTATCATCTAAATAAATACCAAAATCGTGTGCTAAACTCTATGATCCCTTACAGACAAAAATTTTTTTTGGAATTTATTTTGGCTCGAAATTTTTTGTTCTCCTGATAACTTAACAAATGATATTGCAGTAGTAGTGATTAATGATTTAATCATCATTAATATGGAGTTCACACTAGCGACTTTAAACAAGTTGTTTAACAAAACACCAGTAACAGAATAAAAACGTAATGGATACAGAACAAAGACTTTTTTAAACATCTCACTTTTAAACACTTCAAAACAGCAAGTGTGAACGCCGTATAAGTGTGTTTTTTTGCACGCTCGGTTTAAGATTAAACGAACAAAAATGGATTAGTGAAATCCACATAAAAGAATGATTGAAAATAAGATTGCTGACTAGGGTGGCTCGTTTTTGGGCTTTTCTCTCTGATCAAATTCTAATACCCGCCAAAAGTGTCGGTCGCCTAAGGGTAACTCACATGCAAAATAACACTCCGATCGGAGTTTATCTTCTGTCTCCACTTTGAGCCTCAAAATTGGGTTTTTGCAAAAAAGGACTTTAAAAAAAAAAAAAATTAAGTTTTTTTATTAAAATAATTAAAATTTTTTTTTTGTATATTTGATCGTAAATACTTAAATATGAAATTTAAAGATTTTACGGTGTCATTAACCCGTTCAAAATTGATACCAAAGAATGGCATGATTTTGGGGGCGTTCTCAAAACACCTTTTTTCAAAATTTGAAAATTTTATTACAAAAAAAATAAATAAATTTAAATATCCCATTTTTATACCCTCCACTCTAGTGATAGAGGGTATATATAAGTTTGTCATTCCGTTTGTAACACCTCGAAATATTGGTCTAGGACCCCATAAAGTATATATATTCATGATCCTCGATCGATTTTAAGTCGATCTAGCGATGTCCGTCCGTCCGTCCGTCCGTCTGTCTGTCTGTCTGTCTGTCTGTCTGTCTGTCTGTCTGTCTGTCTGTCTGTCTGTCTGTCTGTCTGTCTGTCTGTCTGTCTGTCTGTCTGTCTGTCTGTCTGTCTGTCTGTCTGTCTGTCTGTCTGTCTGTCTGTCTGTCTGTCTGTCTGTCTGTCTGTCTGTCTGTCTGTCTGTCTGTCTGTCTGTCTGTCTGTCTGTCTGTCTGTCTGTCTGTCTGTCTGTCTGTCTGTCTGTCTGTCTGTCTGTCTGTCTGTCTGTCTGTCTGTCTGTCTGTCTGTCTGTCTGTCTGTCTGTCTGTCTGTCTGTCTGTCTGTCTGTCTGTCTGTCTGTCTGTCTGTCTGTCTGTCTGTCTGTCTGTCTGTCTGTCTGTCTGTCTGTCTGTCTGTCTGTCTGTCTGTCTGTCTGTCTGTCTGTCTGTCTGTCTGTCTGTCTGTCTGTCTGTCTGTCTGTCTGTCTGTCTGTCTGTCTGTCTGTCTGTCTGTCTGTCTGTCTGTCTGTCTGTCTGTCTGTCTGTCTGTCTGTCTGTCTGTCTGTCTGTCTGTCTGTCTGTCTGTCTGTCTGTCTGTCTGTCTGTCTGTCTGTCTGTCTGTCTGTCTGTCTGTCTGTCTGTCTGTCTGTCTGTCTGTCTGTCTGTCTGTCTGTCTGTCTGTCTGTCTGTCTGTCTGTCTGTCTGTCTGTCTGTCTGTCTGTCTGTCTGTCTGTCTGTCTGTCTGTCTGTCTGTCTGTCTGTCTGTCTGTCTGTCTGTCTGTCTGTCTGTCTGTCTGTCTGTCTGTCTGTCTGTCTGTCTGTCTGTCTGTCTGTCTGTCTGTCTGTCTGTCTGTCTGTCTGTCTGTCTGTCTGTCTGTCTGTCTGTCTGTCTGTCTGTCTGTCTGTCTGTCTGTCTGTCTGTCTGTCTGTCTGTCTGTCTGTCTGTCTGTCTGTCTGTCTGTCTGTCTGTCTGTCTGTCTGTCTGTCTGTCTGTCTGTCTGTCTGTCTGTCTGTCTGTCTGTCTGTCTGTCTGTCTGTCTGTCTGTCTGTCTGTCTGTCTGTCTGTCTGTCTGTCTGTCTGTCTGTCTGTCTGTCTGTCTGTCTGTCTGTCTGTCTGTCTGTCTGTCTGTCTGTCTGTCTGTCTGTCTGTCTGTCTGTCTGTCTGTCTGTCTGTCTGTCTGTCTGTCTGTCTGTCTGTCTGTCTGTCTGTCTGTCTGTCTGTCTGTCTGTCTGTCTGTCTGTCTGTCTGTCTGTCTGTCTGTCTGTCTGTCTGTCTGTCTGTCTGTCTGTCTGTCTGTCTGTCTGTCTGTCTGTCTGTCTGTCTGTCTGTCTGTCTGTCTGTCTGTCTGTCTGTCTGTCTGTCTGTCTGTCTGTCTGTCTGTCTGTCTGTCTGTCTGTCTGTCTGTCTGTCTGTCTGTCTGTCTGTCTGTCTGTCTGTCTGTCTGTCTGTCTGTCTGTCTGTCTGTCTGTCTGTCTGTCTGTCTGTCTGTCTGTCTGTCTGTCTGTCTGTCTGTCTGTCTGTCTGTCTGTCCGTCCGTAGAAAACACGCTAACTTTTTAAAGACTTTACAGAGGCTACTGAAGTTTGGCATATATGTTTGCCATTTACCTGGTCAGGTTGGTATTGCAATCCAGCCAAATCGGTCCAGTGGTTCAAAAGTTATGAACAAAAGAGTAAATTTCGGCAAGGGTATTTCGCGAATTTACGAGATAAAAAACACGATAACTTTCGAAAGACAATAATGAGAATACTGAAGCTTGGCACGAATCTTTGCCGTTCCCCGGGTCTGTTTGGTTTTAAATTTCAGCTCAATCGGTCCAGTGGTTCAAAAGTTATAAGCAAAACCTTGAATTTCAGATTAGTTTCATCTAAAATTCCACGTGTTTTAACAAGTTTTAAAAGCATTGGTGGTAACCAAACAATGCTTTTCAAACTTGTTTAATTTTAAAGCATGCTTTTTAAACTTGTTTAGTTTTAAAAGCATTGGTAACTTAAAAATTACACTCGAAAAAAATTTTACACTCAAAAAAAATTTTACACTCAAAAAAATTTTACACTCAAAAAAAAATTTACACAAAAAAAAATTTTTTTTTTTACAAAAATGACAATATTTTGTGTAAGAAATATTTTTACAGTAAAAAAAAACATTGCACTCGAAAAAAATTTTACACTCAAAAAAAAATTAGTAATTTTTCTTTTTTTAAAAAAAAATGACAAAAAAGAGTTACTCAAAATAAAATATTTCTAATCAAAATTGTTAAGTTTTTCACGTTAAAAAATGTACTACCCTTTAAAAAAAATGCATTGTGGAGGGTATTCATAGATTCGGCAAAGTCGAATTTAACTTTTCTACTTGTTTTTACTGAATTCATTAAGAACACCTTGGAGAAGAAAAATGTGAAATATGGCGGATATCCGTCGCGCCACTTTTTGGGAATCGCGGGGGGAAGTTAGCGGATTTCAAGGAAATGTTGGTTTTATCAATAATTTGGATTAATAAAATCTTATAAATTTCATTTTTGGGCAAATTTACTGTTTTTTGGTGTCGTGGCATTCTATTAGATAACTTTAAGTCTGTCATGAAATCTTACCGATCTAGGACGTCTTTAACCCACATTGGCTGGGGTTAAAATTGACCCCCTCAGGAAATTTGAAGTTTAGAGCTTAAATTTTGTGCTATTAACAAGTATAAAACGGCTTTTGTGTTTTTTACCCTAACTATTATTTCGTATTAATATACAGTCAAACTCGGTTATAACGAACTCGGTTATAACGAATTCTAGGTTATAACGAACTAATTCTAAATTCCCGACGTTTTATCATCAATTTTCACACAAAATGCTTCTTTTATAACGAACTCGGTTATAACGAATCCTCGGTTAAAACGAACTGCTTTTTATGGTCCCACGAACACAATTTCATGTATATTAACCTTTTTATAACGAACTCCCATAAATATTTTTCAATATGTGGCAATAATGTTTATCAAGACAACAAAAGGTTGGCATTTTTTGGTTTATATTATAATTTTGATAAAATTTATTTAAATTTTGAATGATTTCTTTTCAATAAAAAGTTCATTTACGAAAAAACATCAAATAAAACAAAATTGGATATATTTTTTTAGAAATAAAGCTAGGTTGATAAAAAATATACCCCGCTTATAGCGAACTTCGCTTATAACGAATTAATTTTACTGGTCCCACGGAGTTCGTTATAACCGGGTTCGACTGTATTATCTTTAAAAAAATCGTTAACCCTTCTTGGTAGGGGGTCAAAAATGACCCATTCAATAAAAAGTATATAATAATATAATAATGATTTGATCCAATGATCAGTTTGTATTTATCCAATTTAATTACAAATCATTTTTAATAATTTAAACCTAAACGAGAACTGGTAACAATGACCGTCGTCTCGTTGTAGCGAAATCGACCAAGGGTTTTGTGGGAATCGAACCCACGACCCCCTGTTTCATATGCTAGCACGCTACCAACTAACCTACAGGGCCCCCAAGTATATATTTTTTATAGAAAATTAATTTGTGGCAGTCTATTAGATAACTTTAAATCAGCCCTAAAATTTCCCCTATTTAAGATATCTTTAACCCACATTGTCCAGGGGTCAAAAATGACCCCGGCAAAAACTTTTCGGCGTAGTGCTTGAATTTTTTGATATCAACAAACTAGTAAAAAACGAACCAGGATGTCTTAAATTTTTAGAAAAATAAATTTTTCTTTCACACCTTTCTCAATTCAAACCATATATAACATGATTAAAAAATTATAATACATAATTATAATTAGAGCCTGAGCTCAACTGTCTTTACAGAAAAACAAAAATTTTAAAATAACGACTTTAAGTCGGCCTAAGTGGCAATATAGTATCTTTGGAAAATGGCAACACCTAACATTTGTGTCTACAAAATATAGACCATGTTCTGGCAAGGTTGCAAAATAAGTACTTAGATCAGAGTTGATGAAGGAGAGGAGGACGAATGATGATTACTAAAAAATTGAATTTATTCACCATAATGCAATTTCACCTTCTTCTGTACGAAAAAACAACAGCAACAGCCACACAAGAATTGAAAAACCATGATTTAGTTGATACTTGCTTATCAGCCAACTTAGCGTATCGGTCTAGAGTGATCGTACCTAAGAGGCAGTTAATAGCAAAAACATTACAGATCATGGGTTCAATCCCTGGCGGCTGCGATCTGTTAATAATTTTCACATATAGAATGAAATTGACTATTAATTGAATAAATTTGATATTAAAAGTTTTTCTGATGATTATAATAACTGGATTATATGAAACTAGTAAAAAACGAACCAGGATGTCTTAAATTTTTAGAAAAATAAATTTTTCTTTCTCACCTTTCTCAATTCAAACCATATATAACATGATTAAAAAATTATAATACATAATTATATTAGAGCCTGAGCTCAACTGTCTTAACAGAAAAACAAAAATTTGTATTTTTTATTGAATGTGTCATTTTTGACCCCCTACCAAGAAGGGTTAACGATTTTTTTAAAGATAATATATTAATACGAAATAATAGTTGGGATAAAAAACACAAAAGCCGTTTTATACTTGTTTATAGCACAAAATTTAAGCTGTAAACTTCAAATTTCCTGCGGGGGTCATTTTTGATCCCCAGCGAATGTGGGTTAAAGACGTCCTAGATCGGTAAGATTTCATGACAGACTTAAAGTATCTAATAGAATGCCACGACACCAAAAAAACAGTTAATTTAGGGGACCGACACTTTTGGCGGGTATTAGAATTTGATCAGAGAGAAAAAGCCCAAAAACTAGCCACCCTATTGCTGACTAAGAGTAGAATTTGTAGATTTGTTTTATTTAATCAGCTTCTACCGGTCCAATGGTGCGTCCGAGAGTGGTCATTAGTGAGACCGACCCCCATTTTTTTACCCTACAACAGTTTTTTAAAATATACCTACGCCCTATCTCCACTCCCTAAGTAGGCTCCCATACAAAATTACATTTTTATAAAATTTGCTCCAACTGTTATATGTATGGGAGCCTACTTAGGGAGTGGAGATAGGGCGTAGGTTTGTTTTAAGAAAATGTTTTAGGGTAAAAATAAATGGGGGTCGGTCTCACTAATGACCCCTCTCGGACGCACCATTGGACCGGTAGAAGCTAATTAAATAAAGCAAATTTACAAAAATAAAAATAATTGTATGGGGACCGCCTTAACAGTTAAAGATAGAGGGTAAGTGTGTTCAGAGAAAATGTTTGGACTAAAAAAATATTGTGGGTCGGTCATACATTTTGTTGCTCTTAGGGCACTATTAGGGCAGATAGAGCGGTTGGAACAAATTTTAAAAAATAGTACACTCAAAAAAATAAAACTGTAAAGTTAGCAAAAAATTTAGTTAAATTTAACTAAAAAAACACCTGATTTTGAACCTACTAAATTTCTTGTTAATTTAACTAAAAATATTTAGTTAACTTTTCGTAGAATGAATGTAGCAAAAAAAACGTAACTAACTAAAAATTCAGCTGAAAATTTCGTAACATTTTTATGTACGGTGGCTCGCAGCTTATTTCGTGTGAAAGATATAAGTTAGAAATCCATTCAAGACAAAGCTAACCAAAATAGACCTAATTATTATCAAATAAGTATTTTTGTAAAAAGTCCCTAGTATATAATTAATCAAGCTTTAATTAAAGCTTGATGGCTTTCAGATTGTGTAAATATTAAATGTGCTAGGAGGGTCGAAATGGAAATTGAAATTATTGAAAGACCTTTTTTAGAAAATTTCTTAAAAATATTTCTGGATCGATTTTATCCAAGCTCAAACATTAAAAATTTAAAAAATAGTTCAATAGTTAATATTCATTTATTAAATAATTTTCCCAAAGACCCAAACAAAACCCAAAATTTTTAAAACACAGTAGAAGAAGTTCGAATTTTTTGACCTCCAATTCTTTTGACCACCAATTTTTGGTAAACAAAGAAAAGATTTAATTGTTTAATAATCTTAGTACACCTAAGTGTATAGTAATGAGATATGAAAATAATTGAACATTTCCTTTGTTTACAAAAAATTGGTGATCAAAAGAATTGGAGGTCAAAAAAATCGGATTTCTTCGACTGCATTTTAAAAATTTTTGATTTTTGTTTGGGTCATTGGAAAAATTACTTGATAAATGAATATATATTATTGGACTATTCTTTAAATTTTTAATGTTTGATCTTAGGAAAATCGTCCTAAAACTATTTTTAAGAAATTTTCTAAAAAACGTCTTTCAATAATTTCAATTTCCATTTCGACCCTCGTAGCACGTTTAGTATTTACTCAATCTGGACGCCATTAAGCTTCAATTAAAGCTCGATAAATTACCTACACAGTACTTTTAACAAAATTACTAGTTTGATAATAATTAGGTGTATAATTGTTATCTTTGTCTTAAATGGATTGCTAACTGATATCTAACACACGAAATAAGCTGCGAGTCACTGTATGTATGTATTAACAAAAACATTAGTTAAATTCAGATAAACATTTTGTAAAAAAATTGTAAGTTTGTTAAATATTGATTTTATACACTAACACTTCACATATTTTTTTCTTTTTTTTCACAGCATTAAGTTTAGCTTAAGTAGAACTTATGAGATTTGCATAGGAGGCTACACAAGAAATTTCTAACATTTTTTCACTCGACAAATATGTTACGAGAAATCAGTAAATTAATTAAAAAAATTCGTAAACACAGTTTTAAAGTCACCAAAAAAAATAATAGTATTTTCGTAAATTGAACTTAACTAAAAAAAGTAGTTAAAACGCTGATTTTAACTAAAAATTTGCTAAAAAGCCAGTAAACTCGAGTCAACAAAAAAAATATTGTTAACTTTACAGTTTTATTTTTTTGAGTGTAATAATCGTTATCACACGATCCTCCTGAGCAAAAAAATTGTAGAATCGATAGATGTTTTACACAAAAAAATTTAAAAAAAATCGAAGAGTACAAACATTTTCACAAAAGAGATTTAAATTTTAAAACTTAAAAATCGCATAGTAGAGTGCTTTTAAGAATTTTTTGGGATTTTTTTTTTAAAGTACGTAAAAAAACAAAAATTAAAAAAAAAAAAAATTCAAATTTGGACCATTTCTCAGATTCTGAGACATTTTTCCTATAGAAAAAGTTTCAGATTCTGAGAAAATTTTTTAATAGAAAGTCTCAGATTCTGAGAATTTATTTCTATTGATAAAGTCTAAGATTCTGAGGAATTTTTTTTTATAAAAAAATGTTCCAGAGTTTGAGACATATTTTTTATAGAAAAAGTCTAAAAATCTGAGACATATTTTCTATTTTTAAAAGAAAGAATCTGAGACATTTTTTCTATAGAAAAAATCTAAAAATCTGCGACATTTTCTTTATAAAAAACTATCAGATTCTCAGACATTTTTTTTATAGAAAAAGTCTCAGATTCTGGGACATTTTTTCTTTAGAAATGGTCTCAGAATCCGAAACATTTTTCCTACAGAAAAAGACTCAAATTCTGAGACATTTTTTTATAGAAAAAGTCTCAGATTCTGTGAAATTTTTTCTATAAAAAAAAGTCTCAGATTCTGAGATCTTTTTTAACAGAAAAAGTTTCAGGTTCTGAAAAAGTCTTAGATTCTGAGACATTTTTTCTATAGAAGAAGTCTTAGATTCTGAGACATTTTTTCTACAGAAAAAGTCTCAGATTCTGAGACATTTTTTTCATAGAAAAAGTCTCAGATTCTGATTCTGGAGGGTATAAAAGATTCGATACAGCTAAATTTAAATTGATTTTACAAATTTACGACATTGGATTTATCTTTTGCTTACACTCAGAAAATTATGTAAGTTACTACATGTGAGTTATTTGTATATTTTACAGTAGTTAGTTGTTTTCAACTACAAAGTCAGTTGTTTTTGTATGAAAAATATCAAACAACTATTTCTGTTAGTTATTTTAAGTCGTTTTTTGAACAACTAACAAAAAAGTACTATGATGTAGTAACAGTTATTTATAGTAGTTAATTTTATTTTTTTTATCTCTGAAAAATTTTCAAAGTTTTTTTTCCAAAAAATAAAAATTTTCGTTTTTTTTTTATTTTTTACAACTTTTATAAAAAAAAATTTAAAAAAAATTTAGTCTTCAATTTTTTTTAAAAAATGTTGTGAAAAATAAAAATTATACTCACAAAATTTTCTGTTCCAAATAATCGGTTCCGGAACGCATTAAACTACCCTGCAACCGGGTAGTTTGATGCGTTCAATGATTTTTGTTTGAAATTGTCCCGAAAGCAATCGTTTTTTTAGAGCAAGTAGTTTTTTTGAAAAATAATTTTACATAGGAAATTTTGTTGTGATTAAAGAATGTATTCAAGAATCTATTGAACCAGGAATTTGTTCCAAAAAATTTTCCTGGGTATATTGGCCGCTGTTCCAAAAAAAGTAATTCACATAAAAAATGTGAAAATGAAAATATCCGAATTTTTGTGGTGTTCTAGATTTCACATCCGAATTTCTTTTCCGTTTTGTTTCACATAATTAAAATTTGGTGAAAGTAAAACGAATGGATTTTTTTTTTCTTATAATTTTTATACCCTACACCACACTGTGGTACAGGGTATAATTTAAATTTAAATTATTCGATTTCAACTTTAAATGAAAACGTGATCAACAAAACACTAAACTTGATTTCATGTGATTCGGAAATTTTCATGTGAATTGAAAAGTTGTGAAAGACAGAACAGAGGCCATTTATTTTTTTATTTTTACTACATTTTAGTTGTTTTAACTACAAATGTAAGTAGTTTTTACTACATAAGTCAGTTGTTTTTTGTCAGTTAAAATAACTAACATTGTTAGTTGATTTAACTGAAAAAGTAGTTGACCCCAAAATAACTTACAAAGTAGTTATTTTAACTGACATTTTCAGTTGACTTTACTAACATAATTTTTTGAGTGTAGGGATGTATTGAAAATCTCGATGTGGTGCTTTTTAGTTACCATTTTGTACACATTGGTTAAAAAAAGCAACTACTTAAGTTTTCACTTAGATTAAAGAGTTGAGGTCTATGTAAATCAAAAACTTTTACAAAATAAAAATGTTAAACATTCAAATTATACACTCAGAAAATTATGTAAGTTACTACATGTTAGTTGTTTGTATATTTTACAGTAGTTATTTGTTTTTAACTACTCAGTCAGTTAATTTTGTATGAAAAATGTCAAACAACTATTTCTGTTAGTTATTTTAAGTCGTTTTTTGAATAACTAACAAAAAAGTACTGTAATGTAGTAGTAGTTATTTAAAGTAGTTAATTTTATTTTTTTTTATCTCTGAAAAATTTTCAAAGTTTTTTTTTACAACTTAAAAAAAAAAAAAACTATATATTTTACAGTAGTTAGTTGTTTTTAACTACTCAGTCAGTTATTTTTGTATGAAAAATGTCAAAAAACTATTTCTGTTAGTTATTTTAAGTCGTTTTTTGAATAACTAACAAAAAAGTACTGTAATGTAGTAGCAGTTATTTAAAGTAGTTAATTTTATTTTTTTTTATCTCTGAAAAATTTTCAAAGTTTTTTTTTACAACTTAAAAAAAAAAAAACTTGGAAAAAATTTGGTCTTCATTTTTTTTTTTTCTGAAAATTTTCTTCAAAAAAAAAATATAGTAGTATATTGTTTATTTTATTTTTACTACATATTAGTTGTTTTGATTACAAATGTTAGTAATTTTTACTACATAAATTTTTTGTCAGTTAAAATAACTAACATTGTTAGTTGATTTAACTGAAAAAGTAGTTGACCCCAAAACAACTTACAAAGTAGTTATTTTAACTGACATTTTCAGTTGATTTTACTAACATAATTTTTGGAGTGTAATCTATAGTGTAGTGTTTTATGTAAACCACAGACCATATAGACATGCAACACGAGTGCTAATTTTGGTACTTTCAATATGGACGCATACAAAATACTACTAAATTAGCTTCTCTGCCTAGAATACGTGTGTCTGTACGTGTGAGCTTTTACATCTGTATTTTCGTTGTTTGTTTATGTTTTGTATGAAACGTCAAAAGTTACATGCGCGTGCTGCCACTAATACATACACATGTGTGAAACTCTTTCGTTTCACCCCAATGATGTAAACACAAAGTTGTGCCAACACAATATTTTTAGTAAAACAGTTTTACATTATACAATGTTGTATTTTTGGATAGCCCTATATTGTACCAACACAAAATTTTTGGTACGGTTGGCAATTTCTGGCTGGGAACTCTATTACTTGTTTTTTTATCTTTTACTTGTGAGCTATTTTCTGCAAATCAATCTTTATTATACTTTTTTTGTGTCTTATTAAAAATATATTTTTGTGTTGAACAGTGTAAGACCCATAAGATTGGTCACCAAAAACAGTTCAAATGAATTCCCCTACAAATTTATTATCACTTATGTTAAATAACAGAGCACATGTGTTTTATATTATTAACAAAAGTACGAAACTTATAGTGAGCGCGTTTCTTTTAAAACATATGTGAGATATCAAACAGAGAGGGTCCATGTGTTAAAATATTTGTATTATATATATGGGGCATTCCATGCCACAGCGGACATTTTTTTTAGATTTTCCTAATATTTTTACTAAAAAAATAACCTTTGAAAACTTCTTCCTGGAAAATTTCTGTAATTTTCAGATTTTTTTTTTTGATGACCCGTTCAAAAGATATCGAATTTAAAAAAAATCGCTGCTTGTTCTTTTACTCATAACTTCTTCAAAAATTATATAAATTCATAAAAAAAAATATCTAACAAATTGTTTTTAAACCAAAGAGCACAAACTCCTTCAAAAATTAGTAAAGAAACATGCTTCGAGTTTTTGAAAACTAGATATCTTTTAAACGGTTCATCAAAAAATCTGAAAATTTACCAAGAAGGAGTTTTTAAATGTTCACTAAAACTGTAAAAATATTAAGAAAATCTAAAAAAAAAATTAAAGTGTTCGATTTGGCATGGAATGCCCCATATATAGCAGCGTATCAGTTAAAGAAATTTCCTACTCATTAGTCTCGCTGTACTACGGGTACACTTAAAAAATTGCTGATATTTTGATTTTTATCGTTGTTTATACTAGAGATGGGCGAGTGTGGGAATTTTGACTAACGCTCACGGATTAAAAAAGAAACTATTCACACACGATTACTAACGAACATTTTATTACTGCTCACGTTTACCTACTCATGTGTAAGTAACACTATGCAACAAATTTGCTATCTAAGCTAGAAGCTATTCATTTGCAATATCTAGAAAACTCTTTTACTTTTGACATTTTATACTACATTTTCGGATTCAGAGTGAGATTTTACATGCACAGAAAAAAATAAATAAAATATTTGAGTAAATTTTTAATACTATTGAGTAAAAAATTACTCAATTTTGCACCAGTAAACAATTTAATAGTATTGAGTAAATTTTTAATAAAAATTTATTAAATGTTTGAAAAAAAATTTGAGTAAATTTTTAATTGACACAATTAAAAATGTACACAAAATTTATCTATTTATTTTGAGCAAAATGTTAATTTACTTACGTTCTTCCACACCGAAATAAATCCATGCCACATTTTACGAAATAAAATTTCGTACTTGTTTCGTAAAAGTTACGAAAATTTTGTTTATATTGAGAACAAAATAAGAGGCCTGACTTTCGTAAACTTACTAAACCTACGAAAATGTTTAATTTTCCAGCAGGAAAAGTGACCGGACATGTCACACAGCCCCAAATGACCCAAATGATCTAGGATTTAAACAAATTTTCAAAATATTTTTCGGAACTTTGAAATTTTTTTTTTTATTTTAAAATTTATTTTTCTAAAATTATTTTTAATGAATTTTTTTAATTCCAAAATCCGAAAAAAAAACTAAATGCCATGGTACAATGATTAAAGGCCAAAAAAGGTTTGTGTCCAGGATTTGAAAAATTTTCAAAAAATTTTTCGGGACTTGGAAATTTTCAAAATTTGTACAAAAATATTTTTTTTTAAAAGAAATTAAGAACTACTGTTTTCATTATCTTAAAACCAAAAATTTTAGTAACTTGGGATTGTAACTTAGATAATAATTCACCTCGTGGTGAATAAAAAATATTCACCACCTGGTGAATAAAACGTATAATAATTATTTTTCATAAACATTTTATTTTCCATTAACAATTTTTTTTAATCAATATTTTCTTTTTTTTAGGATGTTTATTCTGGCTCGAGGTCATTATTTTCTTTACTAATTAAAACCATGATATTCTCATAGCATAATTTTCAAGAAAATTATTTTTATACCCTCCACTCTAGTGATAGAGGGTATATATAAGTTTGTCATTCCGTTTGTAACACCTCGAAATATTGGTCTAGGACCCCATAAAGTATATATATTCATGATCCTCGATCGATTTTAAGACGATCTAGCGATGTCCGTCCGTCCGTCCGTCCGTCCGTCCGTCCGTCCGTCCGTCCGTCCGTCTGTCCGTCTGTCTGTCTGTCTGTCTGTCTGTTGAAAACACGCTAACTTTTGAAAGACTTTACGGAGGCTCCTGAAGTTTGGCATATATGTTGGACATTTACCTGGTCAGTTTGGTATTGCAATCCAGCGAAATCGGTCCAGTGGTTCAAAAGTTATAAGCAAGTGAGTGAATTTCGGCAAGGGATTTTCTGGAATTTACGAGATAAAACACACTGTAACTTTCGAACGGCAATTCTGAGGGTGCTGAAGTGTGGCATTTATATTTACCGTTCCTCTGGTCCAATTCGTTTTAAATTTCAGCCAAATCGGTCCGGCGGTTCAAAAGTTATTAGCAAAACCGTAAATTTCAGATTAGTTCACTTTAAATTCACGTGTTGAAAACCCGTTAAACATGTTTTAAAAACATTTGTAAGTCAGAAAAATATTTTAAAAGGTATTTTTGTCACACAAAAATATTTTTACACTAAACCAAAAAAAAAAAATACACTTAAAAAAAAGTCTACACTAAAAAAAATTTTTACACTCAAAAAAAAAATTGGTAAATTATTTTTTTTTTTTTTCAAAAATTAACAAATTAACAGAACAAAACAAAAAAAATACACTCAAAAAAAATTTTACACTCAAAAAAAAAAATTAGTATTTTTTTTTTTTCAAAAATTAATAAAAAAAGTTTTTTTACACAAAATAAAATATTTCTAACCAAAAAAAGTTTACACTTAAAAAAAAATTTTACACTCAAAAAAAAAAATTGGTAAATTATTTTTTTTTATTTTTCAAAAATTAACAAAAAAAGTTTTTTTACACTAAAACAAAAAAAAAAATACACTAAAAAAAAAAAATTAGTAATTTTTTTTTTTTTTTTCAAAAATTAATAAAAAAAAGTTTTTTTACAGAAAGTAAAATATTTCTAACCAAAAATGCTTTTTTTTCACGTTAGAAAATTTACTATCACTTAAAAAGGGCATTGTGGAGGGTATTCATAGATTCGGCCAAGTCGAATTTAACTTTTCTACTTGTTTTGTTTTAAATTTATTTATGTTGGTCATTTTTGCAAGACTTAATCGACACGTGTTTCGGAATTTGTCAAATTCCATTGTCAAGATTATTTAGCAAAAAATAGAAACGATTTACTACAAAGCAGCAAACGAGTCTAATGACAAATCGTTTGTGCACAAATATATGCATTTTTATTAAAATATGCAAAAATATGCAAAAACAAATCGATGCCATTTTAACGCAAATTTCTTGATTCGGAAAGATAATTTGTCGATATCGTTTTTAGACTATCGTCAAAAAACATGCATTTGCATGGAAATCTCATCCCTACTAATAAGGCAACGATTGTCAATAACCAACAAAAATTTTTAAAACAATTTTACATATGATAGTCCATTGGACTACAACAATATGTTAATTGTGTTGTTGTGAGTGTAATAATCCATATTAAGGTTATTCATCACTATGGCGTGCCAACCAATTTTATTAATCAATATTTTTTCATCAATATTTTTTTGATCAATATTTTTTTTCATTAATTTTTTTTTTGTCAATATTTTTTTCATCGATATTTTTTTTCATCAATATTTTTTTTTCATCAACATTTTGTTTTAATTAATAATTTTTATACCCTCCACTCTAGATAGAGGGTATACATAAGTTTGTCATTCCGTTTGTAACACCTCGAAATATTGGTCTAGGATCCCATAAAGTATATATATTCATGATCCTTGATCGATTTTAAGACGATCTAGCGATGTCCGTCCGTCCGTCCGTCTGTCTGTCTGTTGAAAACACGCTAACTTTTGAAAGACTTAAATGAGGCTCCTGAAGTATGGCATATAAGTTGGGCATTTACCTGGTCAGGTTGGTATTGCAATCCAGCAAAATCGGTCAAGTGGTTCAAAAGTTATGAGTAAAAGACTGAATTTCGGCAAGGGTTTTTCGTGAATTTTTGAGATAAAAACCACTATAACTTTCGAAAAGCAATTCTGAGGATGCTGAAGCTTGGCATATATATTTTGCGTTCCTCCAGACTCGTTCGTATTGAATTTCAGCCAAATCGGTCCAGTGGTTCAAAAGTTATTAGCAAAACCGTGAATTTCAGATTAGCTTTACCTAAAATTCACGTGTTGAAAACCCGTTAAACCTGTTTGAAAAACATTGGTAAGTCACAAAAATATTTTACAACGTATTTTTGTCACTCAAAAATATTTTTTTACCAAAACAAAAAAAAATACACTCGAAAAAAATTTTACACTCAAAAAAAATTTTACACTCAAAAAAAAATTTACACTCAAAAAAAAAAATTAGTAAATTATTTTTTTTTTTTTTTTCAAAAATTACTAAAAAAAAAAATTTTAAACAAAATAAACAATTTCTAATCAAAACTGTTATTTTTTTCACGTTAGAAAATTTATTATCACTTAAAATGGGCATTGTGGAGGGTATTCATAGATTCGGCCAAGTCGCATTTAACTTTTCTACTCGTTTTTCATCAACAATTTTTTTTTCATCAATATTTTTTTTTTCATCCAAAAAAAAAATATTGATTTAAAAATATCAATATTTTTTTTAATCAATATTTTTTTCATCAATATTTTTTTGTTATCAATATTTTTTTACGTCAACTTGTTTCGTCAATATTTTTTTTTAATCAATATTTTTTTCATCAATACTTTTTTTCATCAATTTTTTTTTTCATCATTATTTTTTTTCATAAACATTTTTTTTAATCAATATTTTTTTTGTTTTAATAATTTTTCTTTTTTTTTTCAATAATATTTTTTCTCATCCATATTTTTTTCATCAATATTTTTTTTCATCAATATTTTTTTCATCAATATTTTTTTTTTCGTCACAGTTTTTTTATCCATATATTTTTTTCGTCAACATAAAAAATTAATATAACAATATTTTTTTTTCATATTTTGTTCAATAAATTTTTTTTCATCACTTTTTTCATCAAATATTTTTTTTATCAATAATCTTTTTTCATTAAAACTTTTTTTAATTGACAAACAGATAGATGGATATCGCTAGAATGTCTTCGAAACCTTTACGGATCAATAATATATAAACATAATGGGGTCCTCGACCGATATTTCAATGCGTTTATGGAATGACAAATTTATATAGCGTTATTTTTTCCTAGAAAAAGTATGCTTTAGAAAGAAAACCTATTTATACAGCAAAACATTGTTATGATTCAATGGTTTGGGAAGGAGTACAAACTTCGCAGACATTTTTTACATATAAAAGCGTATAAAGGATTCGACACAGACGCATTTAACAGTCTCACTTGGTGTTTGTACTTTTGTTACACACATTAAACATTTATATGTCAAAAGAATTTCAGAGTTGGTAAAAAAAAATTGTTGATGAAAAAAAATTTAAAGAAACAAAAAATGTGAAATAAAAAAATTGATAAAAAAATTTTTGGATAAAAAAAGTTTTGATTTGCATTTAAAAGTCTCACTTGGTTTTTGTACTTTTGTTACACAAATTAAACATTTATATGTCAAAAGAATTTCAGAGTTGGTGAAAATAAAAAAATTGTAGAAACAAAAAATGTGAAAAAAAAAATTTTTGATAAAAATATTTTGGATCAAAAAAAGTTTAGGATGAAAAAAAAATTTGATGTAAAAAAATTTTTACTGAAAAGAAATCATGAAAAAAATTTATGAAGAAAAAAAAATTTATACAAAAAAAAATTTGATGAAAAAAAAATTATCAAATAATTTTTGGTGAAAATATTTTTTTTTGGATGATTGGAAGCGAAACATTTCGTTTATATAAGGCATGCTTTATTTTTTGTTGCATAGAGCACATAAAATTCGTGTCACGCGCACATCACTTATTTTATACATTTGCAAAGAATTGAGCATGTGTTAAACGAATATTGTGTTTAGAATTTGTTTTTATTCATTTAATTCTTTATAGTAACGTATGTGAGGGAGAACTTTTTTCATATTTTCCAAATTCAAATCAGTTCAGTTTGAAACTAAACGTGAAACACAACAGCACAGTAGTAGTAAAGAAAAAAATATTTTAAAAAAAATACAAAAATATATTTAAACTAAGAATTAATAATAAAAAAAAATATTAAGTGAATTAAAAAAAATAAAAATGCATAGTACATTATTGGATGAGGTTGGTATAAAAAAATTTAAATTATTTTTAAAAACTTCTTTTAATTATATTATAAAATTGTGTCTGGAAAGAAATAAAGTTATAAATAAAAAAAATGCAGAAGTTTCATAAAATTTTCAAACCTAGGGGGTAAAATTACAAATTTTGAAATTTGTTTACCCACGTAAATTTTCAATTGAATACTTTTTGTTTTTATTTATTTTTTTTTTTTATTTACTAAGCATTCTAAATTTAGTTCAACGACTAATTTGTCTTTTTTCGATTTATTTAAATTTTTTTTTTCTTATTACACCTTTTTTTAAATAAAAAGAAAATAAATTTCCGTAAATTTTTCCGTTTAAGTTTCCTCTTGTAGACAAAATCACAATAGTCATAATGTTTATTATTAGAGTTAGGAATCATCTTTAACTCATTATCATCACCATCACAATGAATGAATGGATGAATTTTATAAGACATAAATATGTACAATATTTCAATCAACACATCTTGTTGCATTCATTTAATTTTTTTTCTCTTTAAAAATGTGGAAAATGTTTATTGTTTGTCTTTTTGTGTAAAATTGAAAATTGTAAACATTTAACAAAGAAATTTTGTAAAATGGTTTTTAAGAAATTTTGAATGACTGTAATTGTTTATGAATGTTTTTTGTTTCATCACGTACTGATGTAAATATACTTTGTTAATTTATTGTTACATATTTTCTTTCATAGAAATAATTTTAATTAAATTTTTTGTTTAGATTTAAGTAATTAATTTACATACTCGGAAATAAGTACAATTTCTGGAAAAAGCTGTGATTGGAAATTATAAACTTAAAAGAAAAATTTTGAGCAAATTTTTCTGTTGGGTTTTTATATAAAAACAGAAATTTTTCTGTAATTTTACTGATTCTGTTTGCTGAGTTTTAAAATATTTTTAAGTACATTTCAGCAGATTACTTAGCTAAAGAAAAAAGCAAATTTTTCTATGATGTCAGGTTTTTGAGAAAATTTATGTCAAAGTTTCAAAAAACGTTTTTTGGAAATTTTTGAGACGGGTTGTGATAGATTGGAAATTTTGGTACCATTTTGTTAAGCTCCAAAATACCCTTTCATTGTATATACGTAGGTGTTTCATTCAAAAAATCACGGAATTATTGATCTGCCCTCGCATTAAAAAAAAACATTTAAAACATTATATTTTCGCCCCCTGTGATGGGTTTTTGGAACTTTGTTTTAATTTTTGATGTACACTCATTGCCAGAGAAGAAATATGATTGTGGCAACCATAATTTAAGAGCGTCCTATTATAATTGATAACTCGGCGTAACATCATTTTTGAATCGTTTTCTTTCAAATCTTCACCAAAGTTTGGCCTATTTTTGGCGGTTTTTTATTTTTAAAAAAATATGGACATGGTTGCCACAATCATATCTCTTTTCTGCGTGTAGAATTGACTGGTGAAATCTGATATTCAATATTTTTAGCCGTTTTTGCTCTGCAGATGCATTGAACCACCAAAAGGAGCGAAAATTTTTCCAAAAAAAATCCCACCATTGCACATAGGGGCAAAATGGTATGTTTTATGTAGTGTTTGGGGTCCGACCCGGGAATTCCCGGGAAAAGACTGACGGGAATTCCCGGGAATTTTTTTGATTTTTCCCGGGAAATCCGGGAATTTTATATAATAAACCATTCTACATAAAAAATGTTTATTTTAATTAAATTTTTAATATTTTTTTTACATACAGGTATAACTACATTTGCTATTTTTTGTATTTTTTCTATTTGGAAGAACAGTGCAAATATATATTCATAGGAAAACTGACCAAGTGTAAAAAGTATGGCAATATCATGAAAAAAATTAAAAAGTCAAAAAATATACGTCGGGTAATGATAATTTTGTTAAGACTGTCAAAAAATACAAAAATTTTGAACCTAGAATTTACATTTCCAAAACAAATATTAAAAATGCTGCCAACTATATTAGTTCTTGCACGAATAACGCAATTTTATTTTTTTTTGCGATTTTTAGCTATTTTTTGCGATTTTTTGGGGAAAAAAGCTGCAATATTTTTTTTTGTTTTTTTTTTAATGTATATCAGGATTTTTAACTTTTATTTTTTGACTTTTTATGTTTTAATTAATTCTTTATCTGTAATAAAACAGTTTTTAATAAAAAGTTGGTCAAATTTTAATGTTTTTATGATTTATATTAATAAAGAAAATTTTCCGGGATTCCCGGGAATCCCGGGAAATAAATTATTTTTTTCCCGTTTCCCGGGAAATTGAAAAGTCCGGGAATTCCCAAACACTAGTTTTATGGCATCAATAAAACCGCTGTTTTTTTTTAGTCGTTAATAGTGTTTGGGAATTCCCGGACTTTTCAATTTCCCGGGAAACGGGAAAAAAATAATTTATTTCCCGGGATTCCCGGGAATTTTCATTATTAATGTAAATCATAAAAAAAAACATTAAAATTTGATTATCTTTTTATTAAAAACAGTTTTATTATAGATAAACAATTAATTAAAACATAAAAAATCAAAACATAAAAGTTAAAAATTCCGAAATACAATAAAACAAACCAAAAAAAATATTGCAACTTTTTCCTTCACAAAAAATCGCAAAAAATAGCTAAAAATCGCAAAAAAAAATTAAAACTGCGTTATTCGAGAAAAAACTAATATAGTTGGCAGCACTTTTAATATTTATTCTGGAAATGTTAATTCTAGGTTCAAAATTTTTATATTTTTTTGACAGTCTTAGCAAAATTATCATTAACCGACGTATATTTTTTGACTTTTAAGTTTTTTCATGATATTAACATATTTTTTACACTTGGTCAGTTTTCCTATGAATATATATTTGCACTGTTCTTCCAAATAGAAAAAAATACAAAAAATATCAATTTAATTATACCTGTGTGTAAAGAAATGGTAAAAATTAAAGTAAAATAAACGTTTTTATGTAAAAAGGTTTATTTTACAAAATTCCCGGATTTCCCGGGAAAAATTTAAAAAATTCCCGGGAATTCCCGTCAGTGTTTTCCCGGGAATTCCCGGGAAATCCGACCCGGGAATTCCCGGACCCCAAACACTAGTCGTTATGCACACCGTTTTAAAGAGCGTAGTTTTCTGATTAAATTTATATAAAAAAATATGTAAGACTTTATTTGCAAAACTGCGAAAAAAATAGACGCAAAAACGAAAAAAAGAAATAGTTAGTTTGAAATATAAAATTTTGGAAATTTTCATGTTATTATGTGACCACGGCTATCGCTAAAATCAGTAAGTAATAGAATAATATACATATGAAGTATTCCACACCAAATGTTCCACCAAAAAAAAGTTATGTCGAATAAATTTGAAATAGAAAAATAACGATTATCAAGTCTTTTTGGGAAGTAATGGTGAAAATATATGATCATATATGAAGATATATGGATCATATATGGATTTATATAACCATATATTATCATATATGCCTCCATATATGTTCATATATGATCTGATCCGTAAATTGGCCCGATATGAGCTCATATCGGGCCAATTTACGGATCAGATCATATATAAACATATATGGAGGCATATATGATAATATATGGTTATATAAATCCATATATGATCCATATATCTTCATATATGATCATTAGAGTGTCCCTTATTTTGGAAATGTTGGAAATCTTGAGACGGTACCCGCTCATTTTTTTCCTTTTGACTTAAAAATAACTCAGGAAAAATTTTACGCCCCTAGGACCACGCCTTCCCTACGCGACGGGGCCTTAAAGAGCGGGGCCTTAAAAATCATTTTTCCATACAAACCAAAAAAATTTTTTTTTGATTTTTAATTTTTTTGTTATTATTTATTATATTACTTGGTTTGCTTATTCACGACAAAAAATTTGATTTTGGTGGGATAAGTCTTTCAGCGCTAAAAAATTTTTCGCAAAAAAAAATTTGAGCCGCCCGGGTCCTACAGTAAAAAATTTTTAAAAAATATTTTTTTTTTAGTTTTGACCAGCAACGATTTTAGCTGCTATGTTGCTTTAAATGATATATATTCATAAAAAAATATTTTTTGTATCTGTGACATCTGTATCGTGTTCTAAAAAAGGGTAAAAAATGCATTGTTGATTTTTTTCGATACACGATCAAGATGTCACAAATATGAATAATATTTTTTTTGGAATATATATCATTAAAAACAACATAACAACTAAAACCGTTGCTTTTCAAAACTAAAAAAAAAATATTTTTTAAAAAATTTTTACCGTAGGATCCCTACGGCTCAAAATTTTTTTTTCGAAAAAGATAAAGATGTCACAGATATGAATAATTTTTTTTTTGGAATATATATCATTAAAAGAAACATAGCAGCTAAAACCGTTGCTGGTCAAAACTAAAAAAAAATATTTTTTAAAAATTTTTTACTGTAGGACCCCGGCGGCTCAAATTTTTTTTTTGCGAAAAATTTTTTAGCGCTGAAAGACTTATCCCACCAAAATCAAATTTTTTGTCGTGAATAAGCAAACCAAGTAATATTATAATTAATAACAAAAAAATTAAAAATCAAAAAAAAAATTTTTTGGTTTGTATGGAAAAATGATTTTTAATGCCCCGCTCTTTAAGGCCCCGTCGCGTAGGGAAGGCGTGGTCCTAGGGGCGTAAAATTTTTCCTGAGTTATTTTTAAGTCAAAAGGAAAAAAATGAGGGGGTACCGTCTCAAGATTTCCAACATTTCCAAAATAAGGGACACTCTAATGATCATATATATTTAATTTTTACCTGGGGAGTCTTTCATTTGTTTTTGCCTTCAAAATATTTTGAGTGTCGTTATTTGAAAAATGGCGGTGTTTTCCCACGTTCTAGAAATTTTTCAAAAAGATCTTAAAATTTCTTATCCTTAACCCTTTCAAAGAGCTTGACACAATCTTTCATTCAAAATTAATTTGAGCTAAATCCGATAATTTTGATCGATGGCGCCCTGCACAGAATAAAATATTGAGGAAACAGATTTGAGTAATCACTTGTTTAAATTTAAAAACAAAAATTGAGTAATTTTTTAATTGACGCAATTAAAAATTTTAAAAACAATTTAAGTAAATAATTTAATAAAAATTTAATATTTTTTTTTTAATTTTTTTTAACTCTCATGTTTGAATTCTCATTTAGTTTATAGTTTTTTTGTGTATGTATATGAAAGTTTGTAATCGTCTTTAAAAAAATTTTCTATGTTTTTTAGACATAAATATGTTTGGTAAAAAACAAGCTTTTTGTTTTTTTTTTTGTAAAAAAAAATTAAAACTTTTCTAAACTTAAAAAAAAAAAAAATTGAGTAAATTTTTAATTGTGTCAATAAAAAATTAATTGTGTCAATTAAAAATTTACTCAAATTTTTCAAACATTTAATAAATTTTTATTAAACATTTACTCAATACTATTAGATCGTTTACTGGTGCAAAATTGAGTAATTTTTTACTCAATAGTATTAAAAATTTACTCAAATATTTTTTTTATTTTTTTCTGTGTGGGTTTCTGTGCCCGAACGGCGATTTCATACAAAATCTGAATTTTCTTTTTTAGAAAAATTATTACAACTCTGTAACAAAACAATTAGATATTGTTGAAAAATTAATACATATCAAATTCTAGTTTTTACATAGAATTTTCGAATAAAAATATATTTTATGTTGAAATGTTCAAAAATCAGTACAATCAGTACATATTTCAAAAAATCAGTACAAATCAGTAAAACGTTTTTTGATCAGTACACGTGATCAAAAATCAGTACATGTACTGATCAAATCAGTACGAATGGTCAGCCTAGGTATATATAAGTTTGTCATTCCGTTTGTAACTCATCGACATATCGGTCTGGGACCCCATAAAGTATATATATTTATGATGCCCGATCGATTTTAAGACATTCTAGCGATGTCTGTCTGGTGATCACCACCAAAATACTACACGGTTATGACTGAAACTTAACATATTCATTGGAAGTTCTCCCAAAAAGTTTGGTATTACATTTGAGCGATATCGGTTCAGTGGTTCAAAAGTTATGAATAAAAATGCAAGGACACCTCAAAAATTTTAGTACATTCAACATAACCTAAAAATACAAAATGCTTTAAATGCTTTAAAAAAGAAAAAAAATCGCGTTTTTTTTAATAAAATTTTTTTTTGCGGAAATTTTTTTTCAAAAGTAATTTCCTTTAAAAAAAAAATTTTGCAATAATCTTTTTGAAATTGTGGATGGTATCACTACATTCGGCAAGGCCGAATTTTGTTTTTTACTTGTTTTTTTTTTCATATTTTGTCAGTGTTGCCATTTTGACGCTTTTTTGTTGCTTTTTTTGTCTTTTTACACGGAGTTTTTTTGGAATAACCTTTTTTTAAAAAACGGGTATTTATTTCTATTTTTTCGTGACGCTTTTGGCGCTTTTTATTAAAACTTTGTGATTTTGTTACCATATCTTTTTGTTTATTATTTTTATGGTAAGGTCTTTCAGCAAATATTTACTGAAGTTTTTGTAGCAAAACTATAATTTTTGTACGTTTTTCTGGACTGTTTTATTTTAAAACAATTCTGAAATTTTCTGGAATAATAATGAACTGCCTTCAAGTATTTACAGTCAAATTTCTATTAATTACATTAATTACAAAAGTTTATAGTCTAAAGTTTGAAAAGGAAAAAGTTTGATATGGAAAATTAAAAAAATGGAAAAATTAGGTAAGATCCTCCTCTTTTATTTGCCATCTACATCCTAGGACAAGTACAAATATTAAAAAAAATATTTTATAAAATTTAATCCTCTAAAACTTTAAAATCCTTTTAAAAGGAAACAGGACCACGAAAAGAAAAACTGTAAATGCAGTTTTACTACTTTTAGTCTCTAGTTTCAAACGTATGTTATCCAGTTCGTGTTTAACGACTTTTTCCTTTTTGTCGGACGGTGTTATTTTTACTACACTGGAAAGTTTTGTTTACCTAATTTTTGTATTGAAAGTTTCCAGCAGTAGCAATTTTTAAATTATTAAAACAACCGTTATAAAAATTCAATTAAAATATTAACTGATTTTCAAAATCAGCATTTCCGCTTCCTTAATAAAAAATCTGTTGACATTTGGCGTAATTTTAATTTGTTTATGTTGACCAACGTCACGTCGGCATAGAATACAAATTTGCCATACTTTAACAAAAAAAAAAAACATTATCGGGCTATTTATAATTCAAAACACTTTCGACAAAGTGCTAGTGAAGTACAAAATCATTAAATTTTTCAAATACATACAACAATATTCAAATTATAATAAATTTATTTTCATGAAAGCGAAATTAGTATATATTTACATTAGAGTGCGACGACATTTATTAAAATCCTATTGCCGATTTTTTATGACGATAAAAATTCAAATATATTTGAAAAAATTACTTTTTTGCAACACCACCATACAAGTGGCCAAAATGTTTTTGTGTATACATTTTTCAAATATAAAGCTTCCGAGATATTAAAAAAAGGGTTAGAAGAAATTTGTGTCAAATTATTTATTTGGCAGTCATATGACAGCGTCCCCTATTAGAAAATGACTACGAAAATTTTTTTAACGCATCATAGGGCTAAGTTTTTTTTTTTTAATTCTCAAAATTTCTTAATCCACAACAACATAAGCTACAGGCCTATTTACACCTGAGGTGAAATCTGGATCGAACAAGATTTTGATATATGTTTCTTTATTTAACACACAACCGTATGATCAAAATCTTGTTCGAACGAGATTTCACCTCAGGGTGAATTAAGTATAAGTGATAAAAAAAATTTTTAAATCTTAAAACTGTTTTAAAATGTGTGAGTGTTCAACTTGACCCGATTTTAAAACGACTTTTTTCCAAAATTACGCCCCACTCTAATACACATGTATAGTTTAAAAACAAACAAAACATAATTTCACACAGCACTCAAGCTTGTTTAAATTGTCAAATTCGACAAGATTGTATATTCGAGGGAAATTCATCACAAAAAAATGTCTAGAGAAATAATAATGGCTATAACAAGCCAAATACACCTGCAAATTAAATGCCAATCTTTTAAAGATCACCAAATGACCATAAAATTTAAATTAAGAAAAAAATTTAATTGCATCATTTAGAAAATTTTCTAGAGAAATTGTTACAGGTGAGAGATAAAACATCAGTTCTGTTTTTAATTTCATTAAAATATGTATTCAATTTCACTTTCGTTTTTAAAAATTTAATTTTTTTTTGATTTCATTAAAATATTATTCACTTTTACGTTGTTAAATGTTATAATTTTGATAATGAGAATTATTTCAAAACAGAGATTTTCAAACAATAAATACACGCAAAAAAAACTTGTGTCGGAGTGAGCAAAAATCTGGCATAATTTTACCAAAAATATGCTAAAACTACAACCGACGAAGTAGTTTTCGCAATTTAGCCAAAACGCTTATGTAAAAAATTTTGAAGAAAATGCTAATGCTATTTAAGTAAAAACTTGGTAAAATATGCCAAAAGAGATATGGTGAAATATACCAAAATTATTAGAAAAGATGACTAAAAATAATGCTAAAAATTACTACATTTATGCTAAAATAAATTTTCAATAAATTTTTGTAAAAATTTGTATATTTATTGAATTTAAAATTTTCACAGAATAAATCCATATTAATATAATAAATGTTGTGTAGGATTTAATTTATCACCGACCAACTGACCCTTTTTGTACAATTTTCTCGAGTGACTGCTGCCTACGCTTCTTCTTGAAGTAAAGGATCCGCTATAGCTTCACGAATTTATTTAAAAGCATCCTGTAAAAATAGAAAATTATTACAAAACATAAATTTTTAATTTAAAAAATTGGTAAACCCCATTGGTCTCTTGGTAAGGTGGAACACTTACTTTGTCATTCCTCGTCAAAACAGGTCTGGTCTCCCTTGGCTTTGGGTTTTTAGGTTTTAATTTTATAACTAAAGGCACGATTGGTGTCCACGCTCTTTATTGTAGTGAAGGATTCCCATCAGGGATGTTAAAGTTGGTACAATTGTACTTTTTTTGGTACATTTTGACCTTTAAAAGTACCGTGGTACTACCGCGACTGATTTGGTACAATTTTAAAATTTCCAATTTCTTTCTTTATAACTCATCGAAAAATCGGTGAAAGACCCCAGCATTTTTCTTTAATTTTAAGAAAATGCTCACAAGGTTACTAAAGCTAGACCGATTTACACCATTAATGAGACTATTTTTTAGTTTTTAACTCTTGTTTTAAAACATTTTAAAGCAGATTTCTAATTAAATTTTTCTAAATTTTTTTTTAAATTTCAAGAAAAATTTGTTGATCACGAACTGAATAATATACGTTTGAAACTAATGATTAAATGTAGTGAAACTGCATTAACAGTTTTTCATTTCGTGACCCTGTTTTCTTTTAAAAGGACTTCAAAGTTTTAGAAGATAAAATTTTATAAAATATTTTTTTTAATATTTGTACTTGTCCTTGGATGCCACTATTGATAGCAAATGAAAGAGTAGGATCTCCCCTAATATTTGTCAATTTTACATATCAGGAAAAAGTGTTAGTAACGTCCTTTTAAAAATGTATCCTTGAATATCATTCAAAATTTTCAACAAAATATTTTGATTAAGTTTTCAAATGACGTTATTCACATCCTTTTATCCTTATATGGCAAACTAGAAAAATGGAAAAATTAGGGGAGATCCTCCTCTTTCATTTGCCATCACCAGTGTCATTCACGGACAAGTTCAAATATTTCAAAAATATTTTACAAAATGTATCCTTAAAAACTTTAAAATCCTTTTAAAAGGAATCAGGATAACGAAATGAAAAAGTTTAAATGCAGTTTTATTCCATTTGATCTCTACTTGCAGACGTACATATATCATCCGGTTCATGTTTAATATTGGCTGTCGGACGGTGTAATTTATCAAAATTAGGCACTTTTCGAAAGAAGTATTAATTGCAGATTTTGAGAGCCTTTTTCTTTATACCAAATTCACCCATGAGGTGAAGTCTTGTTCGAACGAGATTTCGATCATACAGTTGTGTATAAAATGGTACAGGACAATAACGTCGAAATCTCATTTGAACGAGATTTCACCTGAGGTGTGATTAGGCCTTCAGAAGAATTCTCAAAATTCGATATGGGGGTCAATATAACAATTCGTTGTTTTCTGTGTAGATA
Source organism: Pegoplata infirma (assembly GCA_963921195.1). Taxonomy (NCBI): domain Eukaryota; kingdom Metazoa; phylum Arthropoda; class Insecta; order Diptera; family Anthomyiidae; genus Pegoplata; species Pegoplata infirma. The sequence goes on along the minus strand of OY992536.1, from coordinate 260,582,888 downwards.
AAGTATCGGACATGAGAAATTTTTCTGCAGAATAGATTTTAAGAAATTGTTCAAATCGTTCCTGATTTTTGTTTTTTAATTTTTTGCATTTCTGGAGGTATGCAAGATTCAGATTCTTTCATTTTAGTTTAGTTATTATAAACAAGTGAGAGTGTTAAATTCGGCCGTGCCGAATCTGTTATACCCTCCAACATGCAAATAAATACAAAAAAAAATTGCAGAGGCGTTTTATTTTTTTTTTGGGGGGGGGGGGTCGGTAGTGGTAATTGGGGGGGGGGCATTTCTTCTCGAATATGTATTTAAGAATTCATTCGTATACTTTTTGCTCTAAAAAAATACAAGTTTATTTAAAAAAAAAAATATTCCTCGTCCATAAAAGGGAGGGTGGGGGGCGGACCGAAAAAACGACATTTTTTAATTCTGTGGGTCCAAATGCAGGATTTTGAACTTCTTGTAGCATAAAAATGTTGCATTTGTTAAACAAAAACAAAGAAAATCATGTAAAAATATGGTATTTTGTCAGAGGTTGGTTTAGTTCCTCAAGGGGGAACTTTTTTCCCCCTGGACCGATTTTGCTCCTTTACGAACTTAACCTGCCTAGGAACATTAGACATATTCGTGCCCAATGTCGGGAGTCTAGCTCTTTTATTTTGGACTGCATCGTGTTAACTACAGACGGACAGACGGACGGACGGACGGACATCGCTAGAATGTCTTAGAATCGATCACTGATCATAAATATATATACTTTATGGGGTCCTAGACCGATATTTTGATGCGTTACACACGGAATGACAAAGTGAGTATACCCTCATACTGTAGTTGGAGGCTATAAAAATGGTACCGTGAGGGCCCAAAAAGTACAATTTTTTTTGAAAGTTGGTACAAAATTGAAAACCCCATTTAACATCCCTGATTCCCATAGCTTCAAACATTTATTTAGCAGTACCCTGTAAAAATAGAAAATTATTACCAAACACTAATTTTTAACTAAAAATCTTTTAAATTTAATATTATTGGTGTCTTCGGAATGCGGGTATACTCACTTTATCATTCGATTTGTTATTCATCGAAACATACGTCTGGGACTCCATTGGTTTTTCTTAATGAATGGTGTTTTAAGTTATGACAGCAAAATTAACTTTAGCTTTTTTTATCTTACATTTATTTATCTTTTAAAAAACTAATTATTTATATTTATTTATTAATTTATTTAAATTTTATTTATTAATTTCCTTTTTACGTTTTATAACACAAAAAATAAACGACGCACGCACACAAAAATACAAAATGAATATGGCGGTCTGTATTTGTTTTTTTTTTTTTGTTGTTTTCTTTCGATAAATTTTTGTGCAAGTAATTTGCGTTATTGTGCAAGCTACTTGGTTATTTTACATAAAAAATTAATTATGTTACTTTAACATCGACAAGCATAATTTTAGAAAAAATTTGTTAAAAAAATTTTTTTGGTATGAAAAAAGTTTTACCAAGTAGGTTTGCTCAATCTTACACAGATTTTTTTTTTGCGTGTACGCTAAACTTTTTTAGTGTAACGCATTTAAATGAAATATTTTCATGTAAAAGTGAAAATATTTCATTAAAATCACGAATGACAGATATAAAGGATGAGGAAGAACGACAGAAATTGGTGTGTACTAAAACAAGTAAAAAAGTTTAATTCGGCCTTGCCGAATGTAGTGATACCCTCCACAACTTCAAAAAGATTATTGCAAAAAACTTTATTTAAAAGGCAATTACTTTTGAAAAAATTTTGAAAAAAAAATTTCCGCGAAAAAAAATTTAGTAAAAAAAAATCCGCGTTTTTTTTCTTTTTTTTGTCAAAAAATATGTTCGTACTTGTTTAAATACCATTTGGTGTTCAATTATGTTCACATATGTCAACCAGAAGCCGAATTAAAGCATTTTGTATTTTTAGGTTATGTTGAATGTACTGAAATTTTTGAGGTGTGCTTACATTTTCGTTCATAACTTTTGAACCGCTAAACCGATATCGCTCAAATGCAATACCAAACTTCTCGGGAGAACTTCCTATAAATATGTTAAGTTTCAGTCATCTCTGTGCAATATTTTGTCCGTGACAGCATTTTCCACAGACAGACAGACAGACGGACAGACGGACATCGGTAGAATGTCTTAAAATCAATCAGGCATCATGAATATATTTATTGGGTCCCAGATCGATATTTCGATGAGTTACAAATGGAATGACAAACTTATATATACCCTCTATCACTTAGTGGAGGGTATAAAAATAAAATGTCGAACCAAAAAGGAATTGTGAAAATTTTCAATTTAATTTTTTTTTTTTTATTTTGTTTAAAATATTAGAAAATTGTGTTATGTTATGAATTTTTTTTTGACAATTATTAATCTTTAATCTTTAAAAATTAAGGAATTGTTTATGCTAAAAGTGTGCGAAATTCGATTTGACATGGAATGCCTCATATACATTTTATTTTTAATTGTTTATTTGACTTTTATTTGTTTTGCTCGGTAGTACAGTGACCCGTTTATTTTTTATAATTTACACAACTATTTTATAATACCAATTTCGGTGCGTTTGATTGTATCTACTATAATCTACATACTTAAAAAGCATTCACTACTGATAACTTGTTAAAAACTAGTATAAAAACAATTTTTTTTATAATAACTTATTTAAACTTTATACATAATAAACTAATATAATCAGAGTCTTAATGAATGAATGAATTCAATAAATTAAAATATTTTTTAATTAAAAAAAAAAAAAAAATTTTTATTCGACCATTAAAATATTATATGTTGAGTAGGTTTATTTTAGCTCGAGGTCATTATTTTCTTTACTAATAAAAACTATGATATTCTCAGTCTTGGCAAAGGAATCTGATAAATTCCTAAACACGTGTCGACTAACAATAAGTCTTGCAAAAATTACTAGCATAAATAAAATTTAAAGCAGAAAAATAGTTTTCTTGAAAATTATTCTATATGAATATCATAGTTTTAATTAGTAAGGTAAAAAATGTCCTCGAGCTTAAATAAACCTTATCAAAATATATTTTATAGTAATAATCGTTACTACCATAATAAAAAAAATTGTAAAATTCTATTGCGTAGGGATAAATTTGTAAAAATGTATTGCGAAGGGATAAATTTTCTCCAAAACATTGTTGTAAAAATAATCTGAGTTAATAGTTTAAAATAACGAATTCTTTTAAGACTCTGTTTATACAATAGTTGCAATTTTATTACTTATTTTTAATTTATAACGAAACCTGTAGACATTGCGTCCGTATATATTTTATGTACATTAATTGTATTTTTAATAAAACTGAGGGTGTACAAAGATCGAGGCCAATAAAACACCTTTATTTGAAAACCATCTATTAAAATTATTGCATAAAATGTTTAGTAAACTTTTAATACAAAATAAATTGTATTTTTATAAAATAAATTGTGCATTAAAAGTTTATGAGAAATATTTAATAATAAGGTTGGGTATATTTTTAGCAAAAATTTTTTCGTTCTCAAATATTGTGGGTAAAAAGTTTTTAATTAATTTGTTTGATTGCCCGTGTAAAAATGATTAGATATAATTGGATCTAAAAAGATGTGATTATATCTCGTTATATATGAAGTTAGATGCAATTATATCTAACTAGATATGATATATCTATCACTATATATAACGATATCTTGTATTATATATGCCCAGGCAGAAACTGCCAACCGTTCCAAAGAAAAAGGCTCGGCAAAGCACTTAATTTTTTGTGTAGAAGGTAGTATGAATTCGAAAAAGTGCTTTCCAAGCGCTTTGCCAATGTTTTTCTATTTAAATCCGTTCAAAATATAATTTTTTTATTAAAATTTATTAATTTTCATAACAATTGGAATGTTTTTTATTTCCCTGCAGGATTAGTGGCCGGTCCTTGATAGTTCTCATGATATGTCACTTATACATAATGACCCACATATTACAAACTTGACACAAAAAACACCTGTTTCTTTCGTGAGGAAGTGTCTTAAACTTCGGATATAAAATGTCACTGGACCTATCCCTTTGGAACACAACCCGTTTCGGTTCAATACACCACTTTTTTTTCGGGACTTTTCCAAAATTTTTCCTAAAAGCATTTTTAATATTTTTTTTATTCCAAAACGCAAAGAAAACGGAAAACAAAATTTTCCAGGAAAATATTTCAAAGTTTGTCGAAATTTTTTTTTATCCTAATAAATTAGTCAATCAATTTTTTACCTTATTTAATAAATTTCTTTATTCAAATAAACACACAAAAAATTTATGTCTTATGGACTTATACAATTTAGATACGTCCCATTTTTTTGTTCTAAAAGTGCTATAATAGTACCATATTTTTAGTTTTTAAAGCGCTTTCAAAGCGCTCTAAAATAGCAACGGCATACCGTTTACCGTGGTTATCATTTTGGACGCTGGGAGAGTACTAAACTGTGATGCTTTCCCAGCACTCAAGCGACCATAAAAAGTACTTTGCCAGCGCTCTCCCGTTCGTATTTTTCTGCCTGGGTGGTTACATTATGAGTAATATTCTATTATATCTGAGAGATATAATCAGATCTGCATCTAAATTTATTACAACTTTTTACGAACATTATTTTGTTCGTTGGTGTAATGAACATCCCTAATATAATAAAAATTGCTTTTTATTTAAGCGTCGAACCTGAATCAAATTACGTCGCGTAAGGCGTAACGCCCAATAATTTTTCGTTTCTAATATTTAAATGTGAGTTACCTAAATCAAACGGACGTAAAAATTTAAAATTTGATGTGTTTGTTTTTGTTTTTTTTTTACGTCTTGCGCTACGCATTTGATTCTGGTTCGACCCTAAAATTTTTTCAATTATCAAAATTTTCCGTTTTGTTTACTTTTATTATTTTTTCTGTTTACAATCAGTTTTGTTTCAAAACTAAATTTAATTTACTATTTGAATTTGAAATTTATTTCTAAAAAAAAAACAGAAATAATATTATCATAAAATCATTTATTGTCGTTAACTTATCCAATTTTTTAGAACAAAAACTTGGTTAACATACGCAAAAGCACTTGGGGGGTTGTGTTTAACACAAAAACTTGGATAATAAACGCAAGTGTTTTTTGCGTGTATTTTATAAATTTTTTAGATTGGATCAAATTACATTCTATCTAATATTTTGTGAGGATGTTTATTCTGGCTCGAGGTCATTATTTTCTTTACTAATTAAAACCATGATATTCTCATAGCATAATTTTCAAGAAAATTATTTTTTTTTGTTTTAAATTTATTTATGTTGGTCATTTTTGCAAGACTTAATCGACACGTGTTTCGGAATTTGTCAAGATTCCATTGTCAAGATTATTTAGCAAAAATAGAAACGATATACTACAAAGTAGCAAACGAGTCTAATGACAAATCGTTTGTGCACAAACTAAAGCATTAATACATATTCGACTCTATCCACAATGTGAATTAGAAAGACGAAGAAATTGTACTATACCAGTAAGTAACGATTGTCAATAACCAACAAAAATATTTAAAACATTTTACATACGATAGTCCATTGGACTACAACAATATGTTTTTTGTTGTTGTGAATGAAATTATACCATTATTAGGGCTATTCATCACTATGGCGTGTCAACCATTATGTTCAAATTCTGATTAATTTTTATTAATAAATAAAAATTGTTTTATTCGACCTTTAAAATATTATATTTTGTGAGGATGTTTATTCTGGCTCGAGGTCATTATTTTCTTTACTAATTAAAACCATGATATTCTCATAGCATAATTTTCAAGAAAATTATTTTTTTTTGTTTTAAATTTATTTATGTTGGTCATTTTTGCAAGACTTAATCGACACGTGTTTCGGAATTTGTCAATAAACATCCTCACAAAATATAATATTTTAAAGGTCGAATAAAACAATTTTTATTTATTAATAAAAATTAATCAGAATTTGAACATAATGGTTGGCACGCCATAGTGATGAATAGCCCTAATAATGGTATAATTTCATTCACAACAACAAAAAACATATTGTTGTAGTCCAATGGACTATCGTATGTAAAATGTTTTAAATATTTTTGTTGGTTATTGACAATCGTTACTTACTGGTATAGTACAATTTCTTCGTCTTTCTAATTCACATTGTGGATAGAGTCGAATATGTATTAATGCTTTAGTTTGTGCACAAACGATTTGTCATTAGACTCGTTTGCTACTTTGTAGTATATCGTTTCTATTTTTGCTAAATAATCTTGACAATGGAATCTTGACAAATTCCGAAACACGTGTCGATTAAGTCTTGCAAAAATGACCAACATAAATAAATTTAAAACAAAAAAAATAATTTTCTTGAAAATTATGCTATGAGAATATCATGGTTTTAATTAGTAAAGAAAATAATGACCTCGAGCCAGAATAAACATCCTCACAAAATATAATATTTTAAAGGTCGAATAAAACAATTTTTATTTATTAATAAAAATTAATCAGAAATTCATTCTATCTAATTGTATCAGTTCTGATCTGATAAGATATATTTAAGTAGATCCGAGATTTGTCCCCATTTCTCGGATCTAGCATATCAAATTATATCTGATATTACACAGTAAAAAGTTTTGGGTTAATTTTAATTCCTAGCTGGTGTGTATATATAACAATGCCAAAAATAATTTAATTAATTCCATAAAAAGTTTACTTTTAAAGAGATAAAAAGAGAGTGAGAGAATGGATTTTAAATTTATTTTTGGGTGTTATAATAAAACTAAAATATGGAAATAGTTTTACACCCAAACAGGTGTTTATTTGAACAAGGCAGGACTTAAATTTCTCCAAAAATAAATAAAACAAATGTAAGGTTATGTTTTTTAATATTTTTGTGTATTGAATACAAATACAGACCAAATACATGAATAAAGTTAACATCCAGAGGACTGTTGATTTGTCACACAAACTCACAAGGGAAGTATCTCAACCCTTATGAACCGATTTGCCTGAAACTTAAAATATATATCAAAGAGACAATTCTAAGGTTGGGGTGTTTCGGCTTATCGGCCATATCGGGGATTTAGGGGTTCAAAACATGGGTCAAAAAATGGCGAAAAAATCTTTTTTTGGGTTTTTCAGCCATTTCTTTTTAAGAAACTACATGATGTTTTCATATGGGAAGAAAGGGTTTTTTAATTCCTATCTAATGGTGGTATAACCTTGTAAAAATTCGGCTTCTTTAAATATTTTTTTCAGGAAAATGTGAAAATTTTGGGGGGTACTTATGTGAAGACATGGACCTACGATATCCATATGGATAAGAAATAATCTTTATTAAATTTAAGTCGACCCGTATTTTTGCCCTAGATGATATTCCTGTTAGTTCGGAAGTTATCAAAATTTTCCCGAAGGTCCGCATGGTTTCATAAGGGGACAACACCTACCTTAAAATCGTCTCTTTAATATATATTTTAAGTTTCAGGTAAATCGGTTTATAAGGGTTGAGATACTTCCCTTGTCAGCACAACTCTGCATAAAATAAACTGCTACTGCTTCTATATTAAGAAATTATTGCTGGGGGTAGGATCACGACGGTGATCTAAAAATTCCATCTCTCTGCCTTCTGCTTCAAGATTCAGCTGGCCTAAAAGTAAAGTTAACCAAAAATCAATTAAAATGATTGATAAACGTTTGTAGTCAATACTTACTTGATATTTATATTTCGGTCGGAGTAAAATCTTCACTTTCTGGATCACAAATTTTGACAATATAAAGATTTTACTTTTGTGTACATTGCTAACCTCTTTTCTCACTTTCATTAAATGAATAAGCATTTTTTGTTCACTCAATATGACAGCTGTTTTCAATTCCTTGTTAAGTGTTTATCTTAAACTTGATGAAATACAATTTTTTGATGACGTTTGACGTTTATTTTTTATAATTTTTCAAGAGAGAAATTTAATTATTTTTTGGCATCAAAATAAAACTTAAAAAAATGACATAAAGATAATCAAATTTTTAATCCCTATGTGGTTTAGCATATAACCCATTTCGGATTTAACTTTGAGTTTAATTCCAAAGTAGTTTAAAATGTGCTCCGCTAGGTTTTAAATATAACCCAAAACTTTTTACTGTGGATATGGCGATTTCTCGCCAAACGTGGCGATTTTGAAATCTTTTTGGCGACGAGTTTTTCGATTTGGCGACGTGGCGATTTTTTTGGCGATTTACAAAATGATTGGCGATTTCTTTGGTGATTTTGTCAAATTATTTCCTGAATATTTTCAAATTATTAGTAGAGCCATTATTTCAAATTATCAAATTTTATTTACTTTTTCTGCGCTTAGACAGTTAAAACTTTTTTTAACATTTTCGACATACTTTCTACAAATCTGCTCGTCTAAGTGGCTCTTTATGAATTAAAACAAAACAAAAAACCTTTGGGAAATTTGTCCAGTGTCCAGGAGAGTCAAAAACTATAATACGCGAATCACAAAAAAATTAATTACTTTTTTTTCTCAAATTTTACACTGTTGTAAACTTTTGTTGAGTAAAAATAGCGATAAAAAAATTAAGAAATATTCAAGACCGATTATCTTAGATCAATTGGGGTCTTTGCATTAGTGCAGAAAACAAGCATAAATGTATTTTGAGTGAAATTTATTGCCTATAGACAGATTTTAGAAGTAATTAGCAAAATTTTTAAATGGATTTTTAAATACAAAAACTAAAAAAATTTACTTTTGGCGATTTTTATGTATTTTTCTGGGATTTTGGCGAATTTTGAGTATTATTATTTTCTAGCCATTATAAAGAAAACAAAATATATTTTTTTAAATCAAAATAATTATTTTTTTTAACAAAAACTGAAAAAAATTTGAGTTTTGGCGATTTCTGGCGATTTTTGACATCCGATTTGGCGATGAGCTTAAAAAAAATCTGACAACCCTGGTACACAGAAATAAAACAGTAAAACAGAAAAAAATATTTGAGTAAATTTTTAATACTACACGCAAAAAAAAAATCTGTGTAAGATTGAGCAAACCTACTTGGTAAAACTTTTTTCATACCAAAAAAATTTTTTTAACAAATTTTTTCTAAAATTATGCTTGTCGATGTTAAAGTAACATAATTAATTTTTTATGTAAAATAACCAAGTAGCTTGCACAATAACGCAAATTACTTGCACAAAAATTTATCGAAAGAAAACAACAAAAAAAAAAAAACAAATACAGACCGCCATATTCATTTTGTATTTTTGTGTGCGTGCGTCGTTTATTTTTTGTGTTATAAAACGTAAAAAGGAAATTAATAAATAAAATTTAAATAAATTAATAAATAAATATAAATAATTAGTTTTTTAAAAGATAAATAAATGTAAGATAAAAAAAGCTAAAGTTAATTTTGCTGTCATAACTTAAAACACCATTCATTAAGAAAAACCAATGGAGTCCCAGACGTATGTTTCGATGAATAACAAATCGAATGATAAAGTGAGTATACCCGCATTCCGAAGACACCAATAATATTAAATTTAAAAGATTTTTAGTTAAAAATTAGTGTTTGGTAATAATTTTCTATTTTTACAGGGTACTGCTAAATAAATGTTTGAAGCTATGGGAATCCTTCACTACAATAAAGAGCGTGGACACCAATCGTGCCTTTAGTTATAAAATTAAAACCTAAAAACCCAAAGCCAAGGGAGACCAGACCTGTTTTGACGAGGAATGACAAAGTAAGTGTTCCACCTTACCAAGAGACCAATGGGGTTTACCAATTTTTTAAATTAAAAATTTATGTTTTGTAATAATTTTCTATTTTTACAGGATGCTTTTAAATAAATTCGTGAAGCTATAGCGGATCCTTTACTTCAAGAAGAAGCGTAGGCAGCAGTCACTCGAGAAAATTGTACAAAAAGGGTCAGTTGGTCGGTGATAAATTAAATCCTACACAACATTTATTATATTAATATGGATTTATTCTGTGAAAATTTTAAATTCAACAAATATACAAATTTTTACAAAAATTTATTGAAAATTTATTTTAGCATAAATGTAGTAATTTTTAGCATTATTTTTAGTCATCTTTTCTAATAATTTTGGTATATTTCACCATATCTCTTTTGGCATATTTTACCAAGTTTTTACTTAAATAGCATTAGCATTTTCTTCAAAATTTTTTACATAAGCGTTTTGGCTAAATTGCGAAAACTACTTCGTCGGTTGTAGTTTTAGCATATTTTTGGTAAAATTATGCCAGATTTTTGCTCACTCCGACACAAGTTTTTTTTGCGTGTACTATTGAGTTAAAAATTACTCAATTTTGCACCAGTAAACGATTTAATAGTATTAAGTAAATTTTGAATAAAAATTTATTAAATATTTGAAAAATTTACTCAAAATTTATCTCCCAGCAAGCAAGCAGACTCATTTTAGACTCCAAAATAGGCTCCAAAAATATAATCAAAATTTCAAATTTTTGTATGAAAGTGGTTCATCCAAAAGAGCCTACTTTTTTGACTCCAATATGCCTCCATAAAAAGAGCGTAAAAAGGGAAATTTCCCGCATAAAGGTAGAAACAGAACAAGCACGGCACGGGGGACGGTTGCCGTTGCCGGAGAATATATGCCCAAAACAATGACGGGGGACGGCGACGGCAAAAAATGTCATTTGTTTGTTCAGTGGTGCCAACTTTTAAAAAAATTAGAGTAATTTTACGGAAAAAAATCGCTTATCACATAGTCAATGTGATTAAGTTGGCACTACTGTACGTTTGTTACACCATCGTGAATGAAAAAATTAAAAATTGTTGTGAAAATGCGGCAACCCTGGAGTGTGAGAGGGAGGGAGATTGAGAGAATCAGGAGAACAAATAAAATAAGTTTTAATTTTTTGCCGTGCCGGTCACGGTTTTTAACTGTCAAATCGTATGGAAAAAGTCGTGCCGGGCTTGTTCTGTTCCTACCTTAAATTGGAGCCCTTTTGGAGTCTTTAAAGAGTCTAATGAGAGAGCGTTCAATTTGTGCTCCTTTTTTGGATAATTTTTGGAGCCAATATAAAAAATCTATAAAAGTATACAATTTTTGCATCTGGAATTAGTTTATTTGAACTTTAACAAGAGATACATAAGTACAATATTTACATAAAGGCATTCATAAAACTATTAATTACATTGCAATACAAATACGTAACAAAAAAAAAACACATTTTACATAAAAAATCACTATACTATAAATCATTGATGTTCTGCACGGTTTCTTCCTTCCATCTGGCTCCGTTGCAGCTGTGTATGATGTTCTCTGCACATGCTCAATTCCGAATATTTCATATACATATATATCATTGCTTGATTATCTGCACATTTTCTTAATTTTTTGTTTGACCAGATTAATCGTAAAATGCATTTATAAAGATTTTTTTTTTTTTTCTATTTCACTCGCGAAAACCATTAAAGTTGGTGATTTAAACAATTTACATACATACGTAAATATGTATTTGATTTTAGAAAATTGTGACTATTTAATAATTTGAGGACTGAAAAAAATTATTGGTTTCAAAAACATTTAATTTTTGGATTGCTCCAAAAACACTTAAATTTCCCAAATTTTTGGAGTCATTTTGGATACTACTTTTTTATAACACAATTTCCCTTACATTTTGGGGTCTTTTTGGAGTCATTTCAGATGGCTCTTTTTCACTCCAAAAAAAAGAGTATTTTATGACAAAACAAAACTTATGTTAAAAAAATTGTTTTATATTTGAATAATTTTTGACTCCAAAATATGTGGGCTCCAAAAATAATCAGTTTTTTGATTAATTTTTGAGTCATATATTTTGAGGGCTCTACATTTTGTCGACTGGGCTATTTATTTTTTTTAAAAGTTTAAAAAAGTTTTAAATTTTTTTACAAAAAAAAACAAAAAGCTTGTTTTTTCAAACTTTACCAAACATATTTTTGTCTAAAAAACATAGGAAAATTTTTTAAAGACGATTACAAACTTTCATATACATTCACAAAAAACTATAAACTAAACGACTATGAGAGTTAAAAAAACTATGAGAGTTAAAAAAAAAATTAAAAAAACTATTAAATTTTTATTAAATTATTTACTTAAATTGTTTTTAAAATTTTTAAGTAAATTTTAAATTGCGTCAATTAAAAAATTACTTAATTTCTGTTTTTAAATTTAAACAAGTGATTTCTCAAATTTGTTTCCTCCATATTTTTTTCTGTGTAACAAAAAATTATTTTTTTTTAAATACAGTAGAAAAAATTCGCATTTTTGACCTCGAATTCTTTTGACCACGAATTTTTTGTAAACAAAGAAAATATGCTATTGTTTATTAATATTAGTACACCTTAGTGTATGGTAATAAGTAGGGCAAGTACTTTCATGAAAATGCATATTTTTACTCAGCATTGTAAACATAACATAAATTAAATATCTTCCGAATCAATGAATTTGCAATAAAATGGCATTGATTTGTAGTTGCATATTTTTGCAAATTTTGGTACAAATGCATATTTTTGCATATTTTCATATGAATTAGACTTTTTTTTAAATTTCATCAATATTTTTTCAAAACATCCTTAGGAAAACTCAAAACCTATCCCCTATTTCTTATAGAAAAATGTATTTATTTATGGAAATCTTATTCTATGGATTCTGGAAGTATAATTTTTAGATTCTGAAATATTTTTCCTATTTAAAATGTTCCTATTCTGAGATATTTATGAATATCTCTTCACTAATCGTAAAGAAAAAAATGTGTTCGAATTTAAGATTTTTTACAGGAAAATTGCGTTCTTATTTTGATTACAGTAAGGGTGGGGTCTTTTGCCTTTAAGTTAATTTTTTGACTTGAAAATCGGAAAATTCCCAAAAAAGTAAAAAAAAAAGTATTTTAAAAATAAATTATGTTTTTTTAGAATAAAGAACACAAAGTATTGAAAAATAACCTGTTTTAGAAAAATATTGTATTTTATAATTTTTTTTTTTTTTTTATAAAATGTTTTACTTCAGAAATATTTAGTGACTCAAAGAAAAAACTTCTCAAGTAAAAATATTTTACTAATTAAAAATTGTTTCCACTCAATAAAACATTTTTAAGAATTGTCGATGGCCTTAAAGTATTTATCAAAGCCTAATTTATGTTGAAAAAATATTTTTTTTAGTAAAAACAATGATTTTTAGTTTCATATTTTTGAAGTTTTTAGTGCATATTTTGGATTTTTAGACGCATATTATAGGCACATATTTTCGTTTTTTAGATGCATGAAAGTACTTGCCCTAGTAATAAGATATTAAAATAATTTAAATTTGTCTTTGTTTACAAAAAATTGGTGGTCAAACGAATTTGAGGTCAAAAAATGCGGATTTCTACTATTGTACTTGAAAACAAATTTTTGATTACTGAATAAAACTATTGGACCATTTTTTAAATTTTTGATGTTTGAACTTAACCATTTTTTAAATTTTTGATGTTTGAACTTAAAAAAAAAAAATTCTGTAAAATTTCATTTTCATTTTCCAGATCGACCCTCGAAGCACATTTATTATTTACTCAATCAAAATTCAAGCTTCATAAATTGCCTAAATACTATTTTTTTAAATTATACTCCTTGTCTTATGGTATTGGGCTGGATAAGTTTGAACATGGGCAAAATCGGATCAGGGGAAAAAAGTTCCCCTTTTAAGAACTAAACCAACCTCTGAAAAAACGCCATTTTTTTATATGGTTTTTGCATTTTGCGTAGTAAACGAAACATCTTTATGTCAGAATAAGTTCAAAGTCTTGCAGTTGGATCTAGGAAGGTTGTCTCCAACATCCGAACACCCTCCCCCCTCCAAAAAAACGCCCCTGTTTTGTTTTTAACGTGTTGGAGTGTATAAAAGATTACGCACAGCCGAATTTAACACTCACACTTGTTTTAAATCTCTTTGGTTGACATTGTGGAGGATATTTGAAGATTGAAGCCAATAATTTGTTTTAAATTTTTAAACTGGTGGAAAATTAAGGAATGTTTTTTAATAAAAACTACAAATATTGAAATCAAAATACATTTTAAATTATTTCCTTTTTAGTAAAAAAAAGTTTTTACACAAATCCATATTTCGTTGTAAAATTGACATTTCATCATCATTATGAAAAATATTTTTTTTAATTGCGTATTTAGCCCATACAAAATAAAAAACATAAATTTGAAATTATAAATTTTCCACACATAAATTTGTAATGAACACAATGTAAATTACAATATAATAATGATTAGCATTACATGTTATCATCATTACAAAGGCAAGTGGGAAATGTCAATTTAAAAACACTCTCATGTATGGTGTAATAATACACAAGCCTGTCAGACTATGTACTTATATTAAATCATTTCAACTTATCATACAAATTAGTATTAAAATTGACACACGCCTGCAATTCAAATCAAACCTAATACCCTAGTTCTAATCAAATCAGCACTTAAAGCTTAATAATGATGATTACACCGTCCGACAGTCAATATAAAACATGAACCGGATGATGTATGTCTGAATGTAGAGATTAAATAAAGTAAAACAGTTTTTCATTTCGTGATCCTGGAGTTCAAAGTTTTAAAGGATAACATTTTGTAAAATATTTTTTAAATATTTGTACTTGTCCTACACTCAAAAAATTATGTTAGTAAAATCTACTGAAAATGTAAGTTAAAATAACTACTTTGTAAGTTGTTTTGGGGTCAACTACTTTTTCAGTTAAATCAACTAACAATGTTAGTTATTTTAACTGACAAAAAACAACTGACTTATGTAGTAAAAACTACTTACATTTGTAGTCAAAACGACTAAAATGTAGTAAAAATAAAATAATCAATATATAATTTTTTTTTTCAAAACATTTTTCAAAAAAAAAAAAAAAATTGAAGACCAAATTTTTTCCAAGTTTTTTTTTTTAAAAAAAAAGTTGTGAAAAATAAAAAAAAAAACATTTTTATTTTTTGCAAACAAACTTTGAAAATTTTTCAGAGATAAAAAAATAAAATTAACTACTTTAAATAACTGTTACTACATCACAGTACTTTTTGGTAAGTTGTTCAAAAAAACTACTTAAAATAACTAAAAGAAATAGTTGTTTGATATTTTTCATACAAAAACAACTGACTTTGTAGTTGAAAACAACTAACTACTGTAAAATATCCAAATAACTAACATGTAGTAACTTACATAATTTTCTGAGTGTAGAATGCAGATGGCAAATAAAAGAGGAGGATCTTACCTAATGTTTTCATTTATTTATTTTTCCATATCAAAAAAAAGGATGTGAATAATTCCCTTTCAATACTTTATCAAAATGTTTTATTAAAAATTTTAAATGATATAAAAGGATAAAGTTTTGAAAGGATGTTACTTACCCTCCTTTTTTCCTAAAATGTCAGATAATAAAATGGGAAAATTAGGGGAAATCCTTCTCTTTAATTTGCCATCAATAGTGGCATCCTAGGACAAGTATAAACAATATTTTACAAAATTTAATCCTCTAAAACTTCAAAGTCCTTTTGAAATGAAACAAGATCACGAAATGTAAAACTGTAAATCGAGGGCGAATATTCAAAACTTGCTATCTGCAATATTTTTGAAAGAGTGATTTCGATAGAAATGTGCTCACAGAATTAGCTCCAACCGCTCTAACTGCCCTAATAGTGCCCTTAGAGTAACAAAATGTATGACCGACCCACAATATTTTTTTAGTCCAAACATTTTCTCTAAACACACCTACCCTCTATCTTTAACTGTTAAGGCGGCCCCCTACAATTATTTTTATTTTTTGTAAATTTGTTTTATTTAATCAGCTTCTACCGGTCCAATGGTGCGTCCGAGAGGGGTCATTAGTGAGACCGACCCCCATTAATTTTTACCCTACAACATTTTTTTTTAAACATACCTACTTCCTACCTCCACTCCCTAAGTAGGGTCCCATACAAATAACAGTTGGAGCAAATTTTATAAAAATGTTATTTTGTATGGGAGCCTACTTAGGGAGTGGAGATAGGTCGTAGGTATATTTTAAAAAAATGTTGTGGGGTAAAAATAAATGGAGGTCGGTCTCACTAATGACCCCTCTCGGACTCACCATTGGATCGGTAGAAGCTGATTAAATAAAACAAATTTACAAAAAATAAAAAAGTTTTATGGGGGCCGCCTTAACAGTTAAAGATAGAGGGTAGGTGTGTTCAGAGAAAATGTTTGGACTAAAAAATATTGTGGGTCGGTCATACATTTTGTTGTTCTAAGGGCACTATTAGGGCAGTTAGAGCGGTTGGAGCAAATTTTAAAAAATGTCGTTTTGTGTGGGAGCCCCCTTAGAAATTGGAGATAGGGTATTAGATTGTTCCAAAGAAATGTTAAGACGTAAAAATTAATGGGGGTCGGTCTTATAAAGGACCCCTCTATGACGAACCATTGGAGCAGTAGAAATGATTTTAAGATTGGAAAATTACAATAAAATTTTTTCAAAAAATTTTAAAAAATAGTAATAATCGTTATCCTACACTCAAAAAAAAAATCTGTGCAAAAAAAGCATGTAAACCTACAAGAAAATTTGCTGATTTTGAACCCACAATTTTTTTGCTAAAGTTAGCTAAAATGTTTTGCCAAAAATTAGTTAACTAATTTTATTTTTTTTTTTGAACTTAGTTCATACACATCTGGGGACCCCATTGGGTTCGGACCCGATAGGTCCAGACCCCGATGGGCCTAGACCTAGTTGGGTTCCTTAAAAATCGTCATAGTTTTTAATCCAAAATTTGTGTCCGTTTCGCTCTACCTTGCTTAGTTTTTGAGATACGTGATTATAGGGGACCACTGGGGTCTTGAGAATTAAAAAACTCGATAACTTCAAAAATATAACTCGGAGAGCTTTTGAATATTTAGCGGTTTTGCTCTACGTGTTGAGAGCTACAAAAATGCTTTTGGACTTTTTGTTGTGTCGGCAATATTTACCGAGATATGAGCATTTTAAAATTTTCGGGAATGCTAACTTTTTTGGATCCAAAGTTAGGACCCATTAGGCTCCACACATGTGAAGAGGACCAGCGATACTATGGAGAGCCCGAGAACCAAAAATGGCCTCCATTTTGCTCTATCTGGCTTAGTTTCCGAGATAGCGCCATTTTAAGTTTTCTGAAAATAAAAAAAGATTTACCATTTATTTTTGCTAATATTAGCAAAAAATCTTGTAAAAATGTTGTCAACTCAATTTCAAATTTAGCAAAAGAAATTAGTTCAAAGTTTGTTTAAAATTGCTAATGTGCTAAATGAAGTTTACAAGAATTTTTTGCTAACATGCTAATCTCAACTAAAAATTTGCTAAAAGTTAGCTAACTAGCATTAGCAAAAAAAATTAGTAAATCTACTAACGTATTTTTTTGAGTGTACGATCCTTCTGGGCAAAAAATTTGTAGAATCGATAGATGTTTTACACAAAAAAATTTCAAAAAAATCGAAGAATACCAACATTTTCAAAAATGAGATTTAAATTTCAAAACTTAAAAATCGCATACTAGCTTTTAAGAATTTTTTGGGATTTTTATTTTAAAATTACGTAAAAAAACTAAAATTTTGAAAAAAAAAAATGGAAATTTGGACCACTATTGAAGAAGTTATGAGTAAAAGAAGATTGATTAAAGGAACAAACTACCAATTTTTAAAAATTCGATATCTTTTGAAAAAAATCTGAGAAAAAATCTGAAAATTTACCACGAAGGAGTTTTCGAAGGGTACTAAAAACTGTTAACAAGTTGGGAAAATCTAAAAAAAAAATTTTAAAGTGTCCTATTTGGCATGGAATGCCCTATATTCACCCTCGAAATGCAGTTCTACTACAGTTCGTTTTTAATGACTTTTTTGCTTTGTGTCGGACGGTGTTTTGAATGGGGATTGTGATAAGCTCAAACAAAAAAAGATTTAAAATCATCGCTTAGCATCAAACAAAAAAAAAATAGTAGTATATTAGGTGTGTTCCAGAACGTTACCGCGGGTGCCCAAACTACACAGAAAAAAATAACAAGGAACATTTTTTAATTAAAAGTTTTAATAGAATTCAAAATTTGATATAATTAAAATGTTTAATTGTTTTGTATGTAAACATCTCTGATTTTTTTGCATGCTTCTTCTTACACATGCAATACAAAACAGAAAAAGTGAAAATATATTTTTATAAAGATTAAATTAATGAAAATGCGTTTTTATCAAATTTATATCTGAATCGGTATTAATTTTGTTATTTAAAAAGAACGAGAACAATTGAAATTGAATAAATAAATGAAAAAAGTGAATATTAGTATAAAAATAAAACAAAGAAGCTCCACAAGAAGATCTTGGTAAACGGCAAACAACAACGGAGGAAAATGACACAAAAATCTAATCAAACACATTTTTAATGCTTTAAATATTTATTTATTATATTTAATAAGTTTTATTTTGTTAATAATAAACACATTTTTGTTTTTAATTCATATTTGTTTTTTTTTTAAGTGGGGGAAATTTTGTACTGATTTTGAGCAATAATTTTTATTAATTTGTTTAATACTATTAATTACTTTTTTAATTATTTTCAGTTTTAAATTTTTATTAAATTTTTTAATTACTATTATCATTTTTTTAATTAGAGCAAATCTAATTAACATTTCAATCGATATGAGCAATTTTTAATCAAAACTCATTTTTTATTTTTTTGTGTGTAGCCCGAAAAGCGTTCCCGTACGCAAAAATTGGGTAAATGAGAGAGTTTTTGAGAGAATAAATTTGTTTCTCATTTTACCGAACTTACCCGTACTATTTTTTCGTGTAAATTGGTAACAATCAGATGTTGTGAAAACAGCTGATTTTTGTTGTGAAAATAAATTAAAAATTTTCATAAAATAAAAAATAAAACAAAAGTAATGTTTAATTTTAAACAAAATAAAATCAACTTTTACAATTTGTTTCGCAATGTTTAACGTATTTTTTCTTACTAAAATATGGAAGCATTTCTATTTGTTTACATTTTTTAGTTTTCGGGCTTGAAATGTGGTTTTTTGCGTTCCCGTACTTTTGAGAATTTTTGGGGTATGCTGAGAGTTTTTTAGATTTTCTCTCAATTTACCGAACTTTACCCGGAAAGTTCTGGAACACACCTAATATATCATTTTAAACACAATTTTATAATTTTAATAAAAGTAAAAAACGCAATTAAGGGTCAATGAAATTATTTTTTATTAACATACATTTATTTTTTTAATCAATTTAGTTAAATGAAAATGGCTATATTGTCATTGAGGATTTTCTAACACCCTCAGAAGTTGATGAACTTTTCAAATCTGGTCGTGCTCTTTGCATGGAAGCTCCTCAAGCCAATCGGAAAATTTTCAATACCATAGAAAAAAAAGATGCTCAAAATAAAGAAACATATTTTATGGAATCTGGTGACAAAGTTCGATATTTTTTCGAAGATGGTGCTGTCGGTGATAATGGTGAATTATTGGTAGATCCTACAGTGGCTTTAAATAAAGTGGGTCATGCATTACACGTGGAAAATCCCGTCTTCAATCAGATCAGCTTTAGTAATCGTATTAAGGAAATTTGTTGGCAATTAAATTTTAATCGTCCGGCCATATGTCAAAGCATGTACATCTATAAAAATCCCAGATTGGGTGGTGAGGTAATACCCCATCAGGATTCTTGGTTTTTATATACTGAACCATCATCAGCTATTGGATTTTGGTTTGCATTGGAAGACTGCACCTTACAAAATGGCTGTTTACAATTTATAAAAGGTTCGCATAAGAGTGGAGTACATCGTAGATATATACGTAATCCCGATAAGAATGCAACGGAATTGATGATTTACGATAGAGCAGCACCATTTTATCCACAATCGAGTTTTGCGCCAATACAATGTAGTAAAGGTATGGTACAGATAATTTATTATAATTTTATTAAAGTTACCAAAAAAACAAAATTAAACTGCAAACATTTTAATTAAATTCTGAGACATTTTTTCTATAAAAAAAGTCTCCGATTCTGAGAATTTTTTCTATAGAAAAAGTCTCATATTCTGAGACATTTTTTCTATAGAAAAAGTCTCAGATTCTGAGACATTTCTTCTATAAAAAAAGTCTCAGATTCTGAGACATTTTTCTTATAGAAAAAGTCTCGGATTCTGAGACATTTTTCTTATAGAAAAAGTCTCAGATTCTGAGACATTTTTCTTATAGAAAAAGTCCCAGATTCTGAGACATTTTTGCTATAAAAAAAAGTCTCAGATTCTCAGACATTTTTTCTATAAAAAAAAAAAGTCTCAGATTCTGAGACATTTTTTCTATAAAAAAAAGTCTCAGATTCTGAGACATTTTTTCTGTAGAAAAGTCTCAGATTCTGAGACAATTTTTCTATAGAAAAAGTCTCAGATTCTAAAACATTTTTTCTAAAAAAAAAAGTCTCAGATTCTGAGACATTTTTTCTATAAAAAAAGTCTCAGATTCTGAGACATTTTTGCTATAAAAAAGTCTCTGATTCTGAGACATTTTTTCTATAAAAAAAGTATCTGATTCTGAGACATTTTTTCTATCAAAAAAGTCTCAGAGACTGAGACATTTTTTCTATAAAAAAAAGTCTCAGATTCTGAGACATTTTTTTCTATAAAAAAAAGCCTCAGATTCTGAGACATTTTTTCTATAAAAAAGTCTCAGATTCTGAGACATTTTTTTCTATAAAAAAAAGTCTCAGATTCTGAGACATTTTTTCAAAAAAAAGTCTCAGATTCTGGAACATTTTTTCTATAAAAAAAGTCTCAGATTCTGAGACATTTTTTCTATAAAAAAAATCTCAGTCTCAGATTCTGAGACATTTTTTCTATAAAAAAAGTCTCAGATTCTGAGATATTTTTTCTATAAAAAAAGTCTCAGATTCTGAGACATTTTTTCTATAAAAAAAGTCTCAGATTCTGAGACATTTTTTCTATAAAAAAAGTCTCAGATTCTGAGACATTTTTTCTATAAAAAAAGTCTCAGATTCTGAGATATTTTTTCTGTAAAAAAAGTCTCAGATTCTGAGACATTTTTTCTATAAAAAAAGTCTCAGATTCTGAGACATTTTTTCTATAAAAAAAATCTCAGTCTCAGATTCTGAGACATTTTTTCTATAAAAAAAGTCTCAGATTCTGAGATATTTTTTCTATAAAAAAAGTCTCAGATTCTGAGACATTTTTTCTATAAAAAAAGTCTCAGATTCTGAGACATTTTTTCTATAAAAAAAGTCTCAGATTCTGAGACATTTTTTCTATAAAAAAAGTCTCAGATTCTGAGATATTTTTTCTGTAAAAAAAGTCTCAGATTCTGAGACATTTTTTCTATAAAAAAAGTCTCAGATTCTGAGACATTTTTTCTATAAAAAAAGTCTCAGATTCTGAGACATTTTTTCTATAAAAAAAGTCTCAGATTCTGAGACATTTTTTCTATAAAAAAAGTCTCAGATTCTGAGACATTTTTTCTATAAAAAAAGTCTCAGATTCTGAGACATTTTTTCTATAAAAAAAGTCTCAGATTCTGAGACATTTTTTCTATAAAAAAAGTCTCAGATTCTGAGACATTTTTTCTATAAAAAAAGTCTCAGATTCTGAGACATTTTTTCTATAAAAAAAGTCTCAGATTCTGAGACATTTTTTCTATAAAAAAAGTCTCAGATTCTGAGACATTTTTTCTATAAAAAAAGTCTCAGATTCTGAGACATTTTTTCTATAAAAAAAGTCTCAGATTCTGAGACATTTTTTCTATAAAAAAAGTCTCAGATTCTGAGACATTTTTTCTATAAAAAAAGTCTCAGATTCTGAGACATTTTTTCTATAAAAAAAGTCTCAGATTCTGAGACATTTTTTCTATAAAAAAAGTCCCAGATTCTGAGACATTTATTCTATAAAAAAAGTCTCAGATTCTGAGACATTTTTTCTATAAAAAAAAGTCTCAGATTCTGAGACATTTTTTCTATAAAAAAAGTCTCAGATTCTGAGACATTTTTTCTATAAAAAAAGTCTCAGATTCTGAGACATTTTTTCTATAAAAAAAGTCTCAGATTCTGAGACATTTTTTCTATAAAAAAAGTCTCAGATTCTGAGACATTTTTTCTATAAAAAAAGTCTCAGATTCTGAGACATTTTTTCTATAAAAAAAGTCTCAGATTCTCAGACATTTTTTCTATAAAAAAAGTCTCAGATTCTGAGACATTTTTTCTATAAAAAAAGTCTCAGATTCTGAGACATTTTTTCTATAAAAAAAGTCTCAGATTCTGAGACATTTTTTCTATAGAAAAAGTCTCAGATTCTGAGACATTTTTCTTATAGAAAAAGTCTCAGATTCTGAGACATTTTTTCTATAAAAAAAGTCTCAGATTCTGAGACATTTTTTCTATAAAAAAAGTCTCAGATTCTGAGACATTTTTTCTATAAAAAAAGTCTCAGATTCTGAGACATTTTTTCTATAAAAAAAGTCTCAGATTCTGAGACATTTTTTCTATAAAAAAAGTCTCAGATTCTGAGACATTTTTTCTATAAAAAAAGTCTCAGATTCTGAGACATTTTTTCTATAAAAAAAGTCTCAGATTCTAAGACATTTTTTCTATAAAAAAAGTCTCAGATTCTGAGACATTTTTTCTATAAAAAAAAGTCTCAGATTCTGAGACATTTTTTCTATAAAAAAAGTCTCAGATTCTGAGACATTTTTTCTATAAAAAAAGTCTCAGATTCTAAGACATTTTTTCTATAAAAAAAGTCTCAGATTCTGAGACATTTTTTCTATAAAAAAAAGTCTCAGATTCTGACACATTTTTTCTATAAAAAAAGTCTCAGATTCTGAGACATTTTTTCTATAAAAAAAAGTCTCAGATTCTGAGACATTTTTTCTATAAAAAAAATCTCAGATTCTGAGACATTTTTTCTATAAAAAAAGTCTCAGATTCTAAGACATTTTTTCTATAAAAAAAGTCTCAGATTCTAAGACATTTTTTCTATAAAAAAAGTCTAAGATTCTGAGACATTTTTTCTATAAAAAAAAGTCTCAGATTCTGAGACATTTTTTCTATAAAAAAAGTCTCAGATTCTGAGACATTTTTTCTATAAAAAAAAGTCTCAGATTCTGAGACTTTTTTTCTCAGAATCTGAGACATTTTTTCTATAAAAAAAAGTCTCAGATTCTGAGACATTTTTTCTATAAAAAAAAGTCTCAGATTCTGAGACATTTTTTCTATAAAAAAAGTCTCAGATTCTAAGACATTTTTTCTATAAAAAAAGTCTCAGATTCTGAGACATTTTTTCTATAAAAAAAAGTCTCAGATTCTGAGACATTTTTTCTATAAAAAAAGTCTCAGATTCTGAGACATTTTTTCTATAAAAAAAAGTCTCAGATTCTGAGACATTTTTTTCTATAAAAAAAGTCTCAGATTCTGAGACATTTTTTCTATAAAAAAAGTCTCAGATTCTGAGACATTTTTTCTATAAAAAAAGTCTCAGATTCTGAGACATTTTTTCTATAAAAAAAGTCTCAGATTCTGAGACATTTTTTCTATAAAAAAAGTCTCAGATTCTGAGACATTTTTTCTATAAAAAAAGTCTCAGATTCTGAGACATTTTTTCTATAAAAAAAGTCTCAGATTCTGAGACATTTTTTCTATAAAAAAAGTCTCAGATTCTGAGACATTTTTTCTATAAAAAAAGTCTCAGATTCTGAGACATTTTTTCTATAAAAAAAGTCTCAGATTCTGAGACATTTTTTCTATAAAAAAAGTCTCAGATTCTGAGACATTTTTTCTATAAAAAGAGTCTCAGATTCTGAGACATTTTTTCTATAAAAAAGTCTCAGATTCTGAGACATTTTTTCTATAAAAAAAGTCTCAGATTCTGAGACATTTTTTCTATAAAAAAAGTCTCAGATTCTGAGACATTTTTTCTATAATAAAAGTCTCAGATTCTGAGACATTTTTTCTATAAAAAAAGTCTCAGATTCTGAGACATTTTTTCTATAAAAAAAGTCTCAGATTCTGAGACATTTTTTCTATAAAAAAAGTCTCAGATTCTGAGACATTTTTTCTATAAAAAAAAGTCTCAGATTCTGAGACATTTTTTCTATAAAAAAAGTCTCAGATTCTGAGACATTTTTTCTATAAAAAAAAGTCTCAGATTCTGAGACATTTTTTCTATAAAAAAAGTCTCAGATTCTGAGACATTTTTTCTATAAAAAAAGTCTCAGATTCTGAGACATTTTTTCTATAAAAAAAGTCTCAGATTCTGAGACATTTTTTCTATAAAAAAAGTCTCAGATTCTGAGACATTTTTTCTATAAAAAAAAGTCTCAGATTCTGAGACATTTTTTCTATAAAAAAAAGTCTCAAATTCTGAGACATTTTTTCTATAAAAAAAAGTCTCAGATTCTGAGACATTTTTCCTATAAAAAAAGTCTCAGGTTCTGAGACATTTTTTCTATAAAAAAAGTCTCAGATTCTGAGACATTTTTTCTATAAAAAAAGTCTCAGATTCTGAGACATTTTTTCTATAAAAAAAGTCTCAGATTCTGAGACATTTTTTCTATAAAAAAAGTCTCAGATTCTGAGACATTTTTCTATAAAAAAAGTCTCAGATTCTGAGACATTTTTTCTATAAAAAAAGTCTCAGATTCTGAGACATTTTTTCTATAAAAAAAAGTCTCAGATTCTGAGACATTTTTTCTATAAAAAAAGTCTCAGATTCTGAGACATTTTTTCTATAAAAAAAAGTCTCAGATTCTGAGACATTTTTTCTATAAAAAAAAGTCTCAGATTCTGAGACATTTTTTCTATAAAAAAAAGTCTCAGATTCTGAGACATTTTTTCTATAAAAAAAAGTCTCAGATTCTGAGACATTTTTTCTATAAAAAAAAGTCTCAGATTCTGAGACATTTTTTCTATAGATATAAAAAAGGTCTCAGATTCGGAGACATTTTGTCTGTAAAAAAGTCTCAGATTCTAAAACATTTTTTCTATAAAAAAAGTTTCAGATTCTGAGACATTTTTTCTATTGAAAAATTTTGAGATTCTTATATAGAATATTTTTATAGAAAAAGTCTCAGATTCTAAAACACTTTTTCTGTAGAAAAGGTATCAGATTCTGAGACATTTTTTCTATAGAAAAAGTCTCAGATTCTGAGAAATTTTTTCTATAGAAAAGGTCTCAGATTCTGAGACATTTTTTCTATAGAAAAGGTCTCAGATTCTGAGACATTTTTTCTATAGAAAAAGTCTCAGATTCTGAGACATTTTTTCTATAGAAAAAGTCTCAGATTCTGAGACATTTTTTTTATAGAAAAAGTCTCAGATTCTAAGACATTTTTTTTTATAGAAAGTCTTAAATTCTGAGAATTTTTTTTGAGACGTTGAAATTTGAAAAAAGAATACAGTGGGGCAAAAGAAATAACCTAATTTACAAAAAATTAACTAAAAAAATTACATGTAAAATTTTTATCAAATATCTTAAATTACAAATTATAATTTCTAAAAAACTGTTTTAACCAATTTTTTTTGTATTATCATTCTAGGTACTTGCATTGTTATCCATGGCAATGTTGTTCATAAAAGTGAGCCTAATCGTTCGAATAAGAGTCGACATGCCTATACTTTCCATGTTATTGAGACTGAAAATAATGTTAAATATTCTGAAGACAATTGGTTGCAGCCACCCAAAGACAAACCTTTCCCGGTATTATTCGAAAGAAAGAACTGATTCGTTTAGTGCATAGATATAAATATTTTTTTTTTGTAAATTTTAGTCTTGAAAGATTTTTTTTTAATAAACTACTGTAGCTTTGTATTTCTAAGAATTAATAAATTGTATTAATACTATAAAATGTATTTTAAATAAATAAAATAGACCACTTAAAAATATTTTTTAAAACTTTTATTAAATAAATAGTCTAAGAATAAATTTAGGAAAATTAGATGAAGAAAAGTCGGTCAAGACCAGCCATACCCTACACTAGTGTTCTTTGGAAAAAGGGGTCCCAAAACCAAACATGGATCCGATTGGACCGATTCCTTCTCATACCATTCAATCACATCATGGGGGACATACTCACTTTGTCATTCCGTGTGTAACGAATCGAAATATTGGTCTAGGAACCCATAAAGTAAAATTATGTGACAATTATGGTTCCTTTTGGGCTAATAACTCTATCCCAGCAATTCATTCTAGTACTTTGTATAGAAAAAGTCTTCGATTCTGCTACATTTTTTGTATAGAAAAAGTCTCAGATTCTGAGAAATTTTTTGTATAGAAAAAGTCTCTGACTGTGAGACACTTTTTGTATAGAAAGAGGCTTAAATTCTGGGACATTTTTTGTATAGAAAAAGCCCCAGATTCTGAGACATTTTTCGTATAGAAAAAGTCTCAAATTTTAAGACATTTTTCGTATAGAAAAGGTCTCAGATTTTAAGACATTTTTCGTATAGCAAGTCTCAGATTCTGAGGCATGCGCATAAGAAAAATTGGAAAACATGTAGAAAATTATCAGATTTCCTCAAAACACTCTGATTTGCCCAAAACATGCCAATGGAAACATACTATTAGACATTTGTCTTACAGACTCAGACTCTGAAATATTTTTCGTATAGAAAAGGTTGTATAAAAAAGATGCTAATACAGTTTCAAACATCAGCACAAACTCAATATACCCTGTACCATTGAGTAGTGTAGGGCATAAAAATGTATCAGAATGTGAAGGTTAGGTTAGGTTGTAAGTGGCTGCTGACGTTTTACGTCAACACACGTAGACTCTGAGGTCCATTGTGATACCACGGGACCGTAATAGGTTTCCCTACTAGTCCCTGTCGTTAAACCAGTTTGAGCTTCTTATGAAACTCCTTAGATGTTGAATTTTGACATCCGACAAATCAGAAAGATCGTACAGCTCCCTAGATCCCAGTTAAGCAAGTCTCTGACCTGAAAGTGCCGGGCAACGGCAAATAAAGTGTTCGATAGTTTCCAACTCCTCTTCATCCATTCAACTTCGGCAAAAGTCATTCGACGGCACATTTAACCGCTCTGCGTGCTTCCCTATAAGACAGTGTCCGGTAATTATAGAAACCACCGTCGAAATCTCTCCTCTTGGAAGCGATATCAGCTCACTTGTGCGCCCCTGATTAAGAGAAGGCCAAATCAGTCGTGTTGTCTCACACGTCCAATAATTTGCCCATCTTTGATTAGTCTCCGTCGCAGAACAAAGCCGTAGGTTTTGCTTGCAAGTTTCTAGAGGATTACCAACACATTGCAATTCTGTTGGAACCTGTAAGGTAGTTCCTAGTCAGAGCTTCGAACGAATTAATTCTATTGAGAATTAATTCCCAAAAAGTTCAATTCTGTTTTAAAAAGTTTTGAATTATTATTCCTTACAGCATTCAACACGAATTAATTTAAAGGCTTAATTCTCAAAGCTTAAATCAAATTGAATTAATTCCCAAGAGAATTAATTCCTTGCAAGCTAATCATTCAATTGAATAATCAAAATTGTTCATCATTCAAATCTATTACAAATTGAATGATGATTTTTTTATTTCATTCCCTTTATATTTTCAAAAATGTGTTGCTTGTGTGCATTTTAAGCATCTTCGTGTGTAAACGATTGGCTGTTGTTTTGTCGACGTCTCGTCTGCTGCTTCCCACACAAGCATAAATGTGTGTGCACTCAAAAAAGTATGTCGGTAAAATCTACTACAAAAGACAGTTGTTTTGACTACATTTTGTCGTTGAAAAGGCGTCCACTACATAAACGGTAAAAACAACTGAACATGTTGTTGTTTTTAACTATTGATTTTCAACTACAAAATGTAGTAAAAACTACTACAAAACTGTTTAATACAGTTGTTTTTTCTACAATTGCCTGAAATTTTATTTAAAAAATTTCTTAAACGTTTAAATGATTGATATTTATTTATTTAAAAAGCAATACATTTCAGTTGGTTGTATAGAATTTCGACATGATGACAATTTTTTGATGTATTTATCTGGAATTATAGAAGAAAAAAATTATATTAATAAAATGTTAAACAAAATAAATTGATTGTATTTACCTTTGTTTTTTTTTAATAGTTCATTTCAAATTTTCACCGCTACTGATCAAAATTTGTCTGGAATAAAAAAAAAACGAAATGCTTTGGCAAAATTGATTTATAAAAAAAAAGAATTAATTTGAAATGTTTCAAAAAAGTATGTACCTGCTCTGTTGTGTATACAAAGAAAAGAAAGATGGCGCGCTCATAAGAAAACAAAACACTGCACACATTTTATTTTGTTTTTTTCCGATTGGTTTTTACGCACGCTTATGTGAGCGCTATATTATACACACTTGTTATCTCATTTATCCACTTATTTTCTTTCGCTCAAGAATATTTTTCCAAAAACATATTTTTTGTTATAATTAAATTTAATAAATTGTAATTTAATTTATTTAGATATTATTTATTTGGTATAAAAATAATTCCTTCCGCATCCCGCACGACCAACTCGCTCGACACATTCGTTTGCAATAAAAATTTCTAGAAAAAAACGAGTTTTAGAAAAAAAACTAAAAACAACTACATAAATCAACTATTGCTACAGTGTAGTATATTTTTTGTAGTTATTTTTTGAAACTACTACAAAAAAAGTTGTTTGAGATTTTTTCATACAAAAACGACCGAAATTGTAGTTAAAAACAACAGCTACTACTTACTACACAAACGACCGTCATGTAGTAACTGCAATAATTTTCTGAGTGTGTATGTGTGTTGCGCTTTACTGTTTAAAATTGAATGATAAGAAAATTTCACCATTCAATTTGTAGTAGATTGATTTGGATAAAAAAATAGTTCATTCCTTAAGAATGATCATTCTTAAGGAATGAATTCTTGAAAGAATTAATTCAGTGATTTTGAAAGTTGAATGATTTTAGGGAATGTCAAATTCTATTTTTTTAATTCGAATTAGAAAATTGAATTAAAGAATTAATTCTTTCGAAGCTTTGTTCCTAGTCTTGCAAGCTTATCGGCTTTGCAATTCCCTGGAATGTCTCTGTGCCCTGGGACCCATATGAGTCGTATGTTAAACTGCTTGGCCATCTCATTTAAAGACGTGCGGCAGTTAAGGGCAGATCTTGTTTTCAGAAACATTGAATCCAGGGACTTGACTGCGGCTTGACTGTCAGTATAGATGTTGACTGCGGTTGTAGACAAGACATTGACATCAGACTGTGAAACTTTTTCTAAAAAAATGTTGCGGAATCTGATATAGTTTCTATAGAAAAATGTCGCAGAATCTAATGTTTTCTTTATAGAAAAAAATTTCACAAAAAATTTAGCATATTTTATTTTTAGTGTATTATGGGCATAGACAAGATTAGAAGGTACACAGTGTTGTATTTGATGTATTTTCCAATATGGTGGCAAAATGCTTGTTCTTCCTCATCTCACACGTATTTAATATCAAATTAGATTCTTTGTTTATAAAGTATGGAATTTGTCTTTCATTTAATTAAATTTATTATTTATTTTGCTTTATTCAACGTTTTTTTAAAGATAATACGCACTATTGAAAGTTTAAAAACTTTTTTTTTCTCTTTTGTTGTTTGCTTTGTTGTTGTTCTCCTTTATGTTGCATTGTTTTTATTAAACGTCAAAAGTTACATAATGTGCTGTCACTAATACTTATTCAAGCGAAATACGACTCTGTTTCATTTCTATTTTTTTCTATGATTATGGGAGATTGGTTTTAACCATATGGTCTATGGTTTTAACGTTTTACAATATTTGTATTATTTAGATCTGGCATCACAGTCATTAGGAAAAGGAAATACAAAATTTAAAGTGCGGAAAAAAAGCTATCGCAAACACTTAAACAAGTGTTGAGTAACGTTAACTTAATTTAATACTAAAAATACAACCATGCTTGTTTTTTTGCAAAACAAAAACAACAATAACTTGTTGCGGTTTGGGTTTTGCTTATCTATTGTATTATTTAACAAATCACCGTGTAATAAACAAATGAAAGACAAATAGAGGTTTTTTTACAATCTATAAAAAATGAGTAAAAGTAAGTACTGAATTTTGTATGTAGATAAACTTAAAATTTTAACATTTCAACTTATATTTTTGTCGGCATCATCAGTTATGCGTTTGGCTTTACTGCAACTAAAAGGTTCCAAAGATAAATTGGCCAATCTACATAATGCTTCTCATAAAATTCGGGAAGCTGTACAGCAACATCAGCCACGTTTAGTTACGTTACCCGAATGCTTTAATTGTCCCTATGGCACAAAATATTTCCGTGAATATGCGGAGAATATACCCTCTGGTGATACATCCCAAAAACTGTCGGAATTAGCTAAGGAAATGGGTATCTATATAGTTGGAGGTACCATACCAGAAATGGGTGAAAATGATGAAATCTATAATACTTGTACGATATGGTCACCAGAGGGTGAATTAATAGCAAAACATCGTAAAATGCATTTATTTGATATTGATGTCAAGGGTGGCATACGTTTTAAGGAGTCGGAAACTTTAACTGCCGGTAATGAGTTTACTATTATAGAAATAGATGGCCATAAAATAGGTATTGGCATTTGTTATGATATACGTTTTGAGGAAATGGCTAAGGTCTATAGAAATGCAGGTAAGGCTATAGTGTTAGTTAAAAGAGTCGAGACGTCTTACATATTAGTCTTTTGTTACAGGCTGTGAAATGCTTATTTATCCTGGAGCCTTTAATATGACCACTGGTCCTTTACATTGGGAATTGTTACAACGTTCCCGAGCTAATGACAATCAATTATATGTGGTAACCACATCTCCTGCCAGAGACGAAACGGCTGACTATGTGGCTTATGGACATTCCATGGTTGTAGATCCTTGGGCAAAAATATTAAAAAGTGCCGCAAAAGGTGAAGAAACTGTCATAGCAGATATAGGTAAGTTTAAAATAGAAGGTGTAACAAGAAATGGAGAGAAAAATGGGAGGGCTAACATAACAACGACACATTTTAATAGAACTTGCTTATTTTCAATAATTATTTTCAATAAGGGAAAAATGATACCCGTGATATAAAGTACTCGTACCTTGCATGCAAATAATAATGACTAACATTGTTTTGGCAATTTGCTAAAAGTGACTTAATTTGATTCTGGTTAGACCTATAAAGGAATCTATGAAAATTTGTGGTTTTGAAATTTAGCTGCTTTTCACTGTTCCTAGGAATAACCTTAAAACTATAAATATGACCACCAGATTTTTTTATGTGTACCTATTTGGGACATCTAAAAACAATTTTTCCATAAAAATCAAGAGCAGTTTTTGAAAAAATAAGTTTAAATTTAGGCCGCAGTTCCAAAAAAGTATACTTTTTATAATTATAATTCACGCAGTGCCGTTTTTGCCACTGGGCATGTGTCCAAGGCCCCCGACGTAAGGGGGCCCCAAAATACCAATAAATTCGCGTATACGAAAACGGAAAACATTTTTTTAATTTGTTTGTAAAGAATATTTCACATTTTCTTACAGAATCTAACAGATTTTTCATATACATCTGAGACTTTTACTATGGAAGAAATTTGTCCTCTATCAAAAGTCTCAAATTCATAGAAATTTCTCCTGCATAAAAAGTTTCTGATTCTGAAATATTTTTTGTACAGAAAAAATTTAAGAATCTCATATTTTTAAAAGTCTCATTTTTCGTAGCGAAAAAAGTTTTAGATTCTAAAAATTTTTCGTATAGAAAAAGTTTCAGACTCCGAGTCATTTTTCGTATAGAAAAAGTCTTAAGCCTTAGTTTAGAAGTGAGGTAGTGAAGTAGTGAGGTAGAACCTTATATGATTTTCAATAAGAAAAAAGAGTGTAGCAAATTTTTAAATTTGTGTGTTCTTCATACACATTTAATTTTGACATAAAGTAGAGCGAGGTAGAGAAATTCTATTTTCGACAGATTTTGTTTACGTCTCTCTACTTTTTAGTCTTATGGAAAAATTCAATGCGTATGAAGAGCACACAAATTTTAAAATTATATACACTCTTTTTTCTTATTGAAAATCACATAAGGCTCTACCTCACTACCTCACTTCTAAACTAATTATGGCTTTAGATTCTGAGACATTTTTCGTATTCTAGACGTCTCAGATCTGAGTCGTTTTCCGCATTAAAAATTTCAAATACTGAGATATTTTTCGTATAAAAATATTCTCAGGTTCTGAGACGTTTTTCGTATAGAAAAAATCTGAATATTTTTACTCGTTTTGTTTTACATAAAAAAAATTTGTTGAAAGTAAAACGAATGCAATTTTTGTTAAAACTAAGTTATTCGAATTAAACATCGAATGGAAACATGGACAACAGAATACCAAATTGGATGGCATTTGATTCGGAAAAAAGACAGATCAGAGGCCTATTTTTTTTTTTTGAAAACTATGTACCTATAAGATAAAATCATTCCTACACTCATAGAAATATCTTAGTAGAAAAATTAGTAAACCCATTGTAGATCAAGTTTTACAGAATATTGCCGTATTCAACAAAAATTAATGTTGATATCGTTGAATAATCAGTAAAGTTAAATCAACTTTTTACAACGCTTATACAGAATTCAATAGATAAAACCAAAAAAAAAAAACAACCCTGTTCGTTCGTTTTTTTTTATTATAACGAGTGAACGAGTGATAGTGCGTTTACATTGGATTTCTAATCTAGTAAATTGCGATTTTAATCTACTTTGCAATCTGTACTGTTTACATTGGCATTTTTTACATTTGAGAAGATTAGGATTGGCATTTATAACAACAAGTTGGTAATAAATGTGTGTGACTGCGTCAAAAGACAGCGACGGTAATTAGTCGTCGTATGATTAACAAGGACAGTGACGGCGTTTACAGTTAACAATGTCGGCGGCATAAACAACCTTTGCGGCGTCATCAAAATGGCAGGCTCTGTGTCGGTGTTTTTCAGTGTTGGAAAATGAAAATAACAGAAATACAGAGTTGTATCTAACTTTACCAGATTGCGTTTGCCGATTAGAGTCTAAACTACTAGATTGAAAAAAATAAATTTGTATGGGCAATCTAATAGATTGAAACTGGATTGGAGCCACAATCTACTTTAAGCTAGCTTAGAGAGCCAGTGTAAATGCACTATGAGTTGGTAGCAATGTGAAATGTCTCTTATAAAATTATTTAATGTGTTTGTTTCTTATAAAATTATTTAATATTAGAAAAATAAATAAAAATAGGATCTGATCTGTAAATATTTGGTAAGTAATAAAATACATTGATTACTTTATGTATTCATACTATATTAAAACGTTTTTTGTTTTTTTTTTAGGATTTTGTTTTGGTATCATCAGATAACTCGGGAATGGCTAATGATGCAGATAACATAAATAAACAAAGTGTGTGTGAAAATCCTCAAATATTGCAGCTAAAAAAGCCGGAAATAAAAAAATATTGTGATTTATACTTAATAAAAGAATATCTACAAATAACAACAAGTTTTTTTTTTTAATATTTTTTTTAATAAATTTCTTATATTAACAAAAATATGAGTTGAATTTACATAAAATACGAGTTGATTAACAAAAAACGAGTTGATCAACTTTTACAAAAACTGACAAGAATTTTTATTGAAATCAACATAAATATTTGTAGGGTCAAAATCATCAATGATTTCTGTTGAATTTACAACGATTTTCTTTGGGAATACAATGATTTTTGGTTGAGTGTAGAAAGCTTGTTAAAAAAAATATATTTTCAGAGGTTGGTTTAGTTTTTCTAGGGGGACATTTTTCCCCCTCATCCGATTTTGTCTATTTCCGAACTTAACCAGACTATGACCATAAGACATATTCGTGTCTAATTCAGGAGTCTAACGCTTTAATTTTGGACTGTATCGTGTCATACGGTGGTTGAAGAGTATACATATTATAGTTGATCAAGACTGACATCACCCTACACATAATACCCTACACCATTGTTTGCAGGATAATGGGCGGATAGGATCTGCCATTTGTTAGATCTTTAATTACTGTAGAAAACACACACAATACAAATGTAAGTGAAACAGGTTTTTTCGCCTTATGCTTTAACTGAATATCGGGGAGAAAATTTTATGTGGGAACATACAAGGGAAGTATTACAACCGTTATGAACCGATTTGCCTTAAACTTAAAATATATATGGGTGAAATCAAAAAATGTCAGTGTTTTTGAGCCAAAATTGTACAAACAAAAAATTTTAATTTTTGGTAAATTTTTTTATTAAAATCGATATGTTACATCACTACTAATATAAATATAAAAGATCTCTTCTACAAACTGTTTCAAACAAATTTTATCGACATTTTTATGATTTTTTTGGTGACGGAGTTTACATTCACCTTAGAAAAATACATTAAATTTTTTGAATTTTCTTTGAAAACATTTTATTGTAATTTAAAACACTTATTTATGTAATTGCTAACAATTTTTGTAATTAGGATTTTTTTCTGGTTTTTGTTATTAAAGATTTTACAATTATTTTTTATTTTAATAGGATTTTTCTAAGGAAATGTAAAATAAATTTATTATTATTTCTGTTAAAATATTTTTTTTTTACTTTTTTGAATGACTAGTGTTAATATTTGCGTCGGTTTTAACAACTTCATAAGGTTTTTTAATGCAATCTGCAAAAAAAAAAAAAAAAGTTGACGGAGTTTACAGAGACGGAGTTTACATTTCGTCACTTTTTGCCCTTTTTTTCGAAAACTATTTGTCGGAAATTGGTTTCCGAAAAAAAATCATTAGATGTCAACTAGATACGTCAAAATATGACGATATTTCAGATGCACGCTAAGTAGTTTTGTTGTAAACGTGGAGACGGAGTTTACAGCATTTTTCGATTTTTCATTTATGATTTGGCTTTTCATACAGGGAAATTAATATGCAGGGAGCAAACTTGAAACCAATGATGCAAAATGATACTTTATAGCCTCGCGTTTAATAAATGGGGCAATAACCTATTATTTTTCTAAACACAATACGTCAAAAACAACAAAATTGTCAGGTTCCATAATGTCTAAAAAAAGTGTCGAAAAATCGTTACACAATTGAAGCCGTGTTTGTATGGGTAAAAGAGATAGTTATGACTATACAAAAATATTTTTTAAGAACGTCAACATGCCCTCTTTAAAAATGTAGTCAATTATTAAGAGTTTGGGTTATTGGTTTTTAAGATATAACCGGTTAAAGTTTAAAAATTGAAAATGTTACTGGCGACGGAGTTTACATTTGGCCTACAA
The DNA here is from genome assembly GCA_963921195.1 of Pegoplata infirma. NCBI lineage: Eukaryota > Metazoa > Arthropoda > Insecta > Diptera > Anthomyiidae > Pegoplata > Pegoplata infirma. The sequence continues at coordinate 260,547,545 of OY992536.1, read as the reverse complement.
AAATGAAAATAACTTGTTTAAAATAGCTTACTAGTATCCGGATTGTTGTTAGTTATGTAGAACGCCAATCTATGCGACGTTGTGCATTAAAAAATATGCGAATACTTTAACCCATGTAGGAGATATTACACGATTACATGGTTTGGTTGACATTTTTTGATTTCACCCATATAAATGAGACGATTTTAAGGTTATTTCCGCAGAATATTTTTTTTTTTAACAATTAAACTTTTTTACTCTTTTTATCCTTTTGTATTTTTTTTGTCTAATTTCAGACTTTTCAGTTGTTGAACAAGTACGTCAACAAATTCCTGTATACTCTCAGAGACGCGTGGATTTGTATGATACTCTTAAAAAGTGTTAATATTAAAAGCAATTTCTTAAATAAAATAACGGTAAATATTGGGTTTATAAAAGAAGATACAGTTTTGGCCACAAAATCTTCCAATGAAATATAGAACAGGTAACAAATTTCTAAAATAACATTAAGTATTGCTTTATTATGGCTATAAAGAGGGAATATATAAAATATTATAGATTTGTTTAAATTTTTATACAATAGATGCTTTACAATTATAAAAACTTTTATTTATTTGAAATGGGATTCTCTACATGTTCGTTCTCTGTTGTCGATGCAATTGAAATTGATGGATAGGGTCTTTGAGCCTGACCAAATAAAGCCCTAATAGCGTCATCTGTAGCCATCAAAGGTTGGCTTATAAATTCTAAGGCCTGTACAGCATATTTTTCCGATTCACAGAGTGGTGATGTAGAGGCTGAGGATATAGTTAAATCCCCCTCGGGCATACCCACACCAGAATGTAGCACCATTTGTTGTAGAATATTTAAATTCTCAGCTGATAAGGTAATAACGTCCGTGGCTGGTAAATTTAAATAACGTATTTTCGCTAGGAATTTTAAATTTTTTAACATGTCTAATTGCATTTGTCTTAGTTGATGTGTTGTGTGCAATAGTCTTTTTGTCGATTCGTTAAGCATTTGATTTTTTTGAGTCAAATCAGCTTTCCAACGTGCCAATTCTTCAACCATAACACTACTGGCTAGAAATTTTGAACGCCATACTTCACATTGTCCGGCTAAGAATTCAATTTGCTCCGTATGGGTGGTCAAATTGTTGGCTGTATCGAGTAGTGCTCTGGCCAATTGTAACTTATCTTCAGTTAATACATTGACTCTAGTCAAAAGATCTTCTCCCACGGAAGCTACCAGTAGATTCTTTAGTTCAGCATTAACTTGTGTCTGGAATTTAAATTGTCCTTGGAAATAATCACGTTCCTGTTTAACTTTAAGCAGTTCTTCTTTTAACACATCCATTTGTCTAGAATCTTCGCACTGCTCTGCATCAGAAAGTTTGGAATTATTTTTATCATCTTCCGGATCCTCCTGTAGTTCTTGCGTTCTCATAGAGGACATTTGCGAAACTAAGACGCCAATATCTAAATTGTTGCGATTAGGTTTTCTTGTCGTCGTTGTTGATGCGGAAGATTTTGGTGTCGCTGTACCGCTTTTTTGTTTTGGTAAAATGGGATTGACAGCTCCGGGATAAGGTTCAAAGGGTATAAATTTGGGTGGTTTAGTCTTTTTATGTTCTGGCAAAGTATTCATGGTATCCACCAACCTGGGTTTCATCATTATCAATTCTCCTTTGGGTACAACTGGTTTTAAACTTCGTGTTATACATTCTGGTCGTCTATATAGTGTATGAAGTCCCGGTAATGGCAAACCTTGATTACCCCTGCTGGCAGATGTATTTGATGATTTTCTTGATGCATGTCTTATATCCTGTGATGCAATCGATTCCTTTTTCTTTTGCTCTTCATTATTTTTGATGACCTTATTTTCATCATTTTTTTCTACTTGTTCCACTTTCTCTTGTAAATCTTCCTGTTCCATACCATCGCCACTTGTACGGCCTAATTTATGTTTTTTTTAAAGAGATATTGTATTTTAAAATAGGTTTGAACATAAAAATCCACACTTACATTTCTCCAATTCCATTAATGCCACCTCCATTTGGTTAAGTATATAAAATTTCCACAGTAATAAAATAAATTAAAAGTATAATAAATAAAACTACGTATTGTCGTGTACAAATGCAAAAAAACAGTGTTGGTATTTGTAAAAGAATAATACATAAATGTTATATTATGAATCACCCTGCCAAAAGTTTATGAACAATAAGCTTTTATATAGGTCTTTAAAAAAAGTTACCAGATCTGAAATTCCGGAACCTATGGATAAAAAAAAGGTCAAACTTAAAAAAATCTCAATTATGGCCCTAATCAGAGTCATAGAGTAGGATAACAAACGGCGTTTGAAAAAGTAGTAAACAAAAACCATATGGTATTGTTTACGAAATTTTATCACAAATCGAAATGTGAGCGAGATGGAAGATACCAGTTTTACAGTGGAAATGCAGATTGTTTTTTGTCTCTTTTTGCTTTACGTTTGAACTTTAGTTTGGCATTGCCAGAATTTCCCAATTATATTTGGTGATGCCAGATCTACAAAACGGTCGATGGATTACTTTATAACTTTGGCCCTAATGTCCTGTTCTGAAGGGCTCAAAACTGTGTCACAGACTAATACAGACTCGACATAAGTGACAGGTGTCAAAAAAGTATTCTTGAACTATATGGTTAATTTTTTCAAATTATTCTACGAATTAGGTTAGAAAGAGAAAACTGATATAACGCGCCATAAGAAAAATGGATGCCAGATCGGTTTTTCTTGTTTCACTCACTCCTAAGTCACAGACTATATACAGACTCGACAGTAGAGTTTTATAAGAAAAAATGGGGAAAACTAAGCGATTTTAGGAGAAAACACAGCGGTTTTTAGTCTTTTTTGCGCTAACATGGCAACACTTTCTACGACTTAGGAGTGAGTGAAACAACAAAAACCGATCTGGCATCCATTTTTCTAATGGCGCGTTATATTAGCTTTCTCTTTCTAACCTAATTCGTAGAATAATTTGAAAAAATTAACCATATGTTTAAGAACTACTTTTTTGACACCTGTCACTTATGTCGGGTCTGTATTAGTCTGTGCCTAAGTCGTAGAAAGTGTTGCCATGTTAGCGTAAAACAGACTAAAAGCCGTTGTGTTTTCTCCTAAAATCGCTTAGTTTTTCCCCATTTTTTCTTATAAAACTCTACTGTCGAGTCTGTATTTAGTCTGTGCCTTAACCATATGGTTAATTTTTTCAAATTATTCTACGAATTAGGTTAGAAAGAGAGAGCTAATATAACGCTCCATAAGAAAAATAGATGCCAGATCGGTTTTGATTGTTTCACTCACTCCTAAGTCGTAGAAAGTATTGCCACAGACTAATACAGACTCGGCATAAGTGACAGGTGTCAAAAAAGTAGTTCTGAACCATATGGTTAATATTTTCAAATTATTCTACGAATTAGGTTAGAAAGAGAAAACTGATATAACGCGCTATAAGAAAAATAGATGCCAGATCGGTTTTTGTTGTTTCACTCACTCCTAAGTCGTAGAAAGTGTTGCCATGCTAGCGTAAAACGGACTAAAAACCGCTCTGTTTTATCCTAAAATCGCTTAGTTTTTCCCCATTTTTTCTTATAAAACTCTACTGTCGAGTCTGTTTATAGTCTGTGGTATTGCCATGTTAGTTTAAAACTATCTAAAAACCACTCTGCTTTCTCTTAAAATCGCTTAGTTCTCCCCATTTTTTGTTATAAAACTCTACTGTCGAGTCTGTGCTTGAACCAGATTGAACACTTAAAAACAGCAAGTGTGAATCCCAATGTTTACTTGCGAGTAGTTCTCCCCCTTCAATTACCATATTTCATGCCCGGAAAAGGCTATTAAAAAAAGTTGTTGGAAACTCTATTTTTTTCTACTCCACTTTAAATACAACCATGAAATTGAGACTTTCAGATTTTTTCTGACGTGAATATTTTGGAAAATTTATCATTTCTCTGCTGTAAATAAAGAAAAATTAGTTAAAATAACTATAAATTTGATTTATTAAGACGCTGTAATAACAAGAGTGTATTGACTATGATGCAGACAAAAAAAATGCTGTTAAAATAAATTTCATTAATAAAAAAAATTGCGTTCAAGTGATAAAGAAATCCACCCCCCACAAATAACTACGAAAACAATTGTTTAGCAACAACAATATAACAAACAATCTCCCAAAAAGCAGAAAGAGGTGGTGTTGGAGTCTTTGCTGAAATCTTTTACAAATAGAGCCAAATTGACGCCAATTCTTTTTGTTGTTGTTTCTATTTGCAACTGATTATGACGACAAAGGCTACCACGAATGCTAAGATAGAAATCAATAAAGGGATCGATTTACAAAATAAAGAAAAAATAGATTTAATTGAGCCCACTACAGGTAAATTATACTTTGAACATAAAACGGAGTTGATATTTTGCAAACCCCACTTAATGCCATTGAAATCACAAGCGCTGGAACGTTTGGAAGAAATGCAACGTGATACAGCTAAACAATTGCAAGAGAAACGCTTAAAGGGCACTAACAAAAAGAATTAAATAAAAAAAAAAAAAACAAAATAAGAAGCGACGAAGCAGCAAGCAACACAATTTTTGCACTTGAAGCACTTTAGTAAATTATTTATACGTAACATTCACAATTATAGTTAATAAACAATGGCTTATTTATTACCATTTGCCATATGTTTGGCTTTATGTTTAGCGGGATTTTCATTGTACCGCTATGGCAATATTCCACGACAACATATTATTGTAACATTGTCAGTACTAACCGCCTGGTGTTTTTCATTTTTAATTGTTTTTACTATTCCACTCGACGTAACCTCGGTAAGTAGTAGATATGATACACATTTCCAATAATTATTTCAAATTGCATTGTACTTTACAGACTCTTTATCGACAATGCTTGCAAGAACAAAATATAACATCTTATACCCTCGCCTCCTCCTTCTCGACGGCATCATTAAAAACAAATGACTCATCAACATTGGTGGTGGGTGTTAATCCAGAAAAACATTCAGAATGTCAACAACCTTGGGGTATGATACCCGAAGCTGTTTTCCCCAATTTATGGCGTATAATTTATTGGACTTCACAATTTCTAACATGGTTAATAATGCCATTGATGCAATCATACCTTAAGGCTGGTGATTTTACCATAAAAGGAAAGCTTAAGTCAGCACTGATTGAAAATGCAATTTATTATGGTTCCTATTTGTTTATTTGTGGCATATTATTAATTTATATAGCCGCTAAGGGTGTTTCATTGGATTGGCAAAAATTAAAAGCAATTGCTTCATCAGCCTCAAATACATGGGGTCTTTTTCTGCTCATATTACTATTGGGTAAGATATTTTTTCTATGTAGCTTTTAAATTGAAAGAGTTTTTTTTGGAAATAAGTCTTGAAAGGCTTAGAGAATTACCTTAAAAACGTAAACAAAAATTTTTTTTTTTTTAATTTTTCTGCGAAACCAAAATTATTGCTCATGTGGGTAAATAATACCTTACGGTATACCCAAAACCGACTTCGCTGATTAAAAGTTTTCTCCGTAGCCAGGATTTGCCTTTTCTCACTTTTATAGGGATATAAATCGATAACGGAATTGAAAGGGTAACGGTTGCCAACACTGAAAAAACTGATAAGGAAGTGTCCCTAGTGTCACCTGCCGATTTTCATAAAATTTGAATATGTTATTCAGAACATAAGAACCACTTGTAAATGAAAGTTCTCACTCAATATAAAATTTTTCTAGTCAAAATGATTTTACACTACAAAAAAAAATTTTTTTTTAAGAATCTCTAATCAAAAGTATTTTACTCAAAAACAAATTTTTCAAGACAAAATTTTTATAAAACATTCTTTTTTACTATAAAAGAAATGAAATTATTAATAAAATTTATTTATTCTAAAAACTACTATTTTTTCTTTTAGGATATGCCCTAGTCGAAGTACCACGTTCATTATGGAATAATGCTAAACCCGGTTTTACTTTACAGTATGCATATTTTAAAGCCGCTAAGTTAAGTGCTGATAAAGCTGAAGCCGAAGAAAATGTCGATGATGTTCTGGAATCATTACAGGGCATAAGTAGATCAGTACCTAATAATCACGACTTACGACCATGTGTGGAGACAATTTTACGTAAAGTACCCATTGAACTGCAAGAAAGAGCTGCACGTAATTATTCACGTGGTGGTAATGGTGGTGGTACATCTACCATAGTCCCATCCGAAAAGGCATTAGTACGCATACACAAGCAAGTGATCAAATCATTACAAACTCTACAGCGTACCGAGGCTTTGTGGAGTGTTCAAGTGGAAACGGTATTTCAATTGGAGGATGTCGCTAGAAACATACACTCGGTTGAGCGAAGATTTAAAGCAGAATTTCCACAGCAACGTTCACAATTGGGTAGAATTTTATACTCACCCACCTTGCACTGGTATTGGTCATGTTTGATAAGAGCACCCGTTCTAAAGACACTATGTGTGGTAACGGCATTTATGTCTGGCATGGTAGTATGGAGTGAATTGACATTTTTTCAAAAAAGGCCAGTACTATCGATTTTTGCCAATGTGATTAATGTGGCAAAACATGGCTATGATTTCTTTACCATTGAAGTATTTTCGATGATAGTGTTGTGCTATCTTTTCTATTGTACCTATTCCACAATATTACGTATACGATTTTTAAATCTCTACTATTTGGCGCCACATCATCAGACAAATGAACATAGTTTAATATTTAGTGGAATGCTATTGTGTCGTCTAACACCACCTATGTGCTTAAATTTTCTTGGTCTCATACACATGGATTCACATATTATTAAGGAACGTGTTATGGAAACTTATTACACACAAATAATGGGACATATGGATGTTATTGGTATCATATCGAATGGTTTTAATATCTACTTTCCCATGTGTATGTTGGCATTTTGTTTGGCCACGTGGTTTAGTTTGGGTTCTCGAGCCCTTAATACCTTAGGATTTCAACAATTCTTACAAAATGAAACTATAGCTACGGAACTCGTACAAGAGGGTAAAGATCTAATAGCACGTGAACGACGAAGACGTCAAAGAGCTGAAGAAGCTATGCTAAGACGAAGAGAATTTCCTCGAAGTGATGCTATGTCAACTAATGATTATATTAATAAGTATCGTAATTTGACTGCGGCAAATAATGGACAAAGTACTTCAACAACACAACGTCCGAATTCCAACATACCATCAGATGATTTAATACGACATGGTGATAATTTACACTATGATACACTACCACGTTCACTATCAGATGAAATTAATGAACGTTTTGGTGTTAGTACACAACAAGCTCAAGTTGACTTTAAAGGATCATCATCCTCAGCGACGGGAGCGGCTAATCATTATCGTTTAGAATTTGATGATGATGAAGAAACATCAAATCGTATTGAACCTCCACGTGGCTTATTTGATGATGTGTAATTCAACAACAACAACGACAAAAACAACAAATAATAATACTTGCAATTTATTTGTAAAAGTTTTGCTCTCTCTCTATATATCTCAATTAGTCACAAATTTGAAACGTTAGGATTCTAGTTAATACAAGCATATTCAAACTCACTCGTAATTAACACTCTGCTGCAGAACTCTGTAGTTTACAATTATCGGCCTTATATTTCATTTTTATTTGTGATTGCTGCTGTTGCTAATAATTTATTATTTTTGATCATAACTTTTGATGTTTTTGCCATTATTCTTTGCAGAAATGTAAGTACATATTGTTTAAATTTTTTATTTTATTTATTTTATACTTTTTTTTTATTTTTTATCATTTTTTCTTTATTTTGCCATACATTGTCCATTTCAAATGTTATTAATATAAACATTTAGTAGTATAGTTTATTTATAGAAATATAATTTATTTGTAATACTAACAATATATGTGCAAAATATTTGAAATAAATGATTAAATATATGTATATCAAAAAAAAAATAAACAAAAATATGTACAGTTAATGTATGCACTTATATTTTCTGGTATATATAAATATAATTTGAATTTTTTTTATACCCTTAAAATATCGGCCTAGGACCCATAAGGTATAATCATGTCCTTCAATCGATTTTAAGATAATCTAGCCCGTTTGTCTGTAGACAACAAGCTTTTTTTCAAACATGTCGGCGATTTAGCAATTAAATTAAGGGGATAAGATAAAATGACTATACAGCTCAACACAATCCTCGATAAACGCAACTCCTCTATTATTGAACTCGTAAATTGTTTGCACTGTTGACTTACAATCAGTTAACGCGACTTTTCGAAAAAATGCCAGTTATAGCAACTTTTCTTACAAAATGATCCGTTTTTCTTTTTTTATTTACTAGAGTTCGTTTGGTGACTATGTCACTTCATCTATTTATCGGATATCATCACTTTTTTGAAGAATATTGGGAGCTGAAAAAAATGCCGGTTTTTTTTGGAAACATTTTACAACAACAACAGCAAAAATTATTACAATGGCAGTTTTTAGAACTCTTTAAAAAAAGTTCCAAAAACCCACAGCAGAGGGCGGGAAAGAAAAATTTAAATTATTTTTTTAAGTCGTGCACGGTGAATGGACAGTTTTTGCTAAGAAAAATTTATCACATCCCATTAAAAAGTCATAAGGCTTCAAAGTTTTTTTTTTATAATGACAAAATTATTAAACACTGACCGACATATCAACAATTTTTGGATGGGTGAACCTTCTATACACTTGTTTTCGATTAACCACTCAATGCTGATTCCAAATCTGGTTTCCAAAGTTTTCCATAACGTCAGGTTTAACGAAAATTTAAGGACACCTCGAACATTTTGGTACATTCAACATAACCTAAAAATACAAAATGCTTTACTTCGGCTGCTGGTTGAAATATCTGAACAGAATTGAACACCGAATGATATTTAAACAAGTACGAACATTTTTTTTTACAAAAAAGAAAAAAATCGCGGATTTTTTTAAATTCTTTTTTCTCAAAAGTAATTTCCTTTTTAAATAACCCGAGTAAAAATGTTTAGATACATTTGTATATATCACATCTTATCCGATATTTGAAAGATCCGTACTGATCCGAGTAATATCAGTACTGATCCGAGATTTGAAAGATCAGTACTAATCCGAAAAATGGATCGCTTAGATTAGATCAGTTTAAATCGGACGGATACAATGTCATCCGAAAAATGGGTTTATATAATTAGATAAACCCATTTTTCGGATGAAATAGTATCCGTCCGATTTAAACTGATCTTATCTTACCGATCCATTTTTCGGATCAGTACTGATCCTTCACATTTTTACTTGGGAAAGTTTTTATCAACAATCTCTTTTACATTTTGGAGGGTATCAATACAGTCGGCAGGCCGAATTTAGCTTTTGCACTTGTTCTTAAATTTAAAGCATAAAAGAGAAATACTCTTAGAACCCTAAAAAATTATGACTCGGTTATCGCAGCAACCTCAGTTATTGCAACGTCCAAAATTTCTATTAGTTGCGTTAAGCGAGGTTTCACTGTAGTTGTATGAAAATTTCATATTTCGAGAAGGCGGCCAAAATTATTTTTATACCCTACACCACTCTGTAATGCAGTTATGCTGAATATATTGATATCCTTCATAATCTAAAACAGAATATTGCAAAAAAAGAAATTTGGCGAAAAAATGTAAAATCAACAGATTGTTGACGGTCCTTAAAAATTTTGATTTTGCAGATTTGGGCCTACGTTCATTATCGTAGTACCGGTAATCCCGGTATTCCCAGTTCTCAGTATTAGCGGGAATTGGTACCGGTTTCCCGGTTCTTGAATAATTCCCGGGAATACCGGTATTCCCGATTTCGGTTTTGACGGTATTAACGTTTTTAAATAATTTTTCAAACACAACTAAATATTTCTGAAATATTGATTAAAAAAATGGTGTCATTACTAAATTTAAACATTTTATTTTATAGTATTATTTTGTTTTTTGAGAACCGATATCAGAACTGGGAAACTGGTACCAAAACCTGAAACATTGGGAAATGGGGACACTATTACAGATAGTACTATTTAAATATTAAAAAAAATACCAAAAATACTTTGTCCCGGAATCACTTTACATTAATTTAAAACTTTTCAATCATAGTAACTGTTTTAACAAAATTCATAAAAATTTTGTTCAAATTTTTTCCAACTCAAAAAATTTTAAATCAGGCAAAAGGAGGACAATTTCTGTTATTGTAAAATTTTAATAAAGATTGCAAAATTTTGCAATTAATTCGAAAATTTTGCTCACCACTATAACGGTTAATATAATAAAAAATATTGAAAAATAATTATAAAAACTAAAATACGAAATTTATCATTAAAAAAGGATTTATATAACAGGATATTTTCTCGAGGTTTTTATTAATTTACAACAAAAAAAAGAACAATGCGTGAAATTGTACACATACAAGCCGGTCAATGTGGTAATCAAATTGGTGGTAAATTCTGGGAAGTAATATCCGATGAGCATAGTATTGATGCTACCGGATCATATTATGGAGAAAGTGATTTACAATTGGAACGTATAAATGTGTATTACAATGAAGCCACGGGATCAAAATATGTGCCACGTGCTATATTAGTTGATTTAGAACCGGGTACTATGGATTCTGTAAGATCTGGCCCATTTGGTCAAATTTTTAGACCCGACAACTTCGTGTTTGGCCAATCGGGAGCAGGTAATAATTGGGCTAAAGGACATTACACAGAAGGAGCTGAATTGGTAGATTCAGTTTTAGATGTGGTACGAAAAGAATCTGAAGGTTGTGATTGTTTGCAGGTAAAAGAATTAAATTTTAATTTATTTTCAACAATTTGACATATTTGTTTTATTTTTAAGGGTTTTCAAATGACTCATTCTTTAGGCGGTGGCACCGGTTCAGGTATGGGTACATTATTGATTTCAAAAATTCGTGAAGAATATCCCGACCGTATTATGAATACGTTTTCAGTTGTACCTTCACCCAAAGTTTCTGATACTGTTGTCGAACCCTATAATGCTACCCTTAGTGTCCATCAACTTGTAGAAAATACTGATGAAACCTATTGCATAGATAATGAAGCTTTATATGACATCTGTTTCAGGACTTTAAAACTTACCACCCCCACCTACGGAGATCTGAATCATTTAGTTTCTGCCACAATGTCTGGTGTTACAACATGTTTACGTTTTCCTGGTCAATTAAATGCAGATTTACGAAAGTTAGCTGTAAATATGGTACCATTTCCTCGTCTACATTTCTTTATGCCCGGTTTTGCTCCTCTTACGTCGCGCGGCTCTCAACAATATCGTGCTCTTACCGTACCAGAGCTTACTCAGCAAATGTTTGATGCTAAAAATATGATGGCTGCTTGTGATCCACGTCATGGTCGCTATCTAACCGTAGCTGCTATATTCCGTGGTCGCATGTCCATGAAAGAAGTTGATGAACAAATGTTAAACATACAAAATAAAAATAGCAGTTTCTTTGTTGAATGGATTCCCAATAATTGTAAAACTGCTGTATGTGACATACCACCAAGAGGACTTAAAATGTCTGCCACATTTATTGGTAATTCAACAGCTATTCAGGAACTATTTAAACGTGTTTCCGAACAATTTACTGCCATGTTTAGACGTAAAGCTTTCTTACATTGGTATACCGGTGAAGGTATGGATGAAATGGAATTCACCGAAGCAGAGAGTAATATGAATGATCTGGTATCGGAATATCAACAGTATCAAGAAGCTACGGCTGATGAAGAGGGTGAATTTGATGAAGATGAAGAGGGGGTTGGTGACGAGTAAAGAAAATGATGAAACAAAATTAAAAGATCAAAATTAGAGTCGTTTATTTAAAACTAGTACGGGTATTATGTATTGTATGCATTTATTTTTATTTAAAATCTGTGTATAGACTGGAGAAAAATTTCTAATGTATTTTAATTTGTTTCCTCCTATTTTTTTTCTCTGCGTAACTTTATTTTACGTCGAATTTTTTTGTGTAAATTGTTTTTAATATTTTGCTTACGGAAATATCCCAGCAAAACTTTTTGGAGTCATTCAAAAATAACTAGTTCTAGAAGTACTTCAAAGCTTGTCACGATAGGTTCTCAAAGAGCATCCTGGAACTAGTGATGTCACAACTAGTTCTAGAAGTGATCCAAAATTGTAATATTTTGGTTCCAAAGAGCTTTTTTGGAGTAGTTTGGGAACTAGTGATTGGAACTAGTCGTACATGACTTCTGCACCACTTCCATGAAACAAATACTGGTTCTTAAATAACATCTTAAAAGCTGTTTCAAAAACTTATAATTTTTTCAAAAAAGAAAAAAATATATATTTGATTACGCATTTCTCTGTTGCATCTTCTATTTGGAAAAAAGTCAAACATTTTGAAATATGTACAGAGGGGCTAAAAATATTATAAGTATTGGGTAATTTGTTTGGTATTATTTAGTATTGGGCCATTAGTGCAAATAGGTTTTTATAGATCCATTCAATTACCTTACTACAATCTGCAATAAACTACTTTATTTATTACAGCTGGAATTTTTTATTACAAAAAGTAAACAAAACTTTCCAATTGTAGCAAAAATAGTAAGCAATTTGAGTAATCCAACTAAGCATATAATCGTATATTTTTTGGTCCCTACAATATTTTTTTTTTTTTCAAAAATCCCTTATTCTCCTTCTAGATAATTTCTAATTGCATTAAGGATTAAAAAAACAAAAAATACTACTAATTTTTGTTCAGTAAAGTGCTGATATTGCGTTATATTTTCAACAAAAAATAATTCAAAAATGTTTTTTTTTTTTGCAAAAAAAAATGTACAAAATGTTCCTAGACTGCTTCCCTAGAACTAGTTCTGATGGTGACAATTTCAAACAAAAATCATGGGTTAAAGAATGGGATAAAGAATTGGTTCTAGAATGACTTAAAGAACCGTTCCATACATGTTTTCCTAGACTACTTTCCTAGAACTAGTTCTGATGGTGACAATTTAAAAAAAAATCATGACTCTGAGAACGAGATAGAGAACTAGTGCCACAATAGCTTCTTGGAAGTAGTACCTGTCATGACAATTTCAAAGAAAAATCATGGGTTAAAGAATGGGATAAAGAACTGGTTTTAGAAGTAGTGATGGAACCGTTCCATAGGAGGGGTGATTGTTTCTAGACTACTTCCCTAGAACTAGTTCTGAGGGTGACAATTTCAAACAAAAATCATGACTCTGAGAACGAGATAGAGAACTAGTCGAGCAAAAAAGAAGTACTCCAGCACTAGTTCTGGAAGTCATGCAAGTTTTGCTGGGATATGTCTTTTTTTATAAAAAATAAAAAATATTTATTTAAGAAGTGTATTAAAATGCTTTAAGGGAAATTTTATAATTCCCAAAAAAAAAAAAAATTAAAAAATTTATAAATTCCAAACACATTTTCTGGAGGTTTTGGTCCAAAACTTTTGGAATAAAAAATGGCAATAAAATTGATTTACAAAAAAAAATGTTAATACATTATAAATATTTTCTTTTTCCCATACACAAAAAACTATTCGAAATAATTTTAGGAAAAAAAATTTTTGATAAAAAAAAATTTTTGATAAAAAAAATTTGATGAAAAAAAAATTTGAAAAAAAATATGAAAAAATCGATGAAAAATATTTTTTTGTTGAAAAATAATTATGGCCGCTGTTTCAAAAAAAAGTAATTTACATAAAAAATGTGAAAATTTCCGAATTTTTTTGGTGTTCCAGATTTCACATCCGAATTTCTTTTTCGTTTTGTTTCACACAAATAAAATTTGGTGAAAGTAAAACGAATGCACTTTTTTACTCATAGGCCGCTGTTCCAAAAAAGTAATTCACATAAAAAATGTGAAAATGAAAATTTCCGAATTTTTTTGGTGTTCTAGATTTCCGAATTTCTTTTTCGTTTTGTTTCACATAAATAAAATTTGGTGAAAGTAAAACGAATGCACTTTTTTCCTTATAATTTTTTAAATTTTAATTATTCGATTTCAACTTTGAATGAAAACGTGGTCAACAAAACACTAAACTTGATTTCATGTGATTCAGAAATTTTCATGTGAATTGAAAAGTTGTGAAAGACGGAACAGAGGCCATAGGCTGCTGTTCCAAAAAAAGTAATTCACATAAAAAATGTGAAAATGGAAATTTTCGAATTTTTTTGGTGTTCTAGATTTCACATCCGAATTTCTTTTTCGTTTTGTTTCACATAAATAAAGGCCGCTGTTCCAAAAAAAGTAATTCACATAAAAAATGTGAAAATGAAAATTTCCGAACTTTTTTGGTGTTCTAAAATTTGGTGAAAGTAAAACGAATGCTCTTTTTCCTTATAATTTTTTAAATTTGAACTTCGAATGAAAACGTGATCAATAAAACACCAAACTTTATTTCATGTGATTTGGAAATTTGCATGTGAATTGAAAAGTTGCGAAAGACAGAACAGAGGCCAAAATTTGGTGAAAGTAAAACGAATACACTTTTTTCCTTATAATTTTTTAAATTTAAATTATTCGATTTCAACTTCGAATGAAAACGTGATCCACAAAACACTTAACTTGATTTCATGTGATTCGGAAATTTTCATGTGAATTGAAAAGTTGTGAAAATTTTTTTTTCACTTTGTTCGGAATTTCTGATTTCCAAGTCAAAAAAGGAACCCAAGGCCATTGTCCTACAGGTCCAATATTTTTGTGTGTTAATATAGACCCTTAAAGAAACTTTTCCGACCCCAACGTTTTCGAAATTCGAAAAAATCAAAATTTACTCCAATTCCTTTCGGTATCCAGCAACCAGCAGCCGAGTTTTGTATTTTTAGGTTATGTTGAATGTTTTATAATTTCTGAGGTGTCCTTACATTTTCGTTTATAACTCTTGAACCCTGATCAATAATATACAAGTATGTATCTACTTTATGACGTCCTAGAGTCAAGGACCTTGACTGATATTTTGAATTTTGAAAAACTATCTAAGGCCGCTGTTCCAAAAAAAGTAATTCACATAAAAAATGTGAAAATGAAAATTTCCGAATTTTTTTGGTGTTCTAGATTTCACATCCGAATTTCTTTTCGTTTTGTTTAACATAAACAAAATTTGGTGAAAGTAAAACGAATGCACTTTTTTCCTTATAATTTTTTAAATTTTAATTAATCGATTTCAACTTCGAATGAAAACGTGATCAACAAAATACTAAACTTGATTTCATGTGATTCGGAAATTTTCATGTGAATTGAAAAGTTGTGAAAGACAGAACAGAGGCCTAAGTCCCGAATGTGTTGTGTTCTTTGACATGTCACTATCGAACTGGCACGGGCTGTGTTCCTAAGGGTCGAACCAGAATCAAATTGCGTCGCGCAAGACGTAAAAAAAACAAAAACAAACACATAGGCCTCTGTTCTGTCTTTCACAACTTTTTAATTCACATGAAAATTTCCGAATCACATGAAATCAAGATTAGTGTTTTTTTTGATCACGTTTTCACTTGAAGTTGAAATCGAATAATTAAAATTTAAAAAATTATAAGGAAAAAAGTGCGTTCGTTTTACTTTCACCAAATTTTATTTATGTGAAACAAAACGAAAAAGAAATTCGGATGTGAAATCTAGAACACCAAAAAAAATCGGAAATTTTCATTTTCACATTTTTTATGTGAATTACTTTTTTTGGAACAGCGGCCATAAAATTTGAAATTTTTACGTCCGTTTGATTTAGGTACGTCACATTTAAATATTAGAAACGAAAAATTATTGGGCGTTACGCCTTAAGGCCTCTGTTCTGTCTTTCACAACTTTTTAATTCACATGAAAATTTCCGAATCACATGAAATCAAGATTAGTCGTGTCTGTCATGACTTCCGAACGTTTTCAATTAGAGCGAAAATTTTCGAATCACATAAAAAAAGATTTGGTGTTTCCAAATCACATATTTCTTGATTATGTGTTCGAAAAAATTTACTAAGATATGCTAGATGCGAAACACGGGCTTTTGTTTAAAAATAAATAAAATTAAATAAAATAAATAAATAAAAAAGTTTTGCACAATTTTTAAACAAAAATATATATTTAACACCAATTTATCATTGAATTTTTCATTAAATAATATATATTCACGAATATGAGTTGAATAAATTACTCTTATGTACCTTAAACTCAACAATGTTTCGCATCTTGATAATTCTCTGAACATATGGTAATAAACCGCAGTTGTAAAATGTAGTACTTTTCAATAGTAATAATAACTGGCAACACCATGGATTGGCATCACTATTTATCGAAAATTTTTCGAAGATAAACAACGCCATGTTGAATTTTGTAAAATTTTATAATTAATTTATTTTTACAATTTTTAAGTATTTTAAGTGAGTTAAAATAAAAGTGTTGTGCATTAAAAAATATAAAATTTTGTGCTCTTTCTTTTGAAAGTATTTCTCAGCCGGGAAAACGTGTAGTTATTGAAATATGTGATTTTTTTAATTTGTGTACTTTTGTTGTTGTTTTTGCACAACTTCCGAACAAAATTTCGATAAATTATGGAGTGTTTTTAAAATAATTTTTACATATATTTAGTCTTAACAAAATGTTGATTTTTTAATGTAAATAAAAAGAATATATATCAAATTATAAATTAAACATGGGTTTTTTATTTTTAAGTAAATATTTATAGGGGAAAAAGTACATTCTAATTACTTTCAGTTAGCTTTTTGCACACGAAAGTAAAACGAAAAAAAAATTCGGAAGTGAAACCCAGGACACCAAAATATTCGGAAGTGTTTCACTTTCACGTGGATGTGAAAGTCATGACAGACACGAGTGTTTTTTTGATCACGTTTTCACTTGAAGTTGAAATCGAATAATTAAAATTTAAAAAATTATAAGGAAAAAAGTGCGTTCGTTTTACTTTCACCAAATTTTATTTATGTGAAACAAAACGAAAAAGAAATTCGGATGTGAAATCTAGAACACCAAAAAAAATCGGAAATTTTCATTTTCACATTTTTTATGTGAATTACTTTTTTTGGAACAGCGGCCATAAAATTTGAAATTTTTACGTCCGTTTGATTTAGGTACGTCACATTTAAATATTAGAAACGAAAAATTATTGGGCGTTACGCCTTACGCGACGTAATTTGATTCAGGTTGAACACTAAAAGGGACATGTCACAATTGTTGATACTTTTTCTCTCAAAAGTGACAAGCGTTTGAAAGGTGTCAAATTTGTGATAGTTCATAAATTTTTTTACTTGGTTCAATAGCGTTTGGAGTCCAAACTTTGGACCCATTGAACTGGTATGACCCTTAAGTTAAAAATATTGGATCAACATTTTATATTAAAAATTTTAGTTAAGTAGCGCTGAATCATTGAGAATTTAAAAACAAATAAACTTTGTAGCTTGTTTCTAACGATTAATTATAATGATGCCTTTATTAATTTATTTTTTTTAATAAGTATGTATATGGAAGAAATACATTAAAATGGGTTTTTAGACTTAAGGTGTACTACAGGGACTATCGGAAGAATATTTTAAAATCCTATAACCAATACATTCTGATGATTTGGAAGTTTCATTTTTGGCACAACAATTCAGATAACAATGAGACGATGTACGATAACAATCACATTCAGCCAAATGAGGCAAAGATTGATATCAAACTGAGGCTCGTTTTAGACTAATTGTACTGGCAATAATATCGGTAGGTCGAAAGTCGGGATCAGCAAAGGTTTCATGATTCATACAGCGAGCGCCACCCAAACAGGTGCAAGAACAAATAGAAGCGGTTTCCTCAAATTCGGTCATATAATTCGATCCACTTAATAATTTATTGTGCATATTATTACTGTGTTCGGTATCGAATGTAACCGGTTGACTAGCAGCAATTTGATTTTGGGCATCCTGCTCATCACGTTTTGCGTCTTCAGCTTGCCTAAAAAAATGTTGTATCATTAAAAGAACAATTCTTTAATTTTTTTAGTATTTAAACTTACATGGTCATAAATCTCAATACCAATAAATTAATACTAGCAGCTACTACCGCCAAACCGAAAAGTATAAATACCAAACTTAATGCCACATAACCGGGTTTATTCATTAAAGCCTGATCATTTTGTAGGGCCACATAATCACCAAAGCCAATGGTTGTTAGTGTAACAAAACAATAATAAAAACTATCGAAATAACTCCATCCTTCATAACGGGAAAATACCGCCGCCCCGGTTGTTATTATTATTGATGATAACATTCCTGTGGCCAACATAAGATTCATTTCAGTGGCTTCCGTATGTGAGCATTGCATATAACGTTTGGCTCTTCTTATAATAACCGAAGCAAATTTATTTAAACGTTCACCAATCGACTGGAACATAACTAAACCCAAGGGTATTCCAACCTGCAAGAAAATAATATTTAAAATTTTTGAAAAAAAAATTGTTTCGGCGGGAGACATTTGGGGGACACGTCCTCCCTCATGATTAATGTTAACAAATTGATTTTTTTAATTTGTGCACTTAATGCTTCGAATAATTTTATCATAATGTAAATTAGCTTTTCTAATCCATGCCCACTAAAGGGGCGGGACCAAACAATTTTTTTTTATCCCCTGGGTACAAGTGTAGGATCTTTAACTTTTTCTGACATACAAATGTTTTATACATACATATGATTAAAAAAGAGTACAAAAAACTTGTAAAAAATTTAGTTTTTAAAAATTTGGGTTAGTTCTTCATGGAGGAACTTTTTCTCTTCTTATCTGATTTTGCTCGTTTACGAACTTAACCAGCCTTTGACCATTAAACATATTTGTGTCGAACTTCTAAGGTGTAGTTTTTTTATTTAGGACTGTATCGTGCTTTCCACAGACCGACGGGTCATTCATAGAATGTCTTAGAATCGATCATGGATCGATCGTAAAATAATAAGATGAGTAATTCTCACTGAGCATACACGTGAAAAAAATCAGAAAAATTTAGGAAAACATAATTAAAAATTAAACAAATTCGGAAAATGCTATAAAGAGGTCGGAATAATTAAGATAAAATCAAAAATTAATCAGAAAATTACAAAATAACTAGGAAATTATAAAAAAAGTAAAAAAGTTAAATTCGGCCTTGCCGAATCTAGTGATACCCTCCACAATTTCAAAAAGAATATTGCAAAAAACTTTTTTAAAAAGAAATTACTTTTGAAAAAAAAAAAAAAAAATTTTTAAAAAATTTCCGCGAAAAAAAAATTTTTTGAAAAAAACACGCATTTTTTTCATTTTTTTTGTCAAAAAATATGTTTGTACTTGTTTTAATACCATTTAGTGTTCAATTATGTTCACACATGTCAACCAGCAGCTGAATTAAAGCATTTTGTATTTTTAGGTTATGTTGAATGTACTAAAATTTTTGAGGTGTCCTTACATTTTCGTTCATAACTTTTGAACCACTGAAACAATATCGCTCAAATGCAATACCAAACTTCTCGGGAGAACTTCCAAAAAATATGTTAAGTTTCAGTCATATCAGTGTAGTATTTTGGTCGTGATCACCATTTCCACAGACAGACAGAAATCGTTTAAGGGCGGATTACTCAATGAAAAGTTAGCTGCTAACTGCCGATTTAACGGAGCTTTATGTCAAAATTTGTATGAAAAAGTTAAATTTAACGGAGAGTTATTTTATAACGGAGCATTGAGTAATCCAGCCTAAAAAAGATTTTTTTTAAAAGGAATTAATTTTGAAAAAAAAAAGTTGGAAGAAAAATTCCGGAAAATTTTTTTTGGGCAAAAAATTAGGAAAAATAAGTAAAAATCAAACTAATTCGAAAATAGCTATAAAGAGTTCGGAACAATAAAGAAAAAATCAGAAAAAATTCCAAAAATCTTAGGAAAATTCAAAAAACTTAAAATAATTAGAAAATTAAAAAACTACGGAAATTATCAAAAAAAATCACAAAAATAAGAAAAATTTAGGAAATCTAAAAAAAGTCAAAAAAATAAGGGAAATTAAAAAATAATATTAAACGAAAAAATTAGGAAAGTTCAGAAAAAAAATCTGAAATAGAATCCTTACCATTGCATATGCCATACAAAATGCTTTACCGCCTATAGTCACCGGAGTTGAATGACCATATCCAATCATGGCCAGCACTACGGTGGCAAAATAAAATGCACCCGCAAATTTCCATTGTGGTCCAGCCTTATGCGGTTTATTCTCAATTATAACAATTTCCATCATACGAAAATCTTCTGTCGAAACATTATACTTTTTGACGAAATTATTTTTAACAGCTTGCAAAAAATCCCAACGTTTCGATTCGAAATCTGATTCTAAACTATCGAATACGGCAGCACCAATCAGTAAATAGGTAAATGTACAAACCACCAATGATAGCGTCCTAACATTTTGACGCTTCATGCTGCACTGTGTCACTAACTCAACAATATAATCTCGATAGGATTCAATAAGCATTCAACAGCTTTATAATTTAAATTACAAAATAGGATTGATGAATTTCATGGATTTATAAAAATGGAAGAATTTGTAATGCATTAACTTAATAAATTAATAAATTTGTTGAATATGCTTAAGTTTGTGATACGTTTAGTGTTGTTATTGCAAAAAAAAATAAAAATATTAATTAATCAATATGTATATGCTGAAATACATATGCAGTTTGCAGAGAGAATATAATATGTGACATTAAAGAACTGTCATTTAATATCCTTTATTGTTTGCGCAGAATCCTTTAGTGTCAAAAACAATAGGATTTTTTTTCTAACATGTGACAATAAATCATAATAATAAGAAAACTGCTTTATATACTCTATGGTTAAAAATAAGGAAATAAAAATCTTAATAGGGAAATCTAAAGTTTAACAAGTAGAAAAGTTAAATTCGACTTTGCCGAATCTATGAATACCCTCCACAATGCCCATTTTAAGTGATAGTAAATTTTCTAACGTGAAAAAAACAGTTTTGATTAGAAATATTTTATTTTGTGTAAAAAATTTTTTTTAGTAATTTAAAAAAAAAAAATAATTTACTATTTTTTTTTTTGAGTGTAAAATTTTTTTTGAGTTTATTTTTTTTTTGTTTTGGTATAAAAATATTTTTGAGTCGCAAAAATACGTTGTAAAATATTTTTGTGACTTACCAATGTTTTTAAAACAGGTTTAACGGGTTTTCAACACGTGAATTTAAGGTGAAGCTAATCTGAAATTCACGGTTTTGCTAATAACTTTTGAACCACTGGACCGATTTGGGTGAAATTCAATACGAACTAGGCTGAAGGAACAAAAAATATATATGCAAAGCTTCAGCATCCTCAGAATTGCTTTTCGAAAGTTATTGTGCTTTTTATCTCATAAATTCACGAAAAACCCTTGCCGAAATTCAGTCTTTTGCTCATAACTTTTGAACCACTGGACCGATTTCGCTGGATTGCAATACCAACCTGACCAGGTAAATGCCCAACATATATTTATGCCAAACTTCAGGAGCCTCCGTAAAGTCTTTCAAAAGTTAGCGTGTTTTCAACAGACAGACAGACGGACGGACGGGCGGACGGACATTGCTAGATCGTATTATAATCGATAGAGGATCATAAATATATATACTTTATGGGGTCCTAGACCAATATTTCGAGGTGTTACAAACGGAATGACAAACTTATATACACCCTCTATCACTAGAGTGGAGGGTATAAAAAAGGAAATCAGTTTTAAGGTTGCCTATTGAATGTACCAAACTTAAAATAAATAATAATAATTCGAAGATTCTATTTGTAATTTAAGGATTTCATTTGCAATTCAAAGATTTGTATTTCAAAGAATCCACTTGTTATTCGAAAATTTCAATTGTAATTTTAAATCTATTTTTGAAAAAGATCAATTTTAATACGAAAAATATCAATTGCAATTCGAAAAAGATCAATTGTAATTCGAAGATTTCGATTGCAAGATTAATTGTGATTCGAAGTAGATCAATTGTAATTCGAAAAATATTAATTATAATTCGTAATTCTTAAAAGACCAATTCTAATTAAAAAAAAATCAATTGTAATTCGAAAAAGCTCAATTGTAATTTGAAATAGATCAATTTAAATTTGAAGAAGATTTATTGTAATTCGAAAAATATAAATTTTAATTCGATAAAGATCAACTGTTATCCGAAAAATATCAATTGTCATTCGATAAAGATCAACTGTTATTCCAAAAACATCAATTGTAATTCAAAAAAATCATTTGTAATTCGAATAATCCAATTTTAAATTAAAAAAAATTCAACTGAATTTCAATTGATATTTTTTCAAATTACAATTAATCTTTTTCTTATTACAGTTGATTCTTTTTTCGATTTATAATTTAAATTAAAAAAATATTTAATAATTGTTTTTAAAAATGTTAACAAAAATCTGGCAATACTGCTCCTGTTACCAAATTAAAAAAAAAAAATACCTTTCAGGAAATTTCCCTTTTATAAAAAAGGACTAAATTATATCCCCCTTTATACCGCTATTTGTTTTTATACATAATCATAACGAATAATTGTTCGCAAACGTCAAACGAAAAAGGTCAGCAAACTCCTCGAAAAATCTATAAGTTGAAAATTTTCGCAAGAAATAAGAAAAAATAAGTTTCTACATTAATTTAATTCATTTAAAAATTCTTTTTTTTAGCTAAATCGGAAAAAAACCACTTTAAAAACATAAAACAATGTCACCAAATCCTCATTCACCTTTGCCACCAGCTAACATGTCATCTGGGGACTTTGGTAATCCCTTGCGTAAATTTAAGCTGGTATTTCTGGGAGAACAAAGTGTTGGAAAAACTTCACTAATTACTCGTTTCATGTACGACAGTTTTGATAATACTTATCAAGCTACCATTGGTATAGATTTCCTATCGAAAACCATGTATTTGGAAGATCGTACGGTACGTCTTCAGCTTTGGGATACAGCCGGACAAGAACGTTTTCGTTCTTTAATCCCCTCCTATATACGAGATTCTACAGTGGCAGTCGTTGTCTATGATATCACCAATACCAACTCATTTTACCAAACCTCTAAGTGGATTGATGATGTTCGCACTGAAAGGGGTAGTGATGTCATTATTATGTTGGTTGGAAATAAAACTGATTTGGCTGATAAACGTTTGGTGTCTACCGAAGAAGGAGAACGTAAAGCTAAGGAACTTAATGTAATGTTCATAGAGACCAGTGCCAAATCGGGCTATAATGTTAAGCTATTATTTAGACGCGTGGCTGCCGCTTTACCCGGTATGGATTCTTCGTCTGATAGCAAACCATCCGAAGCTATGCAGGATATTCAATTGGGCCAGCAAAATGAACAAAAAGATCCTGAAGGTGGTTGTGCTTGTTAATTTTATCAACAACAACAAAAAATATATATTGAAATTTGAATTAATTTGCTGTGATTGAAGGAATTATAAAATGGAATTTTTTGCATATGTAAAGAAATATTTCAGAAATCTTATGGCTTTGAATATATTTCTTGGGAATAAATTGATTGTTTTTTTTTTTTTATTTTTAACACTATGCTTACTTAACATTAATTACCAACAATTTGAAATTAAAATTACTATTAAAAAATTCCTGTAGATGTTACAACAGTTTGAATAAAATAAGCTTTTGAGTTGTTTTCAAAGCTTTCTAAATGCATTAAGAGCACGCACAAGCCTGCATTCTTTTATAAATTTGAATTTAACTTGTAATTAAAATAAATGAAAGAAATTAGCAAATTTAAAGAAATAAACACATTTTATTGAAAAATAATATAATTGATGTAATTTTTGAATAGCGATTAGGTGGATGTGAAATACTAACAAGGTAAGTATTCCAACCGTTATAAACCGATTTTCCTGAAACTTAAAATTTATACCAGTGGCCATAACTGTTATGAGATTTATTGAAAGAAGTCAAATTTAACTGTCCAAAAATACTTTTTCAAATAAAAATTAAAAATGACAGTTTGAAATGATTTATTTAAATATCTGTTCAAAATATGTAACAGAAATAAAAAACTTTTATTTTTTATAACTGTTATCAAAAAATCTTTGAGCCTTAAAAAAACTTGAGTTATTAAAACTAAACTACAATAAACGCATGCAAAAGAATTCTATTGATAGCTAATACTTCAATAATTGATTTAGGCTGGATTACTCAATGCTCCGTTATAAAATAACTCTCCGTTAAATTTAACTTTTTCATACAAATTTTTTGAGTAATCCGCCCTAAAAACCGTCGATAAATTTAAAATCGGTTGATTTTCAACAAAGTTACTGGCTTATAAGTGTAAAAAGTTCGAAAAACCGGTTTTTTACCTGTAACTCAAGATTTTGGAGGTGTTTCGCAAATTTCAAGTACAGGGTCTTGTTGTACTCGACAACACCTACTAGAAAAAAATTATCGCATCCCAGGTTTCTGTCTCACAGTGTAATTCAGGCGCGGATCCAAGAATTGTATTTGGGGGGGGGGGGGGGGGGGGGGGGGGTGGAGATTTTTTTTTATCAAAAAATCGGAAAGCAATAAAGTTTAGTTTGAAGGGGTGGGGGGTATTGTGTTAATTTTTGTCAATATTTTTAATATTGCGTAACAAATTAATAACCAAGAAAAATATTTTTTTTCAAGCATTTTGATTTGTGGGAACTTTTTTTATTCAAAAAATTTTTTCACAAGGGGACCCTGTCAGACGTATTTACTCCAAAATAGGACCATTTTTATAGTCTTACAAACGTGCTTATTCACAGTTATGACTGACTATCACTGTCATAAGCCAATGTTTATGATTGAACAGTCATAACATCAAATATTTTTCTATACAATAAATTTTTAAAAATTTAAATTTCATTTGCAAATTTTAAGATTGATATTATGACTTTTCAGTCATAAAAATTGGTTTATGACTGTCAAAGCTAGTCACAACTGTGAATATACAAGTAAAATTTTATATAAAAATTCTTAATTTTCGAAAACATTAATAACATTAAGCATTAATATTCCGAAAAAAATTAATAAACCCAGCAAAAAAAAATCGAAGTAGTTCAAAACGAAGTAGACTTAAACTACATATAAAGTAGCAATTAGTGAATATTTTTTGTTGCAACAAAAGTAGTTTAAAATAACATCCAAATATGTCAATAAGAAGGACAATAATATGGATTCCACTACTTAAGAACACTATAGTCGGAATGAGTTTTTTTTTAATATTTTTTAAACGTAATGAAAAGAACATATCGTCGCTGCTCCGTCGTAATTTGGTATGTGTTTTTAATGAAGTTTTCAGGAGAGCAAAAAAACCGTTTTATTTTGTCATTTTGAGATATTTTATAAAAGTCAAGCGTCCTTAAAATACATAAAGATGTTTTATAGATGTGTACCACAAAAAAAAGTATGATTTTTTAGCTAAAACGAAGATATTAACGAATTACATAAAAAACTACACATAACACATTTAGTTGGAACATTTTTGGTATTAATTTTTTTATTTTTGGACATTTTTATACACATGACCATTTTTGTTCAAAGAACTCAAGTTATAAAATTTAATAATGCAAAAAATTTTAATATTCATTAAAGTGATAGTAAATACACTTTTAAATCCCATATTTTGTACAAATCTGCATCCAAGTGATGAGTTGCTTCAATGAATTTTGTTTTTTTTTTTTAGCGAAAAAATTTTACTCAAAAAAATGTTTCTGAAATTTGTGCCATGAGATCTGACCATCATTTCTATATAATTGGGGCATGCTAACTTCAGTGGTGAAGTCCGTTTTTGAATCAATGGAACAGTTTTCATGGAAATCATCGTTAAAGTTAGTCACATTTTGTTGCAGTTTTTTTTATTAAAAAAAATTCTTCTTTAACAAATGCAAATTTGTTTGGTATGGGAAATAGGGATTAGACTCATAACGATATAATAGTACAAATTTGGATAAATATTTTTGCGTTAAATGGTAAAAATCGCGATTTTTCTCATATTTTAATGATTTTGCGTTTTTTTTGCAACCTTATAATTAGTTTTTCGAATTGATTTCATGTGTATGAAAAAACTAATGTATGTAATTAATTTCTGCAAAAAAAAACTGTTTAGATACATATAACTTTTTTTTGAAAATCGCGAAAAATCGTTTTTTTATAATGGCAGCATCACTTTTAATTGTGATCTCATACTTCATTTTTTAGTATAGTATGTAAGCATGCCTAAAACCCTTATGTTTAAAATTTTAAGCAAAAATGTTTATATTTGCAAAAGTTTTCTTAACAAAAACTGGTTTTAAACGACACATACCTAACCTGACCAACCATCCCGCTTTTGGCGGGATTATCCCGCTTTTTGGTGTCTCATCCCGCCTTGAATTTCTATCCCGCTTTTTAAACAAAAGTCCCGCTTCATCCCGCTTTTTGACTTTTAGAATAGCAAAGTACAATTTAAAATTGTTTAAAAAATATTTTGAGTGTGAGTGTATTTTGAGTCTGAAGTAATTTTAAGCGATTTATTTCGATTTTTGAGCATATAAATATGGTAACATTTAGAATTTCTTACCGCGCTTAAAAAAATACTCCTAAAATTGTGTTGAAACTCGAAAAAATTTCCAATAACTTTTTAAACGTTCAGTTTAAAACAAAATCAAAATCAATTTATATTTGATTTTGATTTTGTTTTAAACTGAAAAAAGCTGTTTTTTTAATTTGAAAATTAAAAAAGATTATAGTTCAGAAACAAATTTTTAAGTTTATTTTTATTTCAATTAATTTTTTATTATTTTTTTTTTTTAAATCTATTTTTTTCGAGACGTGTTGGGTGGTCCTTATTTTGAAATTTTAAAATGACATAAAATAAGTACCTACACCCAAAAAAAAAAACGTGGATATTCAATACTAAAAATTTAACTAATTTTAGTCCAAAAGGACCTAGTGCAGAAATTGGTAACAAATACTAAAATTTTAAACTAAAATTAGTCAAATCCAGTAAAAATGACTAATGTTAGTACTTTGAAGATACTAAAATTAGTAACGAATTAGTATATTTTGGTACAATATCACTTACTAAACCTTTTACTGTAGAATTATTTTGAGTGTAGTAATATTTTGAGCCGAATCGGTTAAATTTTTGACCCCGCGAAAATCAGTCAAAGTTTCGACTTTTGGGCAAAAATTCTCTAAATTTAAGAAAAAAGTCTTGATTAAACATTTTATAAATATGCTTAAAACAAAATAATAAAATAATTTTTGTTTAACGTTGCCCAAACGTACTCAGATAAGAAATATATAGTTTTCGAGACATCGGTAACGAATATAAATTTGGTATAAAATTAAATTTTTTAATTTGAAACATTTTTCAATTTTTCAAAATATTTTTTTTCAAATTTCCGCAAACAAAATTACCAGGTATTTCAGCTCGTTTAACAAATCGGCGTTAAGGAGCAGAACAAATCCAAAATTTTCAAAAAAAATCCACCCCGTTTGAAAACTTTGACTCGGAATATATTTTTTTTGAGTAAATGATTTTTTTTTGAGTGTTCAATTTTTTTGAAGGGACAAAAATAGTTTGAAAACTGTTTTTGGTCTTTAAAAGCGTGTTAAACATTTTATTTTACACGTGAATTGGAGGCGAAACCAATCCAAAATTCACGGTTTTGCACATAACTTCTGAACCACTGGGACGATTTCACTGACCAACCTGACTGGAAAAATTACAAACTACGTTCTTTCGAAAGTAAGTGTGTTTTCAGCAGACAGCCAGTGAGACGGACGGACATCACTATGTCAAATTTGAATCGATTGATAATCATGAATATTTATACTTTTTCGAACTGTTACAAACTTACTACAAGAATCTCACAAATTAGAACTCTCACAAATTAGAATTGTCCAGAAATTAGAACCGGCTATTTTAATGTATTGGACGCTCTGAAATTAGAACCTGTTGTTCTAATTTCTGGAAGTTTTTTTTTTTTATTTTCAATACAAAATGCTTTTTTGTAGTTTTTTTTAAGCTAAATAGGGGAAAAACCGAATTATTATTAGTTAACGCTCTAAAATTAGAACCAGTGGTTCTAATTTCTGGACTTTTTATTTTGTTTTTTTTTCACAATTCTATAAGCGTAAGAGAAATTGAAAAATGGAATAAAGATGGGTTTAATGACGGATCAGATAGCAGTGACGATGATATAATCGCCTGTTATTTCTCATTTCAAAGCGCTTAAAAGCGCTTTTCTACAAATTTAATGTGTTAAATTAATTAAATATTAACAAATAAAAATTGTTTCGTGTTAAAATAAAGCATTCGTAACTGTTTTTATTGTTACTTTGTCATTTTCTTTGAAAAAACAAATGTCCAGAAATTAGAACTTTTTAGAAATTAGAACTACCCGTGGAACAAAGTGGTTCTAATTTGTGAGATTCTACTGTATCACTAAGTGGAGGATATGAAAAAGTCCCGCTTTTTAGACCAAAATCCCGCTTTTTCAACCTTTCCTTCCCGCTTTTCGGACAAAAACAGTTGGTCAGGTTACACATACCACTTTTTTTTGGAACATTTACATATGGATTTCACATAGCTACTTTTGCTAACTTCCAAACCATTCAAGATATCGCTAAACGGTTTAGTGGGCAGACGGATGCTCTATAGAGGTTTCATATTATGCAATAAAAAAAAAATCCAAAAATGTCACATACCAAATCACGACGGAGCAGCGACGATATTTATTTAAATTTATTTAATAGAGTTTAAGTCTAAACTATAGTTTTATATATAATTGAAAGGCAAAGAGTTAATATTTGATATGTTATAATTCCAGGAATTAAGACATTTAATCTTAAATTTGGTGTAAACTGATTTTGTTTTTTTACCTTTTAACTACAGTATAGGGGGTACACTCACTTTGTCATTCCCCACAGTGTTACCGTTGAGAATTTTGAAAAAGTCGTAGAAAAAGTAGTTTTTTACAAAAAAAGTCGCACAAAAAAGTCGTTTTACTAAATAAAAGTCGCACATTTTTTTTTAAGGGTTGAAGATTTTTTTTAAATTTTGTTTTTGTATTAGGGAGTGAAGATAGGGCTTAGGTATGTTTGGAAAAAATTTTAGGGTAAAAATTTAAAAATTTAACTCTTTCTTTGGCGTTTCTGGGGCAGTTGTGGGGCTTTTTGTGGACTTTTACGCCCAAACAGAAATTAAATCTGAGATTGATCCCCATTAGTTTTTCCTCCCTAACATTTTTTCCAAACATACCTAAGCCCTAACTGTCCCAAGGGTGCCTCTGGAGGAGTCAAATGTATGACCAAAGCCCAATTGTTTTTTAACCCTAACCCTCATTAATTTTTACCCCCCAAAATTTTTTCTGACCATACCAACAACCTATCTCCATTTCATAAGTGTGTTTAAATGCAATATTTTACGATAGTATAGGATATATCTAAAGGAATGGGCTATATCTTATGAAATGGGCAATATCTTTTGGAATGGACGATACATATTTTTATCGTAATTCCGTTTTTTGATGATTTTTGTTTTCATTTGATTATGCATTTTAACAATGTAAATAATGTAAAAATCTAAAATTCGAATATTTGGTAAAATTATTTAAAATTTGTAAATTTTGCGAAATTACGCAGTATATGGTTTAAAAAAGAATAATATATTTCACTTAACAAAAAAAGGGGAAAAGGTCGCACAAAGTTGGAAAAAGTTGCAAAATTAGACAAGTTTGAAAAAGTCGCACAAAAAGTCTCAGTGTCAAAAAGGTTGCAAATTGCAGCTAAAGTCGCACAACGGTAACACTGATTCCCCATAAAGAGAATCGTCGCCTAAAATGCAAAACAAAGTGACAACACTTTCTTCAAGTTATTGATTGTGATGCATTGCCCCCCTATAAAATTATCAAAATGTGATTTGCTAGTTGTGATACAATTCATTAACTGAAACCATTTCCAAAAATTCAGACCTATCCGATGAAAAATGACGGACTTATGAACAAAATTAAAAAAAATGTTTCACAACGTTTTTCGCTGCTACTTTAAAAAAGCAAAATGTGTTGGATTGTTGGTGACGATATATTATATTGATCAGTGATCGATTCTGAGAAGTTCTATGAACATCACTCCGTCTGTCTGTATGTAACACGATGTAGTCGAAAATAAAACAGCTATCCACCTGACGTTTGGTACAAATATTTTTTATAGTCCTAGGTAGGTTAAAATCGGAACGGAGGGGAAAAGTTTCACCTTGGAGAAGCGAAACAACCTCTAAACCGCAATTTTTTAGCGATCATTGTTTTTTATGTCGGATGAAGTAGAGATGGGATCGTGAGTGACTTTTCAATCACGATCACGCACACTCACGAAAAAAAAATTTAATCACGCACGATCACGCACGAAATTTTTTTTTGTAATCACGCTCACGCACGCTCACGTGAGTAGAAAACAATTTTAATCACGCTCACGATGAAATCACGTTCATGAAATACTCACGAATTAAAATAACATTTATTTAAATTTACAAAATGTTTTTGTAATTATAGAAGGGCAATTCTAAAATATTAAGAGCCAATTTTAGTCGTTTTTGGGAATGGTTTCTTCAGATTTAATTGAAAATTGTCACACAGATAGCCAACATACTTATAAAAATGTAACTTTCTATCGTTTTTTAAATTCGGTTTACTGATCGTTTTATGGCAGGTCAAAGCTCGACTTTTTTTTTTGCAAAATTAGAAAAACATATCATCACATAAAACATGTTTTAACTTTTTAACCAATTATCCGATTTTCACAATTCTTGGCTCATATGAGAGCTTAAGTCTTGTGCTTTTTGGAAATAATTTTAAATGCAAAAGGATTCTTTAAAGAAAAGTATCAAAAATGCAAAAACTTTTTTCTTTGCGAATATTTAAAACAACACATCTTCGATTTTTTTTTAAATTCAGTGATAGTCAAAATGTTTTGCATTACATATTCAAAATTCAGAGGGGGATCAAAAGCTATTCTGGTTTGAGTACGAGGTTCCCATAATTTTCCATTAGAAAATTTTTTTATTTTTGAAATGTTTTAAAAAATTTAACAGGGATAAGATTATATTCCTTATACAGGTTGTATTTTTCTCACTTTTGCTAAATCAGTCGAACTTCGACCAGCGAAAATTCGAAAACTATACTGAATTTTGAAAATCCAAATATGAAATATGCTATGGCAAATTTTAAGTCAATTCGAACAGTGGAGCGAAATTTTATTAAAATTGCTTAAAAAACTTATTAAATTTAAATTTATTAACTTATTTGAAAGAACTTAAAAAAATAAAAAAAAAACGTAACCAAAAAAAAAACGGAGAAAAAATTAAAATCACGAAAAAATCACGCAGCAATTTTACTCACGCACGATCACGCACGAACTTTTTTTTGTTACTCACGAACACGCACGCTCACGTGAGTAGAAAATAAAATTACTCACGAATCACGTGATTAACGCGTGATTCACGTGATTCACGGTAATCACGTGATTGGTGCGCATCTCTAGGATGAAGTATAAAGTCCTGAACTTAGACCAATTTTTTGAGGTACAAACACTTTTATTGATGCGACTGGTCCGCGACCTTACACGGTTAATTGCAATTGTTCTACTCATCACAAATCTGGTCTCCAAACTTTTCCATCACATCAAGTTTTTGGGAAAATTGATGTCAAAGTTAAAAAAAAATCGCCGTTTTGTTAATTTTTGCCAAATCATAGCGGATAACCCGGTATGATAGCGACTTAAAAATAAGTCGAGGCTAAAACTTAAACATTGCTCTTAAGGATTCTGAGCTCTTTTGGTCAGTCGCCTTAACCCCTAGGGCACCAATTATTTCTCAATGATGTCTTGTTCCCAAAAAAACGATTTTTGCCGCTACAAATCATATGAAAAAAAACCTTATTCGAATGGAACGCCACCTTATAGTATAAGGCTTATAAACATGATTACAATTATTCTCCTGGTCAAAAATTCGATCTCCATACTTTTTAAGGGTAAAACTCAAACATTGCTCTTAAAGACGTATAACTCAATTCATCAGTCGCTTCAACCTTTGGAGCACCAATCTTTCAATAAAGTGTTTTCCCCCAAAAACTTTTTTTGATATGACAGCATTGAAATACAATTGCTGCCCAAAAAGTCAGGGCGACTGACCAAATGAGTTCTGCATCTTAAAGAGGAAAGTTTTAGCTTAACCCAAAACGGCGATTTTTTGAACTTTGACCACAATTTTCTCAAAAACCAGATGTGATGGAAAAGTGCGGAGACCGGATTTTTGACCAGCAGAACTAATGTAATCAAGTGTATAAGGTCGCGTCCCAGTCGCATTTTCGATGTTTAGTAATGTTATTAGAACATTGGCATCGTCAGAATCGCTAAATCTACTTCCTAATGAATTCAAAAAATACACTTTTTAAGTAGTGCAAAAATGATCTTAAATAGTGATCTTAAAGATGTAATTAAACTTTACATACAAAAACTTAAACTATGACAACAGTATGAGTACTACTTTATATGTACTTAAAAAAAACTACTTATTTTGAGCGACACCGCCTTGTTAAATTCACTAGAGTTTCAGCAAAGTTAGAACTACTTTAGCAGCAGTTGAACTACTTTTTATTAACATTTTAGTATGTTCTTTTTTTGCTGGGAAGTATTAGATTTTTATGCATGTAACCTTCACAAAATATATCAGATGTTGAAACAATTTTACTACAGAAAAACTCTTAGGCCCTTACCACAAGAAAAGAAAAGGTCTATTTTTACAAAAGTTTTATTTTAAATTTCAAATTTTCAATACATTTTTTGAAAGTCGATTTTAAAAACAAAAACAATTTGTATGGAAATAAAATTAAAAGCTCATTTTAAATTTATTTTATTTTCTTGTGGTAAAGCTGTTAGATTCTTTAATATTTTTCATATAAAAAAATAACCCTTTCAGAAAATTGTTCAGATTCTGAAACCCTTTCTTATAGAAAATGTCTCAGATTTTTAAAATTGTCTATAGAAATAATCTGAGATTTTGAGACATTCTTTCTAAAAAAAATTCAAATTCTGATATATTTTTCTTATAAAAAACCTATGAAATAATTCTCATATTTCAAAGTTATTCACAGATTCTAAGAACTTTTTCGTATACAAAAATTCTCAGATTCTAAGAACTTTTTCGTATACTAAAATTCTCAGATCCTGAAACATAATTCGTAAAAGAAAATTATCAGGTACATACTAAACATAATCAGTTTTTAAAACATTTTATGAAGAAATTTTGAATCAATTTTCTAAAAATACGAAAAATGCTGCGGTTTTAATACCATCTAGATTCTGAAACATTTTCATATAGAAAAAATTTTATTATTAGACACATTTCAACAGAAAAATTTACATATTCAGACTCTAAGACGTTTTTTCTTTAGAAATGTTATTCGATTCTGAGAAATTTTTTGCTGAAAAAATCTTGGTAGGTATATTCTGAAACATTCTTTCAAAAGAAAAATTCTCAGTTGCTGTGGGATTTTTTCGATAGAAAAGTTTTAAGACATTTTTCCTAAAATTTAAGATCGTTTTTCAATAAAAAAATTTTTACATTTAGAGTCAAATAAGTATCAAAACAGTTTCTAAAAATAAAGTCTGGAATTTCGAAAATTTTTCTATAAAAATATTCAGATAATAATTTTTTCTTAGAGAATGATAACTCTAAGTTTTTCAAATGCAACTTCTTTAATTCTGAAATATTTTAAGGATTTAAAAAAAAATTTACTTCAATACAAATAGCCTCTATTTGTTTACATCCTGGTCATTTTCCTTCTATCTTTGTTCCTCTCCCTTTTTCCTTTTTATTTTCTTTTCTTTTCCTTTTTTTTTCTTTTTCATTCTTTTTTCCTTTCCTTTTTTTTTTTTTTTAAATCATTTTGGGGGGGGGGGGAGAAATCCCATTCTCCCCCCCGCCTGGATCCGCGCCTGGTGTAATTGAACACCAAATGGTATTTAAACAAGTACAAATGTATTTTTTGACAAAAAAAAAAAAAATCGCGGATTTTTTTTTAACAATTTTTTTTTTGCGGAAATTTTTTTTTCAAAATTAAATTCCTTTTAAAAAAAGTTTTTTGCAATAATCTCTTTGAAATTGTGGAGGGTATCACTACATGCGGCAAGGCCGAATTTAACTTTTTTACTTGTTTTTTCTGTGGATTACAAACTATAAATTAATTTAGTGGCTTCGCTAAAATAAGGTTTTTGTGTATATCAAGCCTTTTACCCGGTTAATTATTGAATGGCGAAATTATTGTACTGAAAGATACTAAAATTCATCTAGGAGGTACAATATTGTTAAAATACATTAAAAAAAACTGATATTTGTAATCGTGAGCAAATTACCTTTCATTTGAGTACCCATACATACGTACATGTTGGTGGGTGGGGCGGTTTTTTGGCTCCAGGGGGTCGTCCGGGTCCAGAACCCTTAAATTTTCATTTGTTTTTTTTTTTAATTCTAAAGGGAGTGGCACATTTATTTTGTCAAAATATTCAGGCCCCTTAAAGTACACTTTAGCCAAAAACATTGAGCTTTTTTGGCATAAGTTGAGTTTACTGGCATTGGTCGGATTGTTCCCAAATTTTTACCAGAGATAGATCTTTTGATTACAAATCGAGAACATTGTCAAAACAAAACACAATTTTTTTTATCTAAAAAAAAATTTTTTGTTTGGTCTTTTATGGGTTAATATATTTTTTACCAAAATGGCAGATATTTCAATTACCTTTCGAATGACACCAATATTTTTGAAATCGAACGGACTACTTCGAAGGACGACGAACGTCAAAAATTTACACGTATTTTGTTATTGTAATAAAAGCAAAATACATATAAATTGTATACGTTCGTTCCAAACGTGACGATCGTCGTTTGTTCGTCATACAGAAACTGGGGGGTAATTTTTTATTAGGTGTGTTCCAGAACTTTCCGGGTAAAGTTCGGTAAAATGAGAAAAAATCTTAAAAACTCTCACCATACCGCAAAAATTCACAAAAGTACGGGAACGCAAAAAACCACATTTCTAGCCCAAAAACTAAAAAATGTAAACAAATTGAAATGCTAACATATTTTAGTTAGAAAAAATACGTTGAACAATGCGAAACAAATTGTAAAAGTTGATTTTAATGACTAAATATATTATTTTGTTTAAAATAAAACATTACTTTTGTTTCCTTTTTTAATTTTATTAAAATTTTTAATTTATTTTCACAACAAAAATCAGCTGTTTTCTAAACATCTGATTGTTACCAATTTACACGAAAAAATAGTACGGGTAAGTTCGGTAAAATGAGAAACAAATTTATTCTCTCAAAAACTCTCTCATTTACCCAATTTTTGCGTACGGGAACGCTTTTCGGGCTGGTTTGGGTACCCGCGGGCACCCGGGGTAACGTTCTGGAACACACCTATTATTTGTATAAACAAATCCGAACCCTGATCTTATGTCAACATATGTATACATAAACATGTTTAAAATAAAACGATGGCAACACATAAGAAAAAATAACACGAAATATACACAAATAGCGTCGAACGACGACATTTTACAATTTTTCTGTATTCTGTGGAATTAATTTTCTTAAATTAAACATTTTATTAAACAGATTTTATAAAAATCTTATTAATTAAATATATGTAAGTATTAAATAAAAAGAATTTAACCAACAAAATATCACAAGAAAAGCAAATAAAAGAATATCAACAAACGCCATCATCATCAAAAAGCCGCAACATTGTTGAAGAAGTTGTTGGGGAAAAAGTGCAATAAGAAAATTCAATGTTGGTTGGTGTTTCCGACGATCGATGTTGGTATGTAGAAAAAATATAAATCCTAAAACAAACAACCACAATTACAATATGGCCATGGAGTGGACACGAGAGAAAACTTTAGCTTTGATACAGGAGTACCGTAAACGTAGAGGACTATGGGATATGACACATGAAGATTATCGTAAAAAGGATGTTAAGCAGAAGCTATTGGTAGAAGTATCCGAGACTCTTGGTGGTAATATACCAATTATGGAAATTGAGAAAAAATTTCATACCCTACGCACACAATACCATCGTGAGATAAATCGCATGAAGAGAAAGGAACCTTATAATTCAAAATGGTTTGGTTTTAAATATTTACAATTTTTAAGTTCTCCAAAGGCCTGTCGCTCCAATAAGGGACGTATAAAAGCTGAGATAACTGAGGAAGGTACAGTGACCACAAAATACATAATAAGAGAAGCCATACCACCGGGAGGCGGTCATGAGGGAAGTATGGAATCGGGTAATGAAAATGAAGAATTCTTAACATTGCAACGAAGACCCACTACCATTACCTACGAGGCAGTACCGGCCAGTGCTGCTGCATCAACAGCATCCAGTCGTTCCCATGAATTGGAAAAGCTAATTGAAGAGACGACAAAAGATGTGGAGGAAATAGAAGACGCTAAACCAAAAATGTCCATAAAAGAAATAAATGTGCCCATGGAACACCACCAACATCATCATCATGCGACAGAGACGTACTCTGGAGGAAGTGAATTACAAATAAGTAATGTTGAAAGTGAACATCAAGATTTACATCATATGGGTGAGGTGGACGGCGCGAATATGGAGGATATGCAAATGCAACATGCTGGATCGGAAGAGGAATTAAACTATCAAACAACTGTATCAAATCATGGTGTCACATCCTCTGTTTCGACAGTTAATGCGAGTGGTGGTCATACACAGTCATCTGCCACCACCACTACAGTACATGCGATACCAGCACGCATTATAAAAATCCAAAGAAGAGATACGCATCATGATAATAATGTTGATTACTATGAGCAACAACATCATATACCACAACAACAACATCATCATCATCACCAGCAACATTCGCATCACCATCAACAGCAACAACAACATATTCAAACAATTTCACCTTCTGGTTCTGGCACAACGACAAAACGTATTTATTATGATCCTTCGAGTCATCATACCACAACTATATTGACTGCTTCACCGAACCAACAACAAACTGGTGTTTCATTACTCAATACCACCTCAACAGCTTCGATGTCTGCAACTTCCCCCAACAATTCAAAAATACATTTACGTAATAGTTTAGCTGCTGCTGCTGGATCAGCAGCATCAGTTTTGTCCGTACCAGGTGGTAGCGGAAGTTCAACAACATTACGTGACGAATTTACAACATATGGCGAATATGTTGCTAATGAAATGCGGGAAATAAAAAGTCGCGAAATATTGTTAACTTTAAAACACAAAATCAATACGGCTCTATTTGAGGCAAATATGCAAGAATTACAAAAGTAAATACATGTAATTTAATAGTTGTATAAGTCAGAAAAATTTAGATACGTCTTTTAAAAATAACTAGTTAATAAGACATTTTTATTCATAATTAGGTTTTAAATCATATTTAAGATAACTTTAACGACAAAAAATTTAAACAAAAGTAGCAAAAATTTACTGGTCTATATGTATGATTTACCTTCAAAAGAGGATCTGCTTTATAACTGGGAGGTTATTGTGTTTTACGAAAGAAACTGTTCGAATTCGAACATTTTTGAGGGAATTACTTACCAACGACGTCTAATAATGGGTATTACCTAAAAATATTTATTTGTTGTGTTTAGAATTACAAATGTTCATTTTTTGATTTTTTCAAGTGTCCGCCGGAGACTGTCTGGGTAAATTTTTATTCTTTAAGGTCTAAAACATACAATGATCGGCAATACATTGGAAATTTTTGTATACTAGATGCAATTTTTTAAAGACAAAATAAACAATACTAAACGTTATTATTATCAAACGTCTATTATTATAAAAAATGTAGGTAATTTTTAAAGCTTAATTTAAGCTTGATAGCGTCCAGATTGAGTAAATAATAAATGTGCTACGTGGGTTGATATGGAAAATTAAATTATTTATAGCCATTTTTTTAAATATTTCCAAATCGATTTGTTCCAAGTTCAAACATTAAAAAATTTTTAATAAAAATTTAAAAAAGGGTCAATAATTTTTGTGCTGTGATCAAATAATTTTTCCAACAACCCAAACAGTGAAATTTTTTAAGAACAGTAGAATCCAAATTTTTTGACCTCCAATTCTTTTGACCACCAATTTTATTGTAAACAAAGAAAAATTTTAATTATTTTAATATTTCATTACTATACACTTAGGTGTACTAAAATTAATGAACAATTGTTGTGTTTTTCAATTATTTGTACTTATTAAGTACATTTTCTAATATTACCCCAAAAGTGTGCTTTAAAAATGCTAAAAAATTCAAATAATGAAAGTTTTATATAAATAACAGCAAAAGAGCTTTTACTTCCTGCATGATTTGATGGGGATATTTATTGTGCGCCCTTAAAGTATGCTTTAAGAATATTACAAAAGCTCTGTATAAAATACATTCCACAACAGGGAGAGTCAAAGGTTTGCTAATCCGTAAAAATAATAATATTTATTAAGTTCACAATAATAATATTTATTAACGGTACAATGGACTATTTTAAGTCTGAGCGCCAAGGACTTGCCTAGAAAATTTACTTATTTTTAGGCTTGTACAACCCACCCTCAACTCAACTCAAATTCACATATTGTATGGTAAATCCTAATCCAAATGATTGCAAAAAACAGATAATAACATGTTTTCTTTGTTTACAAAAAATTGGTGGTCAAAAAAATTTGAGGTCAAAAAATGTGGATTTTTACTACTGTACTTAAAAAAATTCACTGTTTGTTTGGGTTGTTGGAAAAATTATTTGACCACCGCACAAAAATTATTGAACCTTTTTTGAAATTTTTAATGTTTGAACTTGGAACAAATCGACTTAGAAATATTTTTAAAAAATGTTCGGAAAAATGTCTATAAATAATTTCATTTTCCAGATCAACCCTCGTAGCACATTTATTATTCACTCAATCTGGACGGCATTAAGCTTAAATTAAAGATTTTAAAATTACCTACATAACATTTTTTAAATCATACTCCTTTGATAATAATAACGTTTAGTATTTTTAACTTTAGCTGTGTTTTGCAATGATTTGGATTAGGATTTACCATACAATATGTGGACTTAATATTATTATTTTTACGGATTAGCAAACCTTTGACTCTCCCTGTTGTGGAATGTATTTTATACAGAACTTTTGTAATATTCTTAAAGCATTCTTTAAGGGCGCACAATAAATATCCCCATCATATCATACAGCGAGTAATAGCGCCTCTGTTGTTATTTATTTGAAACTTTCATTATTTTTATTTTTCAAAGCATACTTTGGGGATAATATTTGAAAATGTATTTAATAAGTACAAATATTTGAAAAACACATTTGCCATTAACAAATTGCATCAACTAAAAAAAGGTTTCCAATGTATTGTAGCCCACTGTATGTGTCCAGTCGGATTAAATAAACCAGTGTCTCCCGGAGATAAAAATTTTGGATTTTTCAAAATATAATAAAATCAAATTGTTTTGCGATGTATCATATTAAAAATTTTGTAGCGTCAAACACGAAAACAAAAAAAAAATCAAAATCGGTATATAAAATTTGCAAAAAAAATGGAGGTTTTTTCCTACGGTCGACATTTTTTTAAAAAAAAGCTCGAAATTTCTTTTCCTTGACGCTTTCATACAGCTTGAGGCGAACTTTAATTAAAACTTAATTTTAATCACATTCGACCATTTGATCAAAGAGCGCCTTAATTCGTTCCAAGATACACCCAGTTGGTTAATTTCGGATTCTGTTGAACGTGTCCATGGCCTACCGCTTACTCTACGATCTTGATATAATGGGTTCCATCTAAGTGCTTGGATACATTATCATCATTTCGACGGAGAGTGGCACCAATTCACTGCTATTTCACCAATTCACTGCTATTTCACCAATTCACTGCTATTTCACCAATTCACTGCTATTTCACCAATTCACTGCTATTTCACCAATTCACTGCTATTTCACATCCAAGATAACAGAATTGTTCACTTGCCTCAAACGTCTGGTTGTTGATGGTCATTGGAACTGTTATTGTACCAACACTTAGTTTTAAGTTTTCTGAAATACATATAACACTGTTTGTTTCAATATTCAAACGCGAATATTTTAATAACCTTTCGTGATAAAGAATTTGGTCACATCTATTTAATTTATGTATTCTCATTCATGAGAGTGCGAATTTCTATGAATTTGTTCAACAGCGTAATTGGAAATTTTTAAATTATAATTGGACATTTCCGAAATAGAAAAAAAAAAATTGTACAAAAGTTTCTCTTTTTAAACAAACAAAAAATTTGAATGAACTGAACAAAATCATATATCGAATCGCGGCATCCGTAATCGAATGAAATTTCGATAAACACCAAACGTTGGTAACTAATTTCCAAAAAATTAACAATCATTATATTTTCTAACCAGTGTAATAAAAAAAATTACATTTGTGTAAACAATGCTTTGCCAGTACATAATTTGTTCGACATTTATAACTTTTGTAGAACAATTACTGAAAAAGATATTTTTTGCAACCGTTGGCAAATCAAATGTTGTCCAAATGAAAAACAACACTTAGTTTGTCGTAAAATCGCCAATTTTTATTTGGGTATGTATATACTTTGACTACACCATTTCCAATTGTATTTTAAAATTTCGCAAATGTATTTTAAAATTTTCCAAATTAATTTTAAGATTGTCTAAATATATTTTAAAATTTTCGAAATGTATTTTAAAATTGTCCAAATAAATTTTCAAATTGTCCAAATGTATTTTAAAATTTTCCAAATGTATTTTAAAATTGTCCAAATGTATTTTAAAATTATCCAAATGCTTTTTAAAATTGTCCAAATGTATTTTAAAATTATCCAAATGCTATTTAAATTGTCCAAATACAATTTAAAATTTTCCATATGCCTTTTTAAATTGTCTAAATGTATTTTAAAATTATCCAAATGTATATTACAATTGTTCAAATATTGTTGAAAATTTTCCAAATGTATTTTAACAATTTCTAAATGTGTTTTAAAATTGTCCAATTGAATTTTTAAAATTTTCCAATTTCCAATTTTCAAAATTTTCCAAATGTATTTTAAAATATTTTATAAACAATTCTATGTAGAATATTTTAAAATACATTTGGAAAATTTTAAAACACAATTGGACAATTTTAAAATACATTAGGACAATTTGAAAATAAATACTGGAAATTTTTAAAATACATTTGAATGTGGGTGTGGAACAAGGTGCTATAATCCAAAAACCAAATTGTATAGGAGAAGCAAAAATCTAAATAAGTCGCGAAAAAAACTAAATTTCTTAATTTTCTTGTTGCAGATCGACAAAGATTGACCATTTGCATCTATGTACAAAATTTCATAAAAATAGAATGAGCGGAAGTAGCAAAAAATTGCATGTGAAATTTTGTTCTAGTGGAATAAGGTGCTATGTTACAATTTCTACTAGTAATTTCAATACATTTGCCAAGTAGTTTTATGGTTTTTGTGTTATTTTTTAAAAATTATAATTTGGCATGATGAATTCTGCAAAATTTAGACTGGGTCCAGCAATACTAATTTTTATATAAGAATAATAAAAGGTAGATAATTTAACAAAAAACAAGTGGTTTTTGGTATTTTAAACAGATTTTCGCGAAATGGGTTAAAACAATTTTGCACAATTTATAATATAAATTACTAACCATTCAATTTTATAGTTTAAACTCAAAAATTGGATAGATTATCTAAATCCGCCCTTAGTATTTCGTAAAACAATATTGTATTTTTGTATGGATATAGCACCTTTTTCCATATTCACACTTTAACTATAGATAGATTAGATATGAAAGCGTTTTTTTCCAATCCAATGGGCACATGTTAAAGCCTGGGATGTTTTCTACGCGTTAACCATCTCATATGCAAGAATTTTGTTATACCACCTTTAGTTTAACTGCAAAATACATGTTAGTATTCGGAGAAAAATATAAAATATTTCCAAAAATAGCTAAAATTAAACTTTTAAGGTCAATTTTATGACCGACAACGATCAAGTTTTTAACAAATTTGTTTGCAAATAGGTCGAACTATTGAAGGAAGATACGATTTTGCAAAAAAACGCGATTTCAAAAAATTGGATTTTAGCACTTTCTTCCACACACACATTCATTTGGAAAATTTTAAAACACATTTGGACAATTTTTAAAATATATTTGGAAAATTTTAAAATACAATTGGACAATTTCAAAACATATTTGGAAATTTTTAAAATACATTTGGAAAATTTTAAACCACATTTGGACAATTTTAAAATATATTTGGACAATTTTAAAATACATATCGTTGAACTATATTCAATTTGAGCTATCTGCAAGTTTATAACATAGCAGATAGCTCAAATTGAATTTAGCTCAACGATATGGAACGTTTTTAATTGTATTTAGACAATTTTAAATTATGTTTGTACATAAAAAATACATTTGGGCAACTTCAAAATATATTTGGACAATTTTAAAATTTATTTGGACGATTTTAAAATACATTTAAACAATTTTATAATACATTTGGACAATTTTATAATACATTTGGATAGTTTTAAAATACATTTGGAAAATTTAAAAATGCAATTGGAAATGGTGTAATTAATTAAAAAAAAAAAAAAACAATTTAGTAATAATAAAGAGTAAAATTGCATGTTTAATAAACTAGAAAATAAAATTTTTATTAACAAAAGATTTTAAACAATAAATATAAAAAAATCATAAAAATATATGTTTATTAGTTGTAGTAAATAATGCATTAGAAATAAATGTTTTTTTTTTATAAAATTAGACTCGCGTTCTAATACAAATAATCGAAGTGTAAATTAAATGTGTTTTATAACGAATTTGAATTTATGGATAAGAATTCATTTAAATCAAGTTTTACAAACTTTTTTTTTTTTTTAAATAAATTAATTTTAAATTATTTAGTATGTACTCTAAATTATGGTAATACTGTTTATCTACCTCCCCGAAAAACGTGGATCACTTGAATGAGGAATGGGTACCAGTTTATTATCGACACCATATAATTGGCCATTTAATATTTTACGTTGGACCACTCGTTTTCTAATAATTGATAAAAGATTCAAATATTACCCGTTAAATGATTATAACGGTCTAATATTAGTCAGCTAAAATGCAAAGTGCCGTAACTGATTTTTTTACAGAGAGAGTAGACGTACATCGAAGGCTTTGAATTTTGCTTGTTTCTTTACATTTTGGTGTGGAGAGCCGTGAAAAACTAGGCTTTACAACCAGAATTTTTCATGAGCTATGTATATCCATTTTGCATTTTAGTTGGCGATATATAAGTTTTATAAAATTTTTAAACTTACTCTAATCCTGTCTTATAATCGACATATAAACGTATTCGTGGATAATTTTCATGAACATTATCTAAAAACTGATTCCAACGACATGATAGATAATGATTAGTTTTCAGCGATATAACTTCATTTAAATTATCGAACTGATTACTAATTATTTGATTTTCTACATTCAAACAGCTTTCTTTGACATCGTCGGTAAGGGGTTGATTTGATTTGTGCAATTTTTGTGGTAAACTAAAATTTGGTTCACAAATCATATTTTTAATTGATTGTGCTAAAAAGTTTGAAAATATATAGAATCTTACGAATGTCAACCGTATAGCTTGTAATGTATTTGAAAGCTTTTCAAAATAAGAGTTAATATGCCATTTACATATACCTCGAAATCCAAAAAAAATGGGATTTCAATGAAAATCCAAGTAAATCCAATTACTTTTTTGGATTTCAAATGTCAAATCCCATACAAAAAAAAAACTTGGATTTTGGGAAAATCGTAAAATCGCAATTTAAAATCCCAAAAAATTTCTACTACTTAATTGTACAACTATGGGTTTTCCCAAAATAATCATCCCTAATGCTTTTTTTACAACGCTGCACACGATTTTTTATCAGCTGTTGTTGTTTTTTATAGAGTAAAAAAACAATTAAAATTTATTTTTTTTAAAACTATTAAAAGATTAATAAAAACAATGTTTAACAATGTTTCATTTAAAATTTACCATTGCAAATGGTAAACGCACAATTTAGTTGACCAATTTGGTCTTCCTAACAAAGAAAAACACTCAATGGTGGCGGCCACAAACTTGGCAAAATTGTTAATTTTCTTGCATTTAAAGAAGCAGCTCTACATAAAAACACATTTTTTGATATTGTGGTCCCAACATATACTAGTGGGATTGAAAATATTGGCTCCGGCAAAGAAAAATCATTGTTTTTAGAAATATTTATAAAATTGGGTAATTTTCCAACTAACAACCCTGTACACAAATCAAAAGAAAATACAGAGTTAGTACAAACAAAATCCCGCTAAATGTCAAAAAAGCATATGTAAACGGTAAAGATTTTAATTGGATTTGAAATCCAAATTTATGTGGATTTCGGGGTATATGTAAATAGCATATCACTTTTTTAATTAATGTATGCAGGAGACATTGGCGTAGATAGCCCTGTCTGGGGGGGGGGCTTAGCCACCACCAGAACAATTTTAGCCCCCCCCCCAGAATTTGAATCATTCACAATTTTTTTTTAATAATTTAATGATTTCATTAATTTTTGCAACAATAAATAATAATGAGTCTTTAGGACTCGTTATGATTATTCTACGAGCCTTAAGGACTCGTAATGATTATTATATTAGATCTAATAGTTTTTCCCATTGAAAAATAGTCGGAATTATTGAGAAAAGTTTTTATGTATATGAATCTGATGTTTTTGTCAG
This sequence comes from Pegoplata infirma, assembly GCA_963921195.1. NCBI lineage: Eukaryota > Metazoa > Arthropoda > Insecta > Diptera > Anthomyiidae > Pegoplata > Pegoplata infirma. The sequence continues at coordinate 260,502,648 of OY992536.1, read as the reverse complement.
TAATAAAAACTTCACCGAATCTTAGGGTTTTAACTTCAGGAAAACATTTTAACTCTTTGATTTAAAAAAATTTCTAAATTCTAAGGGGGTTTTTTATAGACAAAAGTTATTAGAAGAAATAATCTGAGAATTTTGACTAATAATTATCAACTTTTGCAATCACCAGAACTTTTTCTTGAAAAAAATCATAGTAATCTAATGATTCTACTATAGGAAAAACATTAAAAATCTTTCATTTTCAAAACATATCTGGGAGTTCTAAATTTCCGAAAAATCTTCAGAATCAAAATTTGTTAAAAAAAAATATGCATTTTTAACCGCTTTCGGGGGGCATTCGTTTCTAGGACACCTAGACGCATGCTAAAGGGAACGCTTCAGAAATAGGTCTGAGGTTTTCTATTACAAAAAAAAATCTAGGGGGCTTTAGCCCCCCCCCCCAGAAATGTTGGCTTCCTACGCCAATGGCAGTTTACATGTTAACTACCCTTGACCACCCTTATCTACTATTTCCCAGTATTTGTGATACGATTTGCCGGGTTTAAATAATTTTGTATGAAAAATTATTTGAATTTGACAATTGTTATCCTCCAATACTGGGAAATAGTAGATAAGGGTGGTCAAGGGTAGTTAACATGTAAATCAAGCTTTAACTACCCTTGACCACCCTTATCTACTATTTCCCAGTATTATTGATACGATTTGCCGGGTTTAAATAATTTTGTATGAAAAATTATTTGAATTTGACAATCGTTATCCCCCAATACTGGGAAATAGTAGATAAGGGTGGTCAGGGGTAGTTAACGTGTGAATCAAGCTTAAAGGTGCCGTCAGTTTTAAGTTGTTCACCGGTGAAAAAAAAATTATAAAGGTTGATTTACATGTTAACAGCCCTTGACCAGTGGGTATCAGGTTGGTTGGCTACCATTTAATTTCCTCTCCCAAAAAGTTCGTTCTCTTAGTGTTGCCTATGCTATTGCATGTAAAAACTCTCTTAAACATTAAGAGAACCAATTTATATAAAGTGACATATTGTTTTGGGGCCTACACACAAAAAAATAATCGAGGTAACAATACCTTAGCTGGCATAGGTATTTATTTTTTCTTTGAAATCAAAAATATTAGGTTTATTACCTTAGCAATATGTAATTTAAATACCTATTGGCTATGCAACTTTTACTATTCAAATTAGGTAGAACTTCGAAAAATTTTTTGACAATAATTTTAAAATTAATAAAAAATACAAACATCAAAAATTATTGGAAGTTGTTAAACGCAATAAAAATCAAATCATAAAAATGAACAATTCGCGAAAAATTAGACCAGCAAGGTAATAAACTTTATTAGCAAATATGTAAAAATAAATCAATTATTTTACAGTTTTTTAGATAACGTAAGAAGTCATCAAGAACTAAGGATCCAGCGACCCAGTTTTAAAAAGCATCATTTACAAAAAACAAAAAAACTCATCAAGAATACTTGAATTAAGAAAAATATCAGAATCATCTATATTTCTCAACCGTATTTCCACATAGAAAAAATGCGAAAAAGACATTTTTCTATAAAAAATATTTCAAAATCTGCGAATTTTTTGTAAAAAAAGTCTCAGAATCTGAAAATCTTTCAGTCACAGTTCCATAGATGTTTTCTGCAAAAATTATTTGATTCTGAAACAATTTTTCTAAAGAAAAATTCTCAGATTCTGATTTCTACAGAAAAATTTTCAGATTCCGATACATTTTTTCTATTGAAAAATTCTCAGATTCTGAGACATTTTTGCTATAAAAAAATTCTCAGATTTTGAGACATTTTTTATATAGAAAAATTCTCAGATTCTGAGACATTTTTTTTATAGAAAAATTCCCAGATTCTGAGACATTTTTTCTATAGAAAAATTCTCAGATTCTGAGACATTTTTTCTGTAGAAAAATTCTCAGATTCTGAGACATTTTTGAATAGAAAAATTCTCAGATTCTGAGACATTTTTGAATAGAAAAAATCTCAGATTCTGATAAATTTTTTTTCTATAGAAAAAATCTCATATTCTCAGAGACATTTTTCTGTAGGAAATATGTCTAAAAATCTGAATCTTAAATTTTTTCTATAGTTTCTCGGAATCTTAAATGGTTCTATAGAAAAATCTCTCAGAATCTGAGAGTTTTTCTATACAAAAATTTATCAGAATCTTAGATTTTTTCTATACAAAAATGTCTCAGAATCTGCGGTTCTATACAAAAATGTCTTAGAATCTGAGAGTTTTTCTATTCAAAAATGTCTCAGAATCTAAGATTTTTTTCTATACAAATATGTCTCAGAATCTCAGATTTTTTCTATAAAAAAATGTCTCAGAATCTGAGATTTTTTCTATTCTTTAGAAAAATTTCTCAGAATCTCAGATTTTTTCTTTTGAAAAATGTGTCAGAATCCGAAATTTTTTATATAGTAAAATTGTCAGATTCTAACTCTTAGATTCTGAAAATTTTTTCTATAGAAAAATTCTCAAACTCTGAGACATTTTTTCTATTCAAAATGTCACAGATTCTGAGACATTTTTTCTATAGAAAAATTCTCGGATTCTGAGACATTTTTTTCTATAGAAAAATACTCAGATTTTGAGAAATTTTTTCTTTAGAAAAATTCTCAGATCCTGAAACTCTTTTTCAATAGAAAAATTCTTAGATTCTGAGACATGTTTTCTACATAAAAATTCTCAGATCCTGACACATATTTTCTATAGAAAAATTATCAGATTCTGAGACATTTTTTCTATAGAAAAATTCTCAGATTCTGACACTACTTTCTATAGAAAGTTCTCATATTCTGAATTGTGAGACATTTTTCTATAGAAAAATTTTCAGATTCTGAGATTTCAGATTTTTTAAAAGAAAAAATATCCAGAAACTGAATATTTTCTGTATAAAAGTCTAAGGATCTGAGAGTATTTCTATTGAAAAAATGTTTAATAACAGAAAAATTTTCAGATTTTGAATCATTCATAAAATTATGAGACATTTTTCTTATTATCAATTTTTCTTTAAAGTTTGTAAACATTCAAATTATTAAAAAAAATAAATTAATTAAAAATAATTAACTTTTCGTAGTTTTTATTTAAATTTTAAAAGGAAATGGTGTAAAAAAGCCATTACTAATACAAGGTAATACTACCAAATTATTTACGTAATATCACCTATTTATCAATGCTATTTTACCTAAAAAGCTAAGGTATATTTCTGTCAACCATAATAAATTTTCGAACATAGGAATTACCTTAGCTTTTAAGTAACATTACCTTTTAACTTAGCAAATGCCCCGTTTGCCTGGCGCTAAGGTATTTTTATACTATAATTTTAGGTAATATTACCTCGATTTTTTTTTGTGTGTATCAAAATCTCTGATATTATTCTTTACTCTATGCCCTTGACCACCCTTATCTACTATTTCCCAGTATTGGGGGATAACAATTGTCAAATTCAAATAATTTTTCATACAAAATTATTTGAGGCGCTCAGCGCCAAAACGGCCTAACACTCATTTTCAAAAAAATCAAACTGACTATGCTGATCTAAGCGGAACCTTTTGAAATAAATACTAAAAAAAACTCCCTATTGCATAGTAAAACCTGGTGTTATACTGGTATTATACTATGCAACTGGGAGTTTTTTTAGTATTTATTTCAAAAGGTTCCGGTTAGATCAGCATAGTCAGTTTGATTTTTTTTAAATGAGGGTTAGGCCGTTTTGGCGCTGAGCGCCTCATTTAAACACCGCAAATCGTATCACTAATACTGGGAAATAGTAGACAAGGGTGGTTAAGGGTAGTTAACGTGTAAACTGCCCTTAAAGCATAGTACTCTGTTCGATTTCATGGAAAAATAAATGCGAGGAATTATAGGGAAATTTTTAAAAAAGTTTTCGCGCATTTTTTAAGTAAGTTGTTTTTCACGTCAAAAATATTTTTTTATATGGAGTTTGACAGATTTTTTCACGTGAACACGAACAACTTATGCACCTTTAAGTGAAATTTTCACCGTAAAAAACAGAGTACTTAGCTTTAAAGCGAAAATTAACTTATGCTTCGAAGCATTTTTTTTTTTGGTGAACAACTTACAGGCACAGACTAAAGGGCTCGTTACTCAACTGGTAATGCAATACAGGTAGAAGTTAAGGGTTCGTTAGTCAACTGGTAAAGTAATAAGCAACAAGTACTGGCTATATTTTTCTTACGTGACAATACAAATGCAATAAATTTTCACGCAAAATTGCATATTCTAGTCGTGTTCACGTGAAAAATCTGTCAAACTTCATATAAAAAAACATTTTTCACATCACTCAAGTGATTTTTAGATATAAATTCGTAACCATTTTGCAATAAAATTGACATTTAAGATTTGTTATGATTATTTCATTTTTCAAATATTTAAAAGTTTTCGTTTTTATTACGATTTTATGCGTTTCAAAATTTTGGTTCGTCTGTTGGTAACTTTGAGGTACCTACAGACGACGCAATATTATGTACAATATGCATGTATTTCCACACAGTCCAATATTTTAACAATACATTTATGTATGTCATTTCTGGGAAAACGTAAAAAATATTGTATATAATATTGCGTCGTCTGTAGGTACCTTAAGAAGCAAAAATTGAACAATGTAGTAACCACACGAACAATTATTTTGAATTTTTTCGTTTTCGCAATAAAATAAGTTTGATTTGTTTGCTGAACCGGTTTTTAACTGTCAAATCCAAAATCGTATGGAAAAAGTCGTGCCGGGCTCGTTCTGTTCATACTTTGAATCTGGTATTGGTGTCTTCTCACAATACAGCAGCAGACAGCAAAATTTCCGTTGCTGTCTGTTGCAGTATTGTGACGAGACACTTACCGCCAGTTACTGTACGACAAACGTAAAAAATTTACGTGCATTTTGTTTTTGTTACAATCAGAGCTTCGAAGAATGAAATCCTTTTCGAATGAATTCTCAAAAAAAATCCATTCAATTTTCATAGTCAGTGAATGCATTCGATTTCATAAATCAACATTGAAAAATGAATGCATTCGATTTCTTGTTCATTCAATTTAGAAAAATCGAATGCATTAGATTTTTTATCATTCCACTGCGAATGCAACCGATTTTTTAAATATATAGACCAAAACGGAGCCAAATTTTGGTCCATAATATCGCCTACTCTCTTTACATACGATGACCCTAATGGGCTCTAATTTTGAATCCAAATTAACTGCCTATACGACAAAAAAATGTGAAGAGTGTTAGCGATACTATGGACAAAAAATTGGCTCCGTTTTTCTCTATCTTGGTTAGTTTTTTTTAAGTTTTTTATGCAATGAATGAATAAGCCATTTGATTTTTCAAATTGAATAAAAAAAATCGATTGCATTCACAAGTGAATGCATTCGATTTTTAAAAGTCGAATGAAAAAAAAAAAAATCGAATGCATTTTTGAAAGTCGAATGCAAAATAAAACGAATGCATTCGATATTTATAAATCGAATGAGTAAAGTAAATTCATTCAATTCGCTAAAATGTGATTGGGGAATGCAATCACTAAATTTTCACTCAAAATGACAAATCGAATTAACCCAGCAAAATTTTCTGTTCCAAATAATCGGTTCCAGAACGCATCAAACTACCCTGCAACCGGTTCTATTTAACATTCCAGAATCAATGATTTTTGTTTGAAATTGTTCCGAAAGCAATCGTTTTTTAGAGCAAGTAGATTTTTTGGAAAATAATTTTACATAGAAAATTTTGTTGTGATTACCGTAGAACATATTCAAGAATCTATTGAACCAGGAATTTGTCCAAAAAAATTTTCCTGGGAAGGAATGAAATCCTTAGAAGCTCTGGTTACAATAACAAAATACGTTAAAATTTTTGACTTTCGTCATACAGAAACTGGGGTTAGTGTTTCGACACGATACAGCAGCAGACAGCAAAATTTCGCCATGTACTGTGTTGTTGTTTTCTGTATAAAATTTCAAAAGGGAATTGACATAAAGACGAAATAGTTTGTGGTATGTCGACCCAATTGTGATTAACATGAAATGCTACTCTGTTAATCATCTACTCTTTTTTTTTCAAATGTGAAAATACAACCCAGCCTATTTTTTTAAATTCGCTTCAATTTTTGTGACAATATTGCCAAGCCAAAATACTATTTAGTACAGTGGCAATCAACCGTGTAAGTTATGTGAATGTGGTATAAATTATTGGTCAGATAATTATCAAAAATTCGCGTTAAAAATCGTGTAAAATTTAGAAATTTTACAAAAAACTGTTCCCAAATCTTCAAGCTAAAAAAAAACGTTAAAGTTTTAACGGTAAAATATGAATTAAAGCCAGAAAAAGTAATTTGCAATTTTTTTTTAAGGCAAAGCATACACATATGATAATTAAGAAAAAAATGGATACTCTTTTTGGCAACTGTGTGAATTAGTGCGATACTAGCGAAAATATTCAGTCACTTTTTATTCATACGGCAGTAAACACAAACAGAAAGTACACGCGTTTTCGCATATAAAATTGAGGTTAAGTCAATAAAATGATTAAATGCAAAAATATCTAATAAAATACTAAAAACCAAAAGATAAAGAGTATCGTTTAAAGATAACGATTGTAAAAGTTATGATGTGCAACATGAACGATAGTTGATAAATTTAATAAAGAAAATTGATGTGTTAACGCATAAGGAAGTTTTCAATTAAATGCGATAAACCAATAAAAGCCGAAACCCGTGTTAAAGAAAAAGTGTTCAAGTGGCCCCTATTCTTCCTAAAATTTAAGGTTGCTTTAAAAAGTACTAAAATTTTGACTACTTTTTCGAGCAACTCTGTATCTGGCCATTTTTTTATGTTCCTTTTGTCTTCAAATGTTCGCCTTTTTTTTGGTTAATCAATTCGCCGCAAAATGATTTTGGTCTTCGTTAAAGTCGGTGTAAAAATGTGTGTAAATGAATTTCGTTGAAGTTTCGTTAGCACATCGTGAAAATTCTTGAAAAAAATTTTGGTGAATAATTAAAATTTTTATTGAAAAAATTGCATAAATCTAAGAAATTTTTATCAGAAAATATTAAGCTAACAAAGTGTTACAAATTTTATATAAAATTTTAACGATAAAATGGAAAAAATCACTTAAAAATGTAAAAAATGAAAGGCTTGAAAACCTGATTTTTTGTGTGTGTGTGATGTGAAGAAAATTTTTTTAACGTCGCCTATCTTCACCATTATGATCAAATAAATTTGTGGTTTTTATCAATAATTAAAAGAAAAAGTGTAGAATTTTTAACGCAAATTGGATAATTTAATGCTTTTGAAAAATAATTTTATATAAATTTTCCAGAAACTACGACGCCCTTTTTACCAACACGCCCCTTTAATGAAGAAAAAATACTTTTTTTCTTTCAATTCCTTTTTAAGTTCGAATTTCGTTGCACGTCTCTTTGTGTCGTTGTTTAGTCGTGAGTTTTAAAGTATTGTATTTCGACTAAAAGAACTGTGAGTTATGTTAGATTTATTTTAATTTTGTTTCTGTATTTTAGTTCCCTTATTATTTTCGTCTTAAGAAAAATTTATATATTTTTCACCAATACATGTTTTTGTTGTTAATTAATAAATTAAATTTTGTTAAAGGAAAATGAAAATGAAAATGCAAATTTTTAATTTATGTATATTTCTTTGTTTCACTATAAACTATACATACTGAATTTGTATAGTTTTTCATATTAAATAGATTTTTTTTAATATATTTTTTTTACTTTAATTGAGTGCATAAGAAGCCGTTATTGTGTTTTTTTTTTAATTTATTTGACAGCAGTGCATTTTATTAGGGAACATTCATAGTATTAGTGAATACGTATTACATTCGTATAAGCTTATGTATGTGTAAACTAATCAAAAGAAGAAAGGACAAAAGTCAATACAGGGTTGCATAGTGCACAATCATTACTTTTGTACATTTTTAATTGTCAAGTTTTTATGTAAAATAATGTTAAATACTTTAAATACCCAATGTGCGGAACAAAGATTAAAGTCAATTTAACCCATTATAAATTGTTAGTCATGATAAATTAAGATAGAAAATAATATGCTGGTACTTTCTTCAGTTCGTTTTTCAATAATGGAAATGTGATATGTAATTATTTTTTTGATGTATACTCTTTGATGTAGATATAAAATTGAAAAATTTTGCTACTCGTAATATTTTTGGTCTAAAGTGCACTTTAGGAGGCACGAGTACTTTGGCAAAAAAAAAAAAAAATGTGCCACCCCTATAGAATTAAAAAAAATATTTAAGGGGGCTGGGCCCCGGTGGACCCCCTGGAGCCAAAAAACTGCCCTACCCACCAACTTGTATGTATGGGTACTCAAATGAAAGAAAATTTGATCACGATTTGATCACGAAATTTTTTGCCTGCGGCGTTATTAATGCCATAAGTCAATATTGCCTCCACCCCTTCAAATTTCATGAATCTTTTGTATATCGACTGAGGACCTCATCCAAAGTCGAGTGGTACAACTTTTGTCGGGCCAAAAGAATACGAGTGGGCGGGTGCTACTTTTAAGTTCCAAAGTTTGCACTGAAAATACATAGGGCAACCCCCTTTAACGTTAAAGTGAGTTTAATACATGGAGTTGGTAATCCCTAAGCCTAATTAAAAAAATTTTTTTTTTTTTTTGAAAATATTACGGAATTTTTTTAAAAATGATTGCCATAAGGACGGTTTTTCAGACCTAGAAGGGCCAAGGGACCAACCCGCCTTTGTTTTTTTTTGTTTTCGTTTTAAATTATCTTTTTAGTTTCTGTGGAGCACCCGTGTCCCAGTCCTCTTAAATTTTAATTTCGTTTTTTTTTTTAAATCCAGAGGGGTTCCAATTTTTTTTTCCAAAATATTCGTGCCTCGTAAAGAGCACATTTTCCATTTTCCTATAATTTTTTTTTCTGTTTTTCAATCTCATACTTATTTTCAATCAATACTTATTTTCAATCAATACTTATTTTCAATCAATACTTATTTTCAATCAATATTCATTTTCACGAAACAAATTTACTTGCATTGCCCCAATTTTTTTTTAATATGCCTTTTTAGGATAATTCAACGAAACAAAAACCGACGATGGGCGAGAACCATTTCGTGAGATATATCGTTTTTAAGTTGGAAGGTAATTCCTATCTATTAGTCTGAGTTTTTGAGTTCAGTTAAACTTGGTTTAGTTAACCAAAATCAGATTTGTGCTGACATTACCAAGTTTGTAAAAAAAAGTTGGCGAAACAGCTTAATTTTATTGTAAATGTTTTAAATTAATTAAATCACAGAAATTAAATCACATTTCGTCGGTAAAATATGAGATTCAGACTTATTTAAACTAAGTTTAAATTTAATCCACATCTCAAAAACTTTGCCTTAAACTACCAAACTTGATAAAAATAAAAACAAATCTAATGACGTATTTTAGTTATGTTCAATAGATGAAGCCCAAATGGCTTTGCTATATAAAAATATTTAAATAAATATTTATCCCGATCGAATCATTACAAGCGGATAGGTATATTACTGATTTTATTTAATACTTTAAAAATATCTTGCGAAATCGCCGTTTCACGATTTTTGTTTGTTGGAATTTCTTTAAGATCTATTAATGATGTTAATTTTTAGAAGTTTGGAGCTATTCAAGTATTCTAGAGTTAAGCCAAAGCACATTATTTTTAAAATACATGTATTTTTTGAAAGATGGTCTCTTTTTCCGCATTGGCAGTGCTGGCACTAAGACTTATGAGTTGGTAGTATCCCAGGCAGAAAAATACAAGTGTCGTCAAAGCGACAATATTGTTACAAGTGTTGATATAATCAAATACCTATAATAGAAAACGTTTTAATATGCCAATTGAAAGAAAACACTGTTAAATTGTTAACATTGACTTCGATTTTTCGTTTTTTAATTTGATAAATTAGTAACACAACCCGTGCCGGTTCATTAGTAACATGTCACAAAACAAATCACTGTTTTTAAAGGAATTTTTCCAAAATTTGTAAAAAAAATCCTAAAAGCATTTTAAATTAATGTTTTTACACAAAACACAAATTTTAAACTTTAAACATTTTGGAAGTATTTTTTCAACACGCAATAAAAATTGCCAAACATTTTTTATGTTTGGGACTTTAAAAATTTAAAAAAAATGTTTTCGGAACTTTTCTTTGAAGCATTTTTAATAAATTTGTTGACGCGTCAGCGTAAGTGAATCAAAATTCACTCACGCGCACATCTTTAGCACAATTTATTCCAGATTAGACGCAAAAAAAAACTAAATAAATTACACAAACCAACAAATTTTTAACTCATAGACCAGAGTATACTTTTCTAAGGGTTTGAGTTGCGCTGAATCCAAATCTGATCTATGAATTTGCCTATCATTACTGCTCGAATTTACCTTTATTTATAAAACCTAATATGCCGTCTGAAATTCCTACAAATTATGTATCTTTAAAATTAATATTTCGTTTAATCTCGGAGATATCTTAACCTGAAGTTTGTCCTTGTTTCGTGACTTTGGGTTCGTCTGAGAGTGGTAGTATGTATTTATCAAACACATCATATAAATTTAAACGGACAATATTTTAGTAAATAGAAAGAATATCTAAACAATTCAAAATACATTTTTTTTAAATTGGGAATTTAAGACTCTTAAGTTTGCCGTTAAATAAAGGCAAAATGTAGCGAAAAGGTAGTCAAATTTGCATTCATAGCAAAAATACCAAGAATATAGCAAAAAACCCGAACTTTCCAACTTCATGTTAAGATATCTCAGAGAAGAAACAAGATATTACAGAGGTTAAACATTAATTTTAAAGGTAGTAAGTAGGACTTTCAGACGACCTACCAGGTTTTATAAATAAAGATCAATTAACGCAGTTATAACGTCTGGTGAAAAACAAGGTTTTTTATAACTTTAAGATAATACATCTCGAGAAGATTGGATGGAGAAATTCTGAGTACAAATTCGGATTCAGAGCAACTTAAACTCTTAGGAAAGACTTTTTCAATTTTTGTCGGCTTGTGTTATCTACATAGCTCTTTATTTTTTGTAATACTCGATTTCGTTTTTTAATAGGTACCCTTTGAATTTTAATGTTATGTGTCCTTTTTATTTCGTGTCACTATTAATTCGAAATTAACTTTATATTTCGTGAACCTATATTCAAAATATGCCAACTCAAATTTGACCGATATGAGTTTCCAATGGCAAATAGCTCCCCTATGCAATACTCATCTGTGGTAACAATTTCAGAGCAAAAAAATAATTTGTTGTCGTTTTACATCCATTTTTGTTATTCTGCTAACTCAAAGTACATATTTTTTTGGTGAAAATAAATGCCAACTCCCATTGTAAATTTCCAAAAATTTTTCAAAATTTTTTTTTAAAAAAATTAGACTACATATCTCATTGCAATTGTCATGCTGAACACGAATCTGGTAAAGATTTTGATATCTAATGTCTAGTTTTCGAGATATTGATATTTTGAAAATATCGGTAAATAGTGCTTGCGAAAAAAAAATTGTATATGTAACTTTTAAACTATTTATCAGATTGGAACATTATGAGTGGGGCAAATAAAGTCAATGACATAAGCTTTAAAAATAGCTAGTTTGGAGTGACCCTTATACAATACAGTGTGAGTTACAGAGTGCCAAAGTTGACCACCCTGAAATTAAAAGGCTTTCGGAGCTAGTAACTTTTAAAAATATGCAAAGATTTTTAATTTTTTTTTGTTTTTGCAATTACCGTACTAAGGATAACAAAATCCAAAAAAAAAAATAATAAAAAATTTTCAAAAAAAATTTATTTTTATTTTCCGACAAAATATGCCAACTCTAAAAAAATATTTGTTTTTTGATACAGTTATAAATGCCATCTCTGAAAAATACACAAACAAGTGCAAAATATGAAATTTTTGGCTTAGGTAAAAATTATTTAGAATATTTAAACCATCTTATGGAAGGTACATTGTTTATTTTTACAATAATATGCGAAATAACTAGTTTTTTAGCTCTCCTGAAAAGTAAGCTTTTTCGAGTTAGCATTTATTGCTTGTTTCTTTGCGACTGAAAGCAATTGTATTTCCAATTAAACAAATTGCGAATCTTTTCTTGAAACGACGCGTCATATAAAAGGTAATAGAAAAATAAAAATTTTGTTTTAAAAAAAAAAAAATTGCAATGTTGCACAATTGCAAGGATCAAAAATATCTGAAGTGAATACCTGAAGATTTAAAAGTTTTGCTAGGCTTCGGCTAAATTTTGCAAGAGAAGAAATATTTAGAGAAACTATATGCCTGTTCGTTTACCTTACTACAATTTACTCATTTTTACTACTTTTACTACAGCTGGAAATTTTCAGTACAAAAAGTAAACAAAAATTTCCAGTTGTAGTAAAAGTAGTAAGAAATTTAAGTAAACAAACAGACCTTATATAAAAATATATATAATCAGACTAAACTCATAACGATACAGAGATGTGAATCAAATTCAATTTGTCGATTAATTAAAAATAATATATATAAAAAACTGGTAATAATAAATAAATAAAATCGCGTAATACATTTTTTAATAATAGTTTTGTTAATAATAATAAAAAAACTAAAATTCCTATAAAAAAATTAAATTTTCCCATGTTATATTGCAAAAAATTAATAATTAAATATCATTTTTAAAATGCATACATTTTTTTTCAATAAAGTATTTTTTTTGAATAGAAAAGTGTGAACAAAGAAATCGAAAAAAAAAATAAAGAAAAGAAATCAACAATTATAACTAAAAAAGTGAATACACTAAAAACAAAATAGAAAACAAAAATCTTTCAATATTTGTATAAAAACAAAAAATACGAAATTATAGAAAATGAATAAAGATGATCAAAATTTAAATAAAACAACGGCTGGGACAAATTCAAAAAATAACAATAATACAGCAAGAGCAGCAGAAACAAAGCAGCAACAAAAACAAAAAAATAAAAAAAACAATAGTAACAACAACAACAATAATAACAATAGTTTAAAATTGGGCGCAGCTACAGCAGTAGCTACCACAATTGCAACCATTGCTACCAACAATAATAATAATCAACCTCAAAATCCTGCTGCTGCCGCTACTGGTAGCAACAATAAAAAATCCTCTAAACAGGGCAATGCTGCAGCAGGACGTCAAAATAATTCCTCCGCCTCAACATCAAATCTTTCTGCCTCTGCATCTTCCTCTTCCGCCACTAATTCCAATTTCTCAGATACAGTAACTGCTACCGATTTGGATAACGGTGGTGGAACAACTGCTGCAACTTCAATTGCATCTGCTGCTGCTGCCACGAATTTGGCTAATTCAGCTAGGTTGAAAAACACAAATAACAACAACAATAACCAAAATAACTCAAAATTTAAATTAAAAGTTAACAATAACAACAATACCAATTCCAATAACACCACCTCCTCCTCCGCTATACCACAAACATCTTTTGCTTCAACCTCTGCAGTTAACAACACTGCCCATGGCAACAAAATGCCAAAAAATTCAGCATCAACAACCGTCGCATCTGCATCATCGGCCACAACAGTATCAACCACCTCTAACATGCAGACCGCCGCTAGTGGGGTAGATATTGATATGGCAGCCTTAAATGCGGTACCACCATCGCCAGCAGTAACTTCAACGGCTACTGGTACTGTACCCACAATTACCTCAAGTAAATCATCAACTACCGCAAATGTAGTAGGAGGAACTTCATTAAAATCTAAGAAATCCTCTTCGACAGCAGCGGCCGCTGCTGCTGCAGCACTAGCCTTACAACAGCAAGCTGCTGCTGTGTCATCAGGAAAATTAGCGTTATCATCTGCGAAATCTGGGTCTTCTTCAAAAGATGCCCATTTAAAATTTACCTCCGCATTACCGCTACTGGTGGGTGCTGCTACAGCCGCAAAGGGTGCCTCCTCTAGTGCTGGTGCTCAAGCAGCCGCCGCTGCTGCTGCCGCTCTTAAGCAAAAGCTTAAAAGTGCTGCTGCAGCATCTTCGGTTGTTGCTGCCGCTGCCGCCAGTAATTCCCGCTCAAATTCAACATCGACATCGTCGAATTCATCATCGTTGTCATCATCAGTTGGGATTGTCAATGCAATCTCAAATGCCCTGCAAAATATCATTACCAGCGATAATTCCGATACGGATACGGAACTTTATCCACCACCAGTAACGGATCTTTCCGAATCGGATGAGGAATCAGTTTCAGAGGTAAGTGATTATTATGTTTTAGTTTATTTGGTAATTGTTTTTTTAAGAAATATTTGAGAAAGCTTTTCGTTAATTGGGAATGATGTTCTTTTTTCTTATTAAATTTATTTTAAATAGTATATGTAGTTTTAATTTCTTTTTAAATAATTTATTTTGTAAGAAATTTGATAAATTTATGATCTAGCTATAATCATTTTATATTTACGGTCCCTTTCGTTCCAACAGAAATTATTGTTAGTACTACCTTTGTAAGTAAACGTCATACGTACTTAAGTATTATATTCTACACCATTTACAGAGGCAATTAAAAAATATCAATTGTAATATAAAGATTTTACTTGTAATTCGAAGAATTTACTTTTAATGCGAAGATTTCATTTGTAATCTGAAGATCGTACATGTAATTCGAAGATTCCAATTGCAATTTGAAAAAGATCAATAACCTCTTAATATAAAAAAATACTGATTGAATGACTCAACGTTTTTGCAAAATATTTTTAAAAATGTCGAAAATCAAAACACATTTTTTTTTATACCACTGACAAGGGAAGTCTCCCTAGTGTCATTTAATATTTACTCAATCTTGACGCCATTAAGCTTAAATTAAAGCTTGATAAATTACCAACATATCACTTTTAACAAAAATACTTTATTGTTAACTTTTTCGTTAACAAATTACATCTACTATGTAGTCGTACGTAGACTTTTGTTGGACACTGTATACAACAGTCTGTTTTGTTTTAGTTTATTTAAAAATTTGCAAGTACCATGTTTTAACGATGAATCATTATAAATTATATAAAAATATCACAATCAGTTACCCCAAAAATTAATCTTCTAATTTTGCATTAAAATATTTCCACAACCTCAACATTGGTGAAGCTTATAAAACTTGAAATTCTGTATAAAATATAGCCTTCAAATGCGGCTTATTCACAAACAATATGTTTTATGTATAAAAAAAAGTCGAATATATTTTATTTAATGTATTGCAATACATTCAATTATGCAAACAAATTCGTCTCCTGTTTTGTTTTCTATTTAAAATTCTAATTCTAGAAAAAAAAAACTACAAAAAATAAACTAAATTAAATTCTACCAATGACAAATGAGAGCGACCCCTCTATTTGTTGTAAAATGCACACAATCGTTTGTTGTGTCTTAAAACGGAAATCCAAATTGTATCTTTTAAATGAATTCCCATTATGTACACATAAGCTAGTTTCTCAGTAGCAGGCACGTCGGTTCATATGTATCCATCCATCTATCCAACCATCCATCATTCATTCACACATTTGTAGACTCATCACAGCTATAACTATAAAGTTTTCCACTACGTTAACACCATTTCCAATTGTTTTTCAAAAACACTCAATTACATTTCAGAAATTATCAATTGTATAACTGATTTTTATACCCTCCAACCACAGTATGGGGGTATACTCACTTTGTCATTCCGTGTGTAACGCATCGAAATATCGGTCTAGGACCCCATAAAGTATATATTTTATTGATCAGTGATCGATTCTAAGACATTCTAGCGATGTCCGTCCGTCCGTCTGTAGAGGACACGATACAGTCCAAAATAAAAGAGTTAGACTTCCGAAGTTTGGCACGAATATGTCTTATATTCTTAGGCAGGTTAAGTTCGGAAATGGGCAAAATCGGACCAAGGGGAAAAATTTCCCCCTTGGAGAACTAAACCAACCTAAGAAAAAAACGCATTTTTTGCATGGTTTTTTGTGCTTTTGCTAAACAAATGCAACATTCTTATCTCAGATGAAGTTTAAAATCGCGAGGGGAAGGTGCTCCCTAACGTCTCCCACCAACACCCCCCCCTCCCCCCCAAAAAAAAAGACGCCCATGGATTTTTTTATATTGTTTTTTTTTTCTTTTTGGAGGGTATAAAAGATTCGGCACAGCCGAATGTAACACTCTCACTTGTTTTACTTAGTTCGGTTGGAGTCCATATTACTTCTGAGAAATAAATTTTTTTGTTGTACAATGAGAAATCTAAAAAAATAAATTAACTGACAACACAGGCTAAGTGTAGATGTCGACAGCTTTTGGAAGAATACCCCCATGTATTGTATTTCATAAATTAACAACACAGGCTAAGTGAGGATGTCGAAAGCTTTTGAAAGAAGAGGGCTTGTATTATATTTCATAAATTATATTTTTTTTTTAAGAAATTATACATCGAATTTCAGAAGTTATCAATTGTATTTTAAAATATACCAATTGCATTTTAGAAATTCGCTATTATTTTTCAGGAACTATCAGTTGCATTTCAGAAATGATCAAATGTTATTCGGAAATTATTTAATAAATAGAAATTATCCATTGAAGGGCTTATTGTAAAAACTTAATAAGCCACATTTAATTTTTAGTGTTTTTTGCCTTCTTATAATGTTCTATTTTCAGTTTTTTGGTAATATGCTTTCTTAAACCCTTAGCACAATGGTTCCCAACATTTGAACCCTCCTTTATACCCTCCAACTACAGTATGGGGGTATACTCACTTTGTCATTCCGTGTGTAACGCATCGAAATTACAGTTTAGGATCCCATAAAGTATATATATTATTGATCAGTGATCGATTCTAAGACATTCTACCGATGTCCGTCTGTCCGTCCGTCTGTCCGTCCGTCTGCGGAAGACACGATACAGTCCAAAATAAAAGTGCTAGACTCTTGAAATTTGGCACATATAAGTCTTATGTTCATAGGCTGGTTAAGTTCGGAGATGGGCAAAATCGGACCAGTGGGGAAAAAGTTCCTCCTTGACGAAGTAAACTAACCCATAAAAAAAGGTAACTTTTAATAGGTTTTTTGTATTTTTTTAAACAAATGAAACATTTTTATGCTTGAAAAAGTTCAAAGTCTTGGACTTGGACCCAGGGGATTTGAAAATTACTTTTTTTTGGTCCGCCCCCTTTTGTGGGCGTGGATATTAGCAAATAATTTATATAATGATGAAATTGTATATCTTTTGTACAAAAAGCATAGTAATTAAATTTGTTAACATTTTTGACTAGAGAGAAGGTGTCCCCAAGGACCCCCGACAAGCCCCCCCAAAAAAAACGCCCCTGCAATTTTTTTTATTTTTTTTTTTAACGTTGGAGGGTATACACGATTCGGCACAGCCGAATTTAACACTCTCACTTGTTTGAACTTAAAAGTGGGGCATGGCGCAAAAACGTTGGGAACTATTGCCTTAGCACAAGTATCTTCAGTATGGAAGTTCTACAAAAGTGATATTTTCTACATTACTTAAAACTTCTTAGGTAAAAACCTAAAAAATTAAATGTGGCTTATCGAATTTTTACAATAACCCCTTCAATTGTATTTCGGAAACTATCGATTGTATTTTATAATTATTAATTAATAACTTCTAAAATGTAATTGATAACTTCTGAAAAGATTGGTAATTTCTAAATAAAAATTATAAATTCTTAAATACAATTGAAAACTTCTGAAATTCAAAAGATAATTTATGAAATACAATTAGAAATGGTATAGATTGGTGTTTTTTTGTCGTTTTTAAATCTTCTTTTGTTAGTTCTTAATATGCAAAGTTTTTTTTAATAATTCTACTCCTATTTATTTTTAAACACGAAATATATTTTTAAAAAATTGATTGTTTTTAGAAATATTTTCTTTTTTTATATAAATATAATCTAATGAATTTATTCACGTATTTTTTAATTGTTTTTTTTTTTTATATTTTTTATACACAAACGTAAAATAAACATTAAAATAATCACAAGTTTATTTGTTTTTCTTTATTATAAGAGTGTAATTTTTGCTCTTATACATAAATACATAGTTTATTTTGTTTAAAAGATTAACACGCAAATACAAAAAAATATTTAGTTAGTCGGGAAATTTAATCAAAGCAAGCTTATCAGTTTTTTGATTTTTTTTAATTACACTGTGCGACAGCCTAAATCGGCGGGGTTCTGCTTACCGGGGAAGGTTACATTGGTCAAAAAAAAGTTATAGGTACGTGTCCCGTCGTTTTGCTGGGTTAGCTGTAGTAATTGAGATATATCGATTTGAAGTTATAGGTAGGGTGACCATTGTTTCCAGAACTCAAATCAGTACACCCATTATTTTTCCTAGAAAAAATTCTGTCTAGTCTTGCTATAGAAAATGAGGAATGCTTTCAGACATTTTTATTACACAATTGTAGTTGTTTGGGGTCAACAAGTATTACAGTAAAAACAACTGCTGAAAACAACTTACACTAACTGCTGTAGTTACAGACAGTTGTAAAAAAAAGTATTTGACCCAAACCACTCCATGGTCATTTCATTTCTTTAACAAATCCCGAAGATTCTTAGGACTTTTTAATTAAGCTCTGGTAGCTTTTTTTCAAAAGCTCAGACTTTGTGTAAATTTTATTGAAAAAAACTTCCAAAATTCTGATGGCTTTATCTAATCAAAACAACTCACATCAGTCTTATTTGGTTTCATCTAAAATGTAGAAGATCAATAATTTCATGAACTTTTGCCTAAAGAAACCCCATACGCTTTTTTTTTACACATGTGTATGAAGATAAAAAACCTCACGCTATGATACATTTTTCGTTAAGAAACCTTTTTCGGATTTACTCTTAAGATTCTTAGAATTTGCGCAATAGAACATATCTTACACCAAATTTAAATAAAACTTTTCTGATCCACCAAATTAAAATAAAACTTTTCTGATTCCTTTTTTATGGAAATTATTGTTTTTGTAACGAATTTTTGAAGAAAATTATTTTTTTTATTTAAAATATTCAAAAATCAGTACAATCAGTACATATTTTAAAAAATCAGTACAAATCAGTACACGGTTTTTTGATCAGTACACGTAACTAAAAATCAGTACATGTACTGATCAAATCAGTACGAATGGTCAGCCTAGTTATAGGGGAAATAAATAACTTCACTTTGCGATATTCAAAATAATAAAATTTGTCATAACCAGTCATAACTGTTAATAGGCCTGTAAATTCTCATTTTGGTTTAGCCCCCCTTGTGTCTTTTTTTAAAAGCAGATTTCAACTTATCTTCCAAAGATTCAGTAGTTCCTTATCTTCAGAACTGGATAATTGTTTACCAACTGGATATACATAAATTTTTTTAGCTATCTCGCTATTAAAGTAAGAATTTAAAATTAAAAAGATTTAAATTTTGTCTTATTTAAAAAGTTCTCGTTGGATTCATGAACTTCTTAATTTTTTTGTAATTTATTTCTAGCTCTCTCTTTTAAATTTAGGTTTATGTCTAAGCTAAATCGAAAACTGATTTATCACATGTTATCTATTCTTTTCGGCAATTTATTAAAACACTTGTAAAATATTGAAGGTTATTGTATCGTTAGACAGATGTTTATAAAAAATCTTTTGTATAAAGAGAAAACAAAATTAGAGAGAGTAAATAATAAAAAACACAAGAATAAAAAAAATATATGTCTAATAACAGGCAGGCAGGCTGTAAAGCAATCAAACAACGTGTTTTTTCGTGTTATTCCACTTTTTTATTCTTTTGCTGTTTAAACAAAATAAAAATTTAGATTTTTTTTTTACATTTTTGAATGATAAACATGAAGGAGAATGTAAAAAAATTGCAAACATTTTTTTTTTCACTATACCAACAAAATACAAAGAGCAAAGAAGGAAAAAAAGAGACTACAGCAAAAGGGAATTTTACTTTAAAACAGCAATAACGACAATGATATAAAAAATAAAAAAAAATAAAACAGCGGATGATAGATGAACAGACGGACAGGCGGACGTTGGTTTTAATTTGAATTTTTTATTTTATACATAAAAAAATTTAATTTTACTATAACAAATTAAATAGACAAAAAAAAAAATAAAGACCAACCGTAGCAAAACATAATGATGGTACGTTCAACATAATGAGATATTTGACGTACTCGCTACACCAAACCGAAATATCGGATATTATTAGTTTATGCTGCTGTTTGTAACCAAAGTGACTCTGTTTGAAACTACCATAGAGAATACATAGAGGCGAAGGTGTCAAAAATTGAGTTGTCTGAGTACAAATTGTATACATGTATTTGTTGAAAAAGTACGACTTGTAAACATGTATTGTGTGGTGAATTCACATCGACAACGTACGTGTGAGAAATTAGAAAAAGATAGTGACATTATTTTTTCTTTCACCTTGGCCTCTATGTAGGTATACTCTATGGTAACTCCACCAAACATATTTTGGTAGCTATTTTTATATCCTTCACTTAATTGTAGCAACGTTTCTCAAACGGTTAAAGTTAAAAAAATATACACTCAAAATAAAACGTCTGCTAAAAGCTAAAAATACACATATTTTAAGCCGTATTTTCCCCCCACTGGCGATTGGATCTATGTTCCGGAATTTTTCGTTTGTAAAAAATATGTACTTGTTTTAATACTATTCGGTATTTAATTCTGTTCCCATAACTCAACCAGAAACCGAATTAAAGCATTTTTTATTTTCGAGGTGTTCTAACATTTTCGTTAATGATTTTTGAACCCCTAAACCGCTATCGCTAAAATGCCAAACCAAACTGCTCGGAGCAGCAAAAAGTAAAAATATTAAGTTTCAGTCATATCTTTGTAATATTTTGGACATACAGAAAGACGGACATCGCTAGAATGTCTTAGAATCGATCACTAATCAATAATATAAATCTTTTTTGAAAGAGATTCACCTCAAAATTCCGAACGAAATTTTGATAATGCAGTTCTGTTCATAAATGATGTGTATAAATGATGTCAATAGGCCTTTACAGAAATCTGGCCTCGAACTACAATTATTTTTCTCAAAATAAAAAATTATGAGTCCAATAAGAAGAACTACAGATGTAATTCGAAAAAAATAAATTGTAATTCGATGATTCCATTTAAAATTCGAATATTCTATTTGAAATTCGAAGATTCCATTAAATTTTCGAAGATTTCATTTGTAATTCAAAAATTCTAATTGTAATTCAAAGATTCCAATTGTAATTCGAAGATGCCATTTTCGAAAAAGCTAAAAAATTAATTGTAGTTCTAATTATAGTTTATCTTTTTTGAATTACAATTGATCTTTTTCGAATTACAATTGATCTGTTTCGAATTACCATTGATGTTTTTCGAATTATAAATGGAATTTTTCCAAATACAATGCACCTTTTTGGAATTACAATTGCCCGTGTAAAAAAAATGATATGGTACCAGATCCAAATTTATGTGATGCCATATCTAATCATATCTGATAGTTTATATCTAAATAGATATGGTAACTCCACCAAACATATTTTGGTAGCTATTTTTATATCCTTCACTTAATTGTAGCAACGTTTCTCAAACGGTTAAAGTTAAAAAAATTTACACTCAAAATAAAACGTCTTTCTAATCAATAGAAAAATCTGCTGAAAATACACATATTTTGATTGGATATATCGCGACCTTGGAACAACAAGGTTCTATTTGCACCAACACTACTATTGAGAAAACTAAGGTTGAATATTGTTAATCGCTTTACTAAGTCAGTTTTGACTAAATTTAAAAACGGTTTTTGAATAATTTGAAATTAGTCCTTAAATTTTATTATGTATTTGAAAATATTCGCGCTACTATATCAGTTTTTGCACAATTTGAGTCTCAAAAAGCAGATAGAACTCTGTTGCTCAACGATAAGGCACATGAATTTGGACAACATGGTTCTAACTGCCAAATAGAACCTTGTGTTTCTGTAAGAAATAGTTTTTTGCAGATAGAACCTTGTGTTATTTGGATTTTAATACAATAATACTTGTGTTATTTGGATTTTAAAACATTTGTTAATAAAAAATAAACCGACTTACAAGGTAAGCCTCCCTAGTGTCCACCTGAGATCTTCATAATATTTTTTTTATGTTGTAAAGCAGGAAAAATAATGTCACACGTTATTAGCGGGTACATAAGGGGAAGAGAACGGTCTGTTTTTAGTCCCGGTAATGAGTATTTCATTGTAATGCTTTCATCATTGGCATGAGTTTTAATAAAATACTCCATTTTTTTGCTTTTTAGTACCACCAGAATCGCTCCATGTTAACAGTTTTGTGATATTCTTGTCTTCGAATACTTTTTCGACAGTTTTTTGGGAAGGCTGATGCTATATCGTTCACACTTCTTCCGCCAGTCCTGCTGTTGAAGTAACTGAAGTTTTTTCAAAAGCCTTTTATTTCATGTGTTTTTAATTTAAAAACCTTGCTTCAGGAATTCGTTTTGCGGATTTTAATTCCTAATCGCATCTTTTAGCTACCCCAGTTACATTATTTTTCTTCTCGAGTGTGTTAAAACTATTTTTTGGGAGTTGCAAAAGCTCCAAGCTAAGCAACTAGGGAGGAAGTTCTTAATTTTCAATAAGTTTCAAGACAATACTGTGCTCATGTGACTTTAAACACATATTTCTCTTTACAGTTGGTTATAAACTCAAAAAAAATCTTGTCAAATTACCAGAAAAAGTCCCGTAATCCCATTTTACAAATATCTTACAGTTTTCCTTGTTTTTTAACAAAAAAATTTTTATCGATATATAATTTTTTTTTTTTTGGAAATTTTACAATTTTTTTCGTAAATGTACAAATTTCCAAGGTAATTTTACAAAAAAAAAAAAATAGTTAAGGCACGAGAATTCCTTGTTAGCATTATCGCATCAAAAAAGTTGTAAATTTCCAATTTTATTGGTGAAAAACTTTTAAAATTACAAAAAAGCTCGTAATTTTTACTACCAATTCTCGCAAAATAGGAGTTGGAAAACATTAGTTAAGTTACGAGAAGTCCTTGTAATTTTTATTGCGTCAAAAAGTTGTAAATTTACAATTTTATTGGTGAAAACCTTGCAAATTGTTTGTAATTTTACAAGCTTCTTACCAATAAAATTGTAATTTTTACTAGAAACTCTCTTAAAATAGGAGGTACTCGTGGCAAATAATCATTTTACGAGAATTTTTTGGTAACCTTACAAGATTTAAAAAAAAACATGTTAAATTACTAGAAAAAGTCTCGTTATCCTGTGTTAATTTGTGTTTTGTGTGATCGAAATTTACATTTTTTTTTATAAATTTACATTTTTATTGGTAAAACGTTAGTTATCCGCAGCCAAAATTTACGAAAAAATTTTAAATTTACAAGAAAAAATTATTGTTCACAAAGAATTCTAGTAATTTTATAATAAAAACAAAAATCTCGTAATTTTTACAAGGAATTCTCGTAAAAAAGGATGTAGCAAAAAATCTAGTTAAGTCACGAGAATTCCTTTTAAGTTTTATCGCGTCAAAAAAGCTGTAAATTTATAATTTTGTTGGTAAAAAGCTTGAAAATTACAAAATTTTTTGGTAATTTTTAATAGGAATTCTCATAAAATATGATGTAGAAAAAAAATTACAAGCTTTTCTTATCATTTAACAAGTTTTTTTCTTAAGTGTATTTGTGCAATATGCAATTTTTATTTTGTGCAACATGGTTCTGTTTCCAATTAAAGTGTCTACATGGTTCTATCTGCAAAACAATATGGGCTTTTTTGGTAAACAAGGTTCTATCAGCCAGTTAGAACCTTGTTAACTGAATCTCAAACCAAAAACACGTAGATAGAACCTTGTTGAATTGAGTATCTCAGAAGCTGTAAGAGATAGAGAAAAACTGAGAACGCTAATCGAAAGAGCGTAGTCGCTTTAGTGCGATGCGATATATAACTAATTTTTGAAAAAAATGTCAGTTAGAACCTTGTTGTCCCAAGGTCGCGATATGTTCCGGAATTTTTATTTTGTAAAAAATGTGTACTCCCGAGTAAAAATTTTTATATGATGCAATATATAATGATATGTAACACAATATATATTTATACGCAATTTGATCCGAATAATGGTGGATGTTTTTGCATTAAAAAATATCAACTTGTATAAAATATGATTTGATTTCATCCGAGTTTTGACCAGACATTGCTATATATTGGTGGATCTAATTAGATCTAATTGCATAAAAACATAAAACACCACAGGTCAACGATACATTCACCAAACATATAATTTTCTAAAACAAAAAAATGTTTGTGTACGCTTCGAACCAGATAGGTGATATACATTACCCTAATAAGGAAATGCTTAGGAACATTTTAATAAGTTTCTTATACTTTGCCTAAAAAACTTAGAAAGTTTTTGGTTAATTGGAAACATATAAAGTTTTATATGGAACAGAATAAGCTATATATAATTTGATGTTAAATTATACAGAAAAACAGATATTGTATTGACCCTCATATAATTTTATGTAATTATATCAACCGTACACCTTTAAATCCGAATCATGATTAAATTATATAAAACTACATATGACTGCATTTAAAAAATTTAGAAAATATCTCACGCGATGTGTAATCATATATGATTATTTTTACTCGGGCTTGTTTTAATACTATTCGGCATTTAATTCTGTTCCCATAACTCAACCAAAAACCGAATTAAAGCATTTTTTATTTTCGAGGTATGCTTGCATTTTTGTTAATAATTTTTGACCCGCTGAACCGATTTTGCTAAAGTGCCAAACCAAAATGCTCAGAGCAGCAAAAAGTAAAAATGTTAAGTTTCAGTCATATTTTTGTAATATTTTAGAAATACAAAAAGACGGACATCGCTAGAAGTCTTAGAATCGAATAATATAAATAATATAAATCTTCTTTGAACGAGATTTCACCTCAAAATCTCGTTTAATATAGTACAGTATCATTTATACACTAGAAATCTCGTTTGAACGAGATTTTAGCGCAGGTGTGTAGAGCACACCTGCGAAATAATTAGTTTCTGAATAATTTCTAAAGAAATTACCAAGACTGCATAAACAAGATTTTAACTCAGAAATTGTACTAGTATTCTTCTGAATTCACACCTGAGGTGAAATCTTGTTCGAACGAAATTTTGATAATGCAGTTCTGTACATAAATGATGTCTATAAATGATGTCAATAGGCCTTTACAGAAATCTGTCCTCGAACTAGAATTATATTTCTCAAAAAAAAACGTTATAAGTCCAATAAGGATACCTACAGATTAAAAAAAAATAAATTGTAATTCGAAAAAACCATTTAAAATTCGAAGATTCCATTTCAAATTCGAAGATTCCATTTAATATTCGAAGATTTCATTTGTAATTCAAAAATTCTAATTATAATTCAAAGATTACAATTGCAATTCAAAGATGCCATTTTAGTTCGAACAATTTAAAAAGTTAAAAAATTAATTGTAGTTCGAATTATAGTTTATCTTTTTGAATTACAATTGATCTTTTACGAATTACAATTGATCTATTTCGAATTACCATTGATGTTTTTCGAATTATAATTGGAATTTTTCGAATTACAATCCACTTTTTTGGAATTACAATTGATGTTTTACGAATTACAGCTGATCTTTTACGAATTTCAATTGAAATCTTCGAAGTACAATTAGAATTTTCGAATTAAAAATGGAATATCCTACCTATTAGTAGAATTTTTGAATGACAAATGGAATCTTTGAATTACAAATGGAATCATCGAATTACAAATGGAATCTTCGAATTTCACGAAAAATCTTATAAAAATCTTATAATTAATTGATCATTTTCGAATTTTATCTGCTAATTTTGCTAAATTATTTTTTTTTTTGCTAAATTATCAAAACTGTCATTTTTTAAATCTTAATACATAAAAACGTTTGTCCCGGGTACGAGTTTAGTCTGGGGTAAGGTTTCTCTTAACTTAAATACCAATAGGTAGCGCTAATATGATTAAATTGTTTGTAGTTATGGTACGATCTGGCTTAAATTCACAAAATTTATTTATAAAACAAACATAAGTTTATTGATAAAATTTGGACCCAGCGTTTTCGCTGGGGTGAAGTTATTAACAAAATTCTTCAAATTTAATATTTTAGTTTGGCTCAAATTTACAAAATATAGGTATTTGTTAAACAAAAATAAGATTTCTTATAAAATTTAAACCCGATAGATGTAGGATGTCTGTTGTAGTTATTAACAAAAGCACTTTAGAATGTGTGTATGTTTTGTCATCTTAAAATTGTGTATGTATGAATGGACCCTATAGATGGCGCTGGGGTGAAGCTATTTAGAGATTATATCTACGAAGCGATTTTACTTAATCTCAGAACTTTCATTTGCTTATGATAAATTGTTTCATTATCCGAAAAAAAACTATATTTGCAGGGACAATTTGTGTATGCATAAACTTTTAATAAAACGGAATTTAAGTTCGACCACAACTTGTCATCAAAACTTCTTTCGTTTTCTAATTTTTCTGTTGATCATTACAATAATAAAAAAAACTTTTTTTTTTTTCAAATACAGACAAACATATTTAAAAATTATTTTATTATGCTTTTTACTAAACACTTTGGAAATTACTATACAAATATCGTCAACATTATTATCATCATTGTAGTCGTCGTCGTCGTCCACAACAACAACAACAACATCAAAATGTTAAACATGTCTACTTTGCTCTCTAAAATAGTAGACTACTAAACAGACAAATAGTTAGACAGGCAAACAGACAAATAAAACATTTAACGTAATGAAAATCATCATCACCATCGTTGATGATGAGGACGTCAGAAATTCCAAATAATTTTTTATTTTTATATACTACAATATTTTAGCATTCTTTTTCGACAGCAACGGCCTTAAAAACATTTTTTTTTTTGTTTGTGTATGTGTATTTTTTTGTTGTTTCTTATTCTGTTTGAGTACATTTTATTTATATACACATCGTATTTTTTTTATTTTTAATAATTAACTTACAAATACTTAAACAATTATTTTTACAACTACCAGTACAAGTTTGTTTTTTGTTTTTTATTTAATATTAATAATGAATAAAGTTGAAAAATTATTAACCCATTATCGACCATCTATGAATTTGTGAGGTGTGTAGAAATGATAAAGCATAATTACTTTCTTACGAAGCACTCTATACAAGGTTTTTATGGGCGAGGATAACTTACAACTAGGGCTTTGATTTTCATGAAAATGCAAGTTTTTTTTGTCAATAGTCTTTAAACGATATCGACCAATTAACTTTCCGAATCAAGAAATTTGCGTTAAAATGGAATTTTTTGTTTTTGCATATTTTGTGCTTATTTTGTTGAAAATACATATTTTAATTTTAAGTGCATATTTTGTGCATATTTACTAGTCTTAAGTGCAAGTCGATCTTTTCCAAGTTCAAACATTAAAATTTTTAAAAATGTCCAATAGTTTTTATTCAGTAATCAAATAATTTTTCCAGCAATCTAAACAAACAGTGAAATTTTTTAAATACAGTAAAAAAAATACACATTTTTTTGACCTCCAATTCTTTTGGCCACCAGTTTTTGTAAACAAAGAAAATATCTTATTTTTATTAATTTGAGTACACCTAAATTTACAGTAATGAAATATTAAAATAAATAAAAATTTTCTTTGTTTACAAAAAATTGGTGGTCAAACGAATTGTAGGTCAAAAAATGTGGATTTTTTCTACTGTACTTAAAAAAACTTCTCTGTTTTTTTGGGTTGTTGGAAAAGGTATTTGATTACTGAATAAAAACTATTGGACATTTTTTTAAATTTTGAATGTTTGAACTTGAAAAAGATCGACTTGCACTTAAAAGTTGGAAATATGCACAAAATATGCACTTAAAATTAAAATATGTATGTATTTTCTATAAATTAGGCACAAAATATGCAAAAACAAATCAATTCCACTCTTACGGAAATTAGTGGAAAAATTATTTGATCACTGAACAAAATTTATTGGATCTTTTTTTTAAATTTTTAATGTTTGAACTTGGAAAAATTCGACTTAGAAATATTTAAAAAAAAAATGTGCTGCAAAATGTTTATAAATAATTCCATTTTCCAGGTTGACCCTCGTGGCACATTTATTATTTACTCAATCCGGACGTCATTAAACTTATTTTTATAACAATACTCGTTTGATAATAACCCAGGCAGAAAAACACATACGGGCCAGATCTGGCAAAGTACCTAATAAGGTAGTACTAATACTGGCAAAGTACCTTTTTTTGGGTTTTTAGTACTTGCTAAGATGCTAAATGATAACACCATTTAGTAGTGGCAAAGTACTTTTAAAAGCGCTTTCCCTGTACTTTGAAAAGTATTATCGGAGATTTTTTTAAATAGCTTTTTAACTAAAATAATCCATTACAAAATTAAAAATGTATGAATAAAACTATTTTTTTATTTAATAACACTACGTGACAGTTTTTTGACCAAATGTATCTGACACCTAATCTTTATGTACAATTGTCCGCTGAATCCGAATATGAAGTCAGAATGGTCAAAAGTAGAACAGTTTTCGAGATATTCGAAAATAAGCGTTTTTTGTGTTTTTAAAAAAGATGATGTCACTTAAATGCAAATATCTTCAAAGCTATTCGTCGATTTATGTATTTCTTTTTTTTTTAATGAAAGATAATAAAATTACTAAAATAACCATGGGTCGCTTGTGAAGATTAGTTAAGAAATGACAGAGTTACAGTGGACAAAAGTTCAAACTTCATGAAAAATTTGATGATTTTTTGCAATTTTGCTCTTTTCAAGTTATTGTTTTTAAACCAAACAATTAAAAATTATAATGTTTTATTACATAGGACATTATTTTATTTCAATACGAACATTTTGCGCCCAACAAGACCCAGATTGGTGCAAAAATGACAAAGCTACAGAAGATTTAGTGAATTAATCCACCTTTCATTACTAACATTTAGCTTTGTATATTTACTTGTGTTTTTAAAAAAAAAAAATCGAAAAGTGGGATAATTCAATTAATCTACTGTAACTTTGTCATTTTTGCACCGATCTGGATCCTATTGGGCACAAAATGTTCGTATTGAAATAAACTAACGTTTTAAGTGATAAAATTAAAAAAAAAATTTATTGTTTGGTTTTAAAAAAATAAGTTGAAAAGAGCAAATAACGGTAATTTTCTCGATTTTCTCGTAAATATCTCGAAAACTGTTCTACTTTTGACCAATCTGACTTCATATTCGGATTCAGCGTTCGGATTTACATAAAGATTAGGTGTCAGATTCATTTGGTCACGACTTTGTTGAAAATTTGTGACACAGTGTAATTGGTACGTTAGAAGTCTTTTTTAATTTTTTTTCATTTTAAATAAATTATATATTAACACAGCATAAATTATATATAAATTATATATTAACACAACATTTATGGGCTTATCTCGCAAAAACATAAAAAATGGAGAAATTCGCGAATTTATTGCTACATCCTCTTAAGAAATGTTCCAAATACTTTCTAGGAATATATAAGAAATTCGGAATCAAAAGTTGTATTTTCTTTCGTAATAAAACCAATTCATACAGATAACGTATGTTTACTCGACAATGAAAATGTAATTAAAGTTACTGAAATTTTAAGTAGAAAGCTATCTAAATACAAATGTGATTATATTTTTTTGAAAGTCAATATTTTAATTGAATGTAGCCAATAACATTGAAATCAGTACCCACAAAGTAGAATCAAAGTGTATTCTTACTAAATTTGATAATGACATTATTGCAATAAATTTACAACATAATTATGTGTTTTAAAATGTTAAAATTTTATTAAATTATTAAAAAAAATATTTCAAATAAAGAAACCGTCTTTAGTTTGGTAAAAAAGTACTGGCAAAGTACTAAATTCGGTAAAACCAAGTACTTTACTAAAAAGAGCTTGCTATACAAAAAATAAATTACTTTGCCAGTACTTTTTCTTTGGAACGGTTGGCAATTTCTGGCTGGGAACGTTTAGTATTCTTAACTTTGTCTTTAACGAATTGCATCTACTATAAAAAAAGTTTCCAATGTATTGTCGCCATAGTTGATCAGTGATCGATTTTAAGACACTCTAGCGATGACCGTCTTTTCGTCTGTCTGTCTGTGGAAGTGGTGATCACGGCCAAAATATTACACGGAGATGACTGAAACTTTACGTATTTAATAATATTTATTGGAAGTTCTTACGAGCAGTTTGGTATTGCATTTGAGCGATATCGGTTCAGAGGTTCTAAAGTTATGAACGAAAATGTAAGGACACCTCAAAAATTTTGGTACATTCAACATAACCTAAAAATACAAAATTCTTTAATTCGGCTGCTTGTTGACATATGTGAACATAATTAAACACCGAATGGTATTTAAACAAGTACAAACATATTTTTTGACAAAAAAAGAAAAAAATCGCGGATTTAAAAAAAAAAAAATATATAATTAAACACCTAATGGTATTTAAACAAGTACAAACATATTTTTTGAAAAAAAAGAAAAAAAAAAATCGCGGGTTTTTTTTTTCGCGAAAAATTTTTTTGAAACATTTTTTTTTCAAAAGTAATTTCCTTTTCAATAAAGTTTTTTACAATAATCTTTTTGAAATTATGGAGGGTATCAATACATTTGGCAAGGCCGAATTTAAATTTTGTACATGTTAGTGAATATTTTGGATTTTTAGCGCATATTTTTGATTTTTTGGTGCATGAAAAACTCAGTCATACTTATAAGTTTTATATTTCTTCTTGATAAATTCATCTAAATCTCTTACTGTGATCTAGCATCTGTTTTTTGTTATTAACAATTTGACAACAAACAAGTGAGAGTGTTTAATTTATAACAAAAATACCCAGGCAGAAACTGCCAACCGTTCCAAAAAAAAGTCTCGGCAAAGCACTTTATTTTTTGTGTAAAAGGTAGTATGAATTCGAAAAAGTGCTTTGCCAGCGCTTTGCCAATGTTTTTCTATTTAAATCCGTTCAAAGTATAAATTTTTTATTAAAATTTATTAATTTTCGTAACAATTGGAATATTTTTTATTTCCCTGCAGGATAAGTGGCCGGTCCTTGATAGTTCTCGTGATATTCCACTTAGACACAATGACCTACATATTACAAACTTGACACCTTTTATATAAAAACACCTGTTTCTTTCGTGGGGAAGTGTCTTAAACTCCGGATACGTCACATGTGAAATGTTACTGGGCCTATCCCTTTGGAACACTACCCGATTCGTTTCAATACACCACTTTTTTTTCCGGACTTTTCCAAAAATTTTCCTAGAAGCATTTTAAATAAAATTTTTATTCCAAAACGCAAAGAAAACTGCAAACTAATTTTTTCCGGGACTTAGAAAATATTTTAAAGTTTGTCCAAAATTTTTTTATCCTAATAAATTAGTCAATAAATTTTTTATCGTAATTTAATAAATTTCTTTATTCAAATAAACACCAAAAAAAGTTGTGTCTTATGGACTTATACAATTTCGATACGTCCCATTTTTTGTTCTAAAAGTGCTATAATAGTACCATATTTTTTATAAAATAGCAACGGCATACCGTTTACCGTGGTTATCATTTTGGACGCTGGGGGAGTACTAAACTGTGATGCTTTCCCAGCACACAAGCGACCATAAAAGGTACTTTGCCAGCGCTTTCCCGTTCGTATTTTTCTGCCTGGGTAGTTGTCAATGCTTCGACAATTATTTTATCATTAAGAACTTGTAATGTTAATTCATTACGGCGACAATAAATGACCTCGAACTAGAATAAACTCTTTTTCATTACACAATGCAACAGCCCATTTAGGTCCTCAATCAAACCAAGACCGTTTGAAAGTATTTATGTGAAGTAGTAAAACCCCCAAAGGCTTTTGCTCTGTAACGTCTCAAATTTTTTTTATATCCCACTGAATTTTTCATTTTTTCCAAAGGCGCTGAAAAAAGTCAAAAAAAAAGATTCTTAATATGCTTTAACTTAAAGAGTTAAGATGTGTCAAAGCCTTTGACTCAAAGGCCTTTTCATCGAACAACCATTAGTTTTTATAATCTTTTTGCAAGCTTTACATTTCACAAACGGTTCACTTTTGCGTCCACAAAAATTTTTTTTTGTTGGGTGTACCACAAAATTCATATTTAATACAAATTGTTACAAACAATATAAAAAGAAACAAAAAATATGAATAAAACGGGATCCCGAATATCCTAGGATTTAAAATCAGATATCCCGGGACTCGGGATATGCCGAATCCCGAAAATCCCGGACATCGGGATTGGAAGCCCTACTTATTATGAAAAAAACCCTATGAATTTATAAACAAATAAAAAATAGTTGTGTATGGGCTATTCCAAAAATTCAACACATAACTAAGATGGGTTAACAAAAAAGTATGAATGCGTAAAGTAAAAGTAGAAATAATCGTATACAACTACATTTTTATTTTTAAAAATTATTTGAGGTTGTTGTAACAAAAATTAGAAATTTGTTGCTAATTGTAATACAAATACCAAGTTGTACCAAAAACCTAAACGAAAGACAGACGGACACATTAACATCGTACTCAACTTAATTATCAAGTTTTTTTTTTGTTTTTTACTTTTGCTGTCTTTTTGTAATTATTAATGAATTGTAATTTATTTATATTTTAGTTTTTATTATTTTTAGTTTTTTTTTTTCTTTTGCATTTTGGTTTGTTTTATAATTATTTACTTTTATGATGCTGTTTTTTTTTTTTATTTTTGTTTTATATGCACGTCTAGAAAATGTCTCAAATTTGGCTAAGTATAAAATTTTTATGAGCAACTTGTTTAATATTTATAAGTTTAAGGGTCGTCGTTTTCATATAAGACATATACAGTGGCTTGCAGCTTATTTCTTGTGATGGATATTAGCAATCCACACAAGACAAAGTTAATATAAAAAACCTAATTATTACCAAGAAGTCATACAAATCCGAATCAGCCCTTCCTATCAATCCCAAATACTTTTTGTCAAATGCATGACGATTTATAATTTTGATCTCACCTGGATCCAATGAGATCCCCCGGTACCAAAGGCTGAACCTCAGGATGGAATAAATAGAATGCACCCGAACTCTGAGAACTCTTGATAAACTGCAGACATAAGAAAATTTTCGCATTTAGAATTCATAATAGGTGTTCCACCCCATCCTCAGCTGCAGCCAGAACTACAAAACATAATGGTGTGTTTTAATAGTAATAATAGTAGTAATAGAATAAAGACAACGAACTAGGGTTCTATAGTCGAAAAATCTACTTTTTGTTGCGACTATATAATCCTACAACAAACATTCAATAAAAATATTCTTAAACACAAAAAAAAAACAAACAAATGAAAACTCAACTTTACAACTCTTTCAAAATTCAAACGAAAATATTCGGTTAATATTTGCATATTATTTAAAATAAAATTCTTTAAATATTTTTCTTTTTCTCTATATTTGGGTTTTGTGTAACTCTCTACGTGTTGTTCACACCTTTTAGCTTTCTTTTTTATCAGTTTATTGCCATATACAATTCGGTTTTTTGTGATTTTTTTTTTTTGTTTTTGCAAGAAATAACACTGTGCTACAAAAAAAAAAAACAAAATCGAATATACTATTCAAATGAGCTGGTGTTCACAAAAAAAAAAAAAATCAAATGAACGACTTTTATAGTATTTATGAAAAAATTCATATAATTTATTAACTTTTTCATAATACTTATAAACTTTTTCATAGTATTTATGAATAAATCATAATATGTGAAATTTAAGAATATTTAACATTTTTTCATAAATACTATTAAAAAGTTTAATAATTTAATGAAAAAGTTCATAATTTTTATATTTTTTATAAACTAGGCAAAACAAATAAAAAATAATCTGAACATCATGAGAGGTCGCGTACCTTAATTCTAAAGGTTTTTGACGCACTGAAGATGAATTTGACCTTGAAATTGCTCTATCGCATTTGGTTTTTGAAATAACAAGATACGTTAAATATCTCAAAAACCTGACGCGATAGAAAAATTTATAGGACAGATTCGAACTCAGCGCGTCAAAAATCTTTAATAATATTATACATGACTGCTTACAAATAATTTATTTTTTTCCCCGGGTAGTTCGAACATCGATTTTTAGCAAAATCTTAATTTTAATTTTTAGAAAAATTATCACAGCTAAGGTAATTGTTATCCGATTTTTTTAGGATAAAGCTGAACGTATTCAGATTTTAATTTTCTTTAAGAATAATTTTATAAATATGGAGGTTGTTGAATGAACTATAACACAAAAATATCGATAAACTCGAAAAAGTTTCAAAAAATAACAAAAAAATTTTATATTATTGAAAAATTTTTATATTTTTTTTCTTATACAGTCGAACCCGTTTATAACGAACTCCGAGGGACCAGTAAAAATAGTTCGTTATAAGCGAAGTTCGCTATAACCGGGGTATATTTCTTATCAACCTAGTTTTATTTCCAAAAAAATAGATCCAATTTTGTTTTATTTGATGTTTTTTTAGAAAATAATCAACTTATTGAGAAGAAATCAATAAAAATATAAATAATTTCTATGAAAATTATTATATAAACCAAAAAATTCCAACCTTGTGTTAGTTTGATAAACATGATTGCCAAACATTAAAAAATATTTACGGGAGTTCGTTATAAAAATGTAAATATACCTATATGAGATTGTGTTCGTGGGACCATAATAAGCAGTTCGTTTTAACCGAGGATTCGTTATAACCGAGTTCGTTATAAAAGAAGTATCTTGTGTGAAAATTGATTCTAAAATGTTGGGACTTTAGAATAAGTTCGTTATAACCGAGAATTCGTTATAACCGAGTTCGTTATAACCGAATTTGACTGTACATTATATTTACTTATATTTTACACTGATGGAAAGTCTTATACTTTTTCTATCCAAAACAGTTAAAAAATTGAAAATTGGTTAAAAAGTTTCCGAATTACACGAGGTTTAGTGAGAAAAGTCCCAAAAAAACGTTTGTTGGCACAACTCTTGCAAGTTAAATGGACATTTTTGTGATCTACTCGACGAAACCAACAACTGTACCATGTCACATCAAATTATTTTTCCACTGTAGCACAGTGTAATCATCCTACTACAAGTTTTCTTCTTGTTTAACATTACGCTTATATTTGTTCGGTTCTCATGCGCATTCGTTTTCTCCTAAAACAAAAAAAAAACAAACACATTATACAAAAACAAAAATTATCTTGAAAATATAAAATGTTTGCCAAAAAAAGAAAAAAATAACAAAAATATACAGGCCGTTCATGAATCCACAACGAAATTGGATTGGAAACGAAATTCAAATCCGTTTCCAATTTTCGAAGCGTTCATGAAACCGTGACGAATTGCTTTGTTCGAAAAAAAATATCTATTGCGTTCGAACTTAGCGAAGACACAAGTATTTACAAAATACGACTCTGTTTTTGCAAATACAGAGTCGTATTTTATGGTAACTCAGTTAGAAAGTCAAAGTCAGAGTTGTTATAATAATGAAGTTGGTAAAAAAAAATAATTTGTTAACAAATAAACTGCCAAGCATTTGTTTTGAATTATTTTTTTTTTTATTATTGATCCATTAAGGAAGGGATTTTATACAAATCCATCTTTTGTTGTCCTTAAGTCTAATATATACTTAGGATCTGGCATTTTGTAGGGAAAAATACCAGTTGCTTCACATATTTAATTGGCTCAGGATAAATGTCTTTGCGCATCAAAGAATTTGCTTTTAAAAAAGGCTATAAATGCATATTTTTGAGTCATATTTTGTATAAAGTTATGATTTTTTTTAACTTCGGTAACTTATTTCGGTAACCATTTGGACTCTTATTATTTTTTGCGCCCAATTTCGGAATCGAAATACTTGTCCGACTAAAATTTTTTTTCGTTAATAAACTAATGCCCTATTCACACGTACAGTTTTAAATCGTTTTTAGCAGCAATATTTTTAGCACTTTCTTTATTCTATCACAGTATATTGACAGAAAATGCTAAAAATAATTGCTAAAAACGGTTTAAAACTGTAAGTGTGAATAGGGTATAAAGTGTGTGTGATACTTTTTTCAAGAATTTTATTAAGGGCTTTCTACCTCTGTTCTGCCTTTCATAACTTTTCAATTCACATTTTCCGAATCACATGAAATCCAATTTGGTGTTCTGTTGTTTACGTTTTCACTCAAAATTAAAATCGAATAACTAAAATTTTAAAATTTTAGAAAAAAAGTCCATTCGTTTTACTTTTACGGAAGTTAAATCTAGGACACAAAAAAAATTTGGAAATTTTATTTTCACATTTTTTAATGTGAATTACTTTTGTTTATATTTAAGGCCTTAAAACAAAAATCCTTTCGATATATCAGGATTTATTTCCACAAACTCATGAAGAACTAACTGCATTTTGCTCATTAATTTTGTACCTTCCCCTTATAAAAAAAAGAGGAAAAATATTTTTAAAAAAGTCGAAAACAAAAAAGAACATCTTACTCACATTTTTTCATTTAACTTTTGTTTTTAATTTTTTTTTTTAATTATTTTCAACTTTTCTTACAAATCCCCGAAGCCAAACGTTGACGAAAATTTTCCAACTGTCAAACCAACTGAATGGAATTCATGAACGCACATTTTCGTTTTCGAACGGAAATTTTCTCATTTTCTCTTTGATTGGAATTGGATTGGATTCATAAACACACACAGCTGATTTCCGTGAAAAAGTGTTGTCAAACCAATCCGCATTGGTTTCATAAACGCCCCGATAAATTTGGCATTTTCGGGTTAACAAAAAAAAATATAAAGGGTATTCATTTCAGATAATGTAAAAGTGGAAAAATAAAAAATGTAAGATTCCACTCTCATTGATGTGAACGGGTACATAAAAAAATTGTGATGCAAAGTTTCCAAAAATAATTAAATTATTCGATGAATGAACCAATTAACTTATAAATTACACTTTTTACTTATTTTGACAGTTTTTCTTGTTGTTTAATTCTTAATTTCTATTATTATAACCAAAATTATTTGTATATATATTTTCTTCTAAAAAAAAATTTCAAACACATGTTCAATAAGGGCTGCCGAGGTAGAAAAAACTTAAATAACAGTAGCAAATTTTGGTACTTTTTCTTTCATTAGTAATGAATGGCAACGCTTAAAAAATTGGAAAAATGTAACTTTTTACTCTGATAATTTTACTCTTGGATATAGGTTGTTTAAATTGCAACTTTTGAGTGGAAAATTTTTTCATGTGTTTGTTGTAATAAAAAGTTACATTTTTCCAATTTTTCATTTTTACAACCAAAAAAAAGCTGAAATGAATACCCTTATAATAAAACACCGAGAAGAAATAAACAACAAAAATAATTTTTATTAAATACAAACTCTTCTCAAAAGACAAGACTGAATAAAAACAGCAACAACAAAGAGAAAAATTACCTTGTTTTCGTCCAATGACCATTTTTTGATTTTATGATAATATAATTCAATGGTTATATTTTAATAAATTAAAAACTAAACAAAATAAATTTAAATATACAATGCAAACAAAAAATAAACGTTTGAAGTCCACATTAAAGAGAAAACAAAAAAAAAAATATATAATATGAAATTGAAAATACAAAAACACACCTCAGTTTTAAAGTGAGAATATTAAAAGTCATCGTATAAATAACGTATTTTTTAACCCTACATACTAAAAATAAAGTAACAAAAAAAAAAATCTACTTGTATGCTTAAAAGCAACAATAACAATATTTAGTTCATTACACCCTATAAACTTTTATTTTTGTACTCTACACCATATGATGAGGGATACATTTTTTTGGTTGTTTTTGCCAACGATTTTTTTTTATTTGCTTTAAATTTGAATTGTGGGAAATTTTGTGAATTTAAACAAGTAGAAAAGTTAAATTCGACTTGAGCGAATCCATAAATGCCATTTTGAAGTGATAGTTGATTTTCTAACGTGAAAAAAATTAACTTTGTTAAGTAATTATGTTGCTTACCAATGTTTTTAAAGCTTGGTTTCAATACGTAAATTAAAGATGGAACCAATCTGAAATTCATGGGTTTTCTTATAACTTTTAAACAACTGAACCGATTCTGCTGATATTCAATACTGACTACCCCAGGGGAACGACAAATATATATGCCAAGCTTCAGAAGCCTCAGAGTTCCCTTTCGAAGCACAGTGTGTTTTTTAACACATGAATTCGCAAAAAATCCTTGCCGTGGCGCAATTCGATCACGTTTTGCGAGTAAACCACTTTTTTCAAATCCGAACGGAATTGAGTCTGTAACATGCTCCTAAAATTAAAATTGCTTAACATCAAATTAAAATTTTTTTTATTTATTATGATATATTTTTATTAATTTTGGATATATTGTTATTAATTTCGGATATATTTTTATTAATTTCGGATATATTTTTGACATGACAGCGAGTATCAAAAAAAGTTCTTTAACAGTTTTAGAGATATCGCCATTTGAAATTTGCATAACAATTTCCAAAACTTTTCATTTTTTCCTACGTTCATGATTTTTTTTTTTTAATCTCAAATTTCTTTTTCATTACCTCTTTTATAGAGCTTGATACAAACTTCCATTTAAACTTTATTTATGCAAAATCAGATTATTTTAACCCATGAAGACCTTCGATAAAAATTTTAAATTTTCCAAAAATTTTGATCGACATATTTGTGAGTTCCCAAAGTATAAGACTACAATTAGTGATATTAGTCGATGATTCATTTTACGATACAAAACATGTCAAAACTTATTTTTGTCTTTTTTCTTTTGATGTCATTGATAAGATGTATTATGTATTTTAAACCTGTTTTGTTTCTTTTTTTTGTTTGCCAGTCTGAGAATCTTATTTTTATGGTACTTTTTTTATCACAGTCTTTTCTATATTTCATAGATGGATTTTTTTTAGCCAGAAAGTGAACTTTTTAAAAACAAGTAGAAAAGTTAAATTCGACTTTGCCGAATCTATGAATACCCTCCACAATGCCTTTTTTTAAGGATAGCACATTTTTAACGAGAAATTTTGATTAGAAATATTTAAATTTTGCGTAAAAAACTCTTTTTTTGTCATTTAAAAATAAAAAAAAATTACAATTTTGTTTTTTTGAGTGTAAAACTTTTTTCGAGTGTAATGTTTTTTTTACTGTAAAAATATTTCTGGGTGAATGCACTTACATACGTATGTACACAAAATAAAGACATTTTTGTAAAAAAAACAAAATTTTTTGAGTGTTAAATTTTTTTGAGTGTAAATTTTTTTTGAGCGTAAAATTTTTTTCGAGTGTAATTTTTAGGTTACCAATGCTTTTAAAACTAAACAAGTTTAAAAAGCATTGCTTTAAAACTAAACAAGTTTGAAAAGCATTGCTAAGATACCACCAATGCTTTTAAAACTTGTTTACCACGTGGCATTTAAGATGAACCCAATCTGAAATTCGGGGTTTTGCTTATAACTTTTGAACCACTGGACCGATTGAGCTGAAATTCAAAATCAAACAGACCTGGGGAACGGCAAAGATATATGTTACGTTTCAGCTGTCTCATTATTGTCTTTCGAAAGTTATCACGTTTTTTATCTCACAAATTCGTGAAAAACCCTTGCCGAAATTTACTCTTTTGCTCATAACTTTTGAACCACTGGACCGATTTGGCTGTATTGCAATACCAACCTGACCATGTAAATGACCAACATATATGCCAAACTTCAGTAGCCTCTGTAAAATCTTTCAAAAGTTAGCGTGTTTTCTACGGACAGACAGACGGACTGACGGACGGACATCGCTAGATCGACTTAAAATCGATCGAGGATCTTGAATATATATACTTTATGGGGTCTTAGACCAATATTTCGATGTGTTTCAAACGGAATGACAAACTTATATATACCCTCTATCACTAGAGTGGAGGGTATAAAAATAATCCAGTTGGAAATGGGTTTATCCATACTCAGTGACAATGCACTGACATGTCTTGAGTCACTGCGGATGGCTTCCAGACACTCCATGATTTTTGTCTTCAAAATAAATTAAACAGTAGTCAGATGCATCCCATGTATTGAAAGCCAAAAACAAAAAATAAAAAAATATGCATTTTTTACCTACCGCTTGCCATAGGTAATATTATCTTTCTTTACCCTATACATACTGGTAAATACACCTTACTTTATTTACCCTATACTGGTTTGATGATATTTGTTTTGGATGAGATTCAAAATAATGCATATTTTTGCAATGCATTATATAACCATTATTATTTTTAAGGTTTTTCTGGGTCTTTGTAAGTGCCAATAGAATTTAAATTCGGGACCTTACCAAATTTTTTTTCACCAAAAATTTTGTTTTATAGAATTTAAATTCAGGACCTCAAAAAAACTTTTTTTCACCAATTCTTTTTTTACCATTTTTTTTTTCATTTTTTTTCACCAAAAAAATTTTTTTCAACAAAAATGTTCTTTAACAAAAAATTTGTTTTTTACTAAATTTTTTTTACACAAAACATTTTTTTTAAAATAAAATATTTTACAATAATTCTTTTTACAAAGATTACGATGAAGGACGGTACTAATATGTTCGGCAAGGCTGAATATATTTCACCAAAATATTTTTCACAAAATTTCTTTCCACATGGAAATTTTTGCAATATCATTTTTTACTTACTGTTAGTAGAGTTAAGGGTAGCAATATAGTCGGCAAGGCCAAATTTAAAATTTTTAATTATTTATTAAATACATCTCCCATTAATAATCCCGTTTTTTTAAATTTTTTTTTATTGTGCCTTATGTTAAGGTTAAACATATAAATATTTGCATTAAATTTTTGTTTGTTTTCTGGTAAAAAGGTCAAGTACTTCACTTTGTTAAAAAAAAATCAAGTAAAAAATAAAAAGAAACATAAAATATATACGCTCTCATTTAATCAATTAAAGTATGAATCATAATGTAATTCTTGAAATTCCCATTCGAAAAACCAACAAATTCTCGTACACACTACAAATTATACGACTGCACACCACCACAACCAATCATCATCATACACACTTGAAAGACTAGAAAATAAAATATAAATTATGGAAAAACATGCAAATCTTAATGAAAACTAAATTTAAATAAAACAAGTAGGAAAATTATAGTCGGTCAGTACCGATCATATGAAACCCTGCACCAGTGTTTTCCGGAAAATGGGTCCCAAACATGGACCGATTTGATCATCTTTCGTTAGATCTTTAATTAGTGTAGAAAACACAAAAAAATCAAATTTGAGTGGAATTGGCTTATTTTAACTAAGTATCGGGCCAAATTTTTGTATGAAGACTAATTCCAAAGATGGTTCAATAATATTTTGACTTGATTAGGTTAAGAAAGTTCACTTTTACCACCTACAAACAAAATTTTTATCAAATAGGTATTTCATCAATTTTTACAGATGTATGTGAACATTCCACCGACCCCGCGGCCCTATGCTCCTTGCAGGAGTAAAAGGAACAAATATATATACGCTGGTTGTCAACAAATTAGAAACGGGTCTATAGTATATGCATCTTGTTAAGACAAAGTTAACAATACTCAACGTTTTATTATCAACCGAGTATAATTAAAAAAAAAAATTATGTAGGTAATTTAAGGCTTTAATTTAAGCTTGATAGCATCCAGATTGAGTAAATAATAAATTTGCTACGAGGGTCGATCTGGAAAATTAAATTATTTAGGCATTTTTCTGAAAATTTTTTAGAAATATTTCCAAGTCGATTTTTTCTAAGTTAATCAACTAATTTTTTAACAATCCAAATAAATTTTTACTTAAATCCGCGATGTTGGTTCACAATTTTTTTTTTTGATTTTTATGAGACTTCGGAGGAGGTATTTGGAGCATGCATGGGAATTTTTAATTGGCATTGAATTTTCATTGGCATTAGTTTGAACTAATGCCAATGCCAAAAAAAAGCTTTAGCATTTATTGCCAATGAAATTTTTTGGCATTGGCATTATTTGTACTAATGACAATGAAACGACACAAATGCCTAAAAAAAATTATTAAAAACTTAAAATGGCGATATCTCGAAAACTAAGCCAGATAGGACAAAATGAATCTCCATAGTTTCGTGAGTCCTCCTCACATGTGTGGACCCCAATGGGTCCTAACTTTGAATCAAAAAAATTTAGCATTCCCGAAAATTTAAAAATGCTCATATCTCGGTTAATATTGCCGACACAACATTTTTGTAGCTCTTGGTTTCGGGATGGGAAGGTTCTCTAAACGTCCCCCACTGATCTAGACAGGGAAGACCTATTTTTCCAAATAGATAACAGCAACAAAAAAAATTGGTTTTGGGATATTTACTTTATCCGCGATGCGGGAGGGTAAGGAGTTTTTTGATTTTCACGAAAATTTGATGGAGTCATTTTGACACCCAATAAAAACTTTCGAAAGTTATCACGTTTTTTATCTCACAAATTCGTGAAAAACCCTTGCCGAAATTTACTCTTTTGCTCATAACTTTTGAACCACTGGACCGATTTGGCTGTATTGCAATACCAACCTGACCATGTAAATGACCAACATATATGCCAAACTTCAGTAGCCTCTGTAAAATCTTTCAAAAGTTAGCGTGTTTTCTACGGACAGACAGACGGACTGACGGACGGACATCGCTAGATCGACTTAAAATCGATCGAGGATCTTGAATATATATACTTTATGGGGTCTTAGACCAATATTTCGATGTGTTTCAAACGGAATGACAAACTTATATATACCCTCTATCACTAGAGTGGAGGGTATAAAAATAATCCAGTTGGAAATGGGTTTATCCATACTCAGTGACAATGCACTGACATGTCTTGAGTCACTGCGGATGGCTTCCAGACACTCCATGATTTTTGTCTTCAAAATAAATTAAACAGTAGTCAGATGCATCCCATGTATTGAAAGCCAAAAACAAAAAATAAAAAAATATGCATTTTTTACCTACCGCTTGCCATAGGTAATATTATCTTTCTTTACCCTATACATACTGGTAAATACACCTTACTTTATTTACCCTATACTGGTTTGATGATATTTGTTTTGGATGAGATTCAAAATAATGCATATTTTTGCAATGCATTATATAACCATTATTATTTTTAAGGTTTTTCTGGGTCTTTGTAAGTGCCAATAGAATTTAAATTCGGGACCTTACCAAATTTTTTTTCACCAAAAATTTTGTTTTATAGAATTTAAATTCAGGACCTCAAAAAAACTTTTTTTCACCAATTCTTTTTTTACCATTTTTTTTTTCATTTTTTTTCACCAAAAAAATTTTTTTCAACAAAAATGTTCTTTAACAAAAAATTTGTTTTTTACTAAATTTTTTTTACACAAAACATTTTTTTTAAAATAAAATATTTTACAATAATTCTTTTTACAAAGATTACGATGAAGGACGGTACTAATA
The DNA here is from genome assembly GCA_963921195.1 of Pegoplata infirma. Lineage (NCBI taxonomy): Eukaryota > Metazoa > Arthropoda > Insecta > Diptera > Anthomyiidae > Pegoplata > Pegoplata infirma. Next base: position 260,459,036 of record OY992536.1, on the reverse strand, counting down.
TGTTCGGCAAGGCTGAATATATTTCACCAAAATATTTTTCACAAAATTTCTTTCCACATGGAAATTTTTGCAATATCATTTTTTACTTACTGTTAGTAGAGTTAAGGGTAGCAATATAGTCGGCAAGGCCAAATTTAAAATTTTTAATTATTTATTAAATACATCTCCCATTAATAATCCCGTTTTTTTAAATTTTTTTTTATTGTGCCTTATGTTAAGGTTAAACATATAAATATTTGCATTAAATTTTTGTTTGTTTTCTGGTAAAAAGGTCAAGTACTTCACTTTGTTAAAAAAAAATCAAGTAAAAAATAAAAAGAAACATAAAATATATACGCTCTCATTTAATCAATTAAAGTATGAATCATAATGTAATTCTTGAAATTCCCATTCGAAAAACCAACAAATTCTCGTACACACTACAAATTATACGACTGCACACCACCACAACCAATCATCATCATACACACTTGAAAGACTAGAAAATAAAATATAAATTATGGAAAAACATGCAAATCTTAATGAAAACTAAATTTAAATAAAACAAGTAGGAAAATTATAGTCGGTCAGTACCGATCATATGAAACCCTGCACCAGTGTTTTCCGGAAAATGGGTCCCAAACATGGACCGATTTGATCATCTTTCGTTAGATCTTTAATTAGTGTAGAAAACACAAAAAAATCAAATTTGAGTGGAATTGGCTTATTTTAACTAAGTATCGGGCCAAATTTTTGTATGAAGACTAATTCCAAAGATGGTTCAATAATATTTTGACTTGATTAGGTTAAGAAAGTTCACTTTTACCACCTACAAACAAAATTTTTATCAAATAGGTATTTCATCAATTTTTACAGATGTATGTGAACATTCCACCGACCCCGCGGCCCTATGCTCCTTGCAGGAGTAAAAGGAACAAATATATATACGCTGGTTGTCAACAAATTAGAAACGGGTCTATAGTATATGCATCTTGTTAAGACAAAGTTAACAATACTCAACGTTTTATTATCAACCGAGTATAATTAAAAAAAAAAATTATGTAGGTAATTTAAGGCTTTAATTTAAGCTTGATAGCATCCAGATTGAGTAAATAATAAATTTGCTACGAGGGTCGATCTGGAAAATTAAATTATTTAGGCATTTTTCTGAAAATTTTTTAGAAATATTTCCAAGTCGATTTTTTCTAAGTTAATCAACTAATTTTTTAACAATCCAAATAAATTTTTACTTAAATCCGCGATGTTGGTTCACAATTTTTTTTTTTGATTTTTATGAGACTTCGGAGGAGGTATTTGGAGCATGCATGGGAATTTTTAATTGGCATTGAATTTTCATTGGCATTAGTTTGAACTAATGCCAATGCCAAAAAAAAGCTTTAGCATTTATTGCCAATGAAATTTTTTGGCATTGGCATTATTTGTACTAATGACAATGAAACGACACAAATGCCTAAAAAAAATTATTAAAAACTTAAAATGGCGATATCTCGAAAACTAAGCCAGATAGGACAAAATGAATCTCCATAGTTTCGTGAGTCCTCCTCACATGTGTGGACCCCAATGGGTCCTAACTTTGAATCAAAAAAATTTAGCATTCCCGAAAATTTAAAAATGCTCATATCTCGGTTAATATTGCCGACACAACATTTTTGTAGCTCTTGGTTTCGGGATGGGAAGGTTCTCTAAACGTCCCCCACTGATCTAGACAGGGAAGACCTATTTTTCCAAATAGATAACAGCAACAAAAAAAATTGGTTTTGGGATATTTACTTTATCCGCGATGCGGGAGGGTAAGGAGTTTTTTGATTTTCACGAAAATTTGATGGAGTCATTTTGACACCCAATAAAAACTTTAGACCCCTTTCAGCTCGAACAAAAAATAAAAGTAAAAATCGATACGGCCTATTGTATACGTGGCGTCATACATGGGAATTTTTAATTGGCATTGAATTTTCATTGGCATTAGTTGGAACTAATGCCAATGCCAAAAAAAATAGCATTAGCATTTATTGCCAATGAAATTTTTTGGCATTAGCATTGTTTGTTCTAATGCCAATGAAACGGCACAAATGCCTAAAAAACTACACAGAAAAAAAAAGTCGAGGTAATGTTATCTAAGCTAGCTTAGGTGAATTATTTTTGTATGAAACTGAAAAGCCACGACTTATTACCTATGCCACCAGTATAATTTTACTTTACAATTTCACCTAATGACCATGTAAGATTTACTAATGAAAATAGATAAAAATTCGAAATTAGTTTTTCTTGTTTATTTAATTGTCATTGTGAATTTTTGTTTGTAGAAAAAATGTAACTCAAAAAATTAATTGCAAAAAAAATAAAAATTGATATCATTTATGTATTTACATATAATTTTTTTTAGAATTTTGGGTGAGCATTTTTAACATTAAATTGAACAAAATACAAATCGAATTCCAGACCAAGAAATCTGTTGGATCGTTTGACTAACATGTGTTGAAAATAATTGTGGTTGCATCAATTGGTAAGTGATACAACAAATGGATACAGATCATTGAAATAGTGACTAATGAAATTTCTTAAAATTATAGGTGTCATTAGGCTTCCTATCGTTTGGCCGAAAAAGGAGAAACAGTGATTTCATATTGGAAAAACTAATCGTGGTATTAAAAATCATCCAAAGGATGAGAAAACTAATGGACAAGGCAATGATGTAACGAATGATATATTACGAAACTATTTTTAACAAAAATTCTTTGACTCTGAGATATTTTTTGTTAAGAAAAGGTTACATATTCTGCGACATCTTTTCTATCGAGACATTTTTCTATAGAAAAATTATTAGATTCTAAGACATTTTTCGATAGGAAAATTATTAGATTCTGATGCATTTTTTCTTTGGAAAAAGTCCAAGATTATAAAATTTGAAAGTTTTACAATGAAAGTTTTTCTACTTCTCAAAGTCTGAAAATTTGTCTATAGAGAAAATGTCTCTGAGTCTGACACATTTTTCTAAAAAAAAGTTGTAGAATCTGTAAATTTATATATAGAAAAAACTTCTCAGAATCTAAGAATTTTTCTATTGAAAAAAAGTTCTCAGAATCTGAAAATTTTTCTAAAGAAAAAGGGTCTCAGAATCCAAGAATTTTTCTACAGAAAAAATGTCTCAGAATCTGAGAATTTTTATATTAAAAAAAAAATATCTCGTAATCTGAGAATTTTTCTATAGAAAAAATGTCTTTAAATCTAAGAATATTTCTATAGACTTTTTCTTTACAAAAAATTTCTTAGAATCTGAGACTTTTTCTATAGGAAAAATGTCAAAATCTGAGACTTTTTTTGATAGGAAAAATGTCTCAGTATGAGACGTTTTGATAGAAAAAATGTCTCAGAATCTAAGACGTTTTTGATAGGAAAAATATCTCACTTTTTCTATAGGAAAAATTTCTCAGAAAGTGAGATATTTTTTCTATAAAAAAAAATGTCTCAGAATCTGAGACTTTTTCTATACGAAAAATGTCTCGTAATCTGAGACTCTTTTCATAGAAAAAATTTCTCAGAATCTGAGAATTTTTCTATAGAAAATTGTCTCGGAATCAGAGAATTTTTCAATAGAAAATTGTCTCAGAATCTAAGAATTTTTCTATAGAAAAAATGTATCAGAATCTGAGAATTTTTCTTTAGAAAAAATGTCTCAGAATCAAAGAATTTTTCTATAGAAAAAATGTCTCAGAATCTGAGAAATTTTCTATAGAAAAAATGTCTCAGATACTGAGACTTTTTCTATTGGAAAAATGTCTCATAATCTGAGACTCTTTTCATAGAAAAAATTTCTCAGAATCTAAGAATTTTTCTATAGAAAAAATGTGTCAGCATCTGAAAATTTTTCTATAGAAAAAATGTCTCAAAATCAGAGAATTTTTCAATAGAAAAATTGTCGCGGAATCTAAGAATTTTTCTATAGAAAAATGTATCAAAATCCGAGACGTTTTCTGTAGGAAAAATCTCCCAGAATCCGAGACTTTTTCTATAGGAAAAATGTCTCAGAATCTGAGACTTTTTCTATAGGAAAAATGTCCCAGAATCTGAGAATTTTTCTATAGAAAAGATGTCCCAGAATCTGAGAATTTTTCTATATAAAAAATGTCCCAGAATCTGAGAATTTTTCTATATAAAAAATGTCCCAAAATCTGAGAATTTTTCTATAGAAAAAATGTCTCAGAATCTGAGAATTTTTCTATAGAAAAATTTCTCAGAATCTGAGAATTTTTCTATAGAAAAAAATTTTCAGAATCTGAGAATTTTTCTATAGAAAAAATGTCTCAGAATCTGAGAATTTTCTATAGAAAAACTGTCTGAGAATTTTCCATAGAAAAAATGTCTCAGAATCTGAGAATTTTTCTACAGAAAAAATGTCTCAGAATCTTAGAATTTTTCTCTAGAAAAAATGTCTCAGAATCTTAGAATTTTTCTCTAGAAAAAATGTCTCAGAATCTGAGAATTTTTCTATAGAAAAAATGTCTCAGAATCTGAGAATTTTTCTATAGAAAAAATGTCTCAGAATCTGAGAATTTTTCTATAGAAAAATGTCTCAGAATCTGAGAATTTTTCTATAGAAAAAATGTCTCAGAATCTGAGAATTTTTCTATAGAAAAATGTCTTAGAATCTGAAAATTTTTCTATAGAAAAAATGTCTCAGACTGAGAATTTGTCCATTGAAAAAATGTCTTAGAATCTGAGAACTTTTCTATAGAAAAAATGTCTCAGACTCTGAGAACTTTTCTATAGAAAAAATGTCTCAGAATCTGAGAATTTTTCTATAGAAAAACTTTTTCTTTACAAAAAAATTTCTTAGAATCTGAGACTTTCTATAAGAAAAATGACTCAAAATTTGAGAACTTTTCTATAAAAACAATGTCTCAGAATATGAGATTTTTCACAGGATCTGGAATTTTTGGTGTAGAAAAATGTCTTAGAATCCGAGATTTTTTCAATAGAAAACTGTCTCAGAATCTGAGACTTTTTCTGCATGAAAAATGACTCAGAATCGTTAATTAGTAAATATATATGATAAAAAATATTTTGTACAAATAAAAACATAATAAAATCAATTAATTCTTTTATTTAAGGGTAGAATTATTTATAGTTCGCTTATTAACAAAATAAAATAGATAAATTACCAAAGTTTATGTATAAATATTTACTTTGAATAACTTTTTAAAGTTTACAAAGTTTATTAGGAATATTTCCTAAAAGCATAGTTAATTTTTCGAACATATAATTTTTTTAAAATCACCTTGGTTTTTTTGTAATATTGTCTAAAAACTTTGTAGGCTCTATGTTATCTTGGCACTTAGATAAAGTTATACTATGTTTTTAGGTAATATTACCTCGATTTTTTTTTGTGTGTATTTACAATTGATAAAAAAAGCATTTTTTTACAACAAATATATATTTTTTAAAAACTTAAAATGGCGATATCTTTAAAACTAAGCCAGATAGAGCAAAATGGAGGGCATTTTTGGTTCTTAGAATCACCATACTGTCGCGGGTCCTCTTCACATGTGTGGACCCCAATGGGTCCTAACTTTGAATCCAAAAAATTTGGGATTCCGGAAAATTTAAAAATGCTTATATCTCGGTAAATATTGGTGACACAACAAAAAGTCCAAAAGCATTTTTGTAGCTCTTGGTTTCTAGAACTCTAGAAAACCCTCAGAGCAATAGTGTTTTAGTTATTCAGTTTCTAAAATTCTCAAGACCCTATTGGGCCCCTTAATTGCAGTACCTGGAAAAATAAGCAAAATAATGCTATATATGTGAATTTTTAAATTTTCGGGAGTGCCAATTTTTTAGATTCAAAATTTGGATCTATTAGGGTCCACACATGTGAAGAGGACCGGCGAAACTATGGAGATTCTAAGAACCAAAAATCCCCTCCATTTTGCTCTATCTGGCTTAGTTTTCGAGATATAGCCATTTTAACAAAAAAAAATTTCACAACTCGCTGACGGAAATACGACTTTTAATATTGCTAATGCTTTATTTTCATTAAGGCATTTACTAATGCCAATGAAAATTTTCATAATTGGCATTACTAATGCTACTAATTCCTTAACGGGCATTGGCATTGATTGAAACAATGCCAATGCTAAAAATTTCATTGGCATTAGTTTCAATATAATGCCAATGAAATCGTCAATTAATTAGTCTATTTATTTAAATAGTCTCATGTATGAGTGGCGTATACTTAATTTTTTAATTGCCTTTAAATAACATTCATACGTAACGGTGTACAGTGGTTTATTTTTAATAATTTGGCTATTTAGTAAGTAGATACTAGACCGATTGCAGCGAAATTTATACCGGTTATAGCTAACGTAATTTCGAGCTTAAGTTTGGACGCTGGACCCCACATGTGCAATAAGGGCACCACCAGGGGCCCTAAAGTAGTACATGTTTAGTACACAAAATCTTTAAATACTTTAAAATCACCAACTTTAAATGCGTGTAAAAGAATCTAGCGCTTAACTAAAAAGAAGCCTTAAGGGGTTTGTTATGTAAAATGTCAACTTTCATTTGCTTTTGGTTTCATCCCATTCCGATTTCGAAAGTTCGATTTTAATTCGCTGTGTAATTTTAATTCTTTGAAAACTCTGTATGAAGTACATATGATTTTTTCCTTTTATTTTTCTCATACTGTGTAAAACCAATAATAACCATACAACTCATTTTAGTTGTTGTTGACGCCGCATTTCTACAAACATTTATTATTTGCTTGTTTTTTTCCTCTTTGCTTCCACTCCACCATTTAGATATACGAGTAAGCTATCACAGGTGTTGCCAGAAAGATTTCAGTTTTTTTGCCTATTGACTATTGGTATTAACATACAAAAAAAAAAAAATAATAAAATTATATTTGGTCAAGAGCGACCATATAATACCCTACACCAGTGTTTTACGAAGAATGGGCTCCAAGTCCAAACATGGACCGAATACATCATTCTTTTGTTACTTCGTTAAATAGTATAATTTTTTTAATTTTTTTGTTGAAATTTTTTTTTTTCTAAATTTAAAATTTTCGCATATTTTTTTTTACAAAATTTTATCAGGAGACTAATTTTTGGTAAAAAAAAAAAACATTTTGTGAGTTGGAGCCAAATCGTACCATATACACTATAAATTGAATTTGACGACAACAGCGCCACCTATCGGAATTTATATTAAGAGAAACCTGGCTCCCGACTAAACTTATATATTTTCTACGTTTGATGTCAATCGGTCCAGCGGTTCTTGAGTTTTAGTAACACGTATTCCGCACAAACGTTTTTATATACAAAACGCGGTTATAAACAACTCTAAGGGACCAGTTAAAATAGTTCGTTATAAGCGAAGTTCGCTATAAGCGGGGTATATTTTATATCAATCTAGTTTTATTTCCAAAAAAATAGATCCAACTTATATTCATTTGATATTTTTTTCGTAAATAAACTGCTTTTTGAGAAGAAAACATAAAAAATTATAAATACATTTTTCAAAATTATAAATACATTTTTCAAAATTATAATTTATTTTTTTTTACTTAAACCAATACTCAGGGGATGCCCCCTACTGATGCTGTGCATTGTATTGATCAGGAAAATAAGGTATGGGAAGGAGGAAAGAGGGAGTAGTGTTTGTGGATATTTAATTTAAATTTTTGTAAGTTATAAGTGACAGGAAAGACCTCTGAAGGGAGTTTATTCCACATACGAATTGTTCGACTGAAAAACGAATTTTCTCTGTAATGCGTTGTGCGAAACACAGGACAATCAACAACATACGGGTGTGCTCTACGAGACAAGCGAGTATTCCGAACAAACACTCGGGCCTGGGGAATAATTTCGCTTATCTCAGATGAACACCTCCCATGATAATATCGATAGAAGAGTGTCACACAACCCACATTCCGACGATGCTCCAATGAATCAATAGATTTGGATACGCTACTGTCATTGATAAGCTTCACCGCCCTCCCCTGGACACGGTCCAGAAGCTTCAGAATAGACTCTGAAGCCCTTGCCCATATGTGAGAGTTGTATTCCATTTCAAGCGATATCAGCTCACTTTTGCGCTTCTGATTAAGAGAAGGCCAGATCTGGCGTGTCTCACGTGGAACAATAATAAGCAGTTCGTTTTAACCGAGGATTCGTTATAACCGAGGATTCGTTATAACCGAAGATTCGTTATAACCGAGGATTCGTTATAACCGAGGATTCGTTATAACCGAGTTCGTTATAACCGAGTTCGTTATAAAAGAAATATTTTGAGTGAAAATTGATGCCAAAACGAAGAAGAAGAAGATGTCAAAACGTTGGAACTTTAGAATTAGTTCATTATATCCGAGAATTCGTTATAACCGACTTCGTTGTAACCGAGTTTGACTGTATTAAGATAATTTTTTTTTTTGGTTTAGGGCATAGAGAAAGGATATTGGGTTTAGGGAAGAAAATTTTATTTTTCTGGCAACATTAATTCATCATTTGTGACTAAAAATTTAAATTTTTTTCCACAAAAATTTTTATAATACATTTCATATAATTTACGGTTCTCTCTTTGTCTGGTATAAGTTTTTCAAACATACAGTTATTTCTCAGTTTTTTTATCTACCTTTTCCGAGATTTTCTCTTCCTACTCTCTCTGCATATCTTATGAATGTCATATGGTGTTTGTAGTATAGTGGTCAAAGATTGTTGTTGGCCACTTGAGTTTTTAAGTATATTTTATTATTTTTTGCAAATAAAATTGGGTTTCATTGTCGTTTTATTGTTTTATTTTTTTTTACTGCATACTTTTACATTGTTTATTGAAATGTAAATTTTTATAAGTGTAGTCGTGTTAGTTTCTCAGTTTGATTAAACTCATCATAATCAATCAAAAAATGAACTATGAGTATAAAAGTTTTTTTTCTAGTTACGTGTGTTGCTGTTACGTCTCGCTAATCAAAACGTTGGTATACCCTCCAACCACTGTATGGGCACAGACTTAACAGATGCGACAGTAGAGGGTATTGTTTTTTTTATGTTTTGTGTGTGTTTGTGGTTTTATGTTCACATAATTATGTTAGGTGTAGCTGGGGAGTAGCAGATGTGTTTTTGTACTTTTTTTAAACGTATGAAACTTTTTTATGCCAGAAGAAGTTCATAGTCCTGCACGTGGACATCAATTTTTTTGTGTAAGAAGTTTTAATGAAAGCACTGTAGCAGTGGACAGCTGCAATTTTAGAAAATGAAAATATTTTTTGGTGGTACGGGTATTTTTGCTAGTCTGTAATGTAAGTGAAACCTTGTTTTACACAATGCCATCTGACCATTAACCACTAAAAAAACAATATACATATATAATTATTTAATTCTTGGTGTTAAAATATTATTTACAGATCAATGAATTTATTGTTTATAATTTTCTAAAAAAAAAATTGTTGCATAAATTTCAAGGGATGAATTTCAAACAAATTGTGTAGCATTAGTAAGGTTTATTATTAGGGATGTCGAGAATATTCGTCACTATTCGGTATTCGGCATATTCGGCATGTTTTTTGAATATTCGGTTAAATAAATATTCGTTAACCGTTTGCCGAATATTCGGCAAAATTTAAATAAGTTAAAAAAACACTTTATTAACGTTTGACTCTTTTTTGTAGTCATTTCAGTTTGTTTTCTATACAAAAAAACTTGAGCACTGATTAAAATTCGAATTGTTAAGGTACCAGAAAAATAGTGTCAACAACAGCGTTGTTGTCTTTTAGTTTGGTACTTTTTTTTTATATTTTACAAAGGTAAAATACAGGCGTATGAATAATTAAATTATTCGGCAAATATTCGTATTCGGTTCAAACCGAATACCGAATAGTAAATATTCGGTAAAATGACGAATACACTATTCGCGACATCCCTATTTATTATTCGTTCAGTTTGCATTTGAAATGTTAATGCTTGCCTAAATTAAAATCTTGAGATTTTGAAATGGGAATATGCACAAGTTTCTGTAATGCATATTTCGAAGGTAACACAGGCAACAGACTTTAATCGATAATTTTTTTAATTAATTAAAATTTTATTAACTTTTTCGATTTTCCTTCAAAATGATTTTCTTTACACATATGAGGCATTCGACCCTAGGGCTTCCAATCCCGAAATCTCGATTTTGTTATTTTTATATTTTTTTCAATAATTTGTATAAAATATGAATTAAGTCCGACAAAAGTTTTTTCTGGTACCATTTTTTTTTTGTGGAATCAAAAGGTGAACCTTTTGCGAAATGTAATGCTTACAAAAGAATTTAAATAAAATCTTAACTCCTTAAGTTTTAAACTATTTCAATCAATTTTATGCTTTTCTAAAACAACATTTTTAAAAGGTTCATAAGGTAAAGCTCCAAAAGAAAGATAACCGAATACGGATATCCCTTACATGAGGACTCTACCTGCCGGATGATTGCTCTCGATAAGTTTGCTTTTTCGAAGTTCACAACTTTCACAATACTTCGCAAATCTTAACGAACGCGTAGATTTAAAGTGATAAAGTGACAAAAACTTCCAAAAAGCGGTAAATCTTAGAACTTTCTTCTCTATAACATATGTATGTGCATTGCAGAACAATCGGAGTGTAAGCTATGGGAAACCTTCCTTGTAAGTCCAGAAATGGTTCAATTATAATCAGATTTGATAAGGCTACAAAAGTACACGATTAACAACTACAAACAAAATTTAAATCAAATATTTAATTTTTTCATGAATTTTATTTTTAGATTTATATGAAAACCGGGAGGGTGGTTTGTATGGGAACTACAAGTAGAACTGGTCCGATTACCTTAAAATTTAAAATGATGATTATGAATACGAAATATGGTTACCTGCCAAATTTCGAAAGGCTACCGGTTACACTGTACAGCAATTTCAAACTTTTTCAAAAATTACGGGGTTCCGAAGATTGGTTTTAGTAGAGAAGACTAAAAAAGACTCCTCATAACGGTATTTTTTGGCTCTATTCTAACAAATCTTATTTTCTGACATATATAGTAAAATTTTATGGGAAACATTTTTATAGAACAATTCATGCCCTCCCCCTTATTAAAGGTGTTTTATGCGATTTGTTAGAATAGAGCAAAAAATTACCTTTATGATGTTGATGTAGAGTTTTAATATGTTCCACAAACATATTTGACATAATTTTTTCTACAAAATTTCAAAATATACGTGTAAAGAACACACAGATTTATAGTCAAATTCAAGATTTCCAATTTAAAAAAAATGACAAAAAATTAACCCTTAGTGAGAAACCATGAATTTGAGCGTTTTTTGGTGTTTGTGTTAAGTTTTGGGCTTTGGTGTAGAACATTTAATCCGAGCCCTATTCGCGGTGTTTTTACCGATTTGTTAGAATGAGCAAAAAAGTACAGTTATAAGGCGAGCTAAAAAGTTGATATTTAATATTTTTTATATACCGATATGCTGCAAGAACTGGCCAAAGCTGGAAAACTTTAACCGTCTCTAAAATAATATTCCGAGGTATTTTTTTAGTGTTGTACTGTGTTATTAGAGCCATTTGAGCCAAATTTGAAGGGGACGTTTGTATGGAAGCTAGGTCGAAACATTGACAGATTTTATCCAATTTCGTCCTTGAGTCAATAGAAGCTAAAATTTAAATTTTCAGATTAATCGAATAAAAATTGCGACCTGTATCGTGCTTAAAAGATTTACATGGACAGACGAGCGGACATGGCTAAATCGACTCAAAAAGTAATTCTGAGTCGGTCGATTAAGTTAAAGGCAGGTCTAGGACATTTCGGGCAGTACAGACATCATTTCTAAAAATTACGTGTATTTTACGAAATTCTTTCGTTGTGTGAAATCACGAATGTTTTCGTACATTTTTTTAACTAAATCGTTATATTATTCTACGAAATAAAATAAATTTTTCTAAAAAAACAAAACTTTAGTATATTTTACGAAAGAAATTGCTACGAAAATATATTTCGTAAAATGTTGCATCGACTTTTTTCGCTGTACATTACATTTTGACAAAGTTTGGTCAATGAATTCTTAGTTAAAAAAAAAGCCGGATGTGAAAGGGTCAATTAATTTTAGAATTTTATTAAACTTTTTCATAAACATTTTGTTGATTCACAACTGCATTTTACTTTAATAACTTTATATCCTTTTTTTAAAAGTTTATGTTTTTATTAAACTTTATTTTATTCCTAGTTAAATTTAGTAAATATTTAACCTGCCTCTAATTAAGCTATATGCCCTTTTCATATATTAAGTTTGGTTTAAACTTGTTGTATAAAGAGGTTTTTTTGTTTTGTATGATAACATTTTATTTTTCTGTTAATTGTGTTAGAATTTTTTTTATTTTTTGTCCAACATTTTTTATTTTTATGTTAAAATTTTATTTTATTCTTTCTTTTTTCCGTTCTTTTTGTAGATCCTTTTGGCATGCTTGTGTCTAAGGCCAGATTTATTGGTAAGTTGCTACGATTTTTATGCATTTTTTAAGTTTATACCATTTTTTTTTTATTTTTTTTTTTTTTGTTTTAATTTAATTTTATATTTTCTAAATTATCTCTTATTAGCTGTCATAACTAATCCGCTTTTTAGTAATATTAGTGATATTTTCCTTTATATTTTTTGAATCTATATGTAAAAATGCATAAAAAGTAGCTGAAATAATGTCGTTTTTTTTTCTTCAAAATACTAAATTTGTTTTAAAATTGTAAAATTTTTAAAAAAATATATTAAAACATAACCTAAAAGTAGCTTTTTAATCAATAATAAAAAAAACTACTTCTAACTACAACTATTACCACTGTAAACTACTCCTACTACAACATAGAATTGTTTTGCTGGCCTTAGAGACAACATGAACTTGTTAATATATTTTTTTTTTATTTTGCATTAACTTTTTTAATTTTAACTCTATTAATTACAGTTTTTTTTTAAATAATTTTGCTTAGTTAACTCCTAAATGTAGGCTATAAATTTCTTTGTAATATAAGCCTTAAAGTAGACTTTAAATTTATACTTTATTTTATTTTTTTAATGTTTTTAATTCTTTTTTACTTTTAGGATGACATACCTGAATCTGATCCAGATTCTTGTGGTCATGATGCCGAAGGCCATGATGAGGAAGATGATGGTGATGATGAGGATGAAGACGAGGAAGATGAAGATGACGAAGAGGATGATGACGATGAAAATGACGACGACGATGATGACGAAGACGACGAAGAGGAGGATGAAGAAGAGGAAATCGATGACGACGATGAGGATGAAGAAATTCAAGATCCTAATGAAGTCAGTGGTGATTTCTTACTCGATGCTAATAACGATCGAAGTAATCGTAATCTTAATGCCCTCTTTGAAGCTGCTGGTATGTTTTATTTTTATTTATATGTATATTTTTTGTAAACTAAAGACATTTTTCATTTGTTTTCCACTCTTTTTGTTTATGCAGCCAACGAAAAAGCACCTGTTTTACGTCATGCCACACATGCCATCGATGAGACTAAACAGGCTCTAACGAAAATGCGTGGTGCTAGCAGTGATAAAACGTAAGTAAAAATATAAAAAAAATATATGTTAAATGTTAAATTATTTCAAATTGATTAAGATTTTTGTATCAACACAAAAAAAAAACATACCAAGGCAAATGCTGCGAATTTGTTGAACTCATTGGTCAACGACCAAATAATAAAAAACATTTATATTTGTAATCCTTATGCTTATTTCGTTTGTTGTTGATAAAGTTTAAAATCTTAACAACGAGTTTTTGTTTGTGCTCAAAATGACGGTGGAATCATTGTATATTAGTAGAGTCCGACCGAATATTCGGTTTCGGTCTCGGTTTCGGCCGAATAATGGGGTTTCGGCTATTCTATAGCCGAAACTGAAACTTTTTGGTATTTTAAAAAAATATGTAAAAAGTCGGTGAATTTTTTGATTTCGTATTTCATTACACTTGTTTCAGTTCAATTGAAGAAAATGTTACAAGTTTATGCAATAAATGTAAAACTTTTTCAGTTCAAAAATTATTTTCTCCGAATCTGCAAATGAAATATACAATTTTTTTGTAAGTTTTTTAAAAAACATATTTTTTTTCAAAAATACAACAATTCCTATGGTTTAAAAGCATTCTATGCTGTATATTAATCTTTAACAATTTTTTAATAATTTTATTCATGCCAGACGGTAATTTTTTTTAAGTTTCGGTTTCGGTTCGGTTTCGGCCGAATATTACTTTTTCGGCCGAATATTCGGTTCGGTTTCGGTTCGGCCTCGAAAACTGGTTTCGGTCGGACTCTATTGTTTAACGATTTTTTTCTCCACAAAATTTCCAAGTTTCTCAAAAACTCTCTCATATACCCAATTTTTGAGTTAGGGATTGCTTTTTGGGCTTGTTTAAGTATCCGCAGTAAAGATGTGGAACAAATATCTGTTAAAAACACATTATTTTTTTGGCGTCTGTCATAAGTGCAGAGTCTGTGACGATGGTTTAATTATGAGAGACCCATATTTGAGTTGTTAAAATTTAACATTTAACTGATGATATTTAATTTATTGCACTCTAATAATTGATATTTTATTTAAAAAAAACTTTTAGCATGTTCTCTCGTACTTTAATTGCTGCATGTAATGATAATGATGTCAATACTGTGCGTAGTCTATTGGGTAAAGGGAATGTCAATATTAACGAATCTACCGATGATGGAGAATCCCTGCTTTCTATGGCCTGCTCAGCTGGTTACTATGAATTGGCACAGGTATGATATACATATCAGTCAGTTTATAAAATAATACCACAAAATAAAAAAAAAATAAAACTTTTCAACTTTTAATTATTTCCACGTATTTAAATATTTTTTTATTTTTTGCTCTCCTTAGGTCCTTTTAGCTATGTCTGCAGCTCAAGTTGAAGACAAAGGCCAGAAAGATTGTACTCCTTTAATGGAAGCAGCTTCTGCTGGTCATTTGGAGATTGTTAAACTATTGCTTAGCCACAATGCAGATGTAAATGCCCACTGTGCTACCGGTAATACCCCGCTTATGTTTGCCTGTGCTGGTGGCCATGTAGAGGTTGTTAAAGAACTTCTTAAGCATGGTGCCAATGTAGAGGAACAAAACGAAAATGGTCATACCCCGTTAATGGAGGCAGCATCAGCTGGTCATGTAGAAGTAGCCAAGGTAAGTTACTATAATCATAATTTTTTATAAATTCTAAAAAAAATTGGCATATGATGAAAATCCGAGATTAGAGACTTTATGATATTTTCGATTTCTCACCTTAAAACTGTCTTAAAGATTGAGTTACTAATCTGGTTTTTAGGAGAGAAATCATTAGAAATATTAAAAAAAAGTTCGATGATATTGTTTGATCTTATTTGATGTCTTAACCAATTAAAAAAAGTAATAAAAGTATAGATCTGAGTGGATTGAATTTTCAACACATTTGTATTGCTTAAAATTTCGTTTAGGTTTTATTGGAACATGGTGCCGGCATTAATACCCATTCTAATGAGTTCAAAGAAAGCGCTTTGACCTTGGCTTGTTACAAAGGCCATTTGAGTATGGTACGTTTTCTGTTACAAGCTGGCGCCGATCAAGAACATAAAACCGATGAAATGCATACTGCCTTAATGGAAGCTTCAATGGATGGTCATGTTGAAGTAGCTCGATTGCTCTTGGATTCTGGAGCTCAAGTTAATATGCCAACCGACTCTTTCGAATCCCCTCTAACATTGGCAGCCTGTGGTGGTCATGTTGAATTGGCAACTTTGTTAATTGAACGTGGTGCCAATATTGAAGAGGTAAACGATGAAGGCTATACACCCCTAATGGAAGCTGCCCGAGAGGGTCATGAGGAAATGGTAGCATTATTGCTAAGTAAGGGAGCCAATATTAATGCTACTACCGAAGAGACTCAAGAAACAGCTCTGACACTAGCTTGCTGTGGAGGTTTTAGTGAAGTGGCCGAATATTTGATTAAACATGAAGCCAATTTAGAATTGGGAGCTTCTACACCTCTAATGGAAGCTGCACAAGAAGGACATACAGATTTAGTGCGCTTCCTATTGGAGAACAAGGCCAATGTCCATGCCGAGACGCAGACGGGTGATACAGCATTAACACATGCCTCTGAAAACGGCCATACCGATGCAGCTGAAGTTCTTTTAAGCTACGGAGCTGAATTGGAACATGAGTCTGAAGGAGGCCGCACCCCGTTAATGAAAGCCTGCCGTGCTGGCCATTTGTGTACAGTCAAGTTTCTGATTTCCAAGGGAGCTGATGTTAACAAACAAACCAGCAGTAATGATCATACCCCATTATCCTTGGCCTGCGCCGGTGGTCATCAGGCAGTAGTAGAGTATCTCCTTAAGAGTGGAGCAGATCCATTTCATAAATTAAAAGACAACAGTACCATGTTAATAGAAGCGGCTAAGGGTGGTCACACTCGAGTTGTTGAATTGTTGTTCAAGTATCCTCACTTTATACAAAATCATCAAAATGAATTGCAATCTGCTGCCGCAGCTGCCGCTGCTGCTAATGCGGCCGCAGCTGTGGGTATTAATAATACGACAGCTTCAAATGCTGCAGCTAATCAATTGCATTTGATTAATTTGCAACAACAAAAGCAACTACAACAGCAGCATAAACAATTGCAACAACAACTGCAATTACAATTGCAACAATTGAGTGCACCACCCGGTTTACATGAAGTTTCAGAAGCGGTACGTGCCTCAAATCAACAAATTTTCCATCAACAACAATTTGCCACCAACAATGGCGCCGCTGGTGCCACTAATGAGTATTTAGAGGAACAATTGCAAATGGCTCCAGCTACTAACCCTACAGATGTTGGTGGCTCTAATCAAGTGGCTTGTAATGAAGAATATGCTGCCATTGATATTAATTCCTTGAGTGCTCAGCAACAAGAGGCATTAATTGCTAAATCAAGACTTTTTCATTTACAAGCTGGTTTTGGTAATGTTGGTGGAACCGCCGGTGGAACCATAGCGGCTAACAATAATGAACAAGTTGCTGCCAATCTAAACAATCAACCACAACATCAGCAGCAACAACAACAACAGTTGCAACAACGTAAACATTTTGATTTAGATATGTCGCATATAATGCCTCTAACACCACCACCACAAAAACAACCACCAGCTCCTCCAGTTTTACAGCAGCAACAACAACTTACACAATCTCAACAATCATCAACACAGCCGCCACAAAATCAGCAACAACAACAACAACAACCGATTAAACTTAAAGCTAATCAACGTAAAAATCGTCAACAACCACCACAACCATTTGAAGTTAATTTACCAACAAACAATACCACTGCCAGTAATAATAACAACTCGAACAATGAACACCAACAACAACAATTGCAATTACAACAGCAAATGCAGGACATTGAACGTTCACAACCTTTAGGTGATGATGGTTTGGGTAATAAGCAACAACTAACACCACCGCAGCAGCAGCAACAACAACAGCAGCTACAGTTTTCCTGTTTCAATGATGATTCACGATTTATAAGACGACGTGTTTTAAGGCAGGATTTCAATAAGGTCTGTTTTTTTTTTTTATAAAATATTTTAAAGGAGTGTTATTTTAATTTGTGTATTTATTTGTCTCATAGATGTCTAACGATCAAAAAAATATTCCTGCTACATTGTTGCCTGCGACCTATATGGATATGGCTGGTTCAGTTAATAATCAGGCTCAAAATATTGGTGATGGTGCCGATGCTATAACATTGAATCAAAATTTATTAGCAGGTTAGTTTTGAAAAGAAAATTTATAAAAACAAGTAAGACTAAATAATACCCTACGCCAGTTTTTGCTGCAAAATGAGTCCTCAGTACAAACATGAACTGATTGAATTTATGTTTGATTACATCATCAATTAGAGAACAAAATATATACAAACCAAAGTTCATTAAAAATTGCTTTTAGAAGAAAATTTATAAAAACAAGTACGACTTAATATTACCCTACGCCAGTTTTTGCTGCAAAATGAGTCCTCAGTACAAATATGAACTGATTGAATTTATGTTTGATTACATCATTAATTAGAGAACAAAATATATACAAATCCAAAATTCATAAAAAATTGCTTTAGGAAAAACAAATTTTTGAAAAATTTTTAAAGCCCTAAAAATTTTTAAAATTTCGGACACAACATTTTGTTTAATTTTTTTTCATTCATTTAAATTGCTTTTAGGAAACAAATTTGTTAAAAAAATTTTAGAATTCCTAAAAAATTTCAAAGTTGCAAAAATTTTCGAAGTTCCTAAAAAAAATTTCGAAGTTCCTAAAAAAATTTCGAAGTTCCTAAAAAATTTCGAAGTTCCTAAAAAGATTTCGAAGTTACTAAAAAAATTTCGAAGTTCCTAAAAAAATTTCGAAGTTACTAAAAAAATTTCGAAGTTCCTGAAAAAATTTCGGATTTCCTAAAAAATTTCAAAGTTTCTAAAAAATTTCAAAGTTCCTAAAAAATTTAAAAATTTTCTAAATCTCAGGTAAAAAAAATATTAAAAATGCTTTTGGCATTTTTTTTTATTTCCGAAGTTCCGATTTTTTTTTTTAAATATTCGCAGTGCCAGATACAATTTTGTTGCGTTTTTAAGTTAAGAATTTTATTAAATGATTTTAGAACAATTTTTCAAGTGAACAATGAAAATTTTTTATTAAAAGTTTTCGAAATCTCGGACACAAAATATTTTTGACAATTTTAATACCCTCTACTTTATGGTAGAGTTTGTCATTCCGTTTATAAGTCGGACCTCAGAGCCTATCTACGCTGACATAAAACGTCAGCAGACATTTACAAGTTATCGAAATATAATTCTGGAACCCCATTACTGTCCTAGAAGTCCAATAAATGATCAGTTAAAGGGTTAAACAGTTCTACGAATATTTTGCGCGTTAAATTTTACTAGAAGTCTTCAAAGGTTTACACTATATTTAAATTTTCAGGCAAATTGAAGTCTTAATCTTTAAATAATTTCCCTGGTAGGGTATAAAAAAGTCACACATACCCTTATTAACCAACCTCAAATTTTAAAATCTTAAATATTAATATTTCCATAAAATTTTAGTTGCTCCAACTATGGGTGATGGTTCAGAAATGCAGCCAGTTATAATAGCTAGCCCAGAGCCATTAAATTTTGCCCCCAATCAGGCTCTGATGATGCAAGAACTTTTTGATCCTAACAATCCACAAACACCGCTTACCTTAGCAACCACTCTACCGCAAGGAACGCAATTTGTTTTAGGCCCAGTACCACCACTGCAGCAACAACAACAACAGCAGCAGCAGCTACAACAACAACAAGCACAGCCACAACTGCAGCCCCAGCAACAACAACAACGCATAGTAGCTGGTAAAACAACACAAAAATCTGGAGGAATAACAACACCTTCTGAAGTGTCTCAAAGTACTGCTATCAGTGATAGGCCTAAAGCAAAGCCGGTATCCAAAAAAGATGGTAAAATATTGCGTAAAACGACAACGCAATCAACAGCAGCCACACCTTTGCAACAGCCATTATTTAGACAAAATCAAATGGTATCCATCTATAATAACTTGGTAAGCAAATAGTGACATCGACGGCATAGCCCAATTTCTTACATATTAAAAATTTTTACAATTCAAAACCTTCTTACTCATCATTTTTTATGTATACGCATTAAAAAATTCTATGTATACACATTAAAAAATTCTAAATATCAGTTATGTACATAATTTAGTCGTATGCAGCAAAAATTTTCTATTTTACTGCAATTTTAAATGTAGCTCAAAAGCTATTGTGCCCTGAAAGCCTTTAAGAATTCGGTGGAAATTTTCTCGGATCAAGGCCGACATCATTGCTCGTTTGGCTTTTTGTTGTGAGCTTTTCGCAATTTCAACGTATACGCGTTTATCAAGTCAAAAAATAATTTTTTGATGTAACTCATAAAATATAGATCGAAGAACTTCGGGTTTTCGGCGGTCATGTTCCTCAGATCAAGGCTAACATTATTGCTTCAATGACTTTTTGTCGTATCGGCAGCATTTACCGAGCTGTACTCGATTCCAGTGTTTATCAAGCAAAAGTGTTATTTTACTAGTATTTTTAATGCAACTTCAAAACTAAAACTCGTAGAGCTTTCAATTCCAGTGTTTATCAAGTCATAAAGTGTTATTTTTATAGTATTTTTAATGCAACTCAAAAACTATAACTCGTAAAACTTTCGGGTATTCGGCAGGCAATATCCATGGGCATGTTCCTCGGATCAATTTGCCGTTCGTGACTTTTTAACATATCTTGCATTAATTTTTAAATAAAATAAAATTGGAAAACAAATATATTTGAGACTTAGCTTTTAATAAAAATTGTAGAATAATCCTTTTTCTGAGATACGGGGTTTTGAATATAAGCACTCAATATGATTTAAAGGCAGTTGTTTTGTGTAATGGAGTATAACCCGATTTTAAATTACACTATTTCTTAAATTAAATTTGAATTAGATATTGATATTTAGATTTTTTAAGCTTTAAAAATTATATAAAAAACCTTTTAAATTAAGCGAGTAGTGTTAGGAGTAGTTGTTTTAAATTCTTCTTCTTTCTATTTAGCCCATGTTAATAACAAATGAAGATACACCCAGTCTCCAAACTCAACAAGCCATTATGAATCATATGGTATTTGCGGCTCAACAACATCAACAGCAACAACAGCATCAGCAACAAATTGGTTTAGATGTTAATAGTGTTCAAATGTCACAGCAGCAGCAACAGCAACAGGGTGTTATTGCTTTAAGTAATTCTCCGGCATCACCATTAGCATCTCCTTCATCGGGAGCAACTGCTTTGTATAATCCCCAGCAACAACAGCAATTGCAACAACTTATGGAAATACAATCGGCTGAACACATGCAGCAGCATCAACAAGAACAGCTTCAACATCAGCCAGAAAATGAGCAAACAGCACAAGAGATACAAGAAGCTTTAGATGCAGCCCTCTCCGATTCTAAATTAGCTGTAACTGATTCTTTGAATGCTCTTAGTAAGGCTAATGCTGCTGCGGCCGCTGCAGCGGTAGCTAAAGCCTGTGGCCTAAATCCAGCAGAGCAACAAGAATGCTTAAAGAAACTCCAGGAAGGATGGCAAATTGTAGATTTACGCCAGCGTATATTTCATAAACAACCAAAATCACCTACAGAGACACCTCCAGAGAAACAAATCATAGATATTACCAATATGGAAAATGAGTTGGAATCATCAAATGAGACCGAAGCCAATAATGAAATGAAAAACTTGGCAACACTGTGTACAGCTGCGGCTCAAGCAGCTGCTGTTAATGTTACACCCGGCGGCGGAGAATTAGATGAAACTAAAATTGAATTTGAAAACATCAGCAGCAGTACTAGTGGCGGCGGTGGCGGCATTGGCATGGGTAGTCTAACAAAGAAACAACGTAAATTATCTAAAAAAGTAAAAGCGTTACAACAAGAAGCGGCCGCTTTATGCCAAATGCAAGAACAACAGGAAGAGGAAATAGAAGAGATACGTCGTAATTCTATGGACGAACATTCCTTTGCCTCCGAAGAATGTCCACCGGAAGATGAGACAACTTCTGATGTCGAGCAACAAGATGAAGATTCTACCAAATCCATACAAGAATTTGATGACACTTTACAATTGAAATCACCAACTAAAGTCATAAAACCAATTTCACAACGTTTAGAGAATTTGATACTCTCCAATGCACCTCTGAGGCCCGGAGATTTGTCTCAAGCATTTACCGATTTGCGGCAAGAAATCGGAGCTGATGTTTTAACTGTTTTTCCCAAATTCACTGGCAATTCAGCTTTAAATAATGCTCTCCAACAACATTTGGCAGCAGTTAAACAACAACAGATTGGTGGCGGCGATGAATCTCAGGATTCAATTAACGACGGTGGTGTCATGATTCAACAGGGTGAACTTGTCCCACAGAGTGGAGAATTAGTTTATCCTTCAACTATGGATGCTGAAACTTTGGAACAATTTGCTAACGCTGCGGCACAGGCTGCTCATAATAATGATGGTACCGTGGCTTTAGCCTCTGGCAATAGTCAGGAACATATTGTTGGTCCAGGCGATCAGACTGAAGAAGGCTTACGTGAAGAAATGTATGATATTGAAGTTGAAATGGATGAATTTTTCCATGTCATACATAATGTTCATGATCCTGCTTTACAAGTAAATTTTTGAATTTTTAAAATTTATTTTTCTTATTTTTCATATGATTTTTTTTTTTGTTTTTAGGAATTTGCTAGCAACTTAAATTGTGGTGAATTGGCTGACTTTGGCATTAATTCCATATGCAAAACTCGTTGGAATGGCAATTGGGCTTTGACACCTAAATGGACTAGTCAAGATCATTTAATAAGTGCTGCCGCTGCGGCACATCATCAGCAACAGCAACAGGGTCTTTTAGCTACTAGCGAAGAACAACAGCAGCAACATGAACAACAGAGGCAAGCAAATCAACTATTGTTGGATTATCAATTACAACAACAGTTACAGCAAAGATTTGCTGATGCCGATGAAATGCAAATGCAGGTTAGTAAGATTAAATTTAGTTTTAACCCTGAATAAAAAAGGGTGTCGGTTGATCCGAAAACACTTATCCTGTGAACGGTAAAAATGTGACATATCACTAAAATGTCTTATACGTATATCCCAGACACATTTTTTTGCGATTTAAAATTTGTAAATCTTTTTTGATTTTTTTTTCTGCATTTTGGAGTAAATTTAAATAAATCAAAATTTTTCGAGCTCGAGGCCAGTTTTTACATGTAAATAAATATTATTTTATTCCATTCCTATATTTCGATCCTCTATAAGGATCATCATCGGGGGATTTAGTGAATTTGTATACACACAAAAACTTAAAAATGTGTTGTGAACGCATGGACATCTAAAATTGTAATTCGAAATAGTGGAGTGGAATAAAAGATACTACTAATTTATTTACAAGAATTTCTTTTTCTGTAAATAAAAAAAATAAATTCAATATTTTTAAAAGAAATTTTTCAAAATTTTTCAAATAAAAAACTTTTCAAGTCCTGAATTTTTAAAATGTTTTTAGGAAAAATAATTTCAAAAAATGTAATAATTTTCAAAGTCCCGAACAAAATTTTGAAAATTTTCCGTCTTAAACACAAAATTTGTAAAAATAAAAAAAATCTTAAAAAAAAAAATTTAAATTTTCCAAAATTTCTAAAAAAAAAGCGTCAGTAGCCACTTACAACATGTGTTTTAAATGAAAAATGTCAAGTTTTTGATAGGTCATTTGGGTTCATGTGAGATATCGCGTCACCTTTCAAGGACTGATCACTTTTCCTGCAAAGTCACACAAGAATTTACTTTAAATCTGATAAAATTTAATTGTATTTCATTTAAAAAATCTTAATTTTATTTTATATATACATTTTTTTCTTTTAAATTTAAAGCAACATCAGCAAACAACATTGTCTTTGATACCCTTCTCACCGGAAGATGCTGCTGCCGCCTCTGCTGCAGCCGCTGCTCAGCAACAACTACAAACACTGCCTACGTCTACCCAAGCTGCAGCCGCTGTAGCTGAATATCAATTGCAACAACAGCAGCACCAGCAACATACACAGCATCTCGGCCTAGATCAAGAACTCAAACAGCATATACAACAATTGCAGCAACAACAACAAACTAATGTACGTTTATTAAAAGCTGTAGCTGCTGCAGCTGCTAATCAACAGCAACAACAAACTACCCAACAACAACAGCAAAATGTTGCAAATTCCAACAACAATTTTGTATTTAATGTTGATGGCAGCGGTGCTGTTGGCAATGCCGTAACCGATAAGTCTTCACAATCTCTACAGTTATTATTCCAATTACCACCAACGGTGCAACAACAGCAGCAACAACAACAACAAGATGATGTTGCTGCCACAGCTCAACAATTACAGCATTTGAAATTACACCATCAAGAATTACAAGATCAACAAAAACAGCAGCAGCAACAATTGAAGCTATTGCAACAACAAGAGCAACAAATATTACAGGATTTATCACAAACTACAGCAGAAAGTCTAATGCAACAGCAACAACACCAGGTACATCATCAGCAGCAACAGCAGCAGCAACAAACCACCCTAGAACAAGTGGCACAAAATAATCTCTTGTTGCAACAACAAGCAGCCTTAGCTCAACAGGTACTCAATCAACAGGTTTTAAAACAAAAACAACAGCAATTGTTGTTGCAACAACAACAATCAACACAGGTTTGTAATAACTTAATTTATTTTGGACATGTTAACCATTATACTTTTAAATCTCAACAAGGAAGACATTCCAATGGGTTTTTCTCAGATAATAATGAAATTTGAATATGTTGTTTAACCCATTTTAGGTTCAAGTTGCCACTCAAACCCAACCATCTGTCGTTGTACCACATCCTAATGCCGTACAAGTTCAAACCTCACGTGGTGTTAATCAATTTTGTCCCACTCTATCGACCATGGCTGCTGCCGTTGATGTTGGTTTGGGTAGTGTTTGTGCTCTAACACCCCAACAGCAACTTCAACAGCAGCAACAACAGCAGGCTCAGCAAATACATCAACTATCGCAACAAGAACAAATGGTTGTTGCTGCAGGATATGCAGCTGATGCTTTAGCTATAGCTCAACAGGAACCACAGCTACAAATACCAGCCCCCTTGAGTGCAGCATTAACACAAATTGCCGCCAATGCTTCTGTAGCACCACCCCAAGCATCGACCAGCTCTGGCAGTAGTAAAATGCCTGGTGGCATTGCTAAGAAAGTAATTGATAAACAATCACGTAAAGAACGTAATCGTTATTCTTTGTTACGTTCAGCTGCTGGTAGTCAAGGTAAGATTTTTTGTTTTTATAATAGAGACCTTTTTAGAATTGTACCAAATGGGCTTTATTTAGTACCAAAGCTCAAACAAAACGATGTCTTAGAGTAGGATGAACGTAATTTATTTTGTTTTACAAAATTAGTATGCTTTTTTTTACACTACAAAACATATCGTTAGCTTAATGTCAAAAAAGTCTTAAGTTCATATTTTTTAAAAATGTACCAAATGGACTACTTTATTTAGTACCAAAACTCGACGACAGAAATATTGTCATAGACACTTAAAAAATTTCATATGTCATTGTATGAAACGTACAATGTACAAAGTCATTTCGTAAATAGTACGACTTTTGGCCACCCATCTCTAGATTTACCCATTTCGGTGAAATCTATACAAAAAGTCCGAAATGGTGAAATCCCTATAGGGTTATTTGAAAAGCAAAATGTACGTCAAAAATCCTAAGACCATCGACGGGACGACTATTAATAGTCCGTTGACACGTTAGTTCTGGTTAAAATGAACTTTCAGTTTAAATAACCCCTTTTAGGTCAAACAAACAAGTTTTATTTAATCTGGCCTACATGTTAATCATTGATATATTATTTTAAATTCTCTCAAAAAAAATTCTAGCTAATGCTGCTGCTCAACAACAATATCAGCAAACTGTTGCCGCAACCACTGCTTTAGATAAAACCATTGATGTCGATTCAGAAACTGATTCAAATCATGATACTGCTCTTACACTTGCCTGTGCTGGTGGCCATGAAGAATTAGTCGAATTGCTAATTAATCGTGGTGCCAATATCGAACATCGTGATAAGAAGGGCTTTACACCACTCATACTAGCCGCGACAGCAGGTCATGAAAAGGTGGTAGATATTCTACTCAAACATGGCGCCGACTTAGAGGCTCAATCTGAACGCACTAAAGATACACCATTATCATTAGCCTGTTCGGGAGGACGCTACGAAGTTGTTGAACTACTATTAAGTGTTGGCGCCAATAAGGAACATCGTAATGTTTCCGACTATACACCCTTGAGTTTGGCAGCTAGCGGTGGTTATGTAAACATCATCAAATTGTTGTTAAGTAATGGGGCTGAGATTAATTCACGCACGGGCAGTAAATTAGGTATATCCCCCCTAATGCTAGCGGCAATGAATGGTCATACTGCAGCTGTGAAATTGTTGCTAGATCAGGGATCCGATATTAATGCCCAAATTGAAACAAATCGTAATACGGCTTTAACTTTAGCCTGTTTCCAAGGTAGACATGAAGTCGTAAGTTTGTTGTTGGATCGTAAGGCGAATGTTGAACATCGTGCTAAGACTGGATTAACTCCATTAATGGAAGCAGCTTCCGGCGGTTATATAGAGGTGGGACGTGTTCTCTTGGATAAGGGAGCAGATGTTAATGCTGCCCCAGTACCCACCTCAAGAGATACAGCATTGACTATTGCGGCTGATAAAGGTCATTTGAAATTTGTTGAATTGTTACTGGCCCGTGGGGCAGCGGTAGAAGTCAAGAATAAAAAGGGTAATTCCCCATTATGGTTGGCTGCTCATGGTGGTCATTTGAGTGTGGTGGAAATTTTATATGCTCACAATGCCGATATCGATTCTCAAGACAATCGTCGCGTTTCTTGTTTAATGGCAGCCTTCCGTAAGGGTCATACCAAGGCAGTTCGTTGGATGGTACAATATGTTACACAATTTCCTTCTGACCAAGAAATGAATCGTTTCATTAGCACCATAAGTGATAAGGAGCTATCAGAGAAATGTTATGACTGCATGAAAATTATAAGGGCCGCAAAAGAGGCTCAAGCCGTTAAGGCCAATAAAAATGCCTCTATACTCTTAGAAGAGTTGGATATGGAACGTACACGAGAAGAAAGTCGTAGGGCAGCTGCTGCACGCCGGCGTGAACGCAAGAAGAAAAAGAAGATGGAGAAGAAAGAAGAGAAACGCCGACAGATGGAAGAAGCTACCGGTGGTAGTGGCGGCGGTTCAACAAACAATCAACAAGATGATGATGATAAAGATTCTGATAAAGATGATGATTCGGAACATGAAGATAATAATGGCGGCGATGATGAAGAGGATGATCAACAAATACCTCAAAATTATCGTGAAGAGGGTGATTCGGGTATAGATCAAGGATCCTGCTCTAGTACTGACATTAAAGCGGCTTCAGCAGGAAATCTACAAAATAATGATAAAGTTGGCCAGGCAGGCGGTGCAAAAAATAAAAATAAAAAGAAGAATAAACAACAGAATACACGTAATAGTAGTCCTGTTGTAGAAGAACCACCCCAGCAACAATTACAACAACAGCCAGTTACCAAACAACAGCAACAACAACAACACACTAATAAAAAGAAAGATGAAGCAGCTCAGGTCTCTAAAGGTAACGTTAATATCCAAAAGAAAAATCTGGAACAAAATACTTTAGCTACAAAAACCAACCATGCCACCAATAACACTAGTGCTGCTGCATCCACCAGTAAGAAAATGGACAGCCAACATAAGAAGGAAGAAGTTGTTACCCAAAATAATCAGACTATGTTAAATGCTTCTGCTGCTATCACTACTACCGCTAACAACATTACTGCTACTACTACTTTAAATCAGAACAATCCGAAAAAGAAGGATACAAATAAACAAAAAGAGAAAGAAAATTTAGCACCCAAAGATTCAACAGCCGCTGGAACGGCTCAGCAACAATATAACACACAAAAACAACAACAGCAAACCCACACACATCAAACTACCAACAACCAACATCATCAACACAAACCGGAATCAACGTCTTCATCCTCTTTAAATACCGGAAATCGTAAGTCCCTAATATTTTCTGCCTCTAAAATGGCTGAAGAAAATAATAAACGTGACATGGAATCGATTACCTCAACTACATTGGGATCGTCGGCATCGAATGTCTCAAAACCCCATACCGCAAATGCTCCACCCAAGCGTGGAGAAGATGGTTGGAAAGAGGTGGTACGCAAAAGTTCCGCCCAACAGTCTACTACTACGTCTATAGCTAACTCCGCCAACTCAGCTCATATTTCTTCAACTAACCCTGCACCCAAGGAGTCGACGTCGTCAACATCTTCCACAACAATCTCGACATCTTTGTCTTTATCTTCATCCTCGTCAACTATCATAAATGTTCCCGGAGTATCTACTACAACCACCGTAACATCGACAATGCCTGAAATGACTTGTAAGAAGGTACAAGTACCTGTTAACGCCATTTCACGGGTTATCGGTAGAGCTGGTAGCAACATCAATGCCATACGAGCAACCACCGGAGCTCACATTGAGGTGGAGAAACAAGGTAAAAATCAATCGGAACGTAGCATAACCATAAAGGGTCTAACGGAGGCCACAAAACAGGCTCACATGTTGATACTAGCACTAATTAAAGATCCCGATGTGGATATATTACAAATGTTGCCACGTATTAATACCACCATCAAGGCTTCCGTGTTACCACCAGCAGCATCCTCTTCCTCTACTCAATCTCAATCGACATCTTCGGGTATTGCCACTATGCAAGTAGGAACTTGGGATAATAAAACCGCATTACACAGCTCTTCGACTGGCGGCAGTGGTCAAAACAATATGTCATCGGGTTCATCGACTACATCGTCTGCTTCCTCTACACCAGGTGGCATACAATTAATGTCAAAGACTCCCGGAAGTTTACAAGCAAAATCCAATAAAATCCAAGGAGGCATGATGACACAAGCTAATAAATCTGCACCAGGACGTACGCAGCCGTCTAAACCCTTTTATGCTCAGCAAACAATGGTTACTACCCGAGGAATAGCGGGAGGAGTTGGAACAAATGCCACCACAAATCAACTAAAACATAAAGAATTAAATAACAAAACTATGAGTGTTAATACCACTAGCGGATTTAAACCCGCTAATGTCACACAAAACAAAATTACTTCCAGCAATTTTGGTACAGGAGTTAATACACAAACATTTGCTGCGAAATTACTGACAGGAGCAGCAGGAACTACATCCGCTTTAACGGGCAACACTTTATCACCAACTAAAAAGTCCGAATTGGGAGGTCTACAACGTTCTGGTATTACCGCACCCTATGGTCGTGGTAAACCAGTACCAAGTTCTACTATACCATCATTAGGTGGTGGAGGAGTTGGAGTTGGAGTGGGAGGAATCTCACAAACTTCAAATACTTTATCGGGACCCATAGGAACATTTAATGTTGCGGAAGCAGCAGCTGCAGTAGCAGCTGCAAATGCCGCAGCTCAGGCTAATAGCCATAATGCATCAACATCATCCGGTAATAGATCTGTAACACCTATAGGACCACCTAATAAACAAAGAGCTCCCACACCTACCGCCGCCTTATCGCACGCCCAACAACAAGCAGGAGCGGTTGGAACTAAAGGAAACACTACAATGCAGCCACCGTTGCCGCAGGCACATTCTCTGCAACAACAAAATCTTCATATTAATACCACAAATCTGGGTGATAATGTTAATTCAGCTTCACTAGCTACACCCGGCAACTTTGGATCCCAATTGGCCGCTAAGATTAGCAGTGAATATTCACTATTCAATGACTATCATCAATCACAATGGGGTACTGCTCCGGATACTTCATCACAGATTTATACAAATCCAAATGCTTTAGTTAATGATAATTTACCTCAGGCTGATGCTTCGAAGGCACCCGGTTATAATCGTAACATATTAAGTTCTCCCGTTGGCAGTTCAAAAGCATCAAATTCCAGTACACCACCAGGTGCAAATACCACATCCAACAATTTAAATATGTCGACACAACAAACTTTGACTATATTACCAGAATCTGGAGTTGCTCCTATAGGTTCATCGGCTACACAGGCTGCTCGATCACCCGGAGGTGGTGGTGGTATAACGGCAAATGAAACCACACCTCCTTCAGCTGGCGGAGGTAATGCTAACCAACAAGCAACAGCACAGGAAACTACATCACTTTCACCAGGAGTTATAAAACCACCAGGAGCCATAGGACAATCATCAACGGCTACTAATGCAGCATCACAGCAGCAGCAACAACAGCAGCAGCAACAAACAACAACTCAAAATACTGGTAATGCTGCTCCTCCACCGACCAGTGGTTTGGCTATACAAAGACCTCATACCAGTGGACAACATAGGGTAAATAATCCCAACAACAACAACAGTACACAACAGAGTCCACCATCTGCTGCACCATCATCACAACAGTCTAATGCAACCGATAATTCTGGAAACTCATTAAATTTTGGTCCCATTGGCGGACCTTCTAATGCAAATCGTAATAATAATCCTTCAGGAACTTTAGAACAACAAGCTCGTTATTATGATCCTAACAATCAAATGAATGTCCAAATGGGTTTCCAAATGGATCCCAATCTCATGCAACAACAGCAACAACAACAGCAGCAACAACAAGGAGTATATAATTCAGGCAATTCAAGGCTCAATCCGAGAGCCTCAGTATTTGGTCAGCAACAGCCTGGTAATAAATCACAGCAATCACAACAAATGGTGGGAGGCGGAGCCATGTACCATCAAAATCAACAACCACCTAACACTCAACAAGGAGGTGCAAATGCATTCAATGCCGCACCAGGAAAATCTCTTAATCCTGGCCAGAATTTAGCACCACAAAGACCGCAATCACAGCCCCAGACGGGACAAAATCAACGTTGGTATGGGTCTGACTACACTGGCGGCTATGTACCTCCCTCCACCAGAGACATACTCAATTTGGAAAATGGTTCCACTGGAGGTCTAGCAGCAGGCACTAATTCTCCAGCTGCTATGTCACCTAATCAAAGTGGTAATCTCAATAATCCTGCTGGTCTATTACAAACACCACAACAAATGCAAGGTCAACAGTCTGCTGATGATATGCGTAAAATGCCAAGACCTATTGGTACCGAAAGAGCTTCTTGGAAATATAATAATTACCCGAACATGGCTGGTATCGGTATGGGTATGGGAGTTGGAGGTTTGGCCGGTACCGTGGGACTTACTATGGATGATACTTTGGCAGCTATGACAGCAGCAGCTGCTGCCGCTGGTATGCCAACAGGGCCAGGTGCTGGTATGCCGACAGGTCCTATGCCACCTTGGCTATTGGGTGCTGCTGATAAACAAGCAGCTGCCGCTGCTGTACAACAACAGCAACAACAACAGCAGCAGCAACAACATTCAAATTGGATGAAACAACAATATCGTTATTATGGTCAAGCTGCTGGAGCAGCAGCCGCCGCAGCAGCAGCTGGTGCCGGTACTATGGGTGGTTTATCTGGTATCGGTGGTCCGGCCGATTATCACCATCAACAAGATCAATTTCATGTAAGTATTAATTGAATACACAAAAATTATAGTTTTTGTTACTAATATCCCGTGTAAAAAATAATTAGATCTTAATTATATCTATTCATATATGATCGTATCAGTTTGTATATAATAAGATCTGAAATGACCAAGATAGAGATATTAATTATATCTCAGATTTGGCCAACATTGGCTCTAATTTGACATCTAATTATATAATATCAGACACAATTATATTTAATCAGAAGCAATCATATATGTATAATCAGATCAAAGCCGGTCACAAAAGGTCAAATCGTTTGTTAAATGGTATTTTTTTAATTTATTTTTTATTAATTTCCTTATTTTGCCCTTACTTTTATTTCAATTTAGATGGCTTTGGATTATCACAACACTATGCCACCACCAAATTTAAATCAAAATCAACCCATGAATTTAATACCGACATACACTTATCCCCATTTCTTGGGTCATGTTGGTGGTAATGATATGTCGCATATGCCTGAAAAGATCGAACTATGGGATCATCATGATAAACATGTAAGTTTTTATATTACCTAATGTAATTTCATTTACATATCGTCAGCAGAAATTAAAACGGACATGTTTCCCTACAAAAGTGGACGAAACCTACCATTATCAATAAAAATTTTTTATTAAAAAACAAGTAACAGTGTTAAATCGGCTGTGCCGAATCTTTTATACCCTCCAACATGTATTTCAGAGGCGTGTTTTTTTTGAGTGGGGGGGGGGGGGTGTTCGGCGGTAGACGTTGGAGGAAACCTTACCCCTTGCGATAAGTGTTCGCAAATAGATTCATCATGGTTTAAACTCTTAATTAATACAATTTTACAATAATTAAAGTTGTTATTATTCGACCTTTCCAATTTAAATAAATAAAAATTCTTCGAGCTCGAGGCCAGTTTTTTTCTTGTAAATAAATTTCTTTTATTCCATTCCAGTACTGTGCACTTTTAGATGTCGATACGTTCACAACATATTTATAAGTTTTTGTGTGCATAAAAATTCACTAATTCCCCTGATGATGATTCTCAAAGAGAATCGAAATATTGGAATGGAATAAAAGAATATTTATTTACAAGAAAAAAGAATTTTTATTTATTTTACCATAATTTTCAATATTTTTTTATACCCACGCCCCCAAAAAGGGGCGGGCAAAAAAATGCCTTTTCTGATCCCCTTGCTCCAAGTGCAGTTCGATGAACTTCATACGGTATAAAAATGTTTCATTTATGGAACAAATGTGCAATAAATAGCATGTAAAAATATTATGTTTTCTGGAGTAGTTTTAGTTTTTCAAGAGAGAACTTTTTCCCCCTTGTCCGATTTGTCCCATCTTCGAACTTAACCAGCCTCTGACCATAAGACATATTCGTGCCAAAGTTCAGGAGTCTAGCTCTTTTATTTTGAACTGTATCGTGTCTTCCGCAGACAGACGGAGAGAGTACAAAAAGTAAAAAAAAAAAACAAGAATTCGAAAATATCGAATAATTCAAATGGGTATCAAGGCGGTTGTTTACGCTGATGACGTAGTGATCCTAATAAAAGGTAAGTTTTTACCAACGATTAGTGAACTCATGGAATCAGCGCTTAAGATACTCTGAAAGTGGGCAAGGAACAACGGTCTGGGAGTCAATCCCGCCAAAACCGAACTCGTCTTGTTCACAAAAAGGACTAAGATAGACAGGTTTGTCCTTCCCAAATTAAATGGAATCACCCTGGAGCTATCCAATGAGGCGAAATACCTGGGTGTGATCCTGGACTCAAAGCTTTCTTGGAAAAGAAACACAGAGGAAAGGATGAAAAAGTCGTTATGTGCTGTTTACACCTGCAGAAGAACTTTAGGGAGAAGGTGGGGTTTAAAACCGTATATTATACACTGGATGTAT
This sequence comes from Pegoplata infirma, assembly GCA_963921195.1. Lineage (NCBI taxonomy): Eukaryota > Metazoa > Arthropoda > Insecta > Diptera > Anthomyiidae > Pegoplata > Pegoplata infirma. The sequence continues at coordinate 260,425,849 of OY992536.1, read as the reverse complement.
GGTGCGATAATTAGACCAATACTTACCTATGGTGCCCTTGTGTGGTGGAAAGCAGTGGATAAGAAATCATATCTCTACAATCTACAGAAGGTACAACGATTGCTATTAGATCAGCACCCCAGGCCGGTTTGGAAGTGATACTAAACATTCAGGCCGTGGATATTTACGTCAAGGTTAGGTTAGGTTAGGGGTGGCGGAGCTCAAAATTTTGAACTCCTCGCATAGACCGGCTGGTCCATAGCAATACCACATGTTCCTTCAACGACATGGATAAAACGCGTTAGTCCATGTTGCAAACAATTTAACGCGCATAAGGTCCATAACTGCGATTTCCTCCAGATTCTCGAGTTCAGCTTTGCCTAAAATTTGTTTGCGATGCCTGGCCAATGCGGGGCATTTGCACAGGATATGTTCAACTGTTTCATCCGTATTCGGTTCATCACATCTTCTACAATTGGAATCAGAGATGAGTCCAATTGTTCTTGCGTGGAAAGCAATTAGGCAGTGTCCCGTGACCACTCCCGTGAGTAAACGACATTCTCTTCTGTTGAGAGAAAGTAGGTAGCGAGTTCTTTTGAGGTCGTAACGCGGCCAGACTATTCTGGTAATTCTGCTTGTACTTAACTCTCGCCATTTCCTGTTCGCCATGGAAATACACTGACAATCACTTCTCGATATTTACGTCAAGACCACAGCAAAATCGGCTCTCAGGTTAAGAGAGTCGCAAATGCTTAAGCCACGCTCTTGGGGACACTCGACTATATTAAGTACGGTGGGCGGGACGGAACTGGAACAAAGAACCGACTATATCTCACCACAGACGAACTTTACCAGAACCTTCGATGTCCAAATACCGACTAGGGAAGACTGGGCGGAAAACTCTGTTATTACAGAGAATGCGATCTCAATTTTTACGGACGGATCAAAGATGGAGATGGGTACGGGTTCGGGGGGTTTACTCTGAATGCCTCGAAATCGGGGTCTCATTGAGTCTTCCGGATAAGTGTAGTGTTTTCCAGGCTGAGGTGCTTGCAATTGACAAAGCCGCGCAGATTATTATGACAGCTCTGAAGGCCTTAGAGTCAAATACTGTATAATCGGGAATAGTCATGAATTGTATACAATCTCTTCGTCGAATCAGTCATCACATAATCAAGCTAATCTGGGTCCCAGGCCATAGTGGGGTCGCTGGGAACGAATTGGCTGATGAATGTGCGAGGAATGGCTCTGAATCGGTGGGGGAACGTGTGGAACCTGACGTCTCGGTTCCTATATCAATTTCATTCATCAATTCCACTATATATAGTGGAATTGATGAATGAAATTGATAGGATATCTGAAAAGAGGATGAAGGATAGGTGGATATCACTGACTACGTGCAGGATATCTAGAACCCTGGGGCCACATTTGGGGCAAAGATTTTTCGATGACCTGGACTGCCTAAGCGGTGTCTCATTGACGTCTCTAGCGGAATACCTCAGGGAAACGGGGTGGTTTAAAAAGTAGAACTTTGTATAAGAGGGGGAGTAGGGAAATATGATTAAGTGAATCACAATGGGCCTTATGGCCTCCGAGTGAATTCGCCAAATGGCGAGCGCCCATCCAACCTAACACTAAAAAACCGGTTTCTCGAATAACTCGAAAACCGCCTTTAAAAAAAATACGGTTAAAAAAAATAGAGAAAAAACGATTTATCAAACGATTCGGAAACAGATTTGGACAGCTCTAACCAAAATTAATCGGTTAACCGATTTACGGTTTATCGATATTATATATCCTTGCAAATGAATATTTAAACATCTAAGTCAAGTGGAAAATATCCCCCGATGTCTCCCACAGACCCCTTCCCACAAAAAGAGCCTGTCAATTTTTTTTATTTTTTTTTATATTATAGAGGGTATAAAAGATTCGGTATAGCTGAATTTAACAGTCTTGTTCAAGTTTCAATTAATATCGTCCGTCTAAACTAGATTTAAAAATTGTTGCCATTAAAAAAAGATTTATTTGAAGGAGAAAAAAATTTGAAGGAGAAATTAAAAATAATAGCTTTGTTCCACAACGTTACCGCGGGTGCCCGCGGGTACCCAAACCAGCCCGAAAAGCGTTCCCGTACGCAAAAATTGGGTAAATGATAGAGATTTTGAGAGAATAAATTTGTTTCTCATTTTTACCGAACTTACCCGTACTTATTTTTCGTATAAACTGGTAACAGTCAGATATTTAGAAAACAGCTGTTTTTTTAGTGAAACAAAATTGAAAATTTTAATTAAACAAAGAACTTAACAAAAGAAATATGTAATTTCAAAACAAAAAAATATATTTGGTTACTAAAACTAACTTTTACAACTTTTTTTCCTTGGTTAAAGTTCTTTTTTTAACAACAATATTTTAGCATACCCCCTTGTTTACATTTTTTATTATTTTGGGCTTGAAATGTGTTTTTTTTGCGTTCCCGTACTTTTGTGTATTTTTGTGGAATTGTGAGAGTTTTTTTTATTTTCTCTCATTTTACCAAACTTTACCCGGAAAGTTCTGGAACACACCTAATATGGCTTTAATTGTAGTGTTAAAAAACTGAACTACACCATTTCCAATTGTATTTTAAAACTTTCCAAATGTATTTTAAAATTGTCCAAATGTATTTTAAAATTGTCCAAATGTATTTTAAAATTGTCCAAATGAATTTTAAAATTGTCCAAATGTATTTTCAAATTGTCCAAATGTATTTTAAAATTGTCCAAATGAATTTTAAAAGTGTCCAAATGCATTTTAAAATTGTCCAAATGTATTTTAAAATTGTCCAAATATATTTTAAAATTGTCCAAATGTATTTTAAAATTGTCCAAATATATTTTAAAATTGTCCAAATGTAGTTTAAAATTGTCCAAATGTATTTTAAATTTTTCCAAAAGTATTTTAAAATTGTCCAAATGTATTTTAAAATTGTCCAAATGTAGTTTAAAATTTTCCAAATGTATTTTAAAATTTTCCATATCGTGAACCTATATTCAAAATATGCCAACTCAAATTTGATGGAAATGAGTTTCCGATGGCAAATAGCTCCCCTATGTAATACCTATCTGCCATAAAAATTTCAGAGCAAAAAAATAATTTGTTGTCGTTTTACATCCATTTTTGTTATTCTGCCAACTCAAAGTACATATTTTTTTAGTGGAAATAAATGCCAACTCCCATTGTAAATTTCCAAAAATTTTTCAAAAAATTTTTTAAAAAAAATTAGACCACATATCTTATTGCATTTGCCATGCTAAACACGAATCTTGTAAAGATTCTGATATCTAATGACTGGTTCTCGAGATATTGCCATTTTGAAAATATCGGTAAAAAGTGTTTGCAAAAAAAAAAATTGCTTATATTTATGTGGGCGTTGTGGTGTAATGGTTAGCGCGTTGGACTATTACACAGAAGGTCCCGGGTTCGATCCCCGGTGCCGGCAACATCAAAAAATATATGTATGAGTTTTTTCTATCCCTCATACGTATCGCAACGTCCGCCTTCGGTGTTCCCATAGCAATTAACCCCACCGAAGTAAAATAATGAATCAGGGCTATGAACCAAAAAGCTTCAATAAGTTCGCCAACTCTACATCAAGTGGCGAGCAACAACTGTTCTAAGACTTATCATCTCGCGCAATTACAGTGTTGCCATGTCTGAAGCCCTTCATCTTTCCCCGCCTTTCATCTCTCTACTATCCCTTTCCAAAAGAAAGCAACACACTAAAATATAGGAAGTATTTCCTGAGTGTTGCCTCTCTTTTTAAAAAAAAAAAAAAAAAAAAACTTTCAAACTATTTATCAGATTGAAACATTATGAATGGGGCAAATAAAGTCAATGATATAAGCTTTCAAAATAGCTAGTTTGGAGTGACCCTATTGCAATACAGCGTGAGTTACAGAGTGCCAAAGTTGACCACCCTGAGATTAAAAGGCTTTCGGAGCTAGTAACTTTTAAAAATATGCAAAGATTTTTAATTTTTTGTTCAGTTTTTGCAATTACCGTACTAAGGATAACAAAAACCAAAAAAAAAAAAAAATTTAAAAATTTTTCCAAAAAAAATTTATTTTTATTTTCCGACAAAATATGCCAACTCTAAAAAAATATTTGTTTTTTGATATAGTAATAAATGCCATCTCTGAAAAATACGCAAACCAGTGCAAAATATGAAAATTTTTGCATAGGTAAAAATTGTTTAGAATATTTGAACCATCTTGTGAAAGGTACATTGTTTATTTTTGCAATAATATGCGAAATAACTAGTTTTTTAGCTCTCCTGAACAGTAAGCTTTTTCGAGTTGGCATTTATTGAATATAGTTCGACGATATGTATTTTAAAATTTTCCAAATGTAGTTTAAAATTTTCCAAATGTATTTTAAAAATTTCCAAATGTATTTTAAAATTGTCCAAATGTAATTTAAAATTGTCCAAATGTAATTTCAAATTTGTCCAAATGTATTTTAAAATTGTCCAAATGTAGTTTAAAATTGTCCAAATGTATTTTAAAATTATCCAAATGTTTTTTAAAATTGTCCAAATGTATTTTAAAATTTTCCAAATGTAGTTTAATTTTTTCCAAATGTATTTTAAAATTGTCCATATGTATTTTAAAATTGTCCAAATGTAGTTTACAATTTTCCAAATGTATTTTAAAATTGTCAAAATGTATTTTAAAATTTTCCAATTGTATGTATTTTAAAATTGTCCAAATGTATTTTAAAAAATTGTTTACAAAAAAAATTTGTTTTCTCTTTCATAATGAAAATTTTATTGGAGTTATGAGACTGAGCAAAGTCACTATGTGCATAGAAGTATAAGTAGTAGGCAGTCGTTAAAATTAAGAAATCTGGACACGTTAATGTGTAGGTATACAAAGCCCACGGAAGTGGGAACACACGTGAATAATCTCATCCCATTTTTTTGCAAATTAGTTTAAGTTCTGGACAGTAAGCCTTCCAAAATACTAAAGTCATTTTTTACAAAAAAAAAATAAAAAAATGTTCGAAAAACTCATTCGATATTTTTAAACAACCTATTCGAACTTTACGAACCCCAGCAAAACTTTGGTAATGGATAGTAATTATATAACACATTACCAGGTAATGCATATAACTTATTTGTAGCACTATTTTATAATGTCTTACCAAACATTTGTTCCACAACGTATTATTTTCAAGTGAAAAATAATGCATTACTAATAATTTGGTACGTAATGCATGATTATTGCAAAAAATGTATTTCATATTTGTTATTTCTAAACATTAAATCATGGATGACTTATATTTGGTTACATTATGGGTTAATTTTAAAAAAATTAAATAATTATTTTTCTGAGCTCGTACAATAATTATACCAAGTTTTAGATGCCTTTTTCGAAAAAAAATCCAAATATCCCTAAATTTGACCTTTGACCCGAATAAAAACCGGGTTAGTATTATTCTATTTTCCTAAAACGTTAAGGGTTAATGTCTAACATAGTTTTTAATAATTAATGGCCCTGACTTTGTCAAATTTTAAAATATTTACCAAATTTTTTCCATATTGAATAAATTGTGGGCAAAAAAGGCATTTTCCTCGAAATCCGCTGAGTTTAAATCGACGCCCCCGCCAAACTATCCGAGGGATATCCCCCAAAAAATTATTTTTTTATATTCTAACATATATTTTATAAGATTCTGTGGTTTTTTCAGCATTTTTCCTAATTTTGTTTAAGAAAATTTTGAAAAAACCAAAATATCAGTTTTGAGAATCACGCCAAATAAAATGTATATTTTTGGCCTTACCGTGAAACGGGTGAATGCCATCCTAGAAAGACAGTTTTTCATATCTGAGTATTTATGATAGAAAAGAATATAAATATGGGTTTACATTGGTTTATTTCAATAAATTTAGAAAATTGGGGCTGATTTTCGAGTTTTAGGGGTCATTTTGTGAAAATTGGGTCATTTTGACCCCGAAAGACTTACAAGGGTTAATTTTTGAAAACCCAAAAATTTTTAATTTATCTTCTTATACTAAAAACAACTCGTGTACCACTTTTTAACAATATATTCAAAAAACAACACCATTTATTTAATGTTTTTAATCAAAATATGGCTATTTTTTGACCTTTGACCTCGATGAGCCTCGTGTTAACGTTGTCCGATTTGGCTGAAATTTTTAGCATAGCATTTTTAGACCAAATATAATAAAAATTAGGGGTGCACTCCTTCAAATTCGAAGTTTTGCAAAATAGCTGCCACCCTAATGCACATAGTGACTTTGCTCAGTCTCATAACTCCAATAAAATTTTCATTATGAAAGAGAAAACAAATTTTTTTTTGTGAACAATTTTTTAAAATACATTTGGACAATTTTAAAATACAATTGGAAAATTTTAAAATACATTTGGACAATTTTAAAATACATTTGGAAAATTGTAAACTACATTTGGACAATTTTAAAATACATATGGACAATTTTAAAATACATTTGGAAAAAATTAAACTACATTTGGAAAATTTTAAAATACATTTGGACAATTTTAAAAAACATTTGGACAATTTTAAAATACATTTGGACAATTTTAAACTACATTTGGACAATTTTAAAATACATTTGGACAAATTTGAAAATACATTTGGACAATTTTAAATTACATTTGGACAATTTTAAAATACATTTGGAAATTTTTAAAATACATTTGGAAAATTTTAAACTACATTTGGAAAATTTTAAAATACATATGGAAAATTTTAAAATACATTTGGAAAATTTTAAACTACATTTGGACAATTTTAAAATACATTTGGAAAATTTTAAAATACTTTTGGAAAAATTTAAAATACATTTGGACAATTTTAAACTACATTTGGACAATTTTAAAATATATTTGGACAATTTTAAAATACATTTGGACAATTTTAAAATATATTTGGACAATTTTAAAATACATTTGGACAATTTTAAAATGCATTTGGACACTTTAAAAATTCATTTGGACAATTTTAAAATACATTTGGACAATTTGAAAATACATTTGGACAATTTTAAAATTCATTTGGACAATTTTAAAATACATTTGGACAATTTTAAAATACATTTGGACAATTTTAAAATACATTTGGAAAGTTTTAAAATACAATTGGAAATGGTGTAGAACTAAATATTTATTTGCTTTTTTTTATATTTTATTTTTTATTTTACAGACCTGGGCCAGCAATTGGACCAATTGATGATGCAAACGTAAAATTAGCCAGTGAACGAAGATTACAATATCATCGTCTTCTGTAACTCAGCAGCAAATAAAACAAGATACTACAAAAACATAAAATCCAGATATTGCTAAAAAAATAACAAGGAGCTAAAATGAAATATATCTCTCTATCTTTCTCTCTCTCTCTCTAAACTACCATGTTTTTTGATTTTGATATAAAAAAAAAGATAAACTACAAAAATATAATAATATTTAAAATATTATTAACAATATTACTCTCGTTCGACTGTAACTACAACAAGATTATAAAAGAAATTATCATTTGTTTAAATTAAGCTTAAAAAAAATATATATATATTTGAAATTGAATTTGAAGAAATTTAAAGAAATTTGAAGAAATTTTCTATACAAGAGATAAAAATTAATATATTCAACACAAAATGAAAGTTAATTTATTGCAACTTTTTTTTTTTTGCTAAAGCCTAAAAAATGAGTATAAGTTTTTTAAGAGTTTTTTTCCTTTATTTTTTATTAAATTAAACTTTACGCTTGAAGTCTTGAATAATTTATGTTTTTTTTTTGATAATTTTTTTTAATATTTTGTTTCCTTTAGTTTTTTATTACCCTTTTTTTTAATGAAAAACTGTTTTTTTTGGAAATATTTAAATATTACAAAAAAAAAAAGAAAACCTATTACTTATTGTTATTGAAACCACAAAATAAAAATGCTTTAATGGAAATCAAATATATAAAATTTGAAAAAAATATAAATCTTTGATTAAAAAAAAAAAACTCATATTATATGGAAAAAATAAATTTACATACATTGTTAGTCTGTAAGCAGCTACAAACATAAAAAACAAAATGTTTTTGAAATATATTATTATATAAACTAGCTACTACTTACTACACACTTTGAAATATTTAATAAATATATACATATATAAATAATAAAAAAGCATGAAATATAAATAAAAAAAAATCATTACAAAAAAATCTAAAAAAAACAAAAATTTATTGAAAAACCCCAACAAACTAATGCACAGAGGAGGACGTGGAGCGAAAAAATTATGATAAATATAGATCTTTTATATTATTACTGGTCCAAGGAGCATTTTAGAAAAAGGGTCTAGAGTAGTGAAACTCAGAAGCCTAATTTAAACACCTTAAAAATAGTCATCTGGAATGAAAACGGAAATAACCACACTTTTAATGGATTTCTATAGGAAAAATCTTCAGAACCTCATAGTTTTTTTGAAAGGAAAAATATCTCAGAATCTTACTTTTTTTTAAGAGAATTTATTAAAATCTTTAAGAGATATTTTTAGAACTCTTAAATTTCTTGCACGAAGAAATTTTCTATTCTTAGTCAAAAACTAAGAACTGTTCCATAGGAGAATTTTTTTCAGAATCTGAGAATGTCTTGCAGAGAGATTTTTTTTATAGGAAAAATATGATAATCAGATAATTTTTTTATGGGAAAAGGTCTATGGAATCTGAGATTTTGTCAAAAAAAGTCTGAGAGTTGTATATGAAAAATGGGATTTGAGTGATGTGAGATTTTTTAAGTAACAACTACCTAAAATCTATGAGGTTTTGTATCCATAAAAAAAAATAAAAATATTTTAATGAAATTCTTAGTGGAAGCTTTTACTCCTTCTCTTTATCGCTCTCTTGATCATAAATACAGTGTCGGACAATATTATAGCACCAAATTTTTTATTTTTTTTAAATTTGATAAATTTAAAAATGAATATCTTAAAAAGGAAATCGGGTATTAACAAGTTAAAAAGTAAAATTCATCCTTGGATACCCTCCACAATATATAAAAAAATTATTTGCAAAAAAAAACCTTATTTGAAAAAAAAATTGTGAAAAAAAATAATTTTGGTGGAAAAAAATCCTAGAAAAAATTTTTGGGGTAAAAAATAGTTAAAAAGAATTAATTCTAAAGAAAAAATTTTCGCGGAAAAAAAATTTTGTTAAAAAAAATTTGCAGTAAAAATAAGTTTGTAGTTGTTTAAATACCTTGTGGTGTCCAATTCTGTTCACTTGTGTCAACCAGCAGACGAACAAACCAATTTTGTACCTTTAGGTTACGTGGAATTTTAAAAATTTTTAAAATTTTAAAAATTTTTAGCAACCCTGCAACCCGGAAAAATTAACTGGTTTAATGGGTCACGTGATATGCCACACGGACCCAAATGACCTATAACAAACTTTTTATAGGTCAACTTATAACACACTTTTCAAATAAAAACACCTGCCACTTTTGTGAAAAAATGTCTCCACCCTGGATACATCCCATGTAACGTGTTATTGGACCTGCCTTTAGGAACACGACTCGTGCAGGTAGTATGCCACAGAACACATCACAGATTTTTTTTGGGGACCGAGAAAATATTAAAATATTTTTTTCTGAAATAATTTTTAATGAAATTTTTACTCCAAAACACAATCGCGCTTTTATGAGAAAATATCTTAACCCCGGATATATCACTTGTGACATGTTACTGAACATGTCCCTTAAGTCTTGTTTACATAATAGGATTTTTGGTATGATTATACAAACTAGCGTGTATGTTTTGCATGTGTAAGAAAGAAAAATTATACTGAAAAATCCTGTTTCTACATCAGGAATCTGTGCCAGTTCATTGGTGACATGTCACAGAACACATCACAGAACATTTTTGGTACTTTTGAAAAATTTCGGAACTTTTTTATAGCTATATACTCATTTTGTCATTCCGCGTGTAACGCAACAAAATATCGGTCGTGAGCCCCATAAAGTATACATATTATATATTATTGATACATTATAGATTCCAACGGCTGTATTCAAAATGAAAAACGGGTGCTTAACATCGAGGGTTCATCTTTTTATTCGCAATTTTCAATAAGGGAAAGAAACGCTCTTAATAAAAGTCAATCATTTTATTATTATAATGAAGAATATAACACCGAAAGAAAAGCTTCATCATCTGGAAAACTTGATATGAAGGGCTTACTGCAAAAACTTGATAAGCAACATTTTATTTTTTGGTGTTTTTCGCCTTCTACTGATGTTCCATTGAAAGATTTTTGGCAGAAGTCTTGCTTAAACCCTTTGTACAAGAATCTTGAGAATGAAGTTCTTCAAAAAATCGATTTTCTACATTATTGAAAAAGTTTTAAGGCAAAAACCACCATAAAATGAAATGTTGCTTATCGAGTTTTTACAATAAGCCCTTCATATATAAAAGTCTTTTATATATGAAGGGCTTATTGTAAAAACTCGATGTTAGGTACTCGTTATTCATTTTAAATACGGCCGCTGTTGAAAGCACGCTGTAGTCCAAAATAAAAGAGCTACCGTCCTGAAGTTAGGTAAGAATATGTCTTATGGTCATAGCCTGGTTAATTTCGGAATTGGGCAAAATCGGTTCAGAGGAAAAAAGTTTCCCCTTGAAGAATTAAAACAACCTCTTAAAAAAAGTTGCCAGAAGCTTCAAACCCTGCATTTGGACCCAGGGGATTTAAAAATCGTTTTTTTTTTTGGCCACGCCCTCTTTTGTGGGCATTGATATAAATTGTATTACCAAAGTGCAAAAAACTTAATAAAACATTTTTTTCAAAATTAATCGCAAAAGAGAAGGAGAGTCCCAAAGTCCCTTCAAAAAAAATGCAGCTGACAATTTTTTTTTACATTTTGGAGGGTAATAACGAGGATTAAAAATATTCAAACCCCTCTCTTGTTTTTCAAAACGCAAAAAAAATTACAAAAAATTCTTGTCCGGGACTTTTCAAAACTTTTTTTCTTAACTTCGAAAATTTTTCAAAAATTTATTTTTCCTTAGGGAATTTTTTATTATAGAAAACATTTTTTTTTTCTAAACTTTTCACAATTTTTTTTTTCGAAAATTATTTTTTTAAAAGCATTTTAAAGAATTTTTACTCCAAAACCCAAAAAAGTAAAAAAAAAATATTTGTGTCCCGGAACTTGGAGAATTTTTAAAAATTTTTTCGACACTGACAATTTTTCAAAATTACTAAAAAAAAAATTTAAATTTAAATTTTTTTTTGTGAAAATGAATGCGACTTAGTCCAAATTCAGACAGGGCAATTTTAATTTTAGTGTATCTCTCTGATACACTAAAAAAATCTGAATTGCCGCAATTAAAATTACCCAATGTAAATTCGGTCTTACAAAATTTCTTAAGGCCCCTGGATGGAATAAGTATTTTGGAGATAGATTAGTTAAGTCCAATTTTCACTTGTGATGTGATAACCATTTTAAGAATATGTCCCGTTTTTACCAGTCCGGGATATGTGAATTCGAAACGACCAACACCATTTTTCTTGCAGGTCATTTGGTCCGTGTGACATATCCAGGACTAGTCACTTTTCCTGCAATTTGGATGGAAATTAATTCAAATTTGAGCTTTTTGAATTATCACCATTTTTATACCATCCACTTACAAGGGAAGTCTCCCTGGTGTCACCCTCCGATCTTCATGAAATTTGGATATGTTGTTAAGAACGAAAATTAATTCGACACGTATTTTTTTTTAGCGGCCCAAACTCATTTTTAAGGGGGGTCGATTTGTATGGGGGGAAATTGACCTTTTTCAGTTTTTTACGATTTACGCATATTTAAACAAAATTAATATAGGCATGTGTGGTATCAGATTAAAGGTATTAAAAATACCTATCTCGTGGTGCTAACAACGGGCCAAAGATGTTAATATTTTTCGACTTATTAACAAAAATGTCCTAAAATTTTGGTATTTTACTCAATATGGCGAAAAGTTGTGCACGTTTGGACACGTTCTTAGCACACGTAGATAGGTTTTCCAAAGACCTTTCATTTGGTATGTAACATGACTAGGTTTTTTTGCATAACATAGGAGATAAACGAAAAAAACTGAAAAATGGCCTTGTCTTCCCCCCTCTTTTTTACCCCCTAAATATGAATTTGGGCCGCTAAAAAAAAATACGTGTCCCTTTATTTTTTCTGATCTACAAAATAAAACCAATTCCATAAAGATCCGCGGGTGACACTAGGGAGACTTCCCTTGTTAGTGATATAGGGTATATCACAAAATCCACCAGAAAACACATAAAAAATGCTATTTTCTGACCTTAGGTCCTTCGATTTTCTTTATATTAACGGTATGCATTCTCAATGAAGCCAATAAAACATATCCATTTTCAGTTTTTTTAATTTTAAAAAAATCGCGATTTTTTCGCGAATTTAATTTTCTTCAAAAATTTTAAAAATCAAAAAAGTATGTTAATTTGAAGAACCATATCTTCTAAAGTATCTATCGGATTTCTACGATTCAAAAAGCATTTAATTCAAACGTTCGTCCTTTTTTATACCAATGGAATAAAAAAAAGTTTTTCCAAAAAAAGTGCATTTTTGATGCAAATGCAATTTTTGGATGCATTTTTCAAAACTTTCTCCCCCTTCAATTTTTTTGAAACCTGCATAATTCGAAAATATGTAATTTTTTACACAAAATTGAGTACCGCTTTTTTTGTGACAGCGTTTCAAAAAATTTTCGTGATTTTTTTTTTAAATACGTATTTGACTTTTTCCATACAAAAAATCAATTTAATGTTTATTTTGCAATTTTATCAAAAAAGTATGTAACTTTAAAAAGCCATTTCTTCGAAAGTATCTATCGGATTTCTACGATTCAAAAAGCATTCGATTCAACTGATTATCCGTTTTTATACCAATGCACTAACAAAAAATATTTTTTTAAAAAAATGCATTTTTGATGCAAATGCAATTTTTGGATGCATTTTTTAAAACTTTCTCCCCCTTCAATTTGTTTGAAACCTGCATAAATCGAAAATATAACATTTTTTACATAAAATTGGGTACATTTTTTTTTGTGACGGCGTTTCACAAAATTTTCGTGATTTTTTTAAAAAATGCTTATGTAGTTTTTCCTTAGACTAAAATTTTTTTTTGTTATTTTATGATTTTTATGAAAAAACTGTATGGAAAAACCAATAAGGATTTTTAAAAAAATTACAAAATTTTTACGAAACTCCGTCACAAAAAAAGCGGTACGCAATTTTGTGTAAAAAATGCCATATTTTCGATTTATGTAGGTTAAAAAAAAATTGAAGGGGGAGAAAGTTTTAAAAAATGCATCCAAAAAATGCATTTGCATCAAAAATGCACTTTTTTTTTTAAATATTTTTTTTTTATAACATTAATAAAAAGTAAGACTATCGCCTGAATCGAATGCTTTTTGAATTGAAGAAATCCGATAGATGCTTCCGAAGATATGGCTATTCAAAGTAGCATACTTTTTTGATTTTTTCAATTTTTCAAGAAAATTAAATTCGCGAAAAAATCGCGATTTTTTTTAAATATAAAAAACTGAAAATGGATATGTTTAATTGGCTCTATAGAGCACATGTGTACAAAAAATTAGATAAATTTAAAGACCCTCGGTCAGATTTTATAAAATCTTTGCTGGATTTCATGATATATAAGTTTTTCATTCCGTTTTAACTCATCGAAATATCGGTCTGTGACCCTGTAAAGTATATATATAATTGATCAGATACCAATTTTAAGACATTCTAGTGATGTTCGTCTGTTTGTCTGTGGAAATGGTGATAACGGAAAAAATATTATACGGAGATGACTAAAACTTTACATATTTATTGAAATTCTCCCGAGCAGTTTGGTATTGCATTTGAGCGATATCGGTTCAGCGGTTCAAAAATTATGAACGAAAATGTAAGGACACCTCAAAAATGTTGGTACATTCAACATAACCTAAAAATACAAAATGCTTTAATTCGGCTGCTGGTTGACATATGTGAACATAACTAAACACCGAATGGTATTTAAACAAGTACAAACGTATTTTTTGACAAAAAAAGAAAAAAAATCGCGATTTTTTTTCAACAACATTTTTTTTTGCGGAAATTTTTTTGATTTTTTTATTCAAACGTAATTTCCTTTTTAATAAAGTTTTTTGCAATAATCTTTTTGAAATTGTGGAGGGTTTCAAAACATTCAGCAAGACCGAATTTAACTTTTTTACTTGTTTAATACTCGATTATGTTTTGAAGTTAAAAATTTTTAAATTTTAATAATTTTTTAAAGATTTTTTTTTGGTGCTATCGTATTGTTCAACACTGTATACCGACTTAAGCAATAACTTAAAAGCTCTATATTTATCACTTAATTTTCGTCTACCCCTCTGTCTATTGTTATTTATCAATTTTGAAAAAATATAAACATTTTTTATTTTATTTTTTAATTTTTTTTTCTTTTCTTATTTAAAGCTTCATATTTAAACAAAGAAAAAAAAAAAACAAAAACTGGATTTACAACCAAAAATGAGCCCCTCAAAACCAATCTGCTTACTTAAGATGAGCACATATAAAAGGGAGAAATTTATAAAATGATTGAAATGAGAGAACAAGGATTATATTTTGTTTTTAAAACAATAAAAAAAATATCCTTTTAAACAAAACTCTGCTTAACTTTAAAATACATACAACATAATTACTAATTACAAAAATCACATTAAAAAATTTATTATATTAAATAAAAAAAAAACATAAATAATTACATTTGGCATTAATAAAAAAATAAAGAAAAATGCACTGTTTTTTGAACTTAAAAAAATATTGAAAAATTCTTAAACTTATTAGAATCTAAAAAAAAAATTAAAACAAAAACTAAAAATGCTTGCTTTAAAAAACCCCTATCAAAATTGTTTTCTTTAATCCTTAAAAAATAAATTTAAAAAAAATATATATTATCCTCCCCCCCCCCCCCTCCCTTAAAAAGGTAGTAGATGTTTAATATTTTGTTTTAACAAATAATTTAAATTAAAAACAAAACATGCATGTAAGTCTTTAACAAACAAGATTTTTTTTTCTTTAACAATTTACAAAATTCTTTACTAATTTTATTTTTTTTTTTTAATTTAACAATTTATTATTACTATTTTATCCTTGCATATGTTGAAAACAAAAACATAGCATACATATATTTCTATCTATTATTATTATTATTATTACTACATTATATACAAAATGGATAAACAAAAAGAATTCATTATTATTATTATTAATAAAATTATATAAATATATATTAAAAAACAAAACAACACAACTCTACTTATAAACATTACAACAACAGAATACGAAAAAAAATTATTTAAAATATACTATATTAAAATAATAATAAAAAAAACGAAAATTTTGATGTTTTTATTTTAGATTTTTTTAAAATTTTATCATGTTTTAAACAGCCCTATTCTTAAAATTGCCAGTAACTAAAGGAATCACAAAATGAGAAATTACAACCATGTGACATTAGACTGGCATTTTTCTGTATAGCAAAATTTTTTCTTCTCCGATTTTCAAAGTCCGGGCAAATTTTTATTGTCCTAGGTCTAAAACTTATGTGGTTCAAATTTGAGGTCAATCGGATTAAATTAACCCGTGGCGCCCGGCCGTCAAAGTTTTGGATTTTTGAAAAATTTTTAAAAATAAAATTTAAAAAAATATATATCTTTCGACACATTATATTTGTTAATTTCGATGCGCTGAGCACGAATATCAAAAAAAAATTAAAATCGCTCGATCGGTTTCGAGATATCGCCATTTCAAATTTGTAAAAAATGGCGGTTTTTTTCTACGTTCAAGAAATTTTTTAAAAAAAGTCTCAAAATTTCATTCCGCCGACCGACCCTTTTGTAGAACTTGAGACAATCTTTCATTTAAAACTAATTTGAGCCAAATTCGATAATTTTAACCAGTGGCGCCCTTCGATCAAAGTTTTGGACTTTTGAAAAATTTCCACCAAAATTTTGGATTTTTGAAAATGAAAAAATAAAAAAAAAAATATCTTGCGATACATTATTTTTATTAATTTTAGCATGCTGAATACGAATATCAAAAAATTTATAAAATCGGTCGAACGGTTTTCGAGATATCGCCATTTAAAATTTGTCAAAAAATTGCAAAATGGGGAGTTTTTGGTAAAAAGTTTCTAAAAAGCCAAAACTTTGATCGATGGGCGCCACGGCTTAAAATGATCCGATTTGGCTTAAACTAGTTTTAAATGAAAGATTGTTTCAAGCTCTACAAAAGGGCCGGCGGAATGAAATTTTGAGACTTTTTTAAAAAATTTCTTGAACGTAGGAAAAAACCGCCATTTTTTACAAATTTGAAATGGCGATATCTCGAAAACCGTTCGACCGATTTTATTTTTTTTTTTGATATTCGTGCTCAGCGCATCGAAATTAACAAATATAATGTGTCGAAAGATAATTTTTTTTTTTAATTTTATTTTTAAAAATTTTTCAAAAATCCAAAACTTTGACGGCCGGGCGCTACGGGTTAATTTAATCCGATTGACCTCAAATTTGTATTTATATATTTAATTTTTTATCCAAAAACAAAAAAAAAAAAAATTTGTGTCCGGGACAAAAATTTAAAAAAATGTTCGGGACAGAACATTTTTTAAAATTTTATTTTTTTAAATAATTTTTTATGAAATTCTTAACTCTTAAACGCCAAAAAATTGTGTCCTTAACTTAGTAGTTTTCGTCACGGGATAAGTATTTTTGAGACAGTTAAATGATAAGTCAAATTCTTATCTGTACGTTACGTGATAAGTATTTTGGACATTTTAAAATCGCTATTAATAAAAATCTTGGGTTTTTAAACATACAAAAACAAAATTTTTAAAAAATGTATATAAATTTCTTTTTCAATTTAGGTAGTGCACATAATATAAAAATGTGAACGTTTTTGGATTAATTACAACAGACAGTACCGTTTAAACTATTAAGGCACAACTGGGTACGTGCCTAGTGGCCCCCGACCTAAGGCCCGAAATGCCAATAAATTCGCTCATACGAAAATGGAGTAATTTTTTTTTTTTAATTGTTTTTAAAGAAAACTTCACATTTTCTTACAGAAAAAGTCTCAGAATTTACCAGATTATTCGTATACATCTGAGAGTTTTTCTATAGGAGAAATTTGTCCTATATCAAAAGTCTCACATTCATAGACATTTTTCCTACATAAAAAGTCTCAGATTGTGAAATATTTTTCGTACAGAAAAAGTTTCAGATTCTCATATTTTAAAAGTCTAATACGAAAAATGTCTCAGATTCTGAGACGATCTTCATGAAATTTGGATATGTTGTTAACAACGAAAATTAATTCGACACGTATTTTTTTTAGCGGCCTAAACTCATTTTTAGGGGGGGTCGATTTGTATGGGGGGAAATTGACCTTTTTCAGTTTTTTAAGATTTACGCCTATTTAAACAAAATTAATATAGGCATGTGTGGTATCAGATTAAAGGTATTAAAAATACCTATGTCGTGGTGCTAACAACGGGCCAAAGAAGTTAATATTTTTTGACTTAACAAAAATGTCCTAAAATTTTGGTATTTTACTCAATATGACGAAAAGTTGTGCCTGTTAGGACACGTTCTTAGCACAATTAGATAGGTTTTCCAAATACCTCTCATTTGGTATGTAACATGACTAGGTTTCTTTGCATAACTTAGGAGATAAACGAAAAAAAAAAAATGAAAAATGGTCTTGTCTTCCCCCCTCCTTTTTAACCCTAAATATAAATTTGGGCCGCTAAAAAAAATACGTGTCCCTTTATTTTTTCTGATCTACAAAATAAAACCAATTCCATAAAGATCCGCGGATGACACTAGGGAGACTTCCCTTGTAAGTGCGAAAGAGAAAGGAACAAAATCCACTCTCTGCACCGAAAAAAAAATTAAAATGAGTTTCAATCACTAAAATGATTATGTCAATTACTATTTTAATTGATTTTGCACCTATCACGAAAGTGATAGTATTAATTACTAAAATTTGTAAAAGTTTAATATCGCAAAACTGCATTTATTCTCAATTCACGGAAATTTTCCAAATAAATTAAAAAATTTAATTATATCAATTAAAAAAATGATTAAAAACAAAATTGAACTTTTTAAAATTTTTAATTAAAAGTTTTTTCTCTAAAATTGTTTGTGTGTGGCACAGAGTACTCCGTCATTGTGAATTCAGCTTAAGTGTTTTGTGAGTGTGAGTGTGAAGCTTGCGTGGGTCCATGTGAGTGTGAGTTGTGTTAAATTTATTCACGTGATTGTGAGTGAGTGTGAGTATAAAAAACATGCTCGTGAGTAATTGGAAAATTCCTGTCTTGGGTAAGTTTTAGTCAAAAGTTACTCAAGTTTTTTTTTTTACATTTATATCAAAGGAGAAGATGCCCCTAATGCCCAGCAAACAACAAAACTCTAGCCCCCAAACGTCCCTTGCCAATTTTTTTTTACATTTTGGAGGTATCAAAGATTTGGCACAGCCGTACAACACTATCGATTTGATCTACATACATATATAGAAGTCATATTTTCGTTTTTGTAAATGGTGTTGCAGAAATGAAGTTTTTAAAAAAATACCGAAAGGTTCTTCTTTAAAAGTGACCCAAAAAGGTAAGTGTGGACCAAAAAATATAAAATCCGTATCTTAAATTTATGGCGATCATTTTAACTTAAATTTAATTTGTAATATGCATATTTGTTTCTATCAGACATGTGCACGAATGCATTTAAAAGACGTTTAGAGACATTCTAAAAATTTAGAATGAAAAACACTACTCAACAAAATTTCGGACCAAAATCGATGGCGACCCTGTAGAAAAAGCTGTTTTTCTTCCCATGTGTAGACCCTATTGAATCCTAACTTTGAATCAAAAAATTCAAATTCCCGGAAATTTTAAAATGCTTATATCTCGGTAACTACCGCCAACACGACAAAAAGTTACGAAGTAGTTTTGTAGCTATTGGATCGTTGAAAAAGACCACCAAACCCGAAAGTAATTCGAGCTATAGTTTTTGAGTTATTTCAGTTTTTAGGAACCCATTGGTTAAACACACTTAAATCTAAAAAAACCCAAAAACTATTGTTCGGATTGCTCTCGTGTTTTCGGTGGTCTTGTTGTACATTCCAAGAGCTACAAAATTGATTCACAACTTTTTATCGTGTTGGCGGGAAAACATGTCAACTTTCCCTATAGGGTCGCCATCGATTTTGATCCGAAATTTTGCTCAATTTTACTCTATCTTGCTTAGTTTTCGAAATATGAAAATTTTAGTTTAAAAACTTTATTTTTATGACCCAATAGGTTAAACATATTTGAAACTTAAAAAACTTAAAATTTTTTGCTCGAATTGTTTTCGGTTGTTGTTTGAAAAATATTGTTTTCAAAAAACAAGATGTGTGAACTTTTTTTTTTTTTTTTAAATTAGGTTTTTTTAAAATATTTTTTTAATTAAAAACATTGTAAGTGCTCAGTGTATATTAAAAATTTTCTACAACACGGTGTTATTTTTAGAATCACTATTATGTTTGTCATTCTAGAAAGGAATGTTTTTTACATTCTAAACGTTCAAACAATAAAAATGTTTCCCAGTAAAAACTTGGTAATAAGTCCCCATTACCGCCTGCATTCTATGTAATGAAGACTCGTTACCAGCTCGATTACTTCCTGTTCACAAATAATGAGTTACCGATAACCTCATACAGAACCGGTTACTTCTTATTAACAAATAATGAGTTACCAATAACCTCATACAGGCCCGGTTACTTCTTGTTAACAAATAATGAGTTACCGATAACCTCATACAGAACCGGTTACTGGTAAATACGATTTAGGCTGGATTACTCAATGATCCGTTATAAAATAACTCTCCGTTAAATTTAACTTTTTCATACAAATTTTGACATAAGGCTCCGTTAAATCTGCAGTTAGCAGCTAACTTTTCATTGAGTAATCCGCCCTTAAAATATTTAATAAGTTGTCCAAATAATTTTTTTTTATTGAAATTTAAAAAATGCTAAAGAAAATTTAGAAAGAACTTGCACATTTAGCTTAAACAAGATTAGCATTTCTCTACTCTGTAGAGAAATATTTAATTCAGGAATTCTGATTAAAATTGGGAACAGGCAAATTAAAGTTTAGAAAACCAAATTGATATTTAAAAACCTGGATCTAGCTGACACTTGATAATGATTTATGAGCCTTAATTAGTCTTTACATAACTTCTATTGAAGTTTTCTGGATTTTAATTTGCTTTTCCTAAATTGTAATTGTTTTTCTAGAAATTTTGGGGCGTTTTCCAAATTTTAATTTAACTTATTTGTTTGCCTTGTTGTTTAAAGTATGTTAAAATTGGTTAAAAGGTAAAAAACCATCACAGACAGTATTTCCCTTAAAAACATGAAGTGAACATTTTACTTTTGACGCAATTCCTTTCTGAGGGAAGACGGCCAATTTTTTGGGACTAATGTATGCTGTTATTTAGTAGCATTTTTGTAAGGATAAGGTAACGAGTTATTTTTGGGCTACTGGTAGCTACTTATTTTTAGGACTAATGTATGCTGTTATTTGGTAGCATTTTTGTAAGGAGTGGGTAACTAGTTATTTTTGGGCTACTAGTAGCTCATTATTTGTGGTACTAATGTATGTAGTTTTTCAGTAGCATTCTCGTAAGCGAGTGGGTATGCAATGACATCGCCGTGTTAAAATAATGAGTGTTTCACCAACCTAGTAAGTAGCTACCACCATCTATTTTAAGGCGAAAACCTCATTACTTGGTAATAGAAGTTTTTACTGGGTTATTTCGTTGTTACTCATCATTCTAAACATTCTAATTCGCAAACACTGTATTTTAAAAGTGGTGTACTCTGAAACGAATGATTTAGTGTAAGCGAAGAAACGAATATATCCACGCACATGTCTGGTTTCTTCTTAAATATTAATTTGATTAAAGGTGCCATCTCTATGTAGAAAATGGTGGAAATCCGAAATTTAAAATTTTTGCGTTCGCAAGCCTCTAGGCCCGTGAAAATTTAGGAATTAGTTAACTGAAAGACCCAACAAAAGAAGTTTGAAAAAATGTGTAATTTACATAAAAAATGTGGAAATGAAAATTTCCGAATTATTTTTTGTGTTCTAGATTTTACTTCCGATTTTTTTTTCGTTTTGTTTCACATAAATATAATTTGGTGGAAGTAAAACGAACGCATTTTTTTTTTGTTATAATTTTTTTAAATTTTAGTTATTCAATTTAAACTTTAAATGAAAATGTGGACAACAAAACACTGAATTTAATTTCATGTGATTCGGAAAAAGTTGTGAAAGACAGAACAGAGGCCTAAGTTTGTGACGCCAACAATTTAATTTTTTTGCTGGGAGGCATATTTTCATACGATAGATGTGTCCTCGTAAGGTACATTTTTGATAATTTTTTTTTAGTTTGGTTAATGTGATCAGTCACAAGGTTGCCGTGAGTCACGCGTGATAATAATGACATTTTTTTGAATATTGTCAGCGGTTATATATTAAACGGAATACATAACCTGACCAACTGCTTTTGACTGAAAAGCGGGATAGAAAGGTTAAAAAAGAGGGATTTGGGTCTAAAAAGCGGGATTTTTTTTAATAATTTAAATTTGCTGAACCCATGAATACTCTCCACAATGAACAAAATACATTAGCGGTTTTCACCCTTGATAGAAAACAAAAAAAGAATCGGAGAAATGAAGAAAACAAGAATATGTTTGACAAAAATACATGTATTTTGTTGTTGTATCTGTCAAACATTTTCTTGTTTTCGTCATTTCTCCGATTCCTTTTATGTTTTCTATCAAGGGTGAGAACCGCTATTGTATTATTTTTAATTTTAAAAAAATGTATAAAAATTTTGACTAGAAAAATTTTTTTTTAATTAAAAACTTTTTTTTAGTATTTTTGTAAAAAAAAATTGGGTGTAAAAAATAATGTATACAGAACTAATTTATTTAAGTTTTAAGAATTCTTCTCTCTGCAGGAAAATTTTTTAAGAATCTATGGGGAATCTGGGAATTTCCTTAGAAAAAATATTTCAGAATCTGACAATTTTTCTGGAAAAAAAAATCTAAATCGGAGAACAGGAAAAAAGTTTTACGATCTAAGAGTTTTTTATGAGAAACATATTTCAGAATCTTGGAAATTTTTTATGAAAATAGAGAATTTTTCTGTTTAAAAAATATTTTAGAATCTAATTTTTATTTATGAAAAATTTTCCAGAATTTGAAAATTTTTTTGTTGGGAGATTCTGAGAAAATTTTTATATTCCTTATCGGAATATTGGAAGTGTCACTACAAAAAAAAATTTAATTTGACAAAAAAGGGTCTTATTTGTGATGTAATCGGTCCAAGAGAGTTCTCTTGTTAACATGATTTTTTGAGTTTTCTATACTCAAAATAAATTGTCTGTCCAATCAGCAGAAAAATCTGCTGAAAATACACCCATTTTGAGCCATATGAGAAATCTGCTGATTTTAGCAGACACGGTTTGCTAAATATCTGTCATAAGAGGTGAATAAATAAATATAACAAGAAAAAAAACATACCCCGCCAGCCAGCATCGAACTCGCCACCTTCCCATTTGAAAGTACACTTCTTAACCACTACGCTACGGAAGCTTATACTTTTATCTGGCGTTTTAATTATTAAACATGTGTGTTGTTCGACAGCAGAGAAATCTGATTTCAGCAGAACAATCTGCTGATTTCAGCAGAGCAATCTGCTGATTCCAGCAGAACAATCTGTTCTGCTTTTTTTTATACAAAAAAATTTCTTGAAAAAATAATGAAATTCAGCAAACAAAATCAGTATAAACATAGTAAAATGTCTGTTATTTTCTTAAACTGAATGACAGTGATTTTAGTAAAAATATCCTTCTCAGCAGAACAATCTGCTAAAAGATTGCTAATTCAAATTGAAAGTCGTTTTACAGATTTTTTGACAGAGTTTTTCTTTTGAGTGTAAACATTTTCTTTATACGGTGAGAAATTGTTAATATGCTCAAAAATATCTTATTCAAAATATTTAAAAAAACAAAAAAAAATGTAGTTTGATGGTCCAAAAGCCAAAAAGCGGGATAAAGCGGGATGAAGCGGGACTTTTGCTTAAAAAGCGGGATGGGAATTCAAGGCGGGATGAGACATCAAAAAGCGGGATAATCCCGCCAAAAGCGGGATGGTTGGTCAGGTTAGGAATACAGCATTTGAGCAAGTTTGAACAGAATTCAGTACAACTAATATAACAAGGGGAAAAGGCGAATATAATACAGGTAAAATTTATAAGTTTTAAAAATGTTCTATTAATTTATTTAGTTTTACTTACATGCATATTAAAAAAATATAAATTAAAATTTTTGGAGTCCAATTTTATTCCTCCAATTTTTTTTTTATTAAATCTACCAATTTTTCGTTTGATAAAAATTACCAAAAAAAAAAACTTTTTTTATTAGCTGCAAGCAATGTTTATTATTCAAATACATTAGTATAGATTAAAAATAATTAAATGACTTACGATATATATAAATTAAAATAAATTCAAAGTAGTGGTTCAACTAGCTAAACATAAAAATTCATATATAAAAAAATATATATGTGCTAATTTATGATCATCCATATAATATAAACAATTTATCGTCATATACGAAAAAAAAATATAACTTAAAAACTTAAAGAGATACGTCATCATCAAATCTTAAAAAAATATAAATTTTGAAAAAAAAAATAAAACAAGAACTCATAGACATTTTTTTAAATAGTTTATTAATATAAAAAAAAATATATTAAAATTACTTTAATAAAAATTTAAATAATGATTCTATAAAGAAAATACAATAGATATTGTGAAAATAAATATGCCACTTATTAAACAAAACAAAAAAAATATATTAACCATATAAACAATTATATGCAAAAGTTAAAAAATAAAAATAAAATATTATTAAAAAATAAATATGCGTATACTACGATTTATTATTATAAATATTCTATATTATTTAACGATATATATTATTAAATATAAAATAATAATTATATAAATATATTGATTATTATTAACTATTAATGACAGAAATTAAAATATAATACACCGTATTCGATTATAAGATACCCATCATACACCCTTTATTAAAAACAAAATAATTAAAAATGACATTATTAATTATTAAATTGATTAAAATTATTAAACACAAAATATTGAAATTGCATTTAAATATAAAATATTTCAAATTTCTGCAATTTCAAATACATACTAAAAAAAAAAAAAATTAAATTCATTAGTAATAAAATATATGAAAAACTAAATAATTCATTAAAAAATAAAAATTAAAAAAAAAAAACAAAATGCTAATATACGAAGAACAAAAAAAAAAGAAGACATTTTTTTCAATTAGTAAATTAAGATAAGTCTTGGATTTTACAACTAGAGATTGGATCGTGAGTGACTTTTCAATCACGATCACGCACGCTCACGAAAAAAAATTGTAATCACGCACGATCACGCACGAACATTTTTTTCTGCTCACGCACGCTCACGTGAGTAGAAAAAAAAAATAATCACGCTCACGACGTAATCACGATCACGAAATACTCACGAATTAAAATATGCAAAAAAATGTAAGTCATATTTGTCTGATATAGGTCATTAAGGGTGGGATAGTGTTGTGTGAGATTTTAAGCAGCAATATTTGGAAGCGCTAGAACCGCTCATTTTGTGAGGTTGGTAAAAAAAGTGTATGAGCCAAAAAATGGGGGAGGTCGGATAGGATCTAGGGGTCGCTCATCGGGGTCAAAGTTGGGCGTAGAGGGGAAAAAATCCACAAAAAGCCCCAAAACTCCCCTGGTTTTGCTCCTAGAGGGGTCAAATGTGAGACCGGCCCCCATTATTTTTTCCCCCTGAACACTTTTGCCAAACATACCTAAGCCCTATTTCCAATCCCTAAGGGGGGTCCCATACAAGGGTTCAATTTTTAAAAAATCTTGCTCCTACCGCTCTAGCTGTCCTAGAAATCACCCTAGAGGAATCAAATGTATGACCGACCCCCAATATTTTTTCAACCCCAACATTTTCTTAGAACATACCTACCCCATATCTTCAATCCTTAGGGTGGTCCCCATACATATTTTTTTATTTTTTCTTAAATTGTCATATTAAATCAGCTCCTACTGGTCCAATGGTGCCTCCTAGAGGGGTCATTATCAAGACCAACACCCATTAATTTTTAGCCCCCAACACTTCTTCTGAACATACCAATTCCATATCTCCAATTCCTAAGGGGTCTCCCACACAAAATGACATTTTTTAAAACTTGCTCTCACCGCTCTAACTATCGCAGGGGTGACCCTAGAGAAGTTAAATGTGTGACCGACCCCCAATATTTTTTCAGCCCCAACATTTTCCCCAAACAACCCTACCCTCCATTTTAAAGCCTTAAGGGTGTCCCCTAGGGCGTTTCATCAAAAACTTTTTTTTGGATTTTTGCAACTCTTGAAGCGGAATATGAATTCTTATGGCCTAAAAGATTTTTGAGATTTTTTTCAGATTTTTGGAATGTCGGGATCAACTCGCTCAAATCGATTTTATCAAAAAAATTAGGTTATGAAACATAATTTTTTTTATTTTTTGTTCTCTGGTGCCTTTTTTTAACAAAACCGGATATAATACTTCTTAATGTTGCTAGCCTCCTAAAAAAAAATATTCGCGGTCAAAATAATAACTTCAAGGGTCACTAAGATGACCTTTAAAGTAAAAATTCAGAATTTTTATGGAATAAATTAAATTATTTTTCGCATTGTTATATATACACACCAGCTAGGAATTAAAATTAACCCAAAACTTTTTACTGTGTAAAAAAAAATATTTTGGGTAAGGAGGTAATTTTTCTTAACTTATTAAAATCATGATATTCGTGAAAAAAAATTTCCTGTACGAAAAATGTTTCAGAATCCGAGAATATTTTTATACGAAAAACGTCTCTGAATCTGAGAGTTTTTCAATACGAAAAGTGTCTTAGAATCTGAGACTTTTTATTTTGGAAAAACTTCTCTGAACTTTAGACTTTTAAAATCTCAGAAACTGAAACTTTTTCTGTACGAAAAATACTTCACATTCTGAAACTTTTTATGTAGCAAATATTTCTATGGATTTGAGACTTTTGATAAATTACAAATTTTTCCTATAGAAAAAATCTCAGTGTATACGAAAAGTCTGTTAGATTCTGAGATTTTTTTCTGTAAGAAAATAAGAAATTTTCTTTATTGTTAAAACGGTACTGCCCAGGTAGATGTAAAAGTTTAGTTTGATATACTGCTATTGTGAAGACATTTCCTTATAAATGTCTTAGAGGATATTTTTACAATCTTAAACATACATTCATTGATGACAATCTCAGAACATGTTCTCAAGAAATACCTAATATATGTCAGAATTTGAAGACATTTCCTGATGGAAGCACGGTGCAAATTCCTCAGTGAGACATTTAAAAAACTTATTAAATTTATAATTTTTTTGAAAGACCATGAAAAAATCAAGAAAGCGTAACCGAACAAAAAAATGTGGGAAATAATTTAAATCACGAAAAATTCACGCAAGAATTTTACTCACGCACGATCATGAACGAACTATTTTTTGGTACTCACGCTCACGCACGCTCACGTGAGTAGAAAAAAATTTACTCACGAATCACGTGATTCATGCGTGATTCACGTGAATCACGCAAATCACGTGAGCAGCGCCCATCTCTATTTACAACCTTAAGGTAAGTACCCAAGCAGAAAAATACAAGCCGGCCAATACTTAGCCAGCAACGTACAATGGAGGTACAAGTATTTCGCTACTAACCCGGTAACTCAAATAATAACCCTGATCTACGGATGGCCCGGCCCGTTGGTTCTGACAGCATCGAAAAAACGATAAAAAAAATTTTCGGAACATAAATAATTTTTCTAAAAAACATATAAAAATATCGGGTACTCTGAAAATTTAAAAAAAAAAATTTCGGAACATAGAAATTTTCCAAAAAAAAAATCCTTAAACTGTTTAAAATGATTTTTTTAACTCCAAAACGCTCAAAAATTGCCAAATTTTTTTAATGTTCTTGACTTTTTTATAAAATTTTGTCAAAAAATTTTTTTTTTCTAAAATAATTTTTTCGAGATATTGCTAGGCTGACCATTCGTACTGATTTCATCAGTACATGTACTGATTTTTGATCACGTGTACTGATCAAAAAACGTTGTACTGATTTGTACTGATTTTTTAAAATATGTACTGATTGTACTGATTTTTGAACTTTTCAATATAAAAAATAATTTTATTCGAAAATTTTGTACAAAAACTTGAATTTCCATAATATAAGTTGTCAGAGTTGTTTTTTATAATTTAGGTCTGAAAATGAGATAATTTATAATGAATTTTTTCTAAGGAGATTAAAGTTCGTGAATCAAGAGGTTCCATAACGCAAAAATGGATCTGAGCATGAGGTTCATTTGATCTTCCTAAATTTATATGAAAATGCACACAGAATCTTTGAGGTTTGCTATAGCGAAAAGTTCAATGGGCCAATGGATTTTTTATATTTTTAGAAAGATGATGTAAATTGCATGAATGCAAATGATTCTGAGATTTTAGATAAGGTAATGTCATCAGAGCTTATTCAAAAAAGCGCTCAGAAAATCAGGGACTTAAAAAAAAACAAGTGGTTATTAGCTGTGAAGTTTTCTTAAAGGAAAAGTTGTCAAAATGGAAAAAGTCTTAAAAATCTATGGTATTTTCTTATTCTCAAAACATGTGGAATTTTGTTACATTTTCTGCACTGAAATGATCAAAACATTCAAATGAAGTCTTTTAAAGTCAACTAAATTTTCTGCAAAATCACGACAGTTGTTTTTTGCAGTTGTTTTTTTGCGGTTGTTTTTTGGAGTTGTTTTTAACAGTTGTTTTTACTCAAAATACTTGGGGTCAAGCTAGTTTAACCGACATTTTTTGAGTGTTGAAAAATCATCAGTGATTTCTCATAGAAAAAATTTTAAGAAAGTTATTTCTAAAAAAAAAACATAAAAGCTTGGGCGTACTGATTTAGGGTCAGAAAAAAATGGTCACCCTAGATATTGCACAATCCAAGTTTAGGGCCTCTGTTCTGTCTTTCACATCTTTTCAATTCACATGAAAATTTTCGAATCACATGAAATTAAGATTAGTGTTTTTTTGATCACATTTTCATTCGAAGTTGAAATCGAATAATTAAAATTTAAAAAAATATAAGGAAAAAAGTACATTCGTTTTACTTTCACCAAATTTTATTTATGTAAAACAAAACGAAAAAGAATTCGGATGTGAAATCTAGAACACCAAAAAAATTCGGAAATTTTAATTTTCACATTTTTTATGTGAATTACTTTTTTTTGGAACAGCGGCATAGGTTTTTTTTAAATGGTGACAAAATCTGGTAATGGCATTTAATTCCTCTTTCTTTAAAACTTTAAAAATTGTTAACACGAAAATCCCAGTTGAACATGTTTATGAGTTATTGCTAAAAAATTACGCTGTTCGACAGCAAAAACCTCCTATTGAAATATCCAACTGAATCTTATAGATTTTTCTCTCCTGATTCCAAATATGCCATCCAAATTTTTCTAGCACATACCGTTTTTGAGATATTCGCTGTTAAAAAGTAAAAAAAAACAATAATTTAGCACTTTAGGGTCCAATATATATTCTTACGTTGCTTATTAAAAAAGGACTTGATTTTATATAAAATGGACTGACTTCCTGATTCCAAAACTGCAATACAAATTTATCTAGCATATTTCGTTTTCGAGATATAAGCGGTTGAAAAATTTTTCTCGAGCGAAAATTTTTCGAAAACTGAACATGCTAGAAAAATTTGGAATTCAGTTTTGAAATTAGAAGGTACAAAATTTATAAGAATCCGTTGGATCAGATGTTTCATTGGAAGTTTTTTGTTGTCAAACAGTGTAATTATTTAGCAATAACTCGAAAACAGGATCAGCAAGGATTTTCGTGTTAACGGTTTTTAATGAATGAAATGTCTTTACACGATTTTTTCACCATTCTTACAAAACCTAAATTTGCTTGAAGGAGGGATGTGATTAGGGTTGCCAGATACTAGAAGCCAAATAACTGGACAATGGAAAATACTCAGCTGGATTTAAAAAAAAAATAACTGGATTTTTTTTAATAACTTAAAACAAATCTACCGATTTTTAAAAGTAAGATATTTTTGACTCCTTTTCGAATAGAACATCAATCAAATGGCTGCATTTATTGGCCACGGCAAAATGTGCTCGAAATGTTGGTTTTGAGCTCGTTAGTGGTCTAAGGATTGTTAGCGTATATT
This sequence comes from Pegoplata infirma, assembly GCA_963921195.1. Taxonomy (NCBI): domain Eukaryota; kingdom Metazoa; phylum Arthropoda; class Insecta; order Diptera; family Anthomyiidae; genus Pegoplata; species Pegoplata infirma. The sequence goes on along the minus strand of OY992536.1, from coordinate 260,396,376 downwards.
TTTCTTTTCAAATAACCCCACAAAAATAGGTCGAAGTCGTCAAATCGGGAAATCTAGGTGGCCAGTTAAAATTCCCTGGACGTGCGATTTGACCGCTCCGGACTTATTTTTTTGGGTTTATTTTAAAAGCAAAATGTTCACCAAACAATCTTCATATCATCGAAGAACTCAAGGAAAATATTCATGCTGAAATCAACGCTAGACTGCGAGATGCTCGAAAAAGTAATAAAAAAGTAGTGAAAAGCTTTATTCAAAAAGTAGTCCAAAAATGTAAAATATATTAAATAAAAAAAAAATATTGTAAAAATTAAAGAAATTCTTTTTTAACTGGAAAAATTATATTTTAGCTGGAAACTGGACCAGACCCAATGTAACTGGAAAATCCAGGCCATTCCCGGCCGTCTGGCAACCCTAGATGTGTTCGCTAAATGAAATTTGCAAAAAAAATTGCCTTTTTTCTACGTTCAAGTTTTTTTTTTTTTTAATCTCAAAATTTCTTTCTCTTGACGCTTTCATAGAGCTTGAGACAAACTTTCATTTAAACTTATTAGGTGTGTTCCAGAACTTTCCGGGTAAAGTTCGGTAAAATGAGAGAAAATCAAAAAACCTCTCACGATACCACGAAAATACACAAAAGTACGGGAACGCTAAAAACCACAATTCAAGCCCAAAATAATAGAAAATGTAAACAAACCAATAACGCTAAAATATTTTCGTAAGAAAAATTACTTTAAACAAGAAAACAAATTTCAAATGTTTATTTTAATAACAAATTATCTTTTTTTGTATTGAAATAACACATTTCCTTGGTTTAGTTCTTTATTTTATTTAAATTTCCAATTTGGCTTCACAAAAAAACAGCTGTTTTTTTAACATCTGACTGTTACCAATTTACCCGAAAAAAAAAGTGCGGGTAAGTTCGGTAAAATGAGAAACTAACTTATTCTCTCAAAAACTCTCTCATTTACCCAATTTTTGCGTACGGGAACGCTTTTCGGGCTGGTTTGGGTACCCGCGGGCACCCGCGGTAACGTTGTGGAACAGACCTATTGTGAGCCAAATCCGATCATTTTAACCCGTGGCGCCCTTCGATCAAAGTTTTGGATTTTCGAAAAATTTTAAACAAAATTTTTAATGTTTCAAAAAGTTAAATAAAAAAGCTGTCTTGCGATACATTACTTCTATTAATTTTTATTTAATTGAGGAATAATAAATTAAAAAATGTCTAAAATCGGTAGAACAGTTTTCGAGATATTGCCATTTGAAATTTGTCAAAAAATTTTCTAAAAAGTCGTTTTTTTTCCTACGTTTAAGAAATTAAAAAAAAAATCTCCAAATTTTTTTCCATTGACTATTTCATAGAGATTGTTGAGACAAGCTTTCAATCAAACTTAATTTGAGCCAAATCAAATCATTTTAACCCATAGCACCCTTCGATTAAAGATTAGAGTTTATGATGAAAATTAAAAAAAAAATAAATAAAACGGGTTAAAATGATTGGATATGTTTCAAATTAAGGGGCATGTCACAGACTCAATTCCGTTCGGATTTGAAAAAAGTGGTTTACTCGTAAAACGCAAAACGAACATTATTTTTTTCGGAATGAAATCACTTTAAAAAATCAAAGTGGAAATGAATATCATAAAAGTGGTTTCATTCCAAAAAAAACATTCGCTTTGCGTTTTACGATTAAACCATTTATTTCACTTCCGAACGGAATTGAGTCTGTGACATGCCCCTAATTTTAAATGAAGTTTCTCTCAAGCTATATGAAAGTATCAAGGAAAAAAATTCCGGATTTTTTTTTTTTAAATTTCTTGACCGATTTTAAATTTTTTTTTGATATTCGTGTTGAGCGCACCAAAATAAAAATCGCAAGACATATTTTTTTAAAAAAAATTTAAAAAATCTAAAACTTTGATCAGATAATTTTATCTGATTGGCCTCAAATTTGTATCACATAATTTTAGGTCTACACCATTTCCAATTTATTTTAAAATTTTCCAAATGTATTTAAAAATTGTCCAATTGCATTTTAAAAATGTCCAAATGAATTTTAAAATTGTCCAAATATATTTTAAAACTGTACAAATGTATTTTAAAATTGTCCAAATATATTTTAAAATTGCCCAAATTTATTTTAAAATTGTCCAAATAACATTTTCTAAATGTATTTTAAAATTGTTCAAATGTAGTTTAAAATATTGCAAATGTATTTTGAAATTGTCCAAATGTATTTTAAAATTGTCCAAATGTATTTTAAAATTGTCTAAATGTAGTTTAAAATTTTTCAAATCTATTTTAAAAATTTCCAAATGTATTTTAAAATTGTCCAATTGTTTTTTAAAACTTTCCAAATGTATTTTTAAAATTGTCCAAATGTATTTTAAAATTGTCCAAATATATTTTAAAAATGTATTTTAAAATTTTCCAAATGCATTTTAAAATTGCCAAATGTATTTTAAAATTGTCCAAATGTATTTTAAAATTGTCCAAATATATTTAAAAATTGTCCAAATGAGTTTTAAAATTGTCCAAATGTATTTTAAAATTGTCCAAATAAATTTTAAAATTTTCCAAATGCATTTTAAAATTGTCCAAACGTATTTTAAAATTGTTCAAATGTAGTTTAAAAATTTCAAAATGTATTTTAAAATATTCTGCATAGAATAAATTTTAAAATACATTTGGAAATTTTAAAAAACATATGGACAATTTTTAAATACATTTGGAAAATTTTAAAATACATTTGTAAATTTTCAAAATACATATGGACAATTTTAAAATACATTTAGAAATTGAATATTTCGATAATTTTAAAATACATACATTTGGACAATTTTGAAAATACATTTGGAAAATTATAAAATACATTTGAAAAATTTTAAAATACATTTGGAAAATTTGAAAATACATTTGGACAATTTTAAAATTAATTTGGACAATTTTAAAATATATTTGGACAATTTTGAAATACATTTGGACAATTTTAAAATACATTTGGAAAATTTTAAAATATATTTGGACAATTTTAAAATAAATTTGGGCAATTTTAAAATTCATTTGGACAATTTTAAAATATATTTGGACAATTTTAAAGCTCATTTGGACAATTTTAAAATATATTTGGACAATTTTAAAATACATTTGGGCAATTTTAAAATTCATTTGCACAATTATAAAAAACATTTGGAAAATTTTAAAAAACATTTGGAAAATTTTAAAATACAATTGGAAATGGTGTGTAGAATAAAAATTTGCCCGGATACTTAGAAAAATCAAATATTCACAAGTAAAAATGTTAAATTCGATATTGCCAAATGTATTGATGCCCTCCACAATTTCAAAATGATTATTGCAAAAAACTTTTTTTAAATGAAATTGCTTTTGAAAAACAATTTTTTTTTTAAATATTGTTAAAAAAATCCGCGATTTTTTTCTTTCTTTGTCAAAAAATATGTTAGTACTTGTTTAAATACCATTCGGTTATCAATTCTGTTCACATGTGTCAACCAGCAGCCGAATTAAAGTATTTTGTATTTTTAGGTTATGTTGAATGTACCAAAATTTTCGAGGTGTCCTTACAATTTCTTTCATAACTTTTGAACCGCTTAACCGATTTCGCTCAAATGCAATACCAAACTTCTCGGAAGAACTTCCAATAAATATGTTAAGTTTCAGTCATCTCCCTATAATATTTTGGCCGTGATCACAATTTCCACAGACGGACATCGCTAGAATGTCTTAATATCGATGAGTTACAAACGGAATGACAAACTTATATATACCCACTATCACTAAGTGGAGGTTATAAAAACCTAAGCATACTTTAAAGAGTTCAATGAATTTTTTTTCTCTTGTTGTAAGATTTATGTTTTGAGGGAGCATTTTTTTAAATGCTGATACATCAATAAAACTCCTCGAGTTTCGAAACCTATTTTTGACTTTGTGTAACGAGAAAATCCTAGTTTATTTTTACTAAATATTTAAAAGTTGCAAATTATTTAAAAATTCTGTTTCATTTATTTTATAATATTCAATATATTTTTTTAAATTATCAAGGCTTTAAGCTTTATTATAAATATTTAAACATTTTACCAGTCCTTTTTAAACATTCCTTAATATAAAGTACATTATTGAAATTAAAAAGATAAATATTGAGGGAATAAGTTAAATTTCATTTTATAAAGAGAGAAATGCTAAACCGGGTTGCTTCGTCCCAAACTTAAAAGCTTAGACAAAGGGTTCAATATTGAATTCCACCACTGAACAGGGAGTAGTTAATTCAAAAGCCTGTAATACAGATGGATGTAACACGCCAATTTTACCAATGGCCACATTGTTTAACATAATATGAGCACAACGACCAGGGAAATAAGAAGTATCTATAAAGACATTGCAAAAAAAAAAAATAGATTAAAACATTACAAAGACATATAGTTGTAAAATATACCTTCAGTAGCTTGTAAGTAATAACCCTTGGGAACATTGCTGTTGCTAGATTTCCAGGTTACCTCTAAAAGTTGCATAACACGATCTAATAGACCATGAACAACCTCAAAGCCAGCTGTTTTGTTACAATTAACAGCACATAGGCGACGTTCATTGCGGGCACCGACTTCAGTGTCATCATCGGCTATAACAACATCACTTATTTCGAAAAGTTTTAAAGGTAAAGGCATTTTACGATTAGCCGCTAAAGTTTTCAAAAGACCCGGTATTAAAGTTGTCCTAACAACTTGGAATTCTAAAGTTTTGGGATTACCAATATGCACCGCAGGCATTTCATCAATAGATCTATTCATTTTGCGTGCCACATCATCACGAGAACATAAAGTGAATGTAAGTGCCTCAGTAAAACCAGCCTGGGCTACTTGTTCTCTCAATTGTTCAGTCAATTTATTTAATGGATACTGTTTAGCAATATGCATAAAGTTAGGTAAAGATTTCTTGATATTATTATAACCATAAGCAATGGCCACATCTTCATAAATATCACAAGCATGTATAACATCGTGCCTAGTAGGCGGTATGAGAACATCAATGGTATCATCACCTTTACATTCAGCTTCCAAATACATGCGTGTTAACATATCGGCCATATTTTCGGCACTCTCCGAAATACCAATATAACTATTTGCCTTCTTTACAAATATAGATTCTTGACGTACAGCCAATTCAGGATAGGCTACAGTAGTACCATCCGGTTGTACTACATCGCAAGGTTCAATGGTAAATTTTTCCAAACAATGGGCAGAAAACATACAGACAATAGTATCCAATACAACTTTGGCTTTAGTTAAGTCAGTAGCCGTACATTCAATGAAAACATTTTGAGTTTTTAAAGAAATCTTAGAATGATCACCATTAATAACGGGAGGCAAGGATAAGACTACACCATTAGCATCATAAATTACTGGATAAACGGGTGACTCACGAATAATAGGCAAATATTGTTTAAGTTGAGCATGATTGGTATAAAATTCCATTAATTCATTGCCATTCATTGATTTTGTTTGATTTAATGGTATGAAATTAATATTTTCCGGAGTTCGGGCTTCATAAGTAAAAGGTCCTTGTAACGTATCCAAATCATGTGTACCTATAGCAACTAGAGTGCGTTTACGACAAATATTTTGATGTAATTTATCTTGCAAATCGATGAAAGACGCATAACTGGCCTGATCAAAAGTAATATTACGCAAAACGGCAGCCACCGCATAGGGACGAATTTGTGCCGTTTCTGGTAAAATTTTCATAACTTGACGTTTGCCATCTTTGGGTTCAACTAGTTTAAATTGGGGTGGTTTGATTCTAGTAAAATGAAAATTTTAGTTAATTCAATTCTAAAAAGGTGACCCAGTTACTGATCTAACTTACTTTCCTTGAAATACCATTAAACCGGTAACCAAACCTTCCATACACAACAAATCATAACGATTGGCTGGAATATCAATTCTATAAATAATTTCTTCAGAAGCATCTGCAACACCAGCAGCTTCATCACCTTGTTCTTTAGTTAGCATTTGTTTTTCTGTGGTCACTTCATCCAGTTCCAAGCCAAAGGCAAAACATAATTGTTGAAATTCATCATCAGCTAAAAGAAAACATCAAATGTCATGTAAAAATCGATGTATTCCAAACAAAATTACCACTAGTACTTACTGTATTTCTTGCCCAGAGACTCGAACAATAGATCACGTTTTACACCAATTGTAGGCATTTTGTATTTTATTAATAATTTCCTTTAATATTAACCCTTTTCCTATGAAAAAAATTAACCACATCCACAAAATTTTGCACACGTTAATTTTTTTGACATTTAACAATTCGATGCTGCTTTTTATTCGCCGCCATTCACTTTGCAATGATAACATGTCAAAAACATTGTCAAATACAACCTTGCATTCTAATCAGATGTTGAGTTTGTGCGCGTATTTTTTCTAATTAGAGCGTCTGGTCGTTATGGTAAATTAATTTTTAAAAATAAAGTGGTTTTTTGCAAAGTTTCAAAGTGAAAATTGAGTGAAAACATAATTCTAGGTTCAGTTGCTCCTGAAACAAGTGTTAGTAGATGGATGCCTTATGATTTAATAGTATTTTTTTGTGATTGAAAAAAAATATGATTTTTTTTACACTGCTGCGAAAATTTAACAGAGTCGTTACATAAGAGCATCCCTGTCTTACAGTAACTTTTTAACGGACTGATAAAATTTTAAAAATTTAAACTAATGTCATTGGAGCAAAGTTGTATTAAGCGAACAACTCTGTTTTTAAGTAAATTTTTAAGGGACAGTAAGTTTTCCGTTATATTCATAATTTGTTCTAAGGAAAAGGAAACTGACAAAACGGAAACGGAAATGAGGCATTAGGTCAACTTTGCTGCTGGTGTAATATTAATAAGTTTTGTTTTGTAAATAAAAAATATTAAATAAACGGGAGACGCGTTTCTGTAAAATAATACAATAATATATAAAAATAAAATAAAAATAATAAAAAAAATAAAAAAATAATAAAAAGTAATAAAAAAAGAAATAAAATATGAATATAAAAGTGCAAAAAATATTTATAAAAAGGAAGTGGTCAAGTAAAAAAGTTTTTAGTTAAAAAGAAAAAATATAAGAGGTCAATTATAAAAAAATAAAAAAAAAAAAAATAAAAAAAATATATAGGTATTTATTTCTAAATTTGTCAAAAATCAATGAAATATGTATATAAAAAAATAAAGTGTTAAAAAATTAAAGCAATAAAAAAATAATAAAAAATAAAGTTGTTTAGTTTGTTTTTACTTAAAATAATAAATATCATAAAATAAGTGAAATTAAGTTATAAATATGCATATCAATTATGTAATAATTATATCCTCATCCCAGCAAAAAAAGAGCTTACCATTCACTACAAAATTCACCACAACTTATGAACCAGATGTACTTCTTCTTCAGCTGAAACACTGATGAATTTTATATGGGCGTGACACACAATATCACTAGTGTTTAGTATGTACATATATATTAACATCTTTATCACAACTTCTGAAGTAGTGATCGGGATGTTAATATAACTTGAGCTCTTGGAAGTGCTTTTTTCATCACTTCTTTAGAAGTATATATTTCCTGGCATTTTGGATGTGATTATGTAATTTTTATATGGTGATTTAGAAGTGATTTTTTCATCACTTCTTGATAAGTACATATTTCATGACTTTTTGGGATTGATTTTAAGAGTTTTTTTTTAGTATTTACACAAATAATAATTAAAACCAAAACGATATGTTTAACAATGTATAATATTTATTATGTAATATTTAGACTTGAAATTGTTAAGATTAAATCGATGTTTTTAATAATTTAGTTTAGCTAATAGGAATTATTAATTAAATGTGGATGTATATATTTTTCTAATAGTTTTTCATGCGCTTAATCCGAATCTGGCCTTAGAAGTGATTTATCTGATTGACAGTACTGCATAAACTCAGATATTCGCAATGTTCGGGACCTTATAAAACCGAGAATTATTTTATGATGTATAATTAGTTCAGCACATCTAAAAATACTTCACTTATTCTTCAAATTATTTTTGCAATCCTTAAGATATCTTTTTTCATTACGGAGATATCGACCGATAAAATTATTGCAATTTCGGCCCTAAAAAATAAAAGAAAACAAATTTGAAAACCAACCAATTTGTCTTGTTGATATATAATAGTACCGAATTCGAAACTCTATTAGAGGTGCATCTAAGCCCGGCATCAATTTGGGTATCAATTTTAGGGTAAATTTTCAGGGTGCCATACAAAAAATCTTTATTTGGGCTAACATTATAGAGCTTCGCCATATCGGATAAAGATTTATTTTAAATAAAATTAATAAAATTCTTAAAAGTACATAAAGTTCTTAGTTTTATATTCAATTAAAATTTTTATTATTCGGTTAACCGAATAATTCAAATTTATCCGATTATTAACCGATTAAATCTCAACCCCGCACTCAGAAAATTATGTAAGTTACTACATGTTAGTTATTTGTATATTTTACAGTAGTTAGTTGTTTTCAACTACAAAGTCAGTAGTTTTTGTATGAAAAATATCAAACAACTATTTCTGTTAGTTATTTTAAATCGTTTTTTTGAACTAATAAAAAAGTACTGTGATGTAGTAACAGTTATTTAAAGTAGTTAATTTTATTTATTTTATCTCTGAAAAGTTTTAAAGTTTTTTTTCCAAAAAAAATAAAATTTTGTTATTTTTATTTTTCACAACTTTTTTAAAAAAAAAAAAAACTTGGAAAAAATTTGGTCTTCAATTTTTTTTTTCTGAAAAATGTTTTAAAAAAAAAATTATATATTGATTTTTTTATTTTACTACATTTTAGTTGTTTTGACTACAAATGTAAGTAGTTTTTACTACATAAGTCAGTTGTTTTTTTTGTCAGTTAAAATAACTAACATTGTTAGTTGATTTAACTGAAAAAGTAGTTGACCCCAAAAAAACTTACAAAGTAGTTATTTAAGTGCGATTAATTATTTGCCCGATTAGCCGATTAAACCAAAACCTCGATTAATTGAATACCCTAATGTTTAGAAGAGTTTTTATACCTTTCAACAGCGATACCAACTTAGTCATTTTGTGGCTATAATTCAGCCCTTTTTTTTAAAGGCTACCACCTTTTTTTGGTTATCTTTTTTAGCCCTTTAAGCACTTTTTAAGTCATTTGATTTTTACCATAATCTGGAAACTTTTTATTAGAGGTATTCAGAGTCTTGTTGCCACCCCTGGCAATGTAGCAAAAGAGTACTTCTTCCAAAAAATACATGTATTTTGAAAAGTAATTTTGAAAAGTGCTCTTTTACCACCAGTGCCAGGGCTGGCAAGCAAGACTCTGAATACCTCTATTGTTTTTTTGTACATAATTTACAAAACAACTCCAAAAATTATAAAAAAAAATGTTTTTATACATGTAGTTAAAAAAAAACATCCAATAAATAAAATGAAGAGATAAAAAAAGTAATTCTCTCATTTTAAATCAGATATCGTATATTTTTAGAAGAGTTTTTATACCTTTAAACGGCAATACCAACTTAGCTCTTTTTTGGTTATATTTAACCCTTGTCTTTTTTAAGGGCTAACAGTTTTTTTGTTATCTTTTTAGCACTTCTTGAGTCATTTGGTAATTTTAACAAAAATCTGGAAACTGTATTTTTTTATAACATAATTTACATAACAAATTCGCTTTTGCGGCATATCAAGTTAAATCATTTATAAAATTTAACTTTTTATTAAATCAGAGAAAATTATAAAAAAAAATGTTCAACAAAACAAATCCAATACTTAACATAAGTGCCACAAATTTGTACTTTTCAATTGCATTTGTAAACACATATGAAAATTGTACTTATAAATCATTGAGGAAAGAACTGGTGAAAGTTGTTATTATTGGCATTTTTTTAGCAGTTTTGGAAGTGCTTATAAAAGTACTTCTTATGGAATATGAAGATCGGCACATATAGCTACTATGTATGTAGTGAATCACTTATTCTTTTTGCACCACTTCGATTTTTTTTTGCTGGGCATATAATTATTTTAAAAAAATGCAATATTTGTGGTAAATAATTCAGCTTTAATATTACTAAATATTAGCCCTGTTTTTTGCAGACCGGATTAAGATTAGGATTAACTCTATTTAGTTAAAAAATGGGTTAAATCAAGTCCAGAAATTTTTTTTATATTTTTTTTCTGAATTTACATCCAATTAGTTAATATAAACAGGAAAAAAAAATAAGCGTTGTCCAAAATGTAAAATGGAATAAATAAATTTGAGTTAATCCAAGGATTAAACTAAATTTATTTTTCATGCTTTGCATTTTGGACAAAGCTTAATGTGTTTTTCTGTTTATATTTACTAATTGTATGTAATTTCAGAAAAAAATTATAAAAAAAAATTCTGGACTCGATTTGACCCATTTTTTAACCAAATAAAGTTAATCCAAATCTTAATCCGGTCTGCAAAAAACAGGGCTATTAATTGTCGTACGTAAAGATATTCCAGCAAATAATAAAAGGTAAGTTGTATATATTAATAATCAAACTTTAAATTTAAGAATACAGATTGAATTAAAATTAAAATAAAAAAGTTAAAATTTGGTATCACCCACAATTTTTGAAAACAGCCCAGCCAGAAATTGCAAGCGATACAAAAAATATTGAAAGTTTTTTTTTTTTTTTGAAAAATAGATTACTTTTCCAGTGTTGGAAATAATGACCCTAAATGTGCTTTACGAGTACTTTTTTACAAGAAATATAACCGTAGATTATTATATTTTATTAGATTTTGCATATTTTTTGGTGTGATTTATATCGGTATCGGCCGATTCGAAATCAAATACCCCGTGACTACATTATTTCCAATTGTATTTTTAAATTGTCTAAATGTATTTTTAAATTTGTGCAATTGTATTTTAAAATTGTCCAAATGAATTTTAAAATTGTCCAAATATATTTAAAAATTGTACAAATGAATTTTAAAATTGTCCAAATGTATTTAAAAATTATCCAAATGTATTTAAAAATTATCCAAATGCAATTTAAAATTGTCCAAATGTAGTTTGAATTTTTCCAAATGTATTTTAAAATTCTTCAAATGTTTTTTTTTAAATTGTCCAAATGTAGTTAAAAATTTTCCAAATGTATTTTAAAATTGTCTACATGTCGCGACCTTGGAACAACAAGGTTCTATTTGCACCAACACTACTATTGAGAAAACTAAGGTTGAATATTGTTAATCGCTTTACTAAGTCAGTTTTGACTAAATTTAAAAACGGTTTTTGAATAATATTAAATTAGTCCTTAAATTTTATTATGTATTTGAAAATATTCGCGCTACTTTATTAGTTTTTGAACAATTTAAGTCTTAAAAAGCAGATAGAACTCTGTTGCTCAACGATAAGGCACATGAATTTGGACAACATGGTTCTAACTGCCAGATAGAACCTTGTGTTTCTGTAAGAAATAGTTTTTTGCAGATAGAACCTTGTGTTATTTGGATTTTAATATAAAAATACAACATTTCGTTTGCTTATTTTTGGTATGACCCAAAGACCATTTACTTTGTTTTGAGAAAAACGAAAAAGAAACTTCTCATCAACTTTATTAAAAATCTACACGATAGATTTGTTTTTTACTTTTGGTATCGATTGCTTAAAATGTTTTAAGAAAAAATATAAATTTTTATACATTTTTTCACAAGATATCGAAAGTTATTATGATTTAAACAAAAAAAGACTTAGTCGCGTTTTGCTCCATATCCCGTTTAAATGAATATTTTCTTAAAAAAATTTAATTTTCTTTCACGTGGGTCAAAGTCAACCTGAGTTTACCTTATTAAATTATCTTTAATTTTGGCTATAATTAGCAAAGTTGGGGCTGGATATCTTTAAATTCTTACAATAAATTCATTCCGGGTGAAAATAAAGTGCATAACAATCATAAACAATTGATTTCTAATTCCATTTGGCAAATGGTTTATGGGTCACACCAATAACCAAGCGTCAATTTTTAGTTTGTTTTGATATGCACCCTTTCAACGTTATATGCATCAAAACAAAAGTAGAGAAAAATATTTTAACTTTTAGGTGTAAAATTTGCTGCATGTGCAGAAAATTGGCGTATGCAGCAAACCAATGTTAAGACAATGTCAATATTGGGGATATGAAGCAAAGTTAGGGCTGGATATCTTCTAATTTATACGATATATAAAAAAATAGATTACGGATTTGGAAAGAGGACATATTAATCATATACAATTGATTCCTAACTCCATTTTCCCAAAAATGGTCTTTGGGTCATACCAAAAATAAACAAACGATTTGTTAATCTAAAATGAACCGACTTACAAGGTAAGCCTCCCTCCAGCTGGGATTTTCATAATATTTTTTTTATTTTGTAGAACAGGAAAAATAATGTCACACGTTATTAGTGGGGGGGGGGGGGGGGTACATAAGATGAAGAGAACGGTCAGTTTTTAGTCCTGGTAATGAGTATTTCATTGTGATGCTATATCGTTCACACTTCTTCCGCCAGTGCTGCTTGCTGTTGGAGTAACTGAAGTTAATTTCATGTGTTTTTTACTTTAAAAAACTTGCTTCGGGAATTCGTTTTGCGGATTTTAATTCCTAATCGCTTCTTTTAGCTACCCCAGTTACATTATTTTTTTTCTCGAGTGTGTTCAAACTATTTTTTTTTGGATCGCAAAAGCTCCAAGCTAAGCCACTAGGGAGGAAACTCTTTATTTTCAATAAATTTCAAGACAATACTGTGCACATGTGACTTTAAACACATCTTTACAGTTGGTTCTAAACTGAAAAAAACCTTGTCAAATTACTATAAAAAGTCCCGTAATCCCATTTTACAAATATCTTACAGTTTTCCTTGTTTTTAAACAAAAATTTTTTATTGATATATAAACTTTTTTTTTGTAATTTAACAATTTTTTTCGTAAATGTACAAATTTCCAAGGTAATTTTACAAAAAAAAAATAGTTTAGGCACGATAATTCCTTGTAAGCATTATCGCATCAAAAAAGTTGTAAATTTCCAATTTTATTGGTAAAAAACTTGTAAAATTACAAAAAAACTCGTAATTTTTACTACCAATTCTCGTAAAATAGGAGGTGAAAAAACTTAGTTCAGTTACGAGAAGTCCTTGTAATTATTATCGGGTCAAAAAGTTGTAAATTTACTATTTTATTGGTGAAAACCTTGCAAATTGTTTGTAATTTTACAAGCTTATTACCAATAAAATTGTAATTTTTACTAGAAACTCTCTTAAAATAGGAGGTACTATTAGCAAACAATCATTTTACGAGAATTTTTTGGTAACTTTACAAGATTTAAATAAAAAACATGTTAAATTACTAGAAAAAGTCTCGTTATCCTGTGTTAATTTGTGTTTTGTGTGATCGAAATTTAATTTTTTTTTATAAATTTACATTTTTATTGGTAAAACGTTTGTTATCCGCAGCCAAAATTTACGAAAAAATTTTAAATTTACAAGAAAAAATTATTGTTCACAAGGAATTCTAGTAATTTTATAATAAAAACATAAATCTCGTAATTTTTACAAAGAATTCTCGTAAAAAAGGATTTAGCAAAAAATCTAGTTAAGTCACGGGAATTCCTTTTAAGTTTTATAGCGTCAAAAAAGCTGTAAATTTACAATTTTATTGGTAAAAAGCATGAAAATTACAAAATTTTTTGGTAATTTTTAATAGAAATTCTCGTCAAATAGGAGGTAGAAAAAAAATTACAAGCTTTTATTATCATTTAACAAGTTTTTTTGTTAAGTGTATTTGTGAAATATGCAATTTTTAATCTGTGCAACATGGTTCTGTTTCCAATTAATGTGTTCACATGGTTCTATCTGCAAAACAATATGGGCTTTTTTGGTAAACAAGGTTCTATCAGCCAGTTAGAACCTTGTTAACTGAATCTCAAACCAAAAACACGTAGATAGAACCTTGTTGAATTGAATATCTCAGAAGCTGTAAGAGATAGAGAAAAACTGAGAACGCAAATCGAAAGAGCGTAGACGCTTTAGTGCGATGCGATATATAACTCATTTTTGAAAAAAATGTCAGTTAGAACCTTGTTGTCCCAAGGTCGCGATGTATTTTAAAATTTTCCAAATGTATTTTAAAATATTCTATGTATAATTCTATGTAGAATATTTTAACATACATTTGGAAAATTTTAAAATCCAATTTTAAAATACATTTGGAAAGTTTTAAAATACATATGAGGAGTTCCGTCTAAGACTTAAATTTTGAGGTAAAAAAGATGTGATTCGTTCGCGTCAATTAAATCGCGCAAGAGGGCCAAAAGTTATAGCGGTTTTAAGATTTAGCGGTTTTAAAAATCTTAAAAATATTTTAAAAAATTTGTTTTTACACATTTGTTGCATGCGTTATTAAAACATGCCAGGATATATCATTTCTTCTAAAATATATGATATAAATTTAACCCTTTAATGACCAAACGATTTTAAAAAAAATATCGAAGTACCTAAAATCGCGATTAACTCGCGGTAAAAGAAAAGTTTCACAATTTTTTATAACATATTTAGGCAATGCGCGTTGGTATTACTGAAAAAAAAATCACCGAAAATCGTATCATTGAACCAGTGTTTAAAAAAATCGGTGATGCTTTTTTATAACAAGAAAATTTAATATGATCCAAAAAATCTATAATCATCAAAATTTTTTAACCCGCCTCTGATTATATGATGAGACATCAAGTGGGCTTTCATTAAAAAAAAATTTCATCCGATTTCGTGTAAAGCCTTGGATGTGCCAGATCAAAACAGGTTTAGATAAAATCATCGCGCTTTCCGCTCAGAATGGCTTAAAGTAAAAAGTCAAAAAGCAAATCAGTTCTACTCGTTAAGGCACGTCTTTTGGTGTATTAAAATGAACATGATGCATTAATTGCTACTTAAAAAAAATAGGAAACAGATTTGCAAGTTTCGCACAATTTTCAAAAATGCCATAAAATTTTTGCAATTTATTTTTTATAAACCCGGCAGTGATTTTTTTATGTAAACTCACAAAAAACTCGGTTTACGCAAGAGTCCACCAAATTTCGAATGAAACCGCGAATGTGCCTCGCGAAAAACTGATATTTTAAAAAAAAATAAGTTTTTTCTTTCGAACTTTGATCTGCTGAAACTCCTTAACTATTCGTTTCACATTAACGGGATTAATTCCAAAATGTTAAGAATTACAACAGCTACCAACTCTAGTTCAACTTTTTTTCATTTAATAGAGGGGGCCGAAATCCCTGATCAAAAAACCTCGAAAATTTAAAAACTCTTAATTTTTGGTTTCAAAACTTAACCGTCTTATAACTTCTTACCAAGCGATGAAGCATCTATCAAACCAACATTAAAATAATCTCTTATACACGCAAAAAAATATTTTGCCAAGCGCTTGGGAGGAATCACGTTAAAAAATATTTTTTCGTATATTATGCAAAAACTTATACTACTAACATTTTACCATGCGTTTGCTTGTTTTGTCTTAAAGTTAGTAGTTCAGCCTAGAGTTGCCACAAATGTGTTTAGAAGTTTTGTCAGATCGAAGATTGAATACTCGCGTTCAACAACGGCTCACTCACCTAAAACGATTAACAACAAAATTAAAACTTTTCAAAATGCTACATTACGGAGATGCCTTGGTCACAGACTAATATAGACTCGACATAAGTGACAGGTGTCAAAAAAGTATTCTTTAACCATATGGTTAATATTTTTAAATTATTCTACGAATTAGGTTAGAAAGAGAAAACTGATATAACGTGCATAAGAAAAATGGATGCCAAATCGGATTTTGTTGTTTCACTCACTCCTAAGTCGTAGAAAGTGTTGCCATGTTAGCGTAAAACGGACTAAAAACCGCTGCATTTTCTCCTAAAATCACTTAGTTTTTCCCCATTTTTTCCTGTAAAACTCTACTGTCGAGTCTGTATTTAGTCTGTGCCTTGGTCTTACACGGTCTACGCTGGTTCATGTTATCTATGCCCTGGCGGGTGAACTCTCTCCAAAACATCGTGGCAGTTTTCTAGCGGCAAAGGAGATTGTGAATATTAAATTTGATAATAGTGCTGTTTTTTCGTCTCTGATTGATGGTGAAGCCACAGACTAAATACAGACTCGACAGTAGAGTTTTACAAGAAAAAATGGGGAAAAACTAAGCGATTTTAGGAGAAACACAGCGGTTTTTAGTCCGTTTTACGCTAACATGGCAACTCTTTCTACGACTTAGGAGTGAGTGAAACAACAAAAACCGATCTGGCATCCATTTTTCTTATGGCGCGTTATATCAGTTTTCTCTTTCTAACCTAATTCGTAGAATAATTTGAAAACATTAACCATATGGTTAAAAAATACTTTTTTGACACCTGTCATATTTGTCGAGTCTGTATTAGTCTGTGGTGAAGCGGTCAAATCGAGTTACAGTCTTGTGTTTACCCGAGTAAAAAAGATTATATATATTCATATAAAATTATATAAAGACATCATATATAATCATATATAGTTTAATGCGAAAAATGAGTCGATAAAACGATATAAAAACTTATCAAATTAGATCAAATCTCATCAAATTTTATATAATTTTAATATAATTTTATATAGTTATATGCGAAAATTGGACCCTTTTTGGAAAAAATTGATGCAATTATATATAATTAAATAAATTTATATATAAGAAAAAAAATTTCCCCCAAAACGCAAAAAATTGACAAAAAAAAATTTGTTTCCAGGACTTAAAAATTTTTAAAAATATTTTTAGGACTTTGAAAATTTTCAACAAAAAAACATCTGCACTTAGAAAATTTTTTAAAAGTTATATCTAATTATATGAATTTTTTTCTTTTTCAGTCCTAGAATTTTGGGACTTAGAAAATTTTAATTTTTTTTTTTGGACTTAGAAAAATTTTCAAAAGTTATATTAAATTATATGTAAAGGACTTAGAATTTTTTTTTTTAATTTTACTCATATAAGATAACATATAATTTAAAAACAGTTGCATAAAGTTTTATATAAAATTACTTCAAATATTTTGTTTTATCAAATTTTATAAAAAAGAAGACAGAATTTTAAAGTTCATATGTAATTATATAAACGAACTTTAAATCATATGTTATTATATAAAAGTCAATATTTTCTGTTATATAATTTTATATAAGAAACAAATTAGAAGTGCAAATATATAAAATCACATATGATGCAACAAAAAATACATATAGATTTATAAAATAATATATGTATATATAGAACTATATATAATTATATATGATCTTTTTTACTCGGGTAATCAATTTAGGCACGAGTTTTGTACACGCAAAAAAAATCTGTGTCGGAGTGAGCAAAAATCTGGCATAATTTTACCAAAAATATGCTAAAACTACAACCGACGAAGTAGTTTTCGTAATTTAGCCAAAACGCTTATGTAAAAAATTTTGAAGAAAATGCTAATGCTATTTAAGTAAATACTTGGTAAAATATACCAAAAGAGATATGGTGAAATATACCAAAATTATTAGAAAAGATGACTAAAAATAATGCTAAAAATTACCACATTTATGCTAAAATAAATTTTCAATAAATTTTTGTAAAAATTTGTATATTTGTTGAATTTAAAATTTTCACAGAATAAATCCATAATATAATAAATGTTGTGTAGGATTTTATTTACCACCGACCAACTGACCCTTTATGTACAATTTTCTCCAGTGACTGCTGCCTACGCTTTTTCTGGAAGTGAAGGATCCGCTATAGCTTCACGAATTTATTTAAAAGCATCCTGCAAAAATAGAAAATTATTACAAAACATAAATTTTTTAATTTAAAAAAACTACACTCAACCAAAAATCATTGTATTCCCAAAGAAAATCGTTGTAAATTCAACAGAAATCATTGTTGATTTTGACCCTACAAATATTTATGTTGATTTCAATAAAAATTGTTGTCAGTTTTTGTAAAAGTTGATCAACTCGTTTTTTTGTTAATCAACTCGTATTTTATGTAAATTCAACTCATATTTTTGTTAATATAAGAAATTTTGTTATTAAAAAAAAAGCTTGTTGTTATTTGTAAATATTCTTTTATTAAGTATAAATCACAATATTTTTTTTATTTCCGGCTTTTTAAGCTGCAATATTTGAAGATTTTCACAAAGATTTTCACACACACTTCGTTTATTTATGTTATGCACCATTAGCCATTCTCTAATTATCTGATGATACCAAAACAAAATCCTAAAAGAAAACAAAAAACGTTTTAATATAGTATGAATACATAAAGTTATCAATGTAATTTATTACTTACCAAATATTTACAGATCAGATCCTATTTTTATTTATTTTTCTAATATTAAATAGTTTTATAAGAAACAATCACATTAAATAATTTTATAAGAGACATTTCACATTGCTACCAACTCACTCGTTCACTCGTTATAATAAAAAAAAAAAACGAACGAACAGGGTTGTTTTTTCTTTTTTGTTTTATCTATTGAATTCTGTAGACGCCATTGTAATAGTTGAAACAAGTATACTGATTATTCAACGATATCAACATTAATTTTTGTTGAATACGGCATTATTCTGTAAAACTTGATCTACAATGGGTTTACTAATTTTTCTACTAAGATATTTCTATGAGTGTAGTAAACCCCATTGGTCTTTTGGTTAGGAGGAACACTTACTTTGTGATTCCATTTGTAACTCATCAAAACCAGGTCTGGACTCCATTGGCTTTGCTATATAAATGAGTTTTTAGGTTTTAATTTTATAACTAAATGGAGGACTGGTGCCCACGCTCTTTATTGTTGTGAAGGATTCGCCATAGCTTCAAAAATTTATTTAGCAGTACCCTGTAAAAATAGAAAATTATTACCAAACACTAATTTTTAACTAAAAATCTATTAAACCTTATTGGTGTCTTCGGAATAGGAGTATACTCACTTTATCATTCCATTTGTAATTCATTGAAACAAACGTCTGAGACTACATTGGTTTTGCTAAATGAATGGTGTTTTAAGTTATGACAGCAAAATTAACTTTGGCTTTTTTTATCTTTTAAAAAACTAATTATTTATTTTTATTTATAAATTTCTATTTTACGTTTTATAACACAAAAAATAAACGAAGCACTCACACAAAAATACAAAATGAATATGGCGGTCTGTATTTTTTTTTTTTTTTGTTGTTTTCTTTCGATAAATTTTTGTGCAAGTAATTTGCGTTATTGTGCAAGCTACTTGCTTATTTTACATTAAAACCTAATTATGTTACTTTAACATCGACAAGCATAATTTTAGCAAAAACTTGTTAAATTTTTTTTTGGTATGAAAAAAATTTTACCAAGTAGGATTGCTCAATCTGACACAGATTTTTTTTTTGCGTGTACTTAAAGCCTGTTTAAGTACAGTTGGATTTTTGGTTTCCCTATTAATAAGTTTTGTGTTAAGAGAATCAAAGAGATTTTGGCAAAAACTGTTTATACTCTTTGTTGACCTTGTTTATGTTTATTCATTAATTTGTTGTATAATTAAGTAGCACTTGACCTAAATATTACATAGTTTTGTAATTATCGGTAGGTAATTGTCCTTCAAAAAAAAAACCTTTGATTTTAGCTGCAACAATTATCACGATGATGAATGTTATGTTTGCATGTTTTGAGAAAAAAAAAATCGGCATATATTCTTTGATATTTTAGATTTTTGTGCTGACCTACTTCCGTTAGTGGGCGTTGATTTTAAAACTAGAGCAATTCCGTTAAAGCCGACAAAAGGATGTACAACAAAAAAAAAAACACAAAAAAACTGATGTGAACTTAACAAAATATTAAGCAACGTGTGAAAAAGTCACACCATTTTCAAAAAGATCCAGACACTTGTTAAAATCACATTAATTTTAATTTTGGCGACTGAAATCTGGAGTTTTTTAGGAAAATAATATTGCAGTTGTATTTTGTTGTTATTATTAATTTCAAATTGAAGTCAAGTGCTTTAAGATTGACATTTGTAAGTAGCATCCTTGGTTTTATGCATAAAATTCTCATAAATTCTTAAAACATGTCAACAACTTAATCTTTCAGTACTTGCATTTACACCATGTCGTTTCTTACTTGTTCTTCATCGACCCTAGACGACCCAAATCTAAATAATTGTTGTTTTTTTTAACAAGATTTCCAATTGGCAACACAATATGTGGCAAATTGAATTTTAAATTAAACATAAACAATTTTATAAGATTATTTTTAAACCTGTGAAGATCCTTTTATTCATTGTTTATGAATTGTTAAATTACTTTCTAAGAAAAATTTTCCCTCAACTACATCTACTACCTGTAAATATAAACATACACTCTGGTTCACATATTTAAAAGAACATTAAATTATTTTTTCTCTTAACCACTCTGTGGTCAAGGGTATAATGATTTTGTGCTGATGTTTGTAACTACCCGAAATATTGAGACTAGACCCAGCATCGGGGAAATCTTACAAAGGAGTCCACTAGAACTCCGTCCACACCCCTCTTCAAGCAAGTTTAGGTTGTGTTAAAATTGTGAAAAAACGGGTAATGGCATTTCATTCGTCTTTATTTTGAACTTTAACAATCGGTAACACGAAAATTCTAGCTGACCCTGTTTTCAAGTTATTGCTAAATAATTACACTGTTTGACAACAAAAATCTTCCAGTGAAATATCCAACTGATTCAGATTTTGCTCATCTGAATCCAAATCTGCCATCCAATTTTTTCTAGCACGTACCGTTTTTGAGATATTTGCTGTTAAAAAGTCATAAAACCAATAATTTCGCACTTTTCGTGGTCCACTTTTACAGATTCTTCCAAAAACAGGACCTGATTTCATATGAAATCAAGTCCTGCATGCTTATTCCGACAAGTATGCTTATTTCGGCACTTAAAAAACTTGCTTATTCAGTAAGGAACAGAACATTGCGGTACCCCCAAACTTTACTCTCCCTAAATCGGTAGACGGACCGAATCCAACATTCAGAAAGAAATGCTAACAGGTCTTCCGAGGAACGACCAACACGAAAGCCATACTGTCGATCCTTGAGAAGTGAATTGGACTCCAAATAATTCACAAGGTGGAAATTAATCATGCATTCCATTACTTTTGAAAGCGTAGAACATATTGCAATCGGGCATTAATTTCAGGGTTTGAAGCAGCACACTTTTTAGGAAAAACTCCCACACGATACGAAGAAAAAGGTGTGACAATGGACGTGCCAACGTCGAAGAGCACTGTTTCAGCACCAGTGTTGAAATGCCATTCGGCCCCGGTGACTTGTTTACGTTGAGATCTGCAAGATCCCTTTTGAGAGCTAGAACTTGAAAGAAAATCTTAGGCATAGTATTCGATATTCTTTCAAGAACGGGTAGTGATTGATTGCTTTCCGGCAAGTATGAATTTTCTGCAAAAAGTTCAGCCAACAGTTTGGCTTTATCAATCGGGTCCGTGAATGATTGATCGTCCTTTAAAAGAGTTTGAATAGCAGAACTAGCATTATTCCTAACTCTTTTAATGAATGACACAAAGGTCTTACTGCCCCGAGGAGCAGAAAACACTTCGTACATAACTTGTTCACGCCTAAGTACGTTGGCACACTCGGTTCTTGTCTTTTTGCGCAGCAGATCAGTAACGGCGTTTTTTTTCCAAACGCCAATTACTGAATGCTTTCTCTTCTGCTTTTGTCTAGTCGAAATATGCTTCGTGGGAATAAACGATTTCATTCCAAGCATTATTACATTTATCACAATTTCTGCAGCGGCATCGACGTTGTCGTCAAGAAAAAAATTTTTTGAGTCTACTCTCAAAAAATTATGACTAAAAAAGACAGTTAAAACAACTAGATTTGTTGTTTAGGCGTCTACCACATTTTACAGTAAAATCAACCAAAAATTGTTGTTGTTTTTAACTATTGGTTAACAACTACAAAAAACTGTAAAAATATTTCAAATTACAGTTGTTTTTACTGTAACTCAAATTGTAAAAAAAAAAAAAAAAAAACAAAAAAAAAAACAACTACATAAAATAACTGTTACTACAATACAGCAACTGTTTGTATTTATTCTTCAAAACGACTACAAAAACAAGTTGTTTATGATTTTTCATACAAAAACAACTGAAATTGTAGTTGAAAATAGTAACTACTACTTACTACACACATGGCCGTCATGTAATAACTGCAATAAGTGCATTAACAGTGTATTAACAGGAAAACATCGAATTTAATGTTTCTTTAAACAAATAAATCGGAGTGTACGTTCATGTATGTAGTCGTCGATCATTTCCCAAAGGTAATTGATACATGTATGTATGTTTTTATTTTGAAAGTGAAATTTTAAAATTCAGATTTTTTTTTAGACTGTTGTTTTTTACGTACATTTTCAAAAAATATATATAAAAATTGTAGCTACTTTAAAGATTTGTATCTTGTTCAACAAGATTTCCTTTCATAGATTGGAATTTTGTTTTTAATCCCTTTTCACTTTCTATTGTTAAATAATAATTGAAATTGTAAATTAAGATTTTCTTCAATTGTGTTGACATTTTACACATACTCTATTGTAATCGTATATCATCATCATGGACATCTAACTAACTATTGCTTTATCTATGAGTTATTGTTTATTATGTACAAACTCTCGTAACAAGTGTCACATTGTTACATTTTTTTTGACTTTGTGAGGTCCAGGTTTTAGAAAAGTATTTAGTTTTATGTAACCACAAAAAGAACAATCATCATTTACTTCTTAATAATTTAATTTGATATTTAAATAACTATTAAGAAAAAGACCACACAAAATTAAAGTATTTGGGATTTTGTCATTGCTCTAGGTTTTTTTCTTATTCATTTGAACTAAACATTTGCCTAAAAGATGGCCCATGATTTAAAATCAGAAATCCTAAGACCTTAAATACAAACGCTAAAATGTTTATTAGAAACTCTTAAACATCGGCCGAAAACCTTGAGCATAGCTAACGTATTTTCGAGCTTAAGTTTAAAAGTTGGAGCCCAGCGGTTGAATGGAGGAGGCAGCAGAACCCCTCAAAGTAGGGTACCTTTAGGATACGAACAATTTAAACGTGGGGGTGCAATGTAATACCAACCCCCATTATTTTTTGCACACCAACATTTTTTCTGAACAAACGTACACTCCCTATTTCCACTCCATAAGGGAGCTCCCATACAAAATGGAATTTTTAAGAAATTAGCTCACATCGCTCTAAATGTCCCAAGGATGCTCTTAGAGGAGTCAGATGTATGACCGACCCCCAATATTTTTTTAACACCAATTTTTTCTCAAAACATACTATCTCTAATCCTTTGTGCGGCCCCGATACATTTTTTTATTTTTTATAAACTTGTTTTATTAAATCAGTTCCTACCACTCCAATGATGCTTTACAGAGGGGTAAAATGTAAAAACGACCTCTATTAATTTTGTCCCTCAACATTTTTCTAGAACAAACCTACCCCCCTATCTTCACTCCCTAATACCCTATTCACACTTATACCCTATTCACACGTACACACTCAGAAAATTATGTAAGTTACTACCTACATGTAAGTTGTTTGTATATTTTACAGAAGTTAGTTGTTTTCAACTACAAAGTCAGTTATTTTTGTATGAAAAATATCAAACAACTATTTCTGTTAGTTATTTTAAGTCGTTTTTTTTTAATAACTAACAAAAAAGTACTGTAATGTAGTAACAGTTATTAAAAGCAGTTAATTTTATTTTTTTTATCTCTGAAAAATTTTCAGTTTTTTCTAAAAAAAAAAATAAATTTTCGTTTTTTTTTTGGTTTTTCACAACTTTTTTAAAAAAAAAAAAACTTTGAAAAAATTTGAACTTCGATTTTTTTCTGAAAAATTTTTTGAAAAAAAAAAAATATGTATTGATTATTTTATTTTTACTACATGTTAGTTGTTTTGACTACAAATGTAAGTAGTTTTTACTAAATAAGTCAGTTGTTTTTTGTCAGTTAAAATAACTAACATTGTTAGTTGATTTAAATGAAAAAATAGTTGACCCCAAAACAACTTGCAAAGTAGTTTTTTTAACTGACATTTTCAGTTGATTTCACTAACATAATTTTTTGAGTGCAGTTGATTTAAATCAAAAGTGAATTTATTCAGTTGACTCAAATCAAAAATAAATTTAATCAAATAAAACTGAATTAATTCAACAAGGACTAATTAATAATTTTTAAATATGGATCAAAAATTAAACGAATTAATCCCAGCAAAACTTTGGTAATGGGTAGTGATTATATAACACATTACCAGGTAATGTATATGCCTTATTTGTAGCATTATTTTAGGATGTCTTACCAAACATTTGTTCCACAACGTATTATTTGATAGTGAAAAATAATGCATTACTAATAATTTTCTACGTAATGCATGATTATTGGAAAAAATGTATTTCATATTTATTATTTCTAAACATTAAATCATGGATGACTTATATTTGGTTACATTATGTATTATTTGAAAGTTTGAAATAATGCATTATTTATAATTGGATGCATAATGCATTAAAATAACATAAAAAATAATTATTTTATAAAAAAATGCATAAGTTTAAACTAGAGATGGGCTCACGACAGGAAATTTCTAACGACACACACTCACGAGCATATTTTATCTACTTACACTCACTTACAATCACGTGAGTAAATTTAATACAAAATTACTTTTTCACTACTCGTAACACCTTATATATTATCTTCTCGTATGCTATATTATTTCATTTCTCGTAACCTATAAAATATCATATATTTTACACCTTACTCGTATTCTTAGTTATAAATTTATGACTTATTTTATACCTTACTGGTATTCTTTGTGATAATGTGGATGCATTACTTTGAGTCTCATCGCCTGTTAAAATCATCAATGCTGCAATGTATAAAATAAGAGATCCTATACCTTATTTTATACCTTATTTGGTAATCGAAGTTTTGCTGGGATTCCTTGCGTAGATATTGAGTAAATTAAAAAACGAATTAATTCTTTTCATTTAATTTAGATGAATTAAATTGAATTAAGAAATTAACCCCCAGTTTCTGTAATACAAACGCCATTCATCTGCGACGAATTTGCATGTATTTTGTTTTTGTTACAATAACAAAATACACACAAATTCGTCACGAACGAATTGCCACAGACTAAATACAGACTCGACAGTAGAGTTTTACAAGAAAAAATGGGGAAAAACTAAGCGATTTTAGGAGAAAACACAGCGGTTTTTAGTCCGTTTTACGCTAACATTACACTCAGAAAATTATGTAAGTTACTACATGTTAGTTGTTTGTATATTTTACAGTAGTTAGTTGTTTTCAACTACAAAGTCATTTATTTTTGTATTAAAAATATCAAACAACTATTTCTGTTAGTTATTTTAAGTCGATTTTTTGAATAACTAACAAAAAGTACTGTAATTTAATAACAGTTATTTAAAGTAGTTAATTTTATTTTTTTTATCTCTGAAAAATTTTCAAAGTTTTTCAAAAAAAAAAAAATTTTTTAAAAAAAACTTTAAAAAAATTTGGTCTTCGTTTCTTTTTTTGAAACATTTTTTGAAAAAAAAATATATATTGCTTATATTATTTTTACTACATTATAGTTGTTTTGACTACAAATGTTAGTAATTTTTACTACATAAGCCATTTGTTTTTTTGTCAGTTAAAATAACTAACATTGTTAGTTGATTTAACTGAAAAAGTAGTTGACCCCAAAACAACTTACAAAGTAGTTATTTTAACTGACATTTTCAGTTGATTTTACTAACATAATTTTTTGAGTGTACAACACTTTCTACGACTTAGGCACAGACTAATACAGACTCGACATAAGTGACAGGTGTCAAAAAACTATTCTTGAACCATATGGTTAATTTTTTCAAATTATTCTACGAATTAGGTTAGAAAGAGAAAACTGATATAACTCGCTATAAGAAAAATCGATGCCAGATCGGTTTTTGTTGTTTCATTCACTCCTAAGTCGTAGAAAGTGTTGACATGTTAGCGTAAAACGGACTAAAAGCCGCTCTATTTTCTCCTAAAATCGCTTAGTTTTTCCCCATTTTTTCTTATAAAACTTTACCACAGACTAATACAGACTCGACATAAGTGACAGGTGTCAAAAAAGTATTCTTTAACCATATGGTTAATATTTTCAAATTATTCTACGAATTAGATTAGAAAGAGAAAGGTAATATAACGCGCCATTAGAAAAATGGATGCCAGATCGGTTTTTGTTGTTTCACTCACTCCTAAGTCGTAGAAAGTGTTGCCATGTTAGCGTAAAACGGACTAAAAGCCGCTCTGTTTTCTCCTAAAATCGCTTAGTTTTTCCCCATTTTTTCTTATAAAACTCTTCTGTCGAGTCTGTATTTAGTCTGTGACTCTACTGTCGAGTCTGTATTTAGTCTGTGACTTAGGAGTGAGTGAGACAACAAAAACCGATCTGGCATCCATTTTTCTTATGGCGCGTCATATCAGTGTTCTCTTTCTAACCTAATTCGTAGAATAATTTGAAAACATTAACCATATGGTTAAAAAATACTTTTTTGACACCTGTCATATTTGTCGAGTCTGTATTAGTCTGTGGAATGGCGTTCGTATTACAGAAACTGGGGGTAAATCTTTGAATGAGTAGAAAAAGCGATTCTCGTGAATCACGATAATCACGTGTTTGGTGCGCATCTCTAATCTTAACTAAATTCTTTGTCATTCTGTATTTGAAACCTACTAACATTTTTTGTAATTTTACTGATTCTGTGTGGTGAATTTTAAAAATTAGTATTTTAACTTAAAATTTTCTTGTCTTTTAAGGAAAAATGCATTCCAGGACTCAAAATAAAAATTTTTAAATCTGTCTAAAAAAATTTGTTTGAAATAATTTTCTAAAAACTCTTTTTATACTCTCCACTCTAGTGATAGAGGGTATATATAAGTTTGTCATTCCGTTTGTAACACCTCGAAATATTGGTCTAGGACCCCATAAAGTATATATATTTATGATCCTCGATCGATTTTAAGTCGATCTAGCGATGTCCGTCCGTCCGTCCGTCCGTCCGTCCGTCTGTCTGTCTGTCCGTAGAAAACACGCTAACTTTTGAAAGCCTTTACAGAGGCTACTGAAGTTTGGCATATATGTTTGTCATTTACCTGGTCAGGTTGGTATTGCAATCCAGCCAAATCGGTCCAGTGGTTCAAAAGTTATGAGCAAAAGAGTAAATTTCGGCAAGGGCATTTCGCGAATTTACAAGATAAAAAACACGATAACTTTCGAACGACAATAATGAGACTACTAAAGCTTGGCACGTATCTTTGCCGTTCCCCGGTTCTGTTTGGTTTTAAATTTCAGCTCAATCGGTCCAGTGGTTCAAAAGTTATAAGCAAAACCTTGAATTTCAGATTAGTTTCATCTAAAATGCCACGTGTTTTAACAAGTTTTAAAAGCATTGGTGGTAACTAAACAATGCTTTTCAAACTTGTTTAATTTTAAAGCAATGCTTTTTAAACTTGTTTAGTTTTAAAAGCATTGGTAACTTAAAAATTACACTCGAAAAAAATTTTACACTCAAAAAAATTTTACACTCAAAAA
Organism: Pegoplata infirma; assembly: GCA_963921195.1. Classification (NCBI taxonomy): domain Eukaryota; kingdom Metazoa; phylum Arthropoda; class Insecta; order Diptera; family Anthomyiidae; genus Pegoplata; species Pegoplata infirma. The sequence goes on along the minus strand of OY992536.1, from coordinate 260,368,672 downwards.
AATGTTACACTCAAAAAAAAATTTACACAAAAAATTTTTTTTTTTTTTTACAAAAATGACAATATTTTGTGTAAGAAATATTTTTACAGTAAAAAAAACATTACACTCGAAAAAAATTTTACACTCAAAAAAAAAAAATTAGTAATTTTTCTTTTTTAAAAAAAAAACTGACAAAAAAAAAGTTTTTTACTCAAAATAAAATATTTCTAATCAAAATTGTTAATATTTTCACGTTAAAAAATGTACTACCCTTTAAAAAAATGCATTGTGGAGGGTATTCATAGATTCGGCAAAGTCGAATTTAACTTTTCTACTTGTTATTCTTTCACTAATCTACATAAATATCTTACTAATAATTTTAACTTTACCAATGTTGTAAAAAGGATTAATAAAAAAAAAAACGTAAAAACCGCCTCTACCGACTTTAGAAAACTCTTCATTTCAATATGAATATAAAATAATTTTTGATCTATTATCCTTTTTTTTTTTGAAAAATGTATTTACTTAACAATAAGTCAATATCTAACTCTACACAAGCACCATGATTCTTTATTTGTCTAACCCTTAGAGAAAAAAACTTACAAAAAAAAAAAGATTGATTATTGTCCGGCCAAATAAACAAACATATACGCTGAACTCAATTGTTTTATTAAAAAAAAAAATAAATAAAGGATAAAGATACCAATAGTGCATATCTAGACTAGAATGTAAAAGTTCATCCTTTAATTGTCTAACAAAACAAACCCCTTTCATTTATTAACATGCTGAAATTAGGGTGGCAGAAATTCAAGAGATATTTAATACTTATAAGTGGGTATGAGATTTTCATAATTGAAAATATGCACTAAAAACCTAAAAACAGGCGCGGATCCACGGGGGGGAAGGAAATCCCCCCCCCCAAACCGAATTCGAAAGAAAAAAAGAAAAAAGAAAGGAGAAGAAAAGAAAAGGGGAAAAGGAGAGGAAAAATGGAGAGTGAAAAGGAAATAATCTGGAAAAACATTTCTATGAAAAATGTCCAAGGATCTGAAAAAATTTTCTATGAAAAATTTTAAAGAATCTTAAAATTTTTCTAGAGGAAAAATGGTGCAGAATGTTAAAAAAAACGAAAAATTTTTCAATTTTTCTAAATGAATAATGTTAGAATTTATAGAAAAAAGTTTAGAATTTGTCTTAGAACTTTTTTATAGGAAAAATCTTATAATTTTGACAATTTTTATATGAAAAACCTAAGAGTTTTACTATAGGAAAAGTCTCAGAGTTTTTTATAGGAAAAATCTGAGAATTTTCTATATTGAAAATTTGACTATTCCTCTGGGTAAAAAGGAAAAGAGGAAAGAAATCGTGAGTGAGAATTTTTTCTAGATTTTTTAAGAATCTCAAAAGTTTTCTCTAGAAAAATTGTTTTTTAATCTTAAATTTTTTTATAGAAAAAAAGTAAAATTAAAATAAAAATTTTCTATACCCGGGTGAAAATGACCATGTATGTTCATATATGATGCATATATGGATGTCCATACAAGTGCATATCCGTAATTTGAAGGTAAATGTACATTAATGATCATACATTGTCATACATGAATTTGTATGTAAATTTTTTTTTTCCATAAAACGTCTATTAATTGAAATTTTTTCAAATATAAATAATTTGTACTAATTTATGACACTGATTTTTTAATAGAAACTAACGAATATTTTAAAAATATACCTTGGACTTTATGATACTTTAGGATAATCAAAGCTTCGAAGAATTAACCACTGTTCGAATCAATTCACAAAATAAAATACATTCGATTTTTATAGTCACTGAATACAATTATCTTTACATATCAATATTTCATGGAATGCATTCGACTTTTACCATTAAAGCGAATTCTTGTTTATGAGAATTTTTAAAAGTGAATGCATTCTTTATTTCATTCATTTATTATTCATGAGACTTAAAAATCGAATTTATAAAGACTTAAGCATTCAATTTCAAAGTCGAATGATTCGAATTTTAAAATCAAATGTAAATTCATTCGATAAATTGTGATTGGGGAATGCAATCATTAAAGTTTAATTCAGAACACCAAATCTTATTAAGGGATGAAATCCTTCGCAGCTCTGACAGTAATACCGTCAGAGTGTTCGAATTTTCTTCTAAATTTGGTTGTTTACGTTAGTGCCGTTCATATTCGCCTATAGAATACAAAAATTATAACCAATGTGGATGATGTATGATCATTATTGTCCAACCGAACGACTTTTTCAGACTGAACACATACATACATGAACTTCGTCCAATTTTGCAAAGTTCTGCCGAACCCAACCTTTAAAAAAATTGTTTTTAAGACATGTATGCTATGCAGATGCATAGCATATATGAAGGAGTATGACATATACCTATCCACACATAGTTGCATACATTTACATATATGGAATATTACACTACTTGTGTATGTTCATATATGCTCCCATATATGACATACATTTCCATATATTGTTCATATACTATCATACATGGATTCATGTATGAGCATGTATGAACATGTATGAACATGCATGGCCATTTTCACCCGGGTAGGAAAAATAAAAAAATTTTCTTCAGGGAAAATTTGAGAATTTTTTATACAAAAAATGCAATAGAATTTTAGACTTTTTCTATAGGAAAAATAATACTTTTATAGGAAAAATGTCTCGGACTATTTTTCCTTAGGAAAAATGTCATAGAATATGAGATTATTTTTATTTGAAAGGGTCTCAGAATCTAAGACTTTTTAATAGGAAAATCTGAGATCTTTTCTATAGGAAAAAAAGTCTAGAATCCTAGAAAAAATATCAGATTTTTTCGATATTAAAAATATTTCAGAATTTTTGAGTTTTAATATTAAAAAAAAAATATTCTAAAATCTATGACTTTCGATAGGAAAAATTCTATAAAAATTGCTTTAGACTCTGAGAATTTTAGAAAAAATATTCTGAGAATTTAAAAAAAAAATCTCACAGAACCTGAAAAAAGTTCTGAGATGACTCAGAAATCAAAACTTTTTTTGTAGGAAAAATTTCGGAGACTCAGACTCTGAGACTTTTTCTATGGGAAAAATGACTCTGGAACTAAAGCATTTTTTTTAGCAAAAAAATTTCTTAACCTCTCTTATGAAAATATTTCTCAGAAAATGCTTGACTATCTTAGACTTTTTCTAGGGAAAAGTTTTTCAAAAAACAAAACTTTTTAATAGAAAAATATCTCAGAATCTTGAATATCTCAGAATCTAGAAAACCTAAAAAAATTTTAAAATAGATTTTTTTTAAGAGAATTGCATAAGTATCTGAGAATTTTCTATATAAGGATGTATTAGAATTTAAAAATTTTTCTATTAATTCCCCAGCAAAATTTTTTGGAATCGTTTCTTTGTCAATGTATTCTAGAATAGATTCCCCAGTAATGTTACTCCATTCCTCTACTGTTTCCACGGAATCGATAAAAAAACTTAAAATTTTTGAAAAAAATGTCAAACAGAAAAATAAAATTTATAAAAAAAAGAATTTATTTGTTAACTTTATGTTGACAAATTTTTGGATTTTCGCAGCACTTATTGTGGTTTTTAATTCATTGCGGATATATTTGGCGGATATTTGGTGAAAATAACGTAAGTACACGTCTTAATTATTATGAACATATTTTGGTTAACGTAGTACTTATAATGTTGTTTTATTGTTGCTTTCAGATTCCAAAAATGTGAGTAGGTAAAAATATACATATTTTAAGCTTTTAAGCTGTAACTTGGGAGTACCGATGCTGTCGGTTGTTCTAATGAAACCAGGAGCGTGGGATAAACTATTCATCTTTCAAGTATGATCAAGATTGTAGTATGTATCCACAGTTTCACACAATTTTTGAAATGTCCAAATTTTTTAAATCCTCGATTTTTTCTTAAGGAAAAATGTCGCGAATTATAGAATTTTTCTAAAAAAAATGTTGTAGATATTTTTCCTTTAGAAAAGGTCTCAGATTCAAAACATTTTTTCTATATAAAAAGTCTCAAATTCTGAGACATATTTCCTATAGAAAAAGTCTCAGATTCTGAAACATTTTTTTATAGAAAAATTCTCAGATTCTGAGACATTTTTTCTATAGAAGAAGTCTCAGATTCTGAGACATTTTTCCAATAGAAAAAGTCTCAGATTCTGAGATATTTTTCCTATAGAAAAAGTCACAGATTCTGAGGCATTTTTCCTGTAGAAAAAGTATCAAATTCTGAGACATTTTTCCTATAGAAAAAGTCTGAGATTCCAAGACATTTTTCCTGTAGAAAAAATCTCAGATTCTGAGACATTTTTCCTATAGAAAAAGTCTCAGATTCTGAGACATTATTCCTATAGAAAAAGTCAGATTCTGAGACATTTTTCTTATAGAAAAAGTCTCAGATTCTGAGACATCTCAGATTCTGAGACATTTTTCCTATAGAAAAAGTCTTAGATTCTGAGACATTTTTCCTATAGAAAAAGTCTCAGATTCTGAGGCATTTTTCCTATAGAAAAAGTCTCAGATTCTGAGACATTTTTCCTATAGAAAAAGTCTCAGGTTTTGATACATTTTTCCTATAGAAAAAGTCTCAGATTGTGGGACATTTTTTCAATAGAAAAAGTCTCGGATTCTGAGACATTTTTCCTATAGAAAAAGTCTTTAATTCTGGGACATTTTTCCTATAGGAAAAATCTTAGATTTTAAGACATTTTTATTGTGATAAAATAATTTTAAATAAATATGTACTTATTGTATGTAATTTTAGAATTTTTGTATAGAAGAAAAAATAAAAAAAAAAAATGTAAAAAAAAATAATTTTATTTAATTATTCAGAACTAGTTCCATAATTCATTACATGGAACAGATATGTAACCATTAAAAACTCGCGAAATCCCTTCTTGTACCACTATATGCAACATATTCTAGAACAGATTCCGTAGAACAGATAAGTGTTCTAGTTTGGAGGAAAAGGATGTATTGCTTTCGTGACAATCTCAAACAAAAATCATCGATGATGCAATGCATAGTAGAATCGATTGCAGGGTAGTATAGTTGATTCCACAACCGATTCTTTGGAATCGAACATTTTGCTGGGTCTGATTAATTTTTATTCAAAAAAAAACTTTAAAATATTATATTTTTAGTAAGTTTATTCTAGCTCGAGGTCATTATTTCATTTACTTATTTATAATAGACTTTGATATTCTCATAGAATAATTTTTTGAAAATTATTTTATGATAATATCATAGCTTTAATAAGTAAAGGAAATAATGACCTCGAGCTAAAATAAACCTTCTTAAAATATTTTTGTATAAATTTTAAAAGCTTTTCTGTATTAAAATGCCTCAGAACCTCAGAAGTTTTCTATTGGGATAACGTCTTAGAATCATAAACTTTCTATTAGAAAATTATGTGAGAATCTGTGTCTTTTGCTGTCAGAAAAATGCTTTAGGACCTGAAAATTTCTTGAAGCGACATTTTTCAAAATATCAAACAATAAAGTTTTTTTTATACCCTCCACTTAGTGATAGAGGGTATATATAAGTTTGTCATTCCGTTTGTAACTCATCGAAATATCGGTCTGGGACCCCATAAAGTATATATATTCATGATGCCCGATCGATTCTAAGACATTCTAGCGATGTCCGTCTGTCCGTCTGTCTGTCTGTGGAAAATGCTGTCGCGGACAAAATATTGCACAGAGATGACTGAAACTTAACATATTTATTGGAAGTTCTCCCGAGAAGTTTGGTATTGCATTTGAGCGATATCGGTTCAGCGGTTCAAAAGTTATGAACGAAAATGTAAGCACACCTCAAAAATTTCAGTACATTCAACATAACCTAAAAATACAAAATGCTTTAATTCGGCTTCTGGTTGACATATGTGAATATAATTAAACACCAAATGGTATTTAAACAAGTACGAACATAGTTTTTGAAAAAAAAAAAAATCGCGGATTTTTTTTTTAACAAAATTTTTTTTCCCGGAAATTTTTTTTCGCGGAATTTTTTTTTTTTTTTTTCAAAAGTAATTTTCTTTTAAATAAAGTTTTTTGCAATAATCTTTTTGAAATTGTGGAGGGTATCACTACATTCGGCAAGGCCGAATTTAACTTTTTTACTTGTTTCTTCTGTATTTTTTCAACTTGAACCCTTATAACAAATAAGTTTTAATTTTTGTTTTTGCTAATTAATGCCAAAATATGAAAAAATACGCATTTAAAAGTTGAAAAAATGCACAAAATATGCATTTAAAACCAAAATATGCAAAAATAAGCATTTTCACAAAAATATGCAAAAACAAATACATGCCATTTTAACGCAAATTTCCTGATTCGGAAAAATAATTGGTCGATATTCATTTTAGGTTATCGATATTGATTTTAGGCCTTATGGCCTCCGAGTGAATTCGCCAAATTAGCGGAAGCCCATCCAACCTAACCTATGGAAATCACATCCCTACTTATAAGATTCCACTTAAGAATATTATTTTAATGTATTACAAATTTCGACGAAACACTGTGTTATTGAAAAAAGATCCGAAACACTGTGCAATTGAAAAAAAATCCTTGTTTGGTCTAACAGTAGTCGCTTGCCAACATTCACCTTTTCGAAAATTCAACGCTAAAAAAATAAGCGCTACCCTAATGTCTGTATGGATAAAAGTGCATACACGTGATAAACGTATAACGCTTTTATTGATTGAGTTATTATCAAGGTTGGCAATCGAAACGAATAACGGTATCGATATCGGTATTGGTATAGTTTTTTTATTTATTTCGGTATCGGTATCGGTTACGGTATTTGAGTTGAATCGGTTACGGTATTACCGATACCGAAACGTCGATACCGGTACGTACCGGTATTATCGAAAAAAAAATTTTAAAAATATAAAAAACGCATAAAAACTTAATTTTTTTTTCAATTTTAATACTAAAACACGTATTTACGTATTTATTTTTAGCATTTTTGCTAAAATGCGCTTTAAAATGTGAAAAAAAATTAAAATTGCGTTTTCTTAGGTGGTCGGCGGGGACGTTACCGGACCACACCTACAAAAGGGGACGGACCGAGAAAACTGTAATTTTCTTATCCCCTTCATCAAAGTGCAGGACTTTGAAGTTATTCTGAAATAAAAAGGTTTTATTTGTTACAGAAAGTACAAAAAATATGAAAAAAGATAGAAGAGTTAAATTCGACTTACAAGGAAGGTCTCCCTGGTGTCACCCGCCGATCTTTATGCAATTGGTTTAATTTTGTAGAGTATAAAAAATAAAGGGACACGTATTTTTTTTTTAGAGGCCCAAATTCATATTTAGGGGGTGAAAATGAGGGGGAAGAAACGGCCATTTTTCAGTTTTTTTTTGCGTTTATCTCATATATTATACAAATAAACCTAATCATGTTACATACCAATTGAAAGGTCTTTGGAAAACCTATCTTCATGTGCAAAGAACGTGTCCAAACATGCACAACTTTTCGTCATATTGAGTAAAATGACAAAATTTTTGGACATTTTTGTTAATAGTAAGTGGAAAAATATTTACTTTTTTACACGTTGTTAGCATCACAAGATAGGTATTTTAATTACCTTTAATCTAATACCAAATACGCCTATATTAGTTTTGAGCAAATAGACGTAAATCGTAAAAAACTGAAAAAGGTCAATTTCCCTCCATATAAATCGAACCCACTAAAAATGAGTTTGGGCCGCTAAAAAAAATACGCGTCGAATTAATTTTCGTTCTGAACAACATATCCAAATGTCATGAAGATCGGAGGGTGACACCAGGGAGACTCTCCTTGTTAGCCGAATCCATGAATATCCACGGTGCCCTTTTAAAGTGATAGTTAGTTTTCTAACTTAAAAAAAAAATTAACAATTTTGATTAGAAATATTTTATTTTGAGTAAAAAACTTTTTTAGTCATTTTTGAAAAAAAAAATTACAAAAATTTTTTTCGAGTGTAAGTTTTTTTTTGCTTAATTGTAAAAATATTTGTGAGTGACAAAAATACTTTGTTAAATATTTTTCTATGACTCTTCCATGTTTTTAAAGCTGGTTTAACGGGTTTTTCAACACGTGGACTAAAGGTGAAACCAATTTGAAATTCACGGTTTTGTAATCATTTTTGAACCACGAAGTCCTATAAATATCAAAAAAATCCTTGGGCACCCACATCGCGGATTAAATAAAAATCCCCAAAAAACTTAACTATACTAAGGGTTGCGGAAAGTTTCTATTGAGAGTCTAAATGATTTCAAAAAAATTTCGTGAAAATCAATAATTTTCTTCTGCTCCCGCATAGCGGTTGAAGTATGATTTTTTTTTGGAAATTTTTACTTAATCCACGTTGTCGGTGCCCAAAGATTTTTTTTGATTTTTATGAGACTTCGGGGAGGCATTTGGAGTACGATTTTTCATTTACAAAAACCAAAAAAAAATAAAATTTTCTATTATTTTTTTTTGTAAAAAAACATGTTTTTTAGTAAAAACCGTTTCAATACCGTTTCAATACCGGTATGTACCGGTACCGTAGGAAAAGGTTTTTGGATACCGGTATCCGATACCAAAACTAAGTTTCGGTAATGGTATTGGTACCGGTATTCAATTTAAAGGGTTTTGAAACGGATAACGGTATTGAAAAGGTATCGATTGCCAACATTGGTTATTATTATTTTTTCATCCTTCATTGAGTAGGAAATATCTACGTATGCACTGTATTTCTTTGATTTTATTTCACGTTTTAATCTTTTGTTCTAATTTTTTTTTATCGTATCAAGAGGAGGGCGTGTTTATAAACACGCGTATAGTGTGTTTTTTTTTATATTGACCGGCTAATTTGAAATCAATTCTTGGAATTTTCTATTTGTATTGTACTCAAGAAAGGATTTTACATAGTCGATTGAGTTACGAGTATTAGAATTCAACAACATTTTAAACAAATCGTAAAGGATTCTAAGCTGATTGTCTTTTAATTATAGATTAACGCCTTAAACGTTTTATTAATGATTTTAAATTATTTTTTTTTTATAAATAATTGAAATTTTAATGAGATGAATATATTTTAAGTCAATATGATTTATTTTTACTTCAAATATGTAAATCTTTAATTTATACACTTAAAAAAAAACATAACTAAAATTTGGGAAAAGATTTTCTGCAAAATAAGTCATGAAATGGCGATGTCTCAAAAATTAAGCGAGATATAGCAAAATGAATGAAAATTTTAAAAGAAAATACCGTAAAAAAAAATATGAAATAGCCTAGCTCCAAACATCTGAGCACCCATTGGGCTCATATTTTGAATCTAAAATTTGGCATTCCCGAGGTAAAAACTGCCGACATACACAGAAAATAAAATCGTCAAATTTAAATCAACAAACATTAATTGTAAATCAACCAAACATGATATCAACCAAGCATTTAGTAAAAACGGCCGCCTGTTAGTCCATAATACAAAACTTCGATTTTGTTTTCAATAAACTCAGTCAAGTTATTTTATTTCAAAATTATTTTATCATGTCAACAAATAGTGTTTGTGTTTGTTAAATTTCTTTGTTGAAAAAAAAATTTCATTTGTCAGATCAAAAAATTGTGTTTGTGTTTGTTGAATTTCTTTGTTGAAAAAAAAATTATGATTTTTTTACTTTTGTCAGATCAACAAATTGTGTTTGTGTTTGTTGAATTTCTTTGTTGAAAAAAAAAATTCTTTTTTCAACAATCAAAATTTACAAACGTTTGTTGATATAACAAATTTCCGTATAGGAGAACTTTCGGTGAAAAAATTAATTGTATTCACAAAAATGGGGGTCAATATAACAATTCGTTTTTTTCTGTGTACTTAACAAAAAATCGAACAACATGTTTATAGTTTCCCTGTTAGGGATTGATTGGAACTACAGGACCGATTGATTTAAATATTTCTATCCCACGAATTGTTCAACGCAAACTGCTCACAGAATACAAGTTTTATGGCCAAAAAAAAGGGTAAATTAGTACTTTTGTATAAAGTACCAATCAAGGACCGATCTTCGACTAGTCCCCTTACTCACAGGGTTTTTACTTGTAGAACGCGACCATAAATACAGTTTTCAAGATTATCAAGACCTATTGGGCCCCTAAATTCTCGTATTTCAAAAATTAAGCAAGGTAGAAACGAACAAAAAATATTGGTTCTAAATCTATGGCAACCTTTAAAGGATCAGTGGCGTTTTGTGGAAGAGGGCTGCGATGGATGTTAAGGGGCTACTTCTCCGTAGCGATAAATGTTTAAAAATTACACTACTAAACATTTTGAAAAAAACTTCATGTGCCTGGACGTGACTTTACACAGTTAATTAAAATTGTTCTTGTGATCATGAATCTGGTCTTCAAAATTTTTCATTACATCAGGTTTTTGGGAAAATTGAGGTCAAAGTTAAAAAATCGCCGTTTTGGGCATTTTTGACAACTCCTACCGGATGAAACCGATGTGATAGCGATTTAAAAATAAGTTGAGGGTAAAGCTTAAACATTGCTCTTAAGGATGCCGAACTCATTTGGTCAGTCACTACAAATCATATGAAAAAAAAAGTGTATGATACAGGTCACAAATCCGGTCTCCAAACCTTTCCATTACATCAGGTTTTTGAAAAATTTTAGGATCAAAAATTCGTGTTTTCGTACCAGACAAGTGCACGAATGAATTTAAAAGTCGTTTAAAGACATTCTAAAAATTTAGAATGAAAACCACTATTCTATTCTTTCAGTTCGAAACGAATGAATAATGTATTCTATGCTTGCAATGAATAAAAACAATGGAAACAAGTGAGAGTGTTAAATTCGGTGCCGAATCTTTTATACCCTCTAAAATGTAAAAAAACATAAAAAAAAATTTCAGGGTCGTCTTTTTTTGGTGGGGGGGGGGGGTTGGTTTGGAGGTTTGGTGGGAGACATTGGGGGACACCTTCTCCTTGCGATAGATGTTATCAAATGGATTTATTATGATTCTTCCAATTATTTAATCCAATTAATCATTATTAAAATATATTTTTTATATCCACGCCCACAAAAGGGGCGGGCAAATTTTTTTTTTTATCCGCTGGGTCCAAATGCAGGGTTTTGAGGTTCGTCTGACATAAAAATGTTGCATTTGCTTAAAAAAAGTACAAAAAGCCCTGCAAAAAATAACGTTTTTCAGGGGTTGGTTTAGTTCTCCAAGGGGGAACTTTTTTCCCCTTGGTCCGATTTTGCCCATTTCCGAACTTAACCTGCCTAGGAATATAAGACATATTCGTGCCAAACTTCGAAAGTCTAGCTCTTTTATTTTGGACTGTATCGTGTCCTCTACAGACGGACAGACGGACGGACAGACGGACGGACATCGCTATTATTATGGGGTCCTAGACCGATATTTCGATGCGTTACACACGGAATGACAAAGTGAGTATACCCCCATACTGTGGTTGGAGGGTATAAAAACGAGTACAGTATTTTAGAATTAAAAATATTACTGTACTCTGAAGCGAATAAAGCAAATGATTTTTTCAAGAAAAAATTTTTGTTTTGGACATTTTTTTTTGGAAAAATTTTTTTTTGTGACAATTTTTTGACTATTTTTGTTTTTAATCAAATATTTTCACTCACCCACTCATCGAATGAAAATTTTCATTTTCAAAATTTTGTTTGTTCACTCATTGCATAACGAAATTTTACCCATTGGGTCCTAACTTTGAATCAAAAAATTCGAATTCCCGGCAATTTTAAAATTCTCATATCCCGGCAACTGTCGCTAACACGACAAAGAGTTACGAAGCAATTTTGTAGCTCTTTGATCATATTAAAGGACCTCCTGATACCAAAACTGCAATTCAAACTTTTCTAGCATTTTCCGTTTTCGAGATATTCGCGTTTGAAATTTTTTTCACGCGAATTTCTCGAAAACAGAACACGCTAGAAAATTTTGAATTGCAGTTTTAGAGTCAGGAGGCCCATTTTATATGAAATCAAGTCCCTTTTTTTGAAAACAACGTTATAATATGTAACAATGGACCCCCAAAAGTGCTAAATTATTGCTTTTTTTGACTTTTTAACAGCAAATGTCTCAAAAACGCTACGTGCTAGAACATTTTGGATTGCAGATTTGGAATCTAAAGAGAATAATCTATAAGAATCAGTTGAATATTTCACTGGGTTTTGTTGTCGAACAGTGTAATTATTAATAACAACTCGAAAGCAGGATCAGCTAGGATTTTCGTGTTAACGATTTTTAAAGTTCTAAAAAAAGATAATTGAAATGCCCGATTTTGCACAATTTTTACAAAACCTAAACTTGCTTGAAGAGGGGTGTGTACTAGGGTGGCTCGTTTTTGGGCTTTTCTCTCTGATCAAATTCTAATACCCGCCAAAAGTGTCGGTCCCCTAAGGGTAACTCACATGCAAAATATCACTCCGATCGGAGTTTATCTTCTGTCTCCACTTTGAGCCTCAAAATTGGGGTTTTTGAAAAAAGGACTTTTTAAAAAAAATAAATAAAAATTTTAAGATTTTTTATTAAAATAATTAAAAAATTATTTTTGTATAATATTTAATCGTAAATACTTAAATATGAAATTTTAGGATTTTACGATATCACTAACCCGTTCAAACTTGATACCAAAAAAATGGCATGATTTTGGGGGCGTTATCAAAACACCTTTTTTAAAATTTTACTTAAAAAAAATTTAAAATATGTATCTTTTTCTTTCTGAATTCATTAAGAATATCTTGGAGAAAAAAAATTTAAATATGGCGAAATTAGCGGATTTCAAGGAAATGTTGGTTTTATCAATAATTTGGATTAATAAAATCTTATAAATTACATTTTTGGGCAAATTAACGACTTCTTGGTGTCGTGACATTATATTGGATAACTTTAAGTATGTCATGAAATCTTTCCGATCTAGCACATCTTTAACCCACATTGGCTGGGGATCAAAAATGACCCCTTCAGAAAATTTTAAGTTTAGAGCTTAAACAAGTATAAAACGGTTTTTGTGTCTTGTACCCCTACTATAATTTTGTATTAATATATTATCTTTAAAAAAATCGTTAACCCTTCTTGGTATGTTGTCAAAAATTACCCATTCAGTAAAAAATATATATTTTTTTATGGAAAATTTATTTGTGACAATCTATTAGATAACCATAAATCAGCCATAAAATCTTACCAATTTAAGATATCTTTAACCCGTATTGGCCCGTGGTCAAAAATGACCCCAGCAAAAACTTTAAGGCATAGTACTTAGACTTAGATTTTTTGATATCAACTAAATATATATTTTTTATTGAATGGGTAATTTTTGACCCCTTACCAAGAAGGGTTAATGTTTTTTTTAAGATAATGTATTACTACGAAATTATAGTAGGGGAAAAAACACAGAAGCCATTTTATACTTGTTTATAGCACAAAATTTAAGCTCTAAACTTCAAATTTTCTGCGGGGGTCATTTTTGACCCCCATGCAATGTGGTTTAAAGACGTCGGTAAGATTTCATAAAAGACTTACAGTTATTTAATAGAATGCCACGACACCAAAAAACGTTAATTTTCCCAATAATGTAATTTATAAGATTTTATTAAGCCAAATTTTTGATAAAACCAACATTTCCTTGAAATCCGCTAACTTCCCCCCGCAATTCCCGAAAAGTGATCCGACGGATATCCGCCATATATAACATTTTTCTTCTCCAGGGTGTTCCTAATGAATTCAGAAAGAAAAAATTATATATTTTAATTTTTTTTAATAAAATTTTCAAATTTTGAAAAAAGGTGATTTGAGGACTCTCCCAAAAATCATGCCATTTTTTTGGTATAAAGTTTGAAGGGGTTAATGATACCGTAAAATCTTTAAACTTCATATTTAAGTATTTATGATCAAATACTATACAAAAATAATTTTTTAATTATTTTAATACGATATATCAGCTTTTATAAATAAAGATGGATTTATAACGTTTCAAATATGGCGAAAAACGGTGGGTTTTCAACATCAAGGGGTCATTCTTAGTGAAATCAATCAAAAACTGCTAAAAATTGTCGTGACCCCCTCCGATTTTGATGAAATTTGGTTTAGTTGTAACACTAAGTGATAAACTAACGCACACTTATTTCCAGCCCTCTAAGTAAACAGTGGACGAAAATACGGAGGGTCAAAATTTCCCCAAAATCTTCCAGTCGCGACACTTTGCACCGTAAAAATTTAATATCGTTGGTTATATTATAGCTAGAAAGCCCATTTTTGGTTTGTTTTGAAGTTCATAATATGCTCTACAAGACCTACCATAACCAAAAAATTTTCGAAAAAAATAAGGGTTACTTCCCTTATTTTAAGGTCGTGATAAAGGGAGGAGAAAATGGGGAGGATGGTATCCCCCGATTTTTTTTACTTGATAATCTTATAGAGAAAGTCCTAAAGAATATATTCTAAAATTTTTAAGTTAGGACAACAGTGAGATTGCTTAAAATCAAAAATTTTCACAATTTCCCCTAAAATCTCCAAATCGCAACACTCTGAACCTTAAAAATTTAATATCATAAGTGCTATTGTAGCTACAGAGCCCATTTTTGTTTGTTTAAAAGCTTATAGTACGCTCTACAAGACCTACCATAATCAAAAAATTTTCGAAAAAAGGAAGGGTGCCCCCCTTATTTAAAGGTCGTGGCAAAGGGTGGAGAAAATGGGGGGAAAGTATCCCCCGATTTTTTTTTACTTGGTATTCTCAAAGTGCAAGTCCTAATGAACATAGTCTAAAATTTTTATGTTGTGACAACAATGGGATCGACCACAATCAAAATTTTTAAAAATTTTCCCCAAAAATCAACAAATCGCGACATTCTTGCGCCTCCCATTGTTGTCCCAAGATAAAAATTTCAGGATATGTTCTCTAGAACTTACTCTTTAAAAAAACCAAGGTAAAAAAAATTGGGGGATACTATCCCCCGATTTCCCCCACCCCTTGCCACTAAATTTTAATACAAGAGGCACCCCTCATTGTTTTTATTTATTTTTTGTGATAGTAATATTGTAGGGCATATTAAGAGCTTTAAAACCAGCCAAAAATGGACTATGTACCTACAATACAGTCCACGATATTAAATTTGTAATGTGCATGTGTGTCGCGATTTCGAGATTTAGGCGGAAATTGTGAAAAATTTTGATTTTGGTCGATCTGATTGTTGTCCCAACATAAAAATTTTAGAATATATTCATTAGGACTTGAACTTTGAGAATACCAAGTAAAAAAAAAATCGGGGAATACTTTCTCCCCATTTCCTCCACCCTTTGCCACGACCTTTAAATAAAGGGGGCACCCTTCCTTTTTTCGAAAATCTTTTGATTAGGGTAGGTCTTGTAGAGCGTACTATAAGCTTTAAAATAAACAAAATGGGCTCTGTAGCTACAATAGCACTTATGATATTAAATTTATTTAAATATTAATATTAATATTTAAATATTAAATTTTTAAGGTTCAAGAGTGTTTCGATTTGGAGATTTTAGGGGAAATTGTGAAAAATTTTGATTTTGAGCGATCCCATTGTTGTCCCAACTTAAAAATTTTAGAATATATTCTTTCGGACTTTCTCTATGAGATTATCAAGTAAAAAACATCGGGGGATACCATCCTCCCCATTTTCTCCTCCCTTTATCACGACCTTAAAATAAGGGAGGTAACCTTTTTTTTCGAAAATTTTTTGGTTATGGTAGGTCTTGTAGAGCATATTATGAGCTTCAAAACAAACCAAAAATGGGCTTTTGGGGGAAATTTTGACTCTCAGTATTTTCGACCCCTGTTGACTTAGAGGGATGAAAATTTGCATTTGTTACTTTTTTATGTAGTGTAAGAACTAAACTAAATTTCATCAATATCGGAGGGGGTCAAAAAAATTCATGATTGATTTCACTAAGAATGACCCCAAGCTAAGATATCTCGAAAACCTGATGTTATAGAGAAATTATGAGCACAGATTCGTACACTCAAAAAAAAAGTGAACTAAAATCTGGGAAAATTAACTCAATTTTGAGAAAAAGAGGGAATGATTTGGCTCCAAAGATTTTTTTTCTTGGTTTTAGTTCATAATTTTCCCAAAAATAAGGAAAACAAAGTTATTAAATTTTAAGCCAATTTTAACTAAAAAATGGGAAAAATTATACTTCACATTTAAGAAATAGATTGGGTCTAGACCCTGGACCTATGGGTTCGGACCCCATTTAACTCTAGACCCCGTTGGGTCCTTTAAGGGTCCCCATAGATTTTGAACCAAAACTTGTGTCCGTTTCGCTCTAACTTGCTTAGTTTTTGAGATACGGTAATAAGGGGCCTGATAGGGTCTCGAGAATCTTAAAAGCCGGATAACTTAAAAACTATGAATCGGAGGGCTTTCGGGTATATTGCGGAAGTGTTCTACGAGTCAAGAGCTACAAAAATGCCGTTAGACCTTTTCTCGTGTTGGCAGTATTTACCGAGATATGTGCATATATAAAATCTCGGGAATTTCAAATTTTAGATCTAAAATTAGGGTCTTGAGACCCCGACAGATATGCAGAGCTAGGCTATTCCATAGCCTAGTCTTTCTTTTGAAAATTTCATCCGTTTCGCTCTATCTCGCTTAGTTTTCGAGATATCGCCATTTTGAATTTTTAACTAAATTCTGAAAAATTATTTACTAAATTCTCAGATATGATTAACTAAATTCTAAGAAGTACACTTCCTCAATTTAAAGAAGAGAAATACGATGATGTTTTTTTTAGTAAATTTTAACTAAAATTGAACTAAATTGTTTTTTAAGAAATATGTCTTAAAAATAAAGATACGATTCTTAGATTTGTGGAAAATTTCTTTGGCAGTAAGAATTTTTTTCCTAATATTAAAAAAATCCATTTAAAGAAAACTATGAACTAATTATAAGTAAATGAACTAAAATTTTTTCCCCTTAGTTAAGAAAATTTCTCATTTTTAAGTTAAATTTAACTAAATTTTAGGAAAATTCATGATAAATTTTCAAAGACATTTTTTCCTTAATTTTAGTTATGTCTTTTTTTTCAGTGTATGATAGTATAATCTAGTCTCGGGGGTACGACTTTATCCAAACTTTGTCGTCCTGTTTAATTCACGCCCATAAATTCACGCAACTCAAAAACGAAGCAAGGTAGAGCGAAACAGACAAAAAATTTTGTGTCAAAAACTATGACGATCCTCAAGAGATCCGACTGGGTTTGGGCCCATCGGGGTTTGGATCCTTCAGATCCGAACCCAATGGGGTCTTCAAGAAAAATATAAACCCAATAGAAGGAAAACATGGTAATGGAACTAAATCATTATCATTTTCAATAGAATTTTGTTAATTTTCCCATTTTTTAGTTAATTTTTTTCTAGAATCGATCATGGAATAATAATACTTTATGGGGTCGATAATTCGATGAGGTAGACACGGAATGACAAAGTTAGTATACTCTCATACTGCAGTTGAAGGGTATACAAATTATCATTGGTTTTAATATTATATTTATGGTAAATTTTTATAATTATGTTGTAAAAAATATCTCGAAACATAACATATTGTCAAGTAAATAATCTTTTGGGTATTTAAAATCTTAATTATGTTATAAACGCATATTATGAATTATGCTACACATTCTGTATCTCAAAAAAAATTAAAAAAAAAATATTTAACCTTGTAGGGATTCCAAAATATTTACTAAGCTTGAAAAAAAAACTAAACTAAACTTAAAATAACCATCTGTTCTTTGAAAGTAACAAAAAACTAAAAAACATAAAATATAAAAACAAAATAAATTTTAAATAAACAGAAAAAGTGTTAATAATGAAAGTAGGAAAAAAATCGGAAGTAAAAAACTAAAAAGAAAAAACATTTTATATTAAAGGACCTCCAACAATTAAGGTTATTTAAGCCATTAAAGTAGTCAAATGAACAACAACAAAAAAAAGGAGAAGCTTTAATATTAAGGCTCTGACAAGAGGCATTGGCGCATGAGCCAAAACAACCACACAAATAAGGCTTAAATGATTAAGTGACTAAATAGACACACGTGAGGTTTTAAACAAAAAAAAAATTGTCCAGGAAAAAAAAAATAAAACTTGACAAACAACAAGGCGCGTGTGTGTGGTCGGTTAAATAAGTTAATGAAGTGTTAAAATAAATGTTAAAAAAAATTAAAAAAAAATAAAAATAACAGTTAAAAAATATAAGGTGTTATTATGGATGAATTAATTTTTGAATAAATCTGTATTAAACCGTTAATTTTAAGTTAAATCATTAGGTGGTACCTAGAAAAGATTTGAATTCTCTTTATGAAATGTTTGGTTAAGTACACTCAAAATAAATTCTTTGTCCAATCAGCAGAAAAATCTACGGAAAATACACCCAGTTTTAGCCATGTGAGAAATCTGCTGATTTTAGCAGACACGGCTTGCTGAAAAACTGTCATGATAACCTTGGTGAAATCAACAGAGAAATCTGTCTAAACAGTAGATAAATCTGTCAAAACAGTAGAGAAATCTGCTAAGACATTTTCTGCAAAATTTTTGTTTTTAGAAAATTTGTTATCATGAAAAATTTAATAGTTTTTTTTTTAAATTAAAAAAATAAATAGTTTTCTCAATTATTAGTCTCAATCAATTGTATAAAAAAATTAACAAATTAAAAAAAAAGAAAGTTTTCTTGAAAAAAGGATGACAGCAAACTATTTCTGTAAAATTACAAAATAATCTACTAAAAATATGTTTAAAAATTGCTGTATAATTAAAAAATAATCTGCTGAAAATATGTTCAAAAATATTTTAAAATTCAGCAAACAGAATCAGTAAAAACGCAGTAAAATTTCTGTTATTTTGTAAAACAGAATGACAGAGATTTTAGTAAAAATATTCATTTTAGCAGAAAAATCTGCTAAAAGTTTGCTAAATCAAATTGAAAAGATTTGAATTGTCTTTTCTCTGAAAGTCGTTTTTACAGAACCTCTTCTACCTCTAATATTATAGCAAACAGAAAAGTGGGGAAGTTAAATACACACAACCCTCTTAAAGCAAATTTAGGTTTTGCAAAAAAGGTGGCATAATCAAGTAATGGCATTTCACTCCTCTTTATTTAAAAATTAAAATTCGGTAACACGAAAATTCTAGCTGATCCTTTTTTCGAGTTTTTGCTAAATAATAGCACTATTCGACAACAAAATCCTCCCGGAAAACACCATAACTGATTCTTATGAGGTTTGGTCTTCTGATTACAAATTTTCTAGCATATGCTGTTTTTGAGATATTCGCTGTTAAAAATTTAGGACCCCCACTGTCACATATTTTTACATTGTTCTCAAAAAAAGGACTTAATTTCATATAAAAAGGACCTCCTGATTTAAAATTGCAATCCAAATTTTTCTATCATGCTCCGTTTTTGAGATGTTCGCGTTTGAACAATTTTTCACGGAAATATATCGAATGCGAATGTCTCGAAAACGGAACTTGCTAGAAAGTTTTGGGTGGCAGTTTTGGAATCATGAGGTCTATTTTATATATATTTTTTTTTTTTGCGGCAACGTAACAGTGCCAAATACTTGCTTTTTAACTTTTTAACAGCGAATATCTCAAAAACGGTACTCTCACAAGGGAAGTATCTCAACCCTTATGAACCGATTTGCCTGAAACTTGAAATATATATCAAAGAGACAATTCTAAGGTTGGGGTGTTTCGGCTTATCGGCCATATCGGGGATTTAGGGGTTCAAAACATGGGTCAAAAAATGGCGAAAAAATCGTTTTTTGGATTTTTCAGCCATTTTTTTTAAGAAACTATATGATGTTTTCATATGAGAATAAAGGTTTTTTAATGCCTATCCAATGGTGCCATAACCTTGTAAAAATTCGGCTTCTTTAAATATTTTTTTCAGGAAAATGTGTAAATTTTGGGGGGTACTTATGTGAAGACATAGACCTACGATATCCATATGAATAAGAAATAATCTTTATTAAATTTAAGTCGACCCGTATTTTTGCCCTTGATGATATTCATGTTAGTTCAGAAGTTATCAAAATTTTCCCGAAGGTCCAAATGGTTTCATAAGGGGACAACGAAATTTTTAAACACCGATATGACCGATAAGCCGAGACACCCCAACCTTAAAATCGTCTCTTTAGTATATATTTTAAGTTTCAGGCAAATCGGTTCATAAGGGTTGAGATACTTCCCTTGTCAGAAAATTATGTAAGTTACTACATGTTAGTTGTTTGTATATTTTACAGTAGTTAGTTGTTTTCAACTACAAAGTCAGTTGTTGTTGTATGAAAAACATGAAACAACTATTTCTGTGAGTTATTTTAAGTCGTTTTTTTGAACAACTTACAAAAAAGTACTGTAATGTAGTAACAGTTAATTAAAGTAGTTAATTATATTTTTTTATCTCTGAAAAAATTTCAAAGTTTTTTTTCCAAAAAATAAAAAGTAAATTTTCGTTTCATTATTTTTTAGAACTTTTTAAAAAAAAAACTTGGAAAAAATTTGATCTTAAATTTTTTTTCAGAAAAATTTTTTGAAAAAAAAATTATATATTAATTATTTTATTTTTACTACATTTTAGTTGTTTTGAGTACAAATCTAAGTAGTTTTTACTACGTAAGTCAGTTGTTTTTTATAAGTTAAAATAACTAACATTGTTAGTTGATTTAACTGAAAAAGTAGTTGACCCCAAAACAACTTACAAAGTAGATTTTAACTGACATTTTCAGTTGATTTTACTAACATAATTTTTTGAGTGTAGAATCGGTTGCAGGATAATATGATGCCATCTGGAACCGATTATTTGGAACGAAAAATTTTGCTGGGTAAATTTAATTAAATTGTGTTTAAACTTGTGTTTTCTTTTCTGATCCCCTTGGTCCAAGTGCAGGACGAAAAACTTCTTATGACATAAGCATTTTAATTTTAAACAAAATTACAAAATAAACGTAAAATAACAAAATAAATATGCGTTTTTAGGTTAGGTTTAGTTCCTCAAAAGGAAACTTCGGACTGTATTGGAACACTCAGAAAATTCTGTAAGTTACTACATGTTAGTTGTTTGTATATTTTACAGTAGTAAGTTGTTTTCAACTACAAAGTCAGTTATTTTTGCATGAAAAATATCAAACAACTATTTCTGTTAGTTATTTCAAGTCTTTTTTTTTTGAATAACTAACAAAAAGTACGGTGATGTAGTAACAGTTATTTAAAGTAGTTAATTTTATTTTTTTATCTCTGAAAAATTTTCAGTTTTTTTTTTTCCAAAAAATAGAAATAAATTTTCGTTTTTTTATTTTTCACAACTTTTTAAAAAAAAAAAAAAATTGGTCTTCAAATTTTTTTCTGAAAAATTTTTTGACAAAAAAATTATTTATTGATTATTTTATTTTTACCACATTTTAGTTGTTTTGACTACAAATATAAGTAGTTTTAACTACCCAGGCAGAAAAATACATACGGGCCAGATCTGGCAAAGTACCTAATAAGGTAGTATTAATACTGGCAAAGTACCTTTTTTTTGGGTTTTTAGTACTTGCTAAGATGCTAAATGATAACACCATTTAGTAGTGGCAAAGTACTTTTAAAAGCGCTTTCCCTGTACTTTGAAAAGTATTATCCGAGATTTTTTGTAAATAGCTTTTTAACTAAAATATTCCATTACAAAATTAAAAATTGCGAATAAAATTATTTTTTTATTTAATAATTTGTACATTAGAAGTCTTTTTTTAATTTTTTCATTTTAAATAAATTATATATTAACACAGCATGACAAAAGTGACCACTATTTTAGAAAATAAGAGGTATGACCAACATTTCCATTTATTTGAGACATGCTGAGTCCAATGGCGTACTCCGTTTTTTGATGTATGGTACAGTTTTCTTGCAATATGTCATTAAAGATTATCTTATTTCCAGCCTGTTTTTTAACAAAAAAAAATAGTAAAATTTGGTTTAAAGCTTTTCATCTTAAGCCCTTAAGCCCTTAAATTCGCAAATTTCTTAAGCCCTTAAATTCGCAAATTTCTTCATTTTTCAAGGTTCTCTCGAAATTAACCTCTAAATTGGTATTTGATAAAAAATTTGCTTTAAGTGGATCATAAAGGCATCCCTAACACTACGAATAGTGAACAAAAAACATCTATGTGATATAGACCATCATGTTAAAAATCGCGAAATTTTTTTTTTATGGCAGAATCATTTTACAAGATGACTTAAGCACAGACTAATACAGACTCGACATAAGTGACAGGTGTCAAAAAAGTATTCTTTAACCATATGGTTAATATTTTCAAATTATTCTACGAATTAGGTTAGAAAGAGAAAACTGATATAACGCGCCATAAGAAAAATGGATGCCAGATTGGTTTTTGTTGTCTCACTCACTCCTAAGTCGTAGAAAGTGTTGCCATGTTAGCGCAAAACGGACTAAAAACCGCTGTGTTTTCTCCTAAAATCGCTTAGTTTTTCCCCATTTTTTCTTATAAAACTCTACTGTCGAGTCTGTATTTAGTCTGTGACTTAAGGGTCCATCTTTAACTATATAATAGGTGTGTTCCAGAACGTTAACGCGGGTGCCCGCGGGTACCCAAACCAGCCCGAAAAGCGTTCCCGTACGCAAAAATTGGGTAAATGAGAGAGTTTTTGAGAGAATAAATTACTTTCTCATTTTACCGAACTTACCCGTACTTTTTTTTCGGGTAAATTGGTAACAGTCAGATGTTGAAAAAACAGCTGATTTTTTTTGTGAAGCTAAATTGGAAATTTAAATAAAATAAAGAACTAAACCATGGAAATGTGTTATTTCAATACAAAACAAGTAAGAAAATTATAGTCGGTCAAGACCGACCATAAAATACCCTACACCAGAGTTTCCCGGAAAATGGGTCCCAGGTTCAAACATGGACTGATTAGATCTATATTTTGTCAAATCTTTAATAAGTGTAAAAAGCACTCACTAATCAAATTTGAGTGGAATAAGCTTCTTTTTGTTGACAATAAATCACTTCAACTGAATATCGGGCGAAATTTCCACATGGGACCTAAGTCCAAAAATGGTCCGATGATAATCAGATTTGATAAGGTTATTAAAGTACGCGTTTAACATACACAAACAGAATTTTAATTAAATATTTCCCATTTTCATGAAATTTGAGAGATTTATGTGAAAATCGGGAAGGTGGTTTGTATGGGGGCTACAATAAGAACTGGTTCGATTTCTTTAAAATTTGGAATGGTGATTTGTGTTGATAAAACATGATTACCTGCCAAATTTCGAATAGATACCTGTTAAAATGCGTCTATTAGAGTCATTTGAGCCAAAACTAAAGAGGACCTTTGTATGGGGGCTAGGTCTAAATATGGACCGATTTTTTCCAATTTCAATAGGCTTCGTCCTTGGGCCAAAAGAGGCTTAAGTTTCAAACTTCAAGTCAATTGATTAAGAATTGCGACCTGTATCGTGTTTACACCGTTTACATGGACAGACGGACGGACGGACGGACGGACGGACGGACAGACGGACGGACGGACGGACATCGCTAAATTGACTCAAAAAGTGATTCTAAGCCGATCGGTATACTTAAAAGTGGGTCTAGGACCAATATTTCGGGTAGTTACAAACATCAGCACAAACTCATTATACCCTGTACCACAGTGTGGTGTAGGGTATAAAAAGATAATTTGTTATTAAAATAAACTTTTACAATTTGTTTTCTTTTTTAAAGTAATTTTTCTTACGAAAATATTTTAGCGTTATTGGTTTGTTTACATTTTCTATTATTTTGGGCTTGAAATGTGGTTTTTAGCGTTCCCGTACTTTTGTGCATTTTTGTGGTATCGTGAGAGGTTTTTTGATTTTCTCTCATTTTACCGAACTTTACCCGGAAAGTTCTGGAACACACCTAATGTGGTAACCTTAAAAAAATAACTGACGAAAAATTTGTCCAAAAAAAATAATTTTTGGTCAGTTAATTCTGTAAGGTTCCCACATTATTTACTTAAAGATGGACCCTTAAATTATCTCGAAAAATGGTGCTGCCATACATAACATGATGATAAAATTCAACATGATTGTAAAAGCAAGTTTTTTTATCAAAGGCCAATTTGGGGGCTAATTTCGCTACATCCTCTTAATAGAAGTTCCAAATACTCTAGGAATATTAAAGAAAGCTCGGAATCGAGAGTTGTATTTTCTTTCGTAAACATTAATGGTTTTAAAATAAAACCAATTCATCCAGATAACGTATGTTTACTCGACAATGAAAATGTAAATAAAGTTACTGAAATTTTTAATAGAAAGCTGTCTAAATACAAATGTGATGATATATTTTTGAAAGGCAATATTTTCATTGAATGTAGCGATTTTTTTTAAATTTCCACTACCATCAAGAGAAATAGGACTCTACAATGTTAAACAAATTTGATAACAATAACATTGAAATCAGTATCCACATAGTAGAATCAAAATGTATTCATACTAAATTTAATAATGGCACCATTGTCATAACTTTATAACATAATTAAGTGTTTTCAAATAAAATGTTAAAATTTAATTAAATTATTAAAAAAAAATATTTCAAATAAATAAATCGCCTTTAGTTTGGTAAAAATGTACTAGCAAAGTACTCATTTCGGTGAAACCAAGTACTTTACTAAAAAGAGCTTGCTATACAAAAAATAAATTACTTTGCCAGTACTTTTTTTTGGTACGGTTGGCAATTTCTGGCTGGGTACATAAGTCAGTTGTTTTTTGTCAGTTAAAATAACTAACATTTTTAGTTGATTTAACTGAAAAAGTAGTTGACCCCAAAACAACTCACAAAGTAGTTATTTTAACTGACATTTTCAGTTGATTTTACTAACATAATTTTTTGAGTGAAGAGCGTAAAATAGAATAATATCTTATGTTGTTTTTTTTTCTGAAAAAAATTTTTTGGCTTCTTAGCGTGTACATTTTTACATTGTTTTACCCACACTTTAATTTTGCATTATATGTGACAAGAATAGAAAAAAAAAATTCAGCAATATTCTGCCCTCTTTTTTGAACAGCTGATCTTACAAAACAAGATAGAAAAAGTCATCTGTTTTATAAGGCAATTTCAACCCCGTGATTTTATACATGGCAAAAGTGCAACTTTTTGCATTTTATAGGGTAGACATTTTTAGAAAAAACAGAATACTCTTTTCAAGGGTCGAAATTTTTTTAAAAAAGAACATAAAAATATAATTTTTAAAGCAAAATGCAAACAAAAAATGCACATTTTTGCCAGAAAAAAACCATAAATCTTTCACAAATGCACATGCCCTTATTTTGTTGACGGAGATCTTTTGATATTGGAAGGTGTAGATACGCTTTGATTTAATATCATTTAAACTTTATTAAGAGTCATTAGCAAGGTTGCCATTTTAGCCATTTTCCGGCTAGATCTAGCGGTTTTATTTACATCTAGCCATAAAAAAATGGCTAGACTATATCTAGCCGGAAGATCTAGCCATTTTTTCCGCTCTAGCCATTTTTTTTATAAGAACTTTTCTTGAAAATGCGACTCTAAGTTCTTAAAAAAATATCGAAATTTTTATAATATTGATAAAAAACAACGCAATTAAAATGAGCCATGGGGGAGTTCACTCGTATTGTGCAATGGTTGTATTATTTTTAACAAGGGGTTTTGAGATTTTTTAATTTATTTAAATCTGGTGAGAGAATTTTTTGGATTGTTTCTCATTCAGAAATTTAAAAAATTTTGTTATAAGGGTTCAAGTTGAAAAAATGCAGAAGAAAAATTGAATTTCTAAAAATTATAGACATTTCTGGTATTTCCTATACCGGTTTCAAACACCCCAGTTAGTGTCATCTTCAGTAGGATTTTAAATGTCGGTTTGTCTTGTTAATGAAAACTGTTTTTTATATATGGGGCAAAACGCGTCAACGGTCCACACCCAAAAACAAATGTTGTCCGATTCAAGTATAAATTTGGCAAAATATTAGGTTAATGATAGGTAGTATAAATTACAAATATAAAAATTTTTTGATGAAATATTGGCAGAGTTACAGGGTTGGGAAGTTTTGATGTTTTTGAAAAGAATATATTTTGGTGAATTTAAATTAACACTTTGATGAAACAAAAATTATAATTTAAAAAACTAGTTTTAAAGCATTTTTGATGGCCTTTAAAATGGCATTTGTGGTTTTTTTGAAAAAAATAAATTTGACCTTAAAATTCAAGGTCAAAATATTAAGTTGTAATTATCTTATAAGGGTCGCACTTTTAAATTTTTTTGACTAAGCCCATTAGAAAGCTTAACATTTTTCTTAATTTCGGTTTTTTTTAAAAAAATGGTATATATGAAACTTTATGAGAAATCAATTTTTTAGGAGTATATAACACTCAAATTGTACTGAAATCGCTTTAATCTGCATATAACAACAACAACAAAAATCAATGCTTAGATAAAGTGTGCGTTGTAAACACACACAACAAACGTTGCACGCATAAAAAATAAAGAAATCAGTACAGTTTGGGTGTTATGTACTCGTAAAAAAATTGATTTCTCATAAAGTATCATACATACCATTTTTTTTAAAAAAACCGAAATTAAAAAAAATGTCAGCCTTTCTAGTGGGCTTAGTGAAAAAAATCTTAAAGTGCGACCCTTATAAGATAATTACAATTTAATATTTTGACCTTGAATTTTAAGGTCAAATTTATTTTTTTCAAAAAAAACACAAATGCCATTTTAAAGGCCATCAAAAATACTTTAAAAGTCCTTTTTAAAATTATAATTTTTGTTTCATCAAAATGTTAATTAAAATTCACCAAAATATGTTCTTTTCAAAAACATCAAAACTTTCCAACCCTGTAACTCTGCCAATATTTCATCAAAAAATTTTATATTTGTAATTTAGAATACCTATCATTAACCTACTATTTTACCAAAATTATACTTAAATTGGACAACATTTGTTTTTTGGTGTGGACCTTTGACGCGTTTTGCCCCATATGTGAATATTCATAGTTTCCACAGAATAAATTTTGACAGTTTCCAACACTACAATTCTATTTCTAGCAATCTCAACCTCACTTAATACTTTCTTTCAACTTTTTTGTCTCTTAAGGCCTAGGCACTTGAGCGCTACTGTAGCGGTGCTGTAGCGTGACGGGCTGTTGTATTTTTCAAGCACTTACTGATTCCGTTTCAACGTGTCATATTAATTTACAAATTTTATTTTAAAAAGTGGTTATTTGTGATTTTTTTAAATTTATATTTACAGAAAAACATTTTTTTTTCGTTTATTTATATTTATTTGTCAATTCTGCCACACAAATGAAAAAATTTCAACACAAAATAAAAAATAAAATCAGCTGACACGTAAAACGTACGGAAAATCAAAATTTTTTAGGTTCGGCCGCTACAGCACCGTCACGTATTCGTTTGAGTACCTATTTCTATTTATTTTAATACAAGCTAACGTATCAGCTGACACGTCTCCGAACCGTATTCGCTCAAGTAATTATGCCTTTACATTATTTTGCAAGGGTTACCAACAACAAATTTTGGTTTATATATGAGTCCAGTCCATTGAAACTGCACAACTGCGCATAAATTTGTAATATTCTTCTGAAAACGAATTAAAAAAAAGTAAAAAAAATAAATTTAATGAAGCCAAGTAAATTTAAATATTTTTCCTAAGTCCACACACAGAGAAAAGCAGGCTTTGAATATGATTGCAGCACTCCAAATCACTTATAATTGATCATAGGTATGATTGTGACAATCATACTATAATCACCTACAATCATAAAATGACAATTTTTTTTATCATACTATGATTAGCGAAGATCATAATATGATCGCTACAATCAAAAAAGTTATCAATCATACTATGTTTTCCCTCCTTTATAGTTGTCGCAACATGTATCTTCTCTGCGGGCAATATTAATTTATTAAATCATAGGATTTGGTTAGATTTATTTATATGATTTTACATTTTAAAATTTTGTTTCTTTAGATTATATTTGTTTTAAGGATGTAGATTGTGGAAAACATATTAATTTTCGCATCACTATATATTTTTTTTAATAAAATTAATTGATTCAATACACATTATACATCTCAACAATTTTAATTTAATGAAAAATTTACAGCCCGTATGTGTTAAACCGGTATTAAACGTAATTTTATGTAATTTTTAATGCGATATGTTTGGGTTTTTTAATGAATTTAAAAATCTAGCCATTTCTAGCCATTTTTGTTCTGAAATATAGCCATTTTTTCTCCTCTAGAGTTGGCAACCTTGGTCATTAGATATATTTAAAAAAAGTTTCTTAGATTCAGGAATATTTTTGAAATAATCTGTCTGTAAAATATCTTAAAAATAACCTTGTCAAAGAATATATTGTGATTAAATACAATAAAGATCAGTTAATGTAAGAAAACAGCACTATTAAATGCGGATAATTCACAATCAACAAAAAAATAAACGAAAAACAAAAAACCAAAACCTAAATCAACCGAAAAACAAATAGCAATCATTGTTATCATTGCAAATTTTAGATGAATATAAAATTGGCCAAGATCTTCGAATTAGAGATGGACGCGTGAGTGAATTTTGACTCACACTAACTCACAATCAGGACAGGAATATTCCAATCACGCACACTCACTCAAGAGCATATTTTTTCTGCACACACTCACACACAACTATGTGAAAAAATTTAAGACAAATCACCCTCACGTGCACTAACAGAAGCTTCACTCACGCTAACTCACTGATAAGTTCATGAACTCTTATTTATATAAAAAAAAAATTAAAAATTCAAATTTTAAAAATCTAAAAAAATTTTGAGCAAAACTTTAAGTTAAGTCATTTGTGTGCTTTTGTCGAGACGAAAGGAAAAATGAAGAGAAAATGAATCACGCAAAATCTCTCAAAAAAATCGACTCACGCACACACGCACACTCACTCACTCATTTTTGTTCACTCCCAATCACGTGAGAAAAATTGAGTTTCGTCACACTTCTGCGTGATCACTCGTAAATCACGCACTAATCTGCTCGTGTGCCCATCTCCAATTCATATACAACGAACACCAAACTGGGTAAAAAAAAAAGAATTCTTCAGATATTTTTAGCACACTTGTACTATTAAACATGGTTTTTGTGTTATTTTTGTTTTTTCGGCTGAAGAGGAAGTGGCAAATTACATTTAATTTTATCAGTGAATAAAATGAAATCAAGCGAAAACTAAACAAAAATTTTCGAGGTCGTACGTACGCGTCTGTCCGTCCGTCCATCTATCCATCCATCCATTCATACGTTCACTCACTCAATTCGTTCATTTCAAAAGATATTATCGTTGATATAGAGAGAAAGAAGAAAAAAAAAAAAAAGTGTGGGTATAATAAGTTTTAAAACTGTTTCAATTTTAAACGGTAATGCTCCCTAAGAAGTGGTAGTTATGGTAGGTAAATGTGTAGGAGATTCTTTTTGTTTTTTTTTTGGGATGAAATTCACAGGTTAAGATGAATTTGTGAAAATACCATCTACATACCAACATACAACAAATTTTGTTGTTAAAATTAATTTGATCATTACTTAGTTTTTTGTTGATTGTGCTCAGGTGTAGAATTGTTTTAAGTTTTTTTTACAAGCACTTTTGTTTTATTTATTTTGGAAAATGCGAATGTGCCATTTAAATGTTAAAGTTTAATTTGATGTTACTTGTATTATGGAATGCTGTGGGTAGGTTACATTTTGGCCAAAGGCGCCGAATAGTTCAGTTTAAGTCCTTAGCTCTACCAGTTTATGATAATAACCTGGTTGTCAGTCTCATTCCGACGTGATGGCACCCAAGGTTCCCACGCTGTTTTTCACGAATGTAAGAAGACTCTGAGTTCCAAGTCTAGAGATCTATTTCAGGTATTGTGTTCTCCTTAATACTCCGTTCTGAAGCATGAGAATACAGGACAGTGGTAAGTAATGTATTACACCGTCTCTTAATTCCTAGGTACAACATATCCTGAGCTTTTGGAATTCACACCATTTTGAGTTAACACGAATTCCCTTGAATTTTTTTCGTATTTCCCCTATGTTAAAAAGTTGTACTTCTTGTACATCAATTAGGCAGTCCAGATCAGGAACAAATCTTTGCCCCAAATGCTTGAAGCAACGCCCCTTTAGTTCATACATAACAAGTGCTGCACTGAATCCTCCTCCATTTCTTCACAGCTCCAATAATCCTTGTCAGAGATTCCTATAGGCACGGTCATTCGTCCGGTTTTATAATATGCAGTCAGTACCGTCCGATGTACCGTCATGCCCTTAGACAGTATGACGCCCTGCATAGAGTTTGGTAAGAAGTTCAATGTTAACTTTCCGAGAATGGAAGACTAGTGCGATCCAGATAAACATCTCATAAATCACTCTGATACCGTTTATACTGACGGTTCTAGTACCTTAGTTGGTTCTGGATTTGGTTGGTATTTGGATGACGAAACTAAATACTCTTATGCTATGGATAAAATGGCAACAGTTTTTCAGACTGACGTTTTTGCTATTTTGGACTTGGCGACTTGGATAATTGAAAATAGATGGGGGGATAGAAAAATCGGTATCTGTACTGACAGTCAAGCTGCACTCAAGGTACTGGATTCTCCATTTACAACGTCTAAAATTGTCCAAGAGTACAGGCACAGACTTAATGAGGTCTCATGTGTAAACAGGGTCTGCCTCTTGTGGGTTCCGGGTCATAGGGGGAATACGGGGAAATGAGATTGCCGATTCATTAGCAAACATTGGCTCCGGTACAATTCCTCACAATCCGGAGCCTCAAATTGGTATAGGCTCGACGTGGATAATACGTTGGATCAACTCTCACATGAAATCAGTTTTCATGACAAGATAGCCCAATGTGTTGACATCATACATGGGACCTGAGCATTGAGGCATTAGTATTTTTCATGTAAAATGCCAATGAAAAAGCAGGCATTGGCATTGTTTTTCATACAAAAGTAATGTCAGGTCCCAAGTATGGTTGACATGCAAGAATACTAACTGTTTTGTGATAAGGCCAGACAAGAACTATTTACACAGTCTGAGTCACAGTACATGAGTAGTAGTATCACAGAGTTGCATCTGATGGGTGTAAGTAATAATGACAGCACACGGTGTAACTTTTGACGTTTCATACAAAACGTAAACAAACATTATAAATACATGCACAAAAGCTCACACGTACAGTCACACATATACTAGGCAGCGATGATCATTCTGTTCTAAAAACAAAGAAAGTACGCAATTAGCACCAGTGTTTGCATACTAGTCTGTACTGTAGTCTGAGTAGAAAAGACTGTCGCAAACTTACTGACCTAATTGCGGGATACAATGCCTGTGCTCATATGACGAGATTGGGTGTCTTATAAGACCCTCTTTGTGCAGCTTGTCTTGAGGATGAGGACACATCAAAACACTAAGTCTGTTGTTGCGTTCTCAAGAGCAAGCCCGCGGATAATGGGCTACGATATTTTGGCAATGGACATGGTCCATGTACTTTCTTTGCCTGACTTTCTCAGGTTTGTGAAAGCAACCCAGAAGTGCTGAGAAAGCGCCTTTCACTCTCTTTAAACTTTCTCTCATTCTTTACTAGTTTTTCCTACGGTACAATGGACTATTTTAAGTCTGAGCGCTATGGACTCACTAGCTTTCTTCAAGGCTTGTACATTGTACAACCCACCTTCAACTCAACTCAAACAACCGTCCGCTTTCCCAATGTAAGAAGACTTTTCGTTCTTTTAGGATTTGGCAGTTGAGTTGCGATATCCTACACGTAGTCAGGGTTATCCACATATCGTACATCTTATTTCTAGCTATATTACCAATTCAGTTCATTACCTTTCATTACCGACTCTGAGTCGTTCCTTGCACATTCATCAGCCAATTCGTTTCTTGCAACCTTACTATGTCCAGGGACCCAGATTTGCTTGACTGTGGGCAATTCCGAAAAATTGCCGAAAGTACCTATTGTATATCATTCCCAACTCATCCCGCTTTCAAGATTTAAAAATGTTAATGGCGAGGATAAAGATCTCTTTTAATTGTTATCTGCGCGGCTTTATCAATTGCAAGTAAGTCTGCCTAAAGAGAAACACTACACTCCTCGTGATGTCTCAATGTGGCCCAAATTTCAAGGCGTTCATAGTACACTTCCGAACCCGTACATATGTCTATTTTTGACCCTTCCGTAAAAATTGAGATTGTGTTTTACGTCATAACAGAATTTTTGAGAAGGTTGATCCTGAAGACTTTTATATCCCCGCTTACCACCTAATCCCTTATTTTGTTTCCCATAGGGGAATCGCGGTTTACATACGGGATAATGTTGTTTATCAGCACCAACAGCATTTGGACTCTAGGGATCCAGAATTTAGCTCTATATGGTTAAGACTTAGGATACGTAATCATACTTCTCATATGGGAATTGTCTACCGGAGTCCAAATGCTGGAAGGGTTCAATCTTATAATGGGTTTGACTCCCTGTCGGACTCTGTCTCGAGTATTTTAGGTTGCTACCCTGACAGTGAAATAGTTTTAGCTGGTGACTTCAATATTCATAATGCATCGTGGCTCTCGGATTCGAATCAAACGACACCGGAGGGTCAATATGCTGAACTCTTTGCCACTCATAACCATTTGGTCCAATTGGTTAAGGGGGTCACACACATTCCGCGTGGGGAAGGGCAAGAGGGTAATACTCTTGACCTCTTCTTGTCTTCGCACCCTGATAAGTATGACGTACATTTGCTTGCCCCTCTTGGAAATTCAGACCATGTTACCATATCCGCATCATTTTCCTACTCTGATCTACGTGAGATTCAGGGTCGGGTCGCCAAACGATCGATTTTTTTGCGCGTTGGGAGGAGTTAAACAATTTCTTTAGGGACTTTAACTGGAATATATGTTTCCTCGATAAAAACGTCAATGCCTCGGCGGAAATGGTTGTGAACATCATATTGCTTGGTATGAAATCGTTTATACCAATGAAATCTACTTCCCCTAAACCAAATGGAAAAGCTTGGTTTAATCAAAATTGCAGGGAAGCTATCCGGTCCAGAGAGGAAGCTTTTAGAGAATGGCGGTTGAATAAAAACGGGAGTACCGAACGGCTGCGTAAGCAAACAAGGACAGACTGTGCTAAGGTGCTAAGGCGTGAAAAGATTCTGTACGAACAACGTCTACGTGCTAAGGTCCTTGCTATACCAAAGGGTGGTAAAAGTTTCTGGTCGTTTGTCAAGCGGGTCAAGAGTAATACGAGCTCTTCCATCCCAACTCTGTTAAGGGATGATCGGATTATCACTGACCCAGTAGATAAGGCCAATCTTATGGCTGAAATTTTTGCCAACAACTCTACATTACCTATAAATAACCAAACACTGCCTGTGCTACCTATGGTGTCATGTTTTATGCCCAGCATATTCTTTAGGACACGAGCGGTCAAAAGGGTTCTTGTCGAGCTCAACGTGCACAAATCTCTGGGACCGGATGGTATTCCAGCACTGGTCTTGAAGAAGTGTTCTACCACGCTCGCTAGCCCATTGCGAAACCTTTTCAGTATTTCATATCACGCGGGTATATTTCCCTCTTGCTGGAAAGTGGCCAATATTCAACCAATCCCAAAAAAAGGAGAAGCCTCAAACCCCGACAACTATCGCCCAATCGCCATATGCTCCACGCTCTCAAAGGTTATGTAGAGTATGGTTAACTTCCATTTTGTGAACTATTTGGAGTCAAATGGCCTATTGAGCGATCGTCAGTATGGTTTCCGTAAGGGCCGTTCTACAGGTTATCTAATGGCGTTTCTCTCTGAGCAGTGGAGCAGATCCATTCACCGCCTTGGTGAAAGTAAGGTAATCGCTCTAGACATTTCCAAGGCGTTTGATCGAGTTTGGCACCATCCACTTATCTCAAAGATAAGAGCATTTGGGGTAGGTGATAATTTTGCTCGTTTTATCGCAAGCTTTCTAAGTGAACGTTCTATCCGTGTTGTTGTAGATGAGTTCTCCTCTAGGAACTTCATTTTAAACGCAGGTGTACCAAAGGGTTCTGTTCTTTCTCCATCCCTTTTTTTAGTTTTTATCAACGACCTACTGAATCTTACTGTAAACCCTATTTACTCTTTTGCGGATGACAGCAATATCTGTTTCTCTTATTCTTTTGACCATAGACCGGGTCAGTCCAAAGTTAGGCTTATGAGGCAGCATATGGATAACTCTCTTAACCTTGACCTATCGAGAATCTATTTATGGGGTCTGGAGAATAGGGTCGATTTTAATGCACGGAAGACTAAATGCTGTTCTCTAACACACAAGCGTATTCGTGGTGTGGAAACTTCTAATTTATCTATTGGTACTACGATTATTGATGAATCGGAAGCTCTTGACGTTCTGGGCATGAAAATACAGTGTGATGTCCGTTGGAATAAGCATATTTTTGAAGTAGCGAAAGACGCATTTAAATGTTTAGGGTTTTTAAAACGTTGTAGAAGATACTTCACACCATCTGATCTCTTGACTGTCTATACCACTTATATCCGTCCCAAAATGAAATATAATTCCCATGTATGGGCAGGTGCTTCAATATCTTCATTGGAACTACTTGACCGCGCACATTGGTTCCAAATCAAAATCTAGCTGGACAAAAGTCCAAAAATTAGTGTCCTTAAAATTGGGAATTAATAGTGCTAGGGGCAAGCTAAGGGTGTGTTCTGATCAAACTAATAACCATTTTTTGGAATTAGGTCTTTAACTTTGTTAAATATGCGAATGAAATAACATTTTTGGTATCCAATATTTAAAAAAAAATAATATATATATAAGTGTTTAACTAATAACATCATATTATCCATGTTACATCAATGGTTTCAAAACGGTTTATGTACAAGAAAGCTACAGATTTATACTTATTCTGGACATTAATAAGAAATTTATTATCGATCTTCTTCTTACATTTTTTGTACTTTGAAGTATGGTCAATAATAACAATATTTTTGAGGACTTATGAAACTTCCGCAGCTTGCCAAAACCGAATCCAGGCATATCATGTCGAATTACTACATACAACTTATAGGTAATTTATTACTGAACGTTGTCATGCAGACATTTCTTGCAGGTTTTTGCAGGTTCAAAATTAATCACCGTTTATATGAAAATAGAATTTCGCCTAAAATTTTTTTTCTAAATAAAAAATCGAATTTTTGTAAGTTTTTGATAACTTTTTAGTATTATAATTATGCTTAGCTTAAATAAAGCATTAAATGTGATGTTCCTATTAAACCGCGGCCAATTACACAATTCGACTTAATTCAAAAATGTCCGTCCGTCTGTCCGTCTGTAGAGGACGCGATACAGTCCAAAATAAAAGAGCTAGACTTCCGAAGTTTGGCACGAATATGTCTTATATTCCTAGGCAGGTTAAGTTCGGAAATGGATAAAATCGGACCAAGGGGAAAAAAGTTCCCCCTTGGAGAACTAAACCAACCAAATAAAAATCGCATTTTTGCAGGGTTTTTTGTACTTTTGCTAAGCAAATGCAACATTCTTCTCTCAAATGAAGTTCGAAATCGCAAGGGGAAGTTGCTCCCTAACGTCTCCCACCAACCCCCCCCCCCTCAAAAAAAAAAACGCCCCTGGATTTTTTTTATTGTTTTTTTTTACATTTTGGAGGGTATAAACGATTCGGCACAGCCGAATGTAACACTCTCACTGGTTTTTTTATTTTTTTTTTACATTTTGGAGGGCATAAAAGATTCGGCATAGCCGAATTTAACACTCTCACTTGTTTTTTTCAATTACACTTCTCGACAAAAAAAAATTTTTTTTTTAGAGATTACAAAACTTTCAAAAAATAAGTTTTTGCATTTCATATTTCTGTTCTGCATAAAAACCATTTTTGTCATTAATGAATTACTGAAATTAGAAAAAAAATAAAAAGTTGTCGATTAGTGTAATCGACTTAGAAAAATTTAAACATGTTTTTTGAACTCAGCAACCCCATAAACATATAAAACAGTGATAAAATAATTTTGTCCAGCTAGATTTGGACTTGGAACCACTGTGCCGCGTAGAGAAAAGGGCACTTATGCTTATAGGAGACGATCGAATATCTAATTCCATCAACTCCCTGGAGGTTGTGTGTCTTTATTCTATCGATACTTCCACGGAGAGTGTTCTGCTGAGATAGGTGAACTCATTCCGGATAGACGTGTATTTGGTCGCGCCTCTCAAATAGAGCTCACCCGTTCGTCGTGGATTGCTCAGCTGAGCGCACAACTCACTATAGAGAAAATTCTTTCTTTGGCCGAACAATTCGTATGTGGAACAGACTTCCCGCTTATGTCTTTCCCGACACTTTTAACATCTTCAAATTCAAGTCAAATATTAACAGATACTACTCCCTCTTTCCTCCTTCCCATACCTATATTTCCAGATTTCAACACAATGCAATGCATGTATAGGGGGCACCCCTGAGTGTTGGTCAATAAAAAAAAAAAATGTTGCCCGTCCGCAGAGTAATCTGTAAGTTGTGCCGTTTTCCTTGTTTTGCACAGCATTTTAGCATATGTCCATTACTTCCAAGAGTTAAATGATTGATACTATTTTGACATCGTCCTCAATTAACCCGAAAACATCACTTAGGCATGTTTGGTCTTGCGGATATTGTCTAATGTGAGGGTACATCTACAAGTCTTTCCAGTGTTTTCTATAAAAACGATGATATACTTTATCTTTCCCGCTTTGAGGATAACACCACTCATAACCACTTATACCTCGACTCCAGGCTACACATGAAGAACGTAACAGCCATGGCATGATTATCTCAAGGGACTCCTGGAAGAGTGCTGGGAATATCCCATTTGGTCTCTTAAATACTTTAAAGTGTGGCATTGCAGGGCAGTGGCAAAGAAATAAAATGTTTTGGAGCCGCGGCTTACTATTCGGAAATTAGAGTTCAGAAGTTGTTTATGCAAGTTATTATTGTGGAGTCTTAATCGATATCACGTCGGAGAAGTATCTGTTCGTCGCTGAAATTATCCAGAAACATGTTTTTGTTTGTGGGTCGCTAGTATTATTTTTTTCTTTGCGATTACCGTTAGACAACGGTGTCTGCCCAAACTCAAACACACGCTCGTGTTTAGGAAGCATTTCACTCTTCCATTGTAAGGGAAATGGTCGTATTGTGTCCGGAATTTCCCACATATTAAAACCCCTACAAAGGTGGCATATAGACCTATTGTTAGTGTCTTCGGCCACCATTTTATCAGTCATTTCGTGGGCAAGGTCTAGCATTGCTACATAACTGAAGAAGAATTTGTTTTGGGGTGTGGACAACAGAACTTTTATTAGTGTCATGGGTGGCGATGTGGCTTAGAAATTGTATAAAACGCAAGATTCCATAGAAGACCATGGTAAACCCAACTGACATAGCAAACAATGCTTTAAAAATATGTATGTACCAAATACACTCAAATTTAATTCAACCGTTTCTAACCCCTTTTTTCAATGCTTTCTTTGTCCATTCTGTTGCTTTACTTAAATGCCTAAATTTACCATCTTGGTAATTGTAACACTTTATTCGTTAACAATTGGATTTGAAGAAACTAAGAACAAAAAGGTTTTGTTTTTCTTACAAGTATATCGAAGAAAACATTCCAATTGTATGATTCATTGTTGTTTTTTACCCTCCACTTAGTGATAGAGGGTATATATAAGTTTGTCATTCCGTTTGTAACTCATCGAAATATCGATCTGGGACCCCATAAAGTATATATATTCATGATGATGATATTCATTCTAGCGATGTCCGTCTGTCTGTCTGTGGAAAATGCTGTCGCAGACAAAATATTGCAAAATGACTGAAACTTAACATATTTATTGGAAGTTCTCCCGAGAAGTTTGGTATTGCATTTGAGCAATATCGGTTCAGCGGTTCAAAAGTTATGAACGAAAATGTAAGCACACCTCAAAAATTTCAGTACATTCAACATAACCTAAAAATACAAAATGCATTAATTCGGCTTCTGGTTGACATATGTGAACATAATTGAACACCAAATGGTATTTAAACAAGTACGAACATATTTTTTGACAAAAAAGAAACAAATCGCTGATTTTTTTACCAAAATTTTTTTTCGCGGAAATATTTTTTCAAAAATTTTTCCTTTAATAATTTCCTTTTAAATAAAGTTTTTTGCAATAATCTTTTTGAAATTGTGGAGGGTATCACTACATTCGGCAAGGTCGAATTTAACTTTTTTACTTGTTTTCATTGCAATTTGTATGCAACTTGCAACTAACAAACATGGAAAAAAATTCATTGATCGTTGTACATTGTTTTGTTTTCATGAATTAAATAAAAAATCTCTTCAATGGAAAGTGTTTCAAAATATCCTCAAGTACTTAAGAAATGTTTGAAAACAATTATCAAGTTTTAAACAATGAAACTTATCGTGCTATTTATTCCTTTTCAAAACTCAATTGTGGTAGTTTTTATTAGCAAGTAAACTAATAATTGTAATATAAACCATGATTTGTTAATTACAAAATAATGAAGAAATTCAAGGAAATTAAGGCTTTGAAATAGACCGTTGAAAAGATTTGGCGTTTAGTTGTTAAACTTGAATATGGATGGATTTGGTGGTTTGTATTTTTACAAACCACCTTGACAAACTGTGTTATTTTGGGAAAATTACTTGGGCAACATGCTCCCCGTTAAACTGCTAACTGAATCTCCAGATTCTTAATCTACATTCATAATTTTTCTAGCATTTACAGTTTTTGAATGCTAGGCAAAATATGTTGTTTTTTTCCGCAATCCTACTCATTGAGTTTACACTGCAATCGCGAGACCGAATTTACTCTAACCGAATTTACAAAAATGTGTCAGTCTCTGTTAGTAAAGCGACTTTTTCAGAGATGCCAACTATTTGAGAGCAAAACGCGCACAAAAATTTTATAAACGGGTAAAAACGCGTAAATTTGCTTGAAAAAAAGGGTAAAAAAGCACTGGACTGTTTTTGTAAATAGATAAAAAAGTAAAAAAATAATATTTTTATTCAAACAAAATTTTTGATAAGTTTGTTGGTTAAAATTTTGAGCAACTGATATAAATCGTTTTACAATTTTACATGGTCTGCATTTTCCGCTTCAAAGGCAAAATTTAGTCTTTGAACTTCACCCAGAACAGAATTCAAATATTAAACCAAAATAAAAAAACCTACAAGGAATGGCGTTTTTTTAGAGGTTGGTTTAGTTCTTCAAGGGAAAACATTTTCCCCTTAGTTCAATTTGCCCATTTTTTCTGAACTTAATACGACCAACGGTCATTGACCATAATAATATATTCGTTCCATATTTCAGGCGTCTAGCTCTTAGTTTGAACTGCATACTGCTTTTCACAGACAGACAGACGGACGTTAAAAAATGTGTTTGAATCGATCATAAATCAATAAAATGTATACTATACTTTCGATGAGTTACACTCGAAATATACTTTGTTTGGAGGCTATAAAAATTTATTTTAAAAAGCACTAAAAGCACCAACTGAAAATTTAAAAAGCACCAAGTTAGCGCGTTTTTCTAATTTCGCACTAGGCCAAAAATTTTCGCGTTTTGACACATCAAAAAGCACTAGATCTAGCGCGAAAAGCACTAAGTTGGCATCCCTGGACTTTTTATGTATTTTTATCTAGAACAATTCATCATACAATTGTTCTAGATAAAAATATATAAAAAGTCGCTTTACTAACAGAGACTGAGACATTTTTGCATTACAGGCACATCACGAAAGAAGTTCACTATATTCTCAAAGAAGTCCGCTGTGGTGCTGTGGCTTAGTGGTTAGCGCGTTGGACTACTAGCCAGCCAGCCTGGGTTCGATTCCCGGCTCAGGCAGAACAACATTTTTTCAGATATTTATTAGTTTCTATTTATAACTAATATTTATCGCAGCACCCTCCTTCGTTGATAAATAGCACTAAAACGTCAACGAAGTAAAATAATAAAATAATGGCTATTAAACACAGCTTCAAAAATAATTCGCCAGATCAATAACAGATGGCGATGCAACAACTGTACTCAAAATTATTAACACGCGCAATTACAGTGTTGCCATATTGAAGCCCTTCTATCTTTCAAATCTTTCATCTCCCTTCTATCCCCTTTCCGAGAGAAACATCACGGTTACATTAGTAATTGATAGGCAGCATTGCCTGAGTGTTGTTTCTTTTCTTAAAAAAAAAAAAAAATATTCTTAAAAAGAGTGAGGCCACTTGCCCTGACAATTACCGCCCAATTGCAATTTGTTCTGCACTTGAAGATTATGGAATTAAATCATATTAAATTTCCATCTTATGAACTATCTGGAGTCAATAACTTCTTTGCGATCGAAAGTATAGCTTTCGAAATCTTTCTAGGGCAGAACTATTATTGTTCCATAGGGAACGTTGGAGATGATCAATACACCAGTTTGGCGAATGTAAAGTTGTGGCTCAAGATATTTCCGATGCGTTTGATCGTGTGTGGCATCGCGCACTTGTATTAAAACATGTTACAACTAGTTTCGGTGATGATTTCTCTCAAACTTTCTCGGGAGCCACTCTAACCTGCTATACGCTATGACTGGCAGATTTCGTTTAGATTTCTGCAACATACGTGGACTGAGAGAAAATTTCATCTATGTATATTAGGGTTATAACTTTTTTTGGTCAAAAAAAGTCCATCCCACCACGCTATGGGCAATGTTGTACAGATAACAAAAATCAATTTTTTTGGTCATTTCGGTGAAAAAAGTTCACGCACCGAATGCAATTTCTAAAACTCCCCCAGGAAAGATTTTTTTTTTATTTTTTTGTTTTAAAAATTTTATATTATGACGTCATATCTTAATTATTTGAAAATTATCACAAACTCATGATCACATATCAGAAGGAACCAACATTTAACTTATTTATAACATCCGCGAAAAAGCACAAAAATCCGCGATTATAATCTTTAGTTGCTGAAAAGAATTACTGCCTCATAGCAAATATTACTTGACACTAAAACTTAGCTAATTTAAAAAAAACCGCGAAATAGCGTCAAAATATCGCGATTTTTTCGCGCCCTCCATTCAACTGATGAGATTTTGATTTTTTATTAATGAAATTACAAGATAATCCTAAATATTTTGCAATTAAATATAATTTGTTTATTCTTAAAAGAAAAACTAATATTCAAAACTTCATCGCGTTTGGTGCGTGAACTTTTTTAACGATCGCGAAAAAGTAAGACATCATTTCTTAATATTTTTTCATGGCCTATACGACTATGGGATGGACTTTTTGATATTTGCAAAAAATTCAAAAAGTTATAACCCTAATGTATATGCTCACATTTGTTTTCATCGGCCGGATGTTTTCGCCTTATGTGAAGATAGAAGAAGATACTGATCCACAGTATTTTCAAATACCGGGGTATCACTTCCTATCCCCTTCTTAGCGGAGCCTTGAGTTTTATATTAGGGAAAATGTTGTGTACCAACTACTGCCTCCTCTAGGCAGTAGTGATCCGGAATTTAACTCTCTCTGGGTTAAATTCCAAATCAGGACACATATTTTACACTTCGGGTTCGTCTACAGGAGTCCTAATATGAGTACGGTAAACTCATACAATAGTTTTGACTCGGTATCCGACTCCATTACTGGAATCTGGGAACTGTCCGAGTAGCGAGATTGTGACTTCACCGCACACAATGTTTCATGGCTTTGCCATTCAAGCCAAACGACTCCCGAGGGCTTACGCTGAGCTCTTTGCTGCACACAATTACCTCGTGCAACTTGTGAATAAACCAACACACATCCCGTGTGTTGATGGACAGTTTCGTAATACTCTCGATATTTTCCTCAAATCGCATCCTGACAAATACGATGTTGAGTTACTTGCGCCTCTCGGAAACTTGGATCACAGCCTCATTTCTGCATCCTTTTCATTTTTAGACCTTCGCAGCAAAAATCCAATTACTGACGCGTTACGCAAACAGGTCTTTTTGGTCATTTGTTAAAAGGTAAAGAATAATACTAGTTCATCCATTCCAACTTATAAGAAATTAACAAATATTCACAGACTCGGATGATAAGGCCAACCTTTTTGCTAAAATGTTTGCAAGAAACTCATTCTTGCCGGAAAGCAATCAACCACTGCCCGAACACGAAAGAGTATCCTTTACTATGTCCAAGATATTTTTTCGAGCACATGCAGTTAAAAGGGTTCTTGAAGATCTCAACGTTAATAAGTCCCCGTGGCCAGTTGGTATTTCGGCACTAGTAGTGAAGCATTGTGCCTCGACGTTTTCTTGTCCTTGGCAACCCTTTTTAGCTACTAGTACCGTGTTGGAGTAGCCCCCTCATGCTGGAAGATAGCTAACGTTCAGCCCAATAGCAATTT
Source organism: Pegoplata infirma (assembly GCA_963921195.1). Lineage (NCBI taxonomy): Eukaryota > Metazoa > Arthropoda > Insecta > Diptera > Anthomyiidae > Pegoplata > Pegoplata infirma. Next base: position 260,326,154 of record OY992536.1, on the reverse strand, counting down.
GCTCTACGCTCTCTAAGGTGATGGAGAGCATGGTTAATTATCACTTGGTTAACTATCTAGAGTCCAACTCACTTTTGTGCGATCTACAGCATGGCTTTCGTAGGAGTCGTTCTACGGAAGACCTGTTGGCGTTTCTTTCGGAACGTTGGAGTCATTCCATCCACCAATTTGGTGAAAGTGAGGTTGTTGCTCTGGATATTTCCAAGGCGTTTGATCGTGTGTGGCACAGTGCCCTCGTTTCGAAGCTTATTGCATTTGGTGTCGGTAGTGATTTATTTCGATTTATATCGAGCTTTCTCTATATCGATCGCACTGTACGTGTTGTTATTAATTCGGGGGTACCGCAAGGTTCCTTTTTTTCTCCTACACTTTTCTTATTTTTCTTAATGACCTTTTAAGTTAAATAGAGATGGGCACATGAACAGATTAGAGCGTGATTCACGCGTGATCACGCGTGAGTGTGACTGATTTCAATTTTACTCACGTGATTGTGAGTGAGTGTGAGTGGAGAAAAAAATTGCGTGAGTGAGTGTCCGTGAGTAAGATTTTTGCGTGAGTGAGTGTGCGTGAGTCGATATTTTTGCGTGAGTTTGCGTGAGTTATTTTGTCTTTTTATTTCCTTTTGTACCAAAACAAGTAAGAGTGTTAAATTCGGCTGTGCCGATTCTTTTATACCCTCCAAAATGTAAAAAAAAATTAAAAAAAAATTGTCAGGGGCGTTTTTTTTGGGGGGGGGGCTGATGGGGTCAGTGGGGGACGTTGATAGCACCTTCCCATCGCGATAAACATACCAAATCTTTCATTTATTTAACAAAAATACAAAAAAACATGTAAAAAAAGTTTATTTTTTCAGAGGTTGGTTCAGTTCTTCAAGGGGGAACTTTTTCCCCCTGGCCCGATTTTGCCCATTCACGAACTTAACCTGCCTACAGTGTTGCCATATATCAAGATTTCCCTTTTTTTGCAAGTTTTTTGAGGTGCTAAAAAGATTTCAAGATTTTTTCTTAAAAAACAAGTTTTTTGGAAAATAATAAAGTTTTTTCAAGTTTTTCTTAATTAGTAAAAAAATACAAAAAGCATCAGATTTTTTTTTGTAAGTACCCAAAATATTGGTCCTAGACTAACCTTTTAGTATACCGACCGATTCAGAATCCCTATTTGAGTTGACTTAACGTGTCCGTCTTTCAGTCTACGAAACGGTTACAATTAAATATGACTTATGAAAATATGAGATATTCGATTAAAATTTTGTTTTTAACTTGGTAACCTAATTAAATCCATTTAAAATCAGACCATTTTTTGACTTGGTCGCCATGTGAAAACTCCACCCGATATTTACTCAAATCTGTATGTTGGCAACATAGAATAATTTTTCACTTAAATTGTATATTTGCTGCACTAATAAAAGATTTTACCACATATAGATCCAATCCCTCATATATTGTCGAGCATGCACCGGTGTTTGATATTTGCTTACTGTGTACAATTTTCTGAGCCTTAATAAATTATGACTCTTTCAAGGCTCAAAAATATTAATAGAACGCTCGAAATGTGGAGTCCGCAAAGACTCATATTTGACTCTTAATTATGGATATGTAAAAAATTCAAAATATTTTTTTAACATTCATAAAAGAGTCTAAAAAGACTCCGAAAAGAATATGAACACATAATTTTCAGAATATTTTATGAGTCATATAAGAGCGCTGGGTTCGATTCCTAATAAACCCTTGGTCGATTTCGATACAACGATATGACGGTCATTGTTACCAGTTCTCGGTTAGGTTTAAATAAACCTAATTTAATTGGGAAAACTAAATAAAAACAGATCATTGGATCAAAATTATTATTATTAATTTAATATCTGTGGCAAAAAGGAATTAGTACTAGAGATGGGCGCGTGAGTGGATTTTGATTCACACTCACTCACGCTCACGCAAAAAATAATCGAATCACTCACTAATCACTCACGCAATTTTTTTTTTTACTCACGCTCACTCACATTCACGTGAGTAATAAAAAACTTACTCACGCTCACGCGTAAATCACGCCAGATTCAATCACGCTCACGCGTAACTCACGCAAAATCTACTCACGTAATAAAATTTTCTTACCAAAAAGAAAAAAAAATCCAAAAAAATTCTTTTTACAAAAATTAAAAAAAAAATTGGGCAAATCAAAAAATCTAATCACGCAAACTCACGCAAAAAAAAAAGCCTCACTCACTAATTACTCACTCAGATTTTTTTTTCAACTCACACTCACTCACGATCACGTGATTAAAATGAAAATCAGTCACACTCACGCGTGATTCACGTGAATCACGCAAATCACGTGACCAGCGCCCATCTCTAATTAGTACATAAGTGTTTTTATACCACTTTTCAGGAGAGCATTTTTAAGTTTTAATTTCAAATACCAAATCTGGGTTTAAAAATTGGAACATTTTGGGCATGTAAATATCTCAAGCACTATTATCGACACAAACTACACTACCTTAAAAGTTGATATATATTAGAACAACGGAGATATCGGGTGAAAACCATTGATGTTGTAATTGCGTTTTGCAAAAAATACATTTTACTCCAAGCATATGTCGAGATATGCAGTTATGTATCCCTGTAAAATACATTTTAGCGTCTTCAAAGATTGCTGATTTTAAAATAAGGAATAAAAACATAACTCAGATATGCTGTTACGATTTTTATTTTTCCTTTAAAAAAAAAAATGAGTTGTGGAGTTCTGAAATCTATATTTCAGAAAGTAATGGTCCGATTTTCTTTAAAATTTGATACAATGCGAAAATGGATAAGGAGATTCCGAAAATGCAAAAACACTTTTTGGACATAACTCGACTTATGTTGTTATGGGTTTTTGCCACAGATATTATAAGAGCGCTCAGAAAAAGGGACCATTTTGAAAGGAAAAAAATCATATCATTATGTTTTCTGATCGTCTAAGGACTCTTTTATGAGTTTTTTCGAGCTCCAAATGAACGCTGGGTTGTTTTTTATTGTTTTTTCAATGACCTAAGCATCTCAATGACCTAAGCATTGAGACATTCGTTTTTTTTCATGTAAAATGCCAATGAAATAGCAGGCATTGACATTGTTTTTTCATACAAAAGTAATGCCATTGCCTAAGTATGCTAGATAAAAAAATTGAATTGAAGATACATAAATTTGTATTATTTTTTAATTATTTCAATACTTTTGTAAAAAAAAGATTTTTTTCACAAAAAAAAGATTTTTTTTCAGAAAAAAAAAGTTTTTTCAAAAAAATATATGGCAACACTGCCTGCCTATGAACATGAGACACATTTGTGCCAAACTTCAGGAGTCTAGCTGTTTTGTTTTGGACTGCATTGTGTTATCTACAGACAGACGGACGGACAGACATTCATAGAATGTCTTAGAATCGATCATGGATCAATAATTTTATGGGGTCCCCGACCGATATTTCGATGCGTTACAAACGGAATGACAAAGTGAGTATACCCCCATACTGTGGTTGGAGGGTATAAAAAGCAACAGAAAATTGTAAAATATGGCTAAATTTAATATTTCGTCCCGAAAAAGGCAAAAAATCATGTAAAATTTCGCTGAACTTTAAATTTTGCTGAAAATGTTGAAAGATTTTTGAAATTTTAGTTTTTGAAAAATTTTTTTTTGTATAAATAAGTGTTTCGTGAGTGTGAGTCAACGTGAATGTGAGTGAAGCTTGCGTGAGTGCACGCGAGTGTGAGTTGAATTAAATTTACTCACGTGATTGTGAGTGAGTGTGAGTAGAAAAAATATGCTCGTGAGTGAGTGTGCGTGATTCAAAATTTCCTGTCGTGAGCGTGAGTGAGTGTGAGTCAAAAATCACTCACGCGCCCATCTCTAAAGTCAAACTTCCAATCCTATCTATTCTTTCGCTTTTGAACCGAAAAAGGTCGTGAGTGATAATTTTTTTTTTACACGATCGTGAGTCAAGTCGCAATCACGCTAAATCTTTTATTTTAAATAAATCCTTTCAGTTTTACTTAAAATAATTGTTTATACATATTTATTCATATTAATATTTTGACTAATTTCCTTTTTATCCTTTGAAAGCCACATCCTTCCTTCCGTTTAGTGTTTTACCAAAATTTAGTTTTTAAGATGAAAAATCTTAACAGTTTTATTTTTATTTCTATTTTTTTTGTATTTTGAGTGCGAATGGCAAAATGTTCTCACACATTTCATGCTGTGCCTTCGATATGTGTTTTTTAAATCGGAAGTTGCATAAAACTGATCATCAACATCATCATGATATCTATCTACTACCACTGTTTTGCTCCTACGACTTCCACATACTTTCCATGATGATTCTTCAATAAGTAACCATAAACATTATACATATTGTTATTATTGTTTTCATAAGAAAAAACAGAATCCTTTTTTTTTTTGTGAAATCTTATTAAAAAATTAATGTTGCCTTTTTTTTTATTAATAATTTTTTCTTATATATTTTTTCTTGAATTTTTATGTGGCTTCCGTAACACCTGTTACGATTACTACACTACCAACGATGGAAGATTTAGAGAAACACTTCAACTATTCAAAACCCTTATGCTGTAACAAGGATTCTAAAGGATGATCTCTTTCGATGTTACTAGAAGAAAAACGAAGATTTTCTCAAGTGATTGTCTGAGTTACACAATAGTTTTTCATTGTTTTATAATTTTTTTTTTTACAAATTTTTAAACAATACAATGGATACAAAATTGTATAATATTCATATTTAAATGGGTGTTTTTATTGGTTTTATAACCAAATGTTACTTTCTCAAGATTTTCATTTACCAATTTCGTTTTTCTTAATATGCATGAAATGAGTTTTCACTTTTTTTCCCTTGTCCTTTTTTTTATAAGAAAATTCAATTTTTAATATTTTCAATTTGTTCTACACTATCAAAACAATATCATTTTAATGAGTCAATGATCATTTCTAACTGACATTTATGATTGTTACTTCCGATTTGGGATGTTAATATTGTTAGAAAGAAATTTAAATGATTAGTTTAACAACTGTTGCTTGTTCCTTTACTAAAACTTTTTTTACTTATAACTTCTTCAAAAATAGTCCAAATTAAAAAAAAATGATTTTGGATTTTTTATGTAAATGAAAAATTTCTAAAAAAATCTTAAAATTGCTCTAGTATTCGATTTTAATATTTTAAAATTTAGATCTCGTTTTTGAAAATGTTTGTATTCTTTTATTTTTTTGAAAATTGTTTGTGAAAACTTTCTATCGATTCAACAATTTTTTTGCCCAGTAGATCGTTTTATTACTATTTATTTTTTTTTTTAATTTTTTAAAAAAATTGTATTGTAGTTTTACAATTTTTAAATCAGGCTCCAATACCTAAGGGGTCTCCCATACAAAATGGATTTTTTTTAAATTTGCTCCAACCGCTCTGTCATAAAAGTGCCCCTAGAGCAGTTAAATGTATGACTGACCCACAATATTTTTTCAATCGAAGCATTTACTCAGGACAGACCTAATCTTTATCTTTAAATTTTAAGGTGGTCTATTACACTGAAAAAAATACACAAAACTAAAATTAAAGAAAAAATTTCTTTAAAAATTTTTAATAAAATTTCCGTAAATTTAGTTAAATTTAACTAAAAAATGGAAAATTTTCCTAACTATGAGGAGAAAATTTTAGTTCATGTACTTATAAATATTTCATAGTTTTCCAAAAATGGACTTCTTAAATATAAGGAAAAAAATTCTTACTGCCAAAGAAATTTTCCCCAAATCTAGGAAACATAAACATATTTATTTTTAATATGCTTTTTACATATACCCCGAAATCCACATAAATTTGGATTTCAAATCCAATTAAAATCTATACCGTTTACATATGCTTTTTTGACATTTAGCGGGATTTTGTTTGTACTAACTCTGTATTTTCTTTTGATTTGTGTACAGGGTTGTTAGTTGGAAAATTACCCAATTTTATAAATATTTCTAAAAACAATGATTTTTCTTTGCCGGAGCCAATATTTTCAATCCCACTAGTATATGTTGGGACCACAATATCAAAAAATGTGTTTTTATGTAGAGCTGCTTCTTTAAATGCAAGAAAATTAAAATTTTTGCCAAGTTTGGGGCCGCCACCATTGAGTGTTTTTCTTTGTTAGGAAGACCAAATTGGTCAACTAAATTGTGCGTTTACCATTTGCAATGGTAAATTTTAAATGAAACATTGTTAAACATTATTTTGATTAATCTTTTAATAGTTTTAAAAAAATAAATTTTAATTGTTTTTTTACTTTATAAAAAACAACAACAGCTGATAAAAAATTGTGTGCAGCGTTGTAAAAAAAGCATAAGGGATGATTATTTTGGGAAAACCCATAGTTGTACAATTAAGTAGTAGAAATTTTTTGGGATTTTAAATTGCGATTTTACGATTTTCCCAAAATCCAAGTTTTTTTTTGTATGGGATTTGACATTTGAAATCCAAAAAAGTAATTGGATTTACTTGGATTTTCATTGAAATCCGATTTTTTTGGATTTCGAGGTATATGTAAATGGCATTTCTTAAATAGTATATGTTCACACAAAATTTAGTTCAAGTTTAGTTAAAATTTACTACAAGTAACTTCACCGAATTCACTTCTTTGAATTGAGGAAGCGGACTTCTTAGAATTTAGTTAAAAACTTCTAAGGATTTAGTTAAAAACTCAAATTTATCTTTTTTGGAATTTAATAAAAAACTTCTTAGGATTGAGTAAAACTTCTTAGAATTTAGAATTAAGTTAAAAATGTCTTAGAATTTAGTTAAAAACTCATATTTGTTTTCTTAGAATTTAGTGAAAAACTTCTTAGAATTTTTTAAAAACTTTTTAGAATTTAGTTAAAACTTCTTAGAATTTGGTTAAAAAAATTTTAGAATTTAGTTAAAAACTCGTATTTTTTTTGTATAGAATTTAGTTAAAACTTCTTAAAATTTAGTTAAAATTTCTTAGAATTTAGTTAAAAATTTGAAAAAGGCGAAATCTCAAGACCCTCAAGACTTTATTAGACCCCAAATTTCCATATCTCAAAAACTAAGCAAGGTAGAGCAAAACGGACAAACATTTTGGATCAACATCTACGGCGACCTTTAACAACCCATCGGGTCCGAACCCAATGGGGTCTGGACCCATGGAGTCTGGACCTATGAGGTCTGGACCCATGGGTTCCGATCGCAAACTTCTTAGAATTAAGTTAAAATCTCTTACAATTCAGTTAAAAACTCATATTTATCTTCTTAGAATTTAGTTAAAAACTTCTTAGAATTTAGTTAAAAACTCATTTACATTTTCTTAGAATTTAGTTAAAAAATTTTGTAAAAACTTCTTAAAATTCCTATTTTTAAGAAAAATATAAACCAAAACGAATGAAAACAAGTAAGAGTGTTAAATTCGGCTGTGCCGAATCTTTTATACCCTCCAACATGCAAAAAAAAATCAGGGGCGATTTTTTTTTTTGTTGGGGGTGGGTCGGTAGTGGCAATTGGGGGGGGAGGGGTAAATTTCCTCTCAAATATGTGTTTAAAAATTCATTTATGCATTTTGCAAGTTTATCATTATTTAAAAAAAGAAATTTATTCCATGCCCATGAAAGGAGGGGGCGGACCGAAAAAAACGGCATTTTTTAATTCTCTGGGTCCAAGTGCAGGACTTTGAACTTCTTGTAGAATAAAAATGTTGCATTTGTAAAACAAAAACACAAAAAATCATGTAAAAACGTGGTATTTTTCAGAGGTTGGTTTAGTTCTTCAAGGAGAAACTTTTTTCCCCCTGGTCCGATTTTGCTCATTTACGAACTTAACCTGCCTAAGAACATAAGACACATTCGTGCCAAATGTCGGGAGTCTAGCTCTTTTATTTTGGACTGCATCGTGTTAACTACAGATGTACAGACGGACGGACAGACGGACGGACATCGCTAGAATGTCTTAGAATCGATCACTGGTCATAAATATATATACTTTGTGGGGTCCTAGTCCGATATTTTGATGCGTTACACACGGAATGACAAAGTGAGTATACCCCCATACTGTAGTTGGAGGGTATAACAATTTTTGGAGCCATATCAATTCCTCTTTTTCTCAAAATTTAGTTTTTTTTTTAATTTGCGCACTCAAAAATTGTTTATACCCTACACTCTAGTGATAGATAGTATATAAAAGTTTGTTATTCCGTTTGCAACACCTCAAAATATTGATCTAGGATCCCATAAAGTATAATATTCATGATCCTCGATCGATATTAAGACGATCTAGCGATGTCCGTCTGTCTATTGAAAACACGATTACTTTTGAAAGACTTTACACTCAAAATAATTCTACAGTAAAAGGTTTAGTAAGTGATATTGTACCAAAATCTACTAATTCGTTACTAAATTTAGTATCTTCAAAGTACTAACATTAGAAATTTTTTACTGGATTTGACTAATATTAGTTAAAAATTTTAGTATTTGTTACCAATTTCTGCACTAGGTCCTTTTGGACTAAAATTAGTTAAATTTTTAGTATTGAATAACCACGTTTTTTTTTGGGTGTACGAAGGCTCCTGAAGGTTGGCATATATGTTGGTCATTTACCTGGTCAGGTTGGTATTGCAATCCAAAAAAATCTGCCCAGTGGTACAAAAGTTAAAAGCAAAAGAGTGAATGAATTTCGGCAAGAGTTTTTCGCGAATTTACGAGATAGGTTTGAGTCCATATTAATTATTTCTGAGAAATAATAATTGTTGCACAATGAGGAAATCTGAAAAAAATCAAGTGACAACACAGGCTAAGTGGAGATGTCGACAGCTTTCGGAAGATGCCACCCTTCCATCATCAGCACTCCTTCGATTGCCACACACCTAATGTGTGTCAGATTAAAATTAGCCATTTAAATGAAACTTTTGAACAAATTAAATATCGGAATTACTCTTCTTTGTGTTGAATAACCCGTATTCACCATCATTCGTGTTGTATTCATTTGGCAGAAACTTAATCCATCGTAACTTCTCAGCAAAAAAAGTGCGGAGTACTTCTTTTTGGAGTGCTTTAAAACTATAAAAAATGTAATGAAATACAACAAAAATAACAAAAAACGCCAGAAAATGACGCAAAGGCATTCTTTTCTACTCCGTAAAAAGTTGATATTTAGCTCTTAACTCATTACCTTCCGCGACACTACCATACAAAAGTAAGTAGATATTAAGTAGATTAGAACTTCTTAGAACTTCTTATTAAGAAGTACTCCGAGCTTTCAAACAACTTCCAACTACTTCCCTGGAGTAGTTCTTATCTACTGAATATCTACTTACTTTTGTATGGAGGTGTCGCGACAGGTAATGAGTTAAGAGCTGAATATCTATGAATTGTGGAGTAGAAAAGAATGTTTGTGTGTTTTTGAATTGTGTTTTTATACCCTCCACTTAGTGATAGAGGGTATATATAAGTTTGTCATTCTGTTTGTAACTCATCGAAATATCGGTCTGGGACCCCATAAAGTATATCGATTTTAAGACATTCTAGCGATGTCCGTCTGTCCGTCTGTCTGTCTGTCTGTGGAAAATGCTGTCGCAGACAAAATATTGCAAAATGACTGAAACTTAACATATTTATTGAAAATAAATTTGGTATTGCATTTGAGCGATATCGGTTCAGCGGTTCAAAAGTTATGAACGAAAATGTAAGCACACCTCAAAAATTTCAGTACATTCAACATAACCTAAAAATACAAAATGCTTTAATTCGGCTTCTGGTTGACATATGTGAACATAATTGAACACCAAATGGTATTTAAACAAGTACGAACATATTTTTTGACAAAAAAGAAACAAATCGCTGATTTTTTTACCAAAATTTTTTTTCGCGGAAATTTTTTTTCAAAATTTTTTTTTTTTTCAAAAGTAATTTCCTTTTAAATAAAGTTGTTTGCAATAATCTTTTTGAAATTGTGGAGGGTATTACTACATTCGGCAAGGCCGAATTTAACTTTTTTACTTGTTTGTTATTATTGTTGTATTTCATTACATTTGATATAAAGCCTGTTTGCGTACTTTCTCAGTAAAAATTATCAAGCAACAAACATTTAGAGAATAAAAAAGAAATCGCTCTCAAAAAGGAAAAATTGTAAAAAGTACGCGAACAGAAATCCGTAAGAATTTGCAAGTTAGTTAAACAACTGATTTAAATCAGCTTATAAAAAATTTTGCCTTCATTTGTAAATTTTTAGTTTGATGGTATTTATTTTTTAACTTGTTAATAACAGAAATTTAATTTTAGGATGTATTTTTTTTTTATTCGTTCCTTGATATTTAATCATATTTTATACACAAAAATGTAACTGCAGAATATTTTGTATTTTGTTTACAAAAATATAGTCATACGTTTTTAAAACATATGTTTTTTTGTGCTTGATAATTCTTGCTGGCAAAAATTTATCCAGTAAAAACTTGCAAGTTTCTAAAATAGAACTGTCACTTTTTTCTCTCATTTTCTCTCTCGTTACTGGGTTTTTAAAGTACGCGAACGACTTTTAGACAAAATTCGTAATAACTTGTACAAATTCGTACAAATTATTGAGTTCGCGAACACAGCTATAGTTTTAAAGCACTCCACTGGGAAGTGGTAATGACTTTTTTGCAGGGTTTTAACAGAGTTGTATTTTTTCCATTGTTAACCTTTAGTAGGACTTTTCAATACAACACGAATGATGGTGAATACGGGTTATTCAACACAAAGAGGAGTAATTCCGATATTAAATTTGTTCAAAAGTTTGATTTAAATGGCTTATTTTAATCTGACACACATTAAGTGTGTGGCAATCAAAGGAGTGCTCATGATGGAAGGATGGCATCTTCGGAAAGCTGTCGACATCTCCACTTAGCCTGTGTTGTCACTTGATTTTTTTTTTAGATTTTCTCATTGTACAACAATTATTATTTCTCAGAAATAATTAATATAGACTCAAACTGAACTAAATAAAAATTTAGTTATAAAATATACAGTCCAACAATATATAAACAAAATTATTTCCCTCAAAGATTTATTGTTAAAATATTAGGGGAAGCTCCATATACTTGATCCCTAAAAAGGCAAACGCTTATAACTTCTAAACTAATTCATATATTTTCTTGAAGTAAATTTTTTTTAAAAGCTCTCTGTAAGGGGTATCTCCAGTGGCAATATAAAAAATTACAAAAAATTTTTTTTTTATTTATAGCAAAAAAATCAAAATAGCGAAAAAGGATCAAGTGTCTATATGCTACAACATACTTGATCCCTCGCATTAGACACTTGTTCCCGGGATCATGTGTATTCATTAAAGTGATTTGATCCCCGGGGATCAAGTGTATTACAAGAAAAAAAAAATATACAACAATGTCACAAAAATTATTTATTTTTTTTTATTTTATTAAGTAAGTTTTTTGTCATTATTCGAAGAGTTTTGAAGTTGTTGTTATTTTGAACATGATGGAAGCTGGGACATTTTGATCAGTTCGACCAGTGTTGCCAGTTTAGGGGTTTTGTCCCCAAATAGGGGATTTTTTTTGTAAATTGGGGATGAAAATTTTGATTTGGGGATCCGGGGATTTCATGGGGATGACACTGATTTTTTCGGGGATTTTTAGGGGATGAAATATTTTAGATAAACAAGTGTTTTTTAAATACATCAATCATAAAATAATGCGAAAAAATTATCAATTTTTGATCAATCGTGGGCATTAAAGCATCAAAAAAAAAACCGCAAACGTAGGAATTATGTGAGATTTATAAAGAAAAATTAAAATTTTTTTATGGTGTCTGTCAAAACCTGGATCGTATCATGTTAAAATGATTTTCTTTTTCTTTAAACCAAATTGTAGATTTTCATACATTTTCTATTGTATTATGAAAAATTTCCACAAATTTTACCAATAAAGTACTCTATTGGTGGTGTGTAAATTAAAACTTCCTGAGTTATCTATCCCTGATAAAACATTTCCGTTGGTATTTGAATTTTATCATATTACTTATCGAAACATTGGTTTCAAATGATGTGGTAATCACTCAATACGCAAAATACAGTTACACTTTTTAGCCAAGTTTCTGTGTAAAAGTTTGTGTATAAGTTAACGAAGTTTTTGTTCTAAAAAATGGCTAAATCTCTCAAAAGCATTTGATGGGTTGCAAATGTTTTTTGCGTATAGTGAATTTTGAGAAATTTTTTTTTTGGGGATTTTTGGGGATGAGAAATTTTAAGTTGGGGATGGCATCCAAAAAAAAAAACTGGCGACCCTGAGTTTGACATCAAATTGAAAAGAAAGACTTTTCTGAAGTCGTTGACTTTTCACAACTTATTAACACGGCAGCCAACTGATAGATAAACATAAATAATAAATACCAACATCAAGATCAATAATACGAACTTATACCAACCGTTAAAATATATAATTGTCAAACAATATACACTTGATCCTCGGGATCAACTGTATAATTAAAAAAGGGATCAAGTGTGTTAAAAAGGACTTTTTTACATTTTTGTGTAATACAAAAAAAGTAAAAAAGCCAATCCAAAAATTATAAATGCAAATTAATACGTGACATTGTACTCTTTAACCACAGAACAAGAGCCATTTTGGATATTGAACACAAACTTCAAAAACCCTTTTCAAGTAACCTCAGAAAAAAACACAAACATAGTCAAATTTTCAGTGGTGTTCGGTGCATGCTCCCCATTTAAGAGAAGTACAAAAACAAAATATTAAAATAATAAGGCTACTAATAGGACTAATAAACGCTACACAAAAAAATTTTAACTTATTTAGTTTTTGAGATTTGGGGGGGGGATCAAGTCTTCTAAGGGATCAAGTGTGTCGAGCTTCCCCTAATCAATCTACAGAACAGATCTTCACACTTTACATATGCTTTAGTTTACTCACATCCATGTACTGAATATTTACAAGATCATGTAATTTTAATTTAAATCCATGTGAATAATTTCAAACCTTTTTGTGAGTTAAAAATACAATTTTAAAGGCGCCATAAGGATTTAAAATGTACAAAATATTTAACAACAAAAATCACAAGTTTTTACCTTTGATAGAAATCAATGATTTTACCTTTCTTAATTCAATATTCGTATAGTGACTTATGGGAACCCAACAGTGTCACACAATATGTTGGCAAAACATTCGATTCTCTTAGTTAGATCACACCAAACACAAAATTATTTTTTATTTCAAAAATCATCTTTCAAATCTATTGATTTTCAGATAAAACATTTTGCAACTCGTTACAAAGGACAGACATCAAAGTCTTACAAAGCGGCTTAAAAAAAAGGAATGCTAGGGGTGTAGACAAAATGTGGTGCAACAATGACACAGTAGGTAGTTTCAATGACATTAACAAAAACCAAACAAAAAAATCGTCCTAGTTTACTTATGGTATGTTGTTTTATACTCTGTTATCCTTTGGAACGATCGTGTTCTTATTTTAATTTCATCATATTTATCTTGTAGTAATTTTTCCCAAAATGAAAAAAAAAATGTATTTATTTAATTATTTCTTAGAAGTAATGAATCTAGTATATTTTGATTGTAATTAATTTCAATAATTTATTTAGATTTAGATTTATTGTAAATTCAAAACAAGTAGAAAAGTTAAATTCGACTTGGCCGAATCTATTAATACCCTCCACAATGCCCTTTTTAAGTTTAGAAATATTTTATTTTGTGTAAAAAAACTCTTTTTAAGTAATTTTTGAAAAAAAAAAAATAATTTACTTAATTTTTTTGAGTGTAAATTTTTTTGAGTGTAATTTACCCCCATAACGGAAATGGGGATTATGACCGAATTCATTACAGTCATATTCCCCATAACAGTTGTGGGGACAATGACCGTTTAGAAAACGGTCACAATCCCAATGGGGATTATGTCCGTTCCTTGTTGGGAATACGACCGATTTTTTTTCGGTCATAACCCCCATTCACATTATGGGGAGTAAGTCCAAAGCAATTTTGGTCATAATCCCTGTTTTCTGCAGAGAGGGTGGGTTTAATGCATGGAGTTTGTAATACCTAAGCACGGCCGAAGGCCGGCTACGCAGAAAAACTTTGAGGTAAAAAAAAATATTTTAATTTTAGGGATTATGACCAACTAGTATAGAAGACATAATACCCATAATGGGGATTATGGCCATTTGTTACGTGGTCATTATCCCCATAAATCTGGGAATTATATCCGTTTTTTATTGGGATTATCTCCAAATAATTTTCGGTCATAGTCCCCACTACCATTACGACCGAAATTAATTTAGTCATAATCCCCATAACGGAAATGGGGGTTATGTCCGTGGGGATTATGTCATGTCACCAAAAATATTTTTGAGTGACAAAAATACGTTGTAAAATATTTTTGTGACTTACCAATATTATTAAAACATGATTAACGGGTTTTCAACACGTGAATTTAAGGTGAAACTAATCTGAAATTCATGGTTTTGCTAATAACTTTTGAACCACTGGACCGATTTGGCTGAAATTCAATACGTACCAGGCCAGAAGAACGACAAATATATATATATATGCTAAGGTTCAGCGTCCTCAGAATTGCCTTTCGAAAGTTGGTGTGTTTTCTATCTCGTAAATTCACGAAAAACCCTTGCCGAAATTTAGTCTTTTGCTCATAACTTTTGAACCACTGAACCGATTTTGCTGGATTGCGATACCATCCTGACCAGGTAAATGCCCAACATATATGCCAAACTTCAGGAGCCTCCGTAAATTCTTTCAAAAGTTAGCGTGTTTTCAACAGACAGACAGACGGACATCGCTAGATCGTCTTAAAACACTGTGCAACAATTTGAAGGTAATGGTCTGGGGGGTGGGCCAAACCAAGACAGAATGAAAGTATTTGGTTAGTATAGTAAAACCTCCATAGGGTTTGGCGCTGTGTGGGTACAGTCGATTTTTATGGCCCACTGAAATTTTTATTTTTTTTCCAAAAGGGGGTTAAAAAAGTCGAAAAAAATAATGTTTATGTTACTCTTAGCCTTAAATTGAGCTCAGATGTCTGTAATAGAATTTGATGGGGATTATTTTTCTAGAATATATTAACCATCTATCTGCCCTGTTTTTGGGTCATTTTAGTAATTTTTTCAAGAAATGACTCAAAAGTCTCATAAGATATGCGTTTAAAGGGTTAAAATATTCTACGAATATTTTGTTCATCAAATTTCACTTGGGCTCTTCACTGGCGGAAAGTTCGACCAGTCTGCAGAAAATGCCTAAAAATTTAAAATTGTAAAGTCTAATTAATTTTTCACATTTATGGCAGAAACTGTTTACGACTGTGAGCAACAAATATAGGATATTAGTCTGGGGGGTGGACCCTTCCAGCTGAGGATGATAGTATTTGGTTAGTATAGTAAAACCCCCTAAGGGTTTGGCACTGTGTGGGTACAGTCGATTTTTATGGCCCACTGAAATTTTTATTTTTTTCCCAAAGGTGTTTGAGAAAAGTCGAGAAAAATAAAGTATTTATTAATCTGAGCCTAAAATTGAACTTAAATATCTGCAGTAGAATTTGATGGAGATTATTTTTCTACACCATTTACAGATGTAATTCGAAAAAAAAACAATTGTAATTCGAAGATTCTATTTGTAATTCGAAGATTCCATTTGTAATTCGAAGATTCCATTTGTAATTCGAAGATTCCATTTGTAATTCGAATACTCCAATTGTAATTCGAAGATTCCATTTGTAATTCGAAGATTCCAATTGTAATTCGAAAAAGATCAATTGTAATTCGTAAAAGATCAATTGTAATTCGAAAAAGATCAATTGTAATTCGTAAAAGATCAATTGTAATTCGTAAAAGATCAATTGTAATTCGAAAAAGATCAATTGTAATTCGTAAAAGATCAATTGTAATTCGTAAAAGATCAATTGTAATTCGAAGATTCCAATTGTAATTCGTAAAAGATCAATTGTAATTCGAAAAAGATCAATTGTAATTCGAAGATTCCAATTGTAATTCGTAAAAGATCAATTGTAATTCGTAAAAGATCAATTGTAATTCGAAAAAGATCAATTGTAATTCGTAAAAGATCAATTGTAATTCGTAAAAGATCAATTGTAATTTAAAAAAGATCAATTGTAATTCGTAAAAGATCAATTGTAATTCGAAAAAGATCAATTGTAATTCGAAAAAGATCAATTGTAATTCGTAAAAGATCAATTGTAATTCGAAAAAGATCAATTGTAATTCGAAAAAGATCAATTGTAATTCGAAAAAGATCAATTGTAATTCGTAAAAGATCAATTGAAATTCGTAAAAGATCAATTGTAATTCGAAAAAGATCAATTGTAATTCGAAAAAGATCAATTGTAATTCGAAAAAGATCAATTGTAATTCGTAAAAGATCAATTGTAATTCGTAAAAGATCAATTGTAATTCGAAAAAGATCAATTGTAATTCGAAAAAGATCAATTGTAATTCGTAAAAGATCAATTGTAATTCGTAAAAGATCAATTGTAATTCGAAGATTCCATTTGTAATTCGAAGATTCCATTTGTAATTCGAAGATTCCAATTGTAATTCGAAAAGCAACGAGTATAAAATCGTTTCTTACGCATTTAAAAACATTGTTTTTTTTTTTATTTACTCGTTGGTTTTCGAATTACAATTGGAATCTTCGAATTACAAATGGAATCTTCGAATTACAAATGGAATCTTCGAATTACAATTGATCTTTTACGAATTACAATTGATCTTTTACGAATTACAATTGATCTTTTTCGAATTACAATTGATCTTTTTCGAATTACAATTGATCTTTTACGAATTACAATTGATCTTTTACGAATTACAATTGATCTTTTTCGAATTACAATTGATCTTTTTCGAATTACAATTGATCTTTTTCGAATTACAATTGATCTTTTACGAATTTCAATTGATCTTTTACGAATTACAATTGATCTTTTTCGAATTACAATTGATCTTTTTCGAATTACAATTGATCTTTTTCGAATTACAATTGATCTTTTACGAATTACAATTGATCTTTTTCGAATTACAATTGATCTTTTTCGAATTACAATTGATCTTTTACGAATTACAATTGATCTTTTTCGAATTACAATTGATCTTTTACGAATTACAATTGATCTTTTACGAATTACAATTGATCTTTTTCGAATTACAATTGATCTTTTTCGAATTACAATTGATCTTTTACGAATTACAATTGGAATCTTCGAATTACAATTGATCTTTTTCGAATTACAATTGATCTTTTACGAATTACAATTGGAATCTTCGAATTACAATTGATCTTTTACGAATTACAATTGATCTTTTACGAATTACAATTGATCTTTTTCGAATTACAATTGATCTTTTACGAATTACAATTGATCTTTTACGAATTACAATTGATCTTTTTCGAATTACAATTGATCTTTTACGAATTACAATTGATCTTTTTCGAATTACAATTGGAATCTTCGAATTACAAATGGAATCTTCGAATTACAATTGGAGTATTCGAATTACAAATGGAATCTTCGAATTACAAATGGAATCTTCGAATTACAAATGGAATCTTCGAATTACAAATAGAATCTTCGAATTACAATTGATCTTTTTCGAATTACATCTGTAAATGGTGTAGAATATATTAACCCTCTATCTGCCTTGTTTTTGGGTAATTTTAGTCCTTATTTTAAGGAATAACTTAAAAGTCTACTAAGATATGAGTTTAAAGGGTTAAAATGTTCTAGGATTATTTTTTGCATCAAATTTCACTAGGGGTCTTCACAGGCGGAAAGTTAAACCGGTCTATAGAAAATGGCAAAAAAATTAAAATTGTAAAGTCTAGTTAATTTTTGATATAAATACATGCCGGAAACTGTTTACGATTGTATACAACAAATAAAGGACAATGGTCTGGGGGTGGACCCTTCCAGCACAGGATGACAGTATTTGGTTAGTGCAGTAAAATCCCAAAGGGCTTGGCACTGGGTGGGTATAGTAGGTTTTTATGGCCCACTGATTTGTTGTTTTATTTGTCCAAAGAGGTTTAAAAAACGAACAAAATAATATTTATGTTACTCTGAACCTAAAATTTAACTCATATGTCTTCAGTAGAGTTTAATGGGTACAATTTTTCTAGAATACATTAAACTTCTATCTCCACTTTTTGGGTCATTTTAGTCCTTTTGTTAAAAAATTACAAAAAAGTCTTCTTAGATTTGCTTTAAAACGGTTTTACGAATGTTTTTTTATCCAATTTCAATATAGATCTTTAAAGACAGAAAGATTTGCCAGCTTACCAAAAATACCAGAAAACGGACACTAGTTTTTTTATTTTTTCAAATTTAAGCCAACCAAAGGGCTTGGCGCTGTGTGTTGTAAACCCCTTTTACAGCAAATCTAAGGAGATTTTTTTGTCATTTCTTAACAAAAGGACTAAAATAACCCAACAAGTGGAGATCGATGGTTAATGTATTGTAGAAAAATTATACCCATTAAATTCTACTGAAGACACCTGAGTTCAATTTTAGGCTCAGAGTAACATAAGCATTAGTACTTTCGTTTGTATAAACCTCTTTGGACAAATAAAACAAAAAAATTAGTGGGTCATAAAAACCTACTGTACCCACCCAGCGCCAAGCCCTTTGGGGATTTTACTGCACTAACCAAATACTGTCATCCTGTGCTGGAAGGATCCACCCCCCAGACCATTATCCTATATTTGTTGCATACAATCGTAAACAGTTTCCGGCATATATATCAAAAATTAATAAGACTTTACAATTTTTAATTTTTAGATATTTTCTACAGACCGGTTTAACTTTTTGCCTGTGAAGACCCCTAGTGAAATTTGAAGCAAAAAATATTCCTAGAATATTTTAACCCTTTAAACGCGAATCTTAGTAGACTTTTAAGTCATTCCTTAAAAAATGGACCTAAATGACCCAAAAAAAAGGCAGATAGAGGGTTAATATATTCTAGAAAAATAATCCCCATAAAATTCTACTGAAGCCATCTGAGTTTAGTTTTAGGCTCAGATTAATATAAACTTAATTTTTATCGAATTTTCTGAAACCCCTTTGAGAAAAAAGTAAAAATTTCAGTGGGCCATAAAAATTGACTGTACCCACACAGCGCCAAAACCTTTGGGGGTTTTACTATACTAACCAAATACTATCATTCTGTCTTGGTTTGGTTCACCCCCCAATTTCACTGTTGCACAGTGAAATCGAACGAGGATCATGAATATATATACTATATGTGGTCCTCACTCTAGAGTTTATATCAAGGAAAAATACTAACTGGATTTCTTATAGGGAATGTATCGCTTCTAAAGCTGACCTGCTGAAGCCCCTATGACACTACATTTTTTTTGTATTGATGAAATTTATGTGAACAGTGCAAATATATCACCATAGGAAACCTGAACAAGTGTGAAGAGTAAAAGCAAACTAAAAAAAACAGTAAACGTCAAATTTTATTTTTGTGTTATCGATAAATTTGGTTATCAAATGATTGAATGTCAAAAAAAATGTAAAAATTTTACATATTTTTTTGACATTTACGCTTTAATGATATTAAGTGTTGCCAACTTTTCTGTTTTTCATTCAATGAAGCGACTTTTTTTGCTTTTTTGATGGTTTTTGGTATTTATTCAGCGGGTTTTTATTTAAATGAAAGTAATCATCACTATTTGTTTGTTTATTTTATGTTTCTTTTTCATTTCTTCTTTTGCTGTTTCATTCTATCAATTAATAAAAAATAAAATACAAAAAAAATGTAGTGTCATAGAGGCTTGATCACCGATATTGGTTCCATAGGGGACCTAGAAGTGGCAGCAGGACAGCTTGATCAAGTGATTAAATCCTCGTATCATGAAAGCAGCACAATACGTCAACAAAAGGTACGACGTAAGGTCCCATGGTGGAGTGGTGCTCTCGATGATATGCGGAAGAAAGTTATAAAACTTTTTAATGAGGCCAAACGTACTGGGAACTGGGATACTTATAGAAGTTCTCTGACTGAGTACAACAAGGAAATTAGAAGATCCAAAAGGGCATCTTGGAGGAAATTCTGTGAAAGCATAGAAGATACTCCTACTGTCGCAAGACTACATGCAACGTTAGTGAAATTCTCTACGAACCAAATGGGTCTCTTAAGGGGAAATAACGGTATCTATACCAAGGACCGAAAGGAGACTTTTGAGTTGTTATTAAAAATTCACTCTCCTGATTCGATCATTTGTGATCCTTCAGAAAATAATATTATACACGACCCCATAAGATTTTGTAGGAGAACATCTAATCTTTCAGGCGTCATCTTCGACCCGGATAAAGTTAGATGGGCCATTAAGTCCTTTGATCCGTTTAAATCCCCTGGGGGGGGACGAAATCTTCCCCGCTCTTTTGCAGAATGGGTTAGACTTTCTTTTGGATACATTAGTATCTGTTTTTAGATCCAGCTTTATATTTGGACACATCCCTTTTCTTTGGAGGAAGGTAAATGTTGTATTCATACCTAAGGCTGGAAATAGACCGGCTGAATTGCCAAAATCGTAAAGACCCATAAGTCTTAAATCCTTTTTACTGAAGACTATGGAAAGATTACTTGATCTTCACTTAAGATCTACGTACTTGGACCAATATCCTTTACACAGGAATCAATATGCATATGCAAAAGGCAAATCTACTGATTCGGCTTTACATCATCTGGTGACAGTTATAGAAAAAGGCCATAAGGACAAGGAAATAGCTCTTTGTGCCTTTCTGGATATTGAGGGAGCTTTTGATAATACTGGTTATGACTCCATTGAATCTGCACTTCGATGTAGAGGTGTAGATCAGGGTACATGTAGATGGATTAAGAACATGCTAGAGAGCAGGGAAATAACCGCATCTATGGGTTGCACTCGAGTCACAGTGAATGCCGTTAAAGGCTGTCCTCAGGGCGGAGTCCTATCTCCACTACTATGGCCCTTGGTGATAGACGACTTGCTTTAGAGGCTAGATAATATGGGTTATCAAGCAATCGGTTACGCGGACGATTTATTGGTTATAGTAACTGGTAAATTCGACAATATCATCTCGGATATTATGTGCAACGCTCTACGTTTGATAATGGGCTGGTGCACTGAACAGGGCCTTTTCATTAACCCTAACAAGACTATTGTAGTCCCGTTTACTAGGAGAAAAAATCTCAATTTAGGTATAATTTCCGTAGGGAATACTATTATTCAACTCTCTAAGTAGGTTAAATATTTGGGAGTTATCTTAGATACAAAACTTACTTGGAATTCACATTTAGACGGCACTATCAGAAAGGCTATTGCTGCATTATGGGCAGCAAATAGGATTGTTGGTCATGTGGATCTACAAGATGATTGCAAGACCGGTCATGACGTACGCTGCCATAGTCTGGTGGCCGAAGACTATGCAGAGGGATGCCACCGTAAGACTAGGCAAGGTACAGCGTCTGGCTTGCACTCTAATCACGGGTGCTATGAATACCTGCCCAACTTTGGCCCAAGAAGACATTTTGGGTCTCACACCTCTCGACCCTCGCAACTTGAGCGGCCACTCCAATATTCTTTCTTCAATAGGAATTAGGGAAAACCTAGATATGCCGACGGATAGAATAAACACTGTGCTTCGCTTTGGAAGGAAATTTGAGATCGTGATACCGAGTAGACCAGAGTGGGATGAAGGTGGTCGATATGTGGATACTAGAAGCCTAAACTGGTATACTGACGGATCCAAAATGTCCTCTGGAGTTGGCGCTGGTGTCTACGGTCCAAACACGCGGATCTCCGAACCAATGGGTAGGTGGGCTGAAATTCAGGCTATTGCAATATGCACTAGAGTTAATATTGCAAAGGGTATGAAGGGTACTCATATTTCAATCTTCTCTGATAGCCAGGCAGCACTTCAAGCGCTGTCTTCTTGGGAATTTAAATCCAAAATGACACTGGAATGTTTTGATACCCTTCAACAGCTGGCTGGGAGAAACAAAATTACTCTATTTTGGATCCCTGGTCATAGAGGTTTTGAGGGTAATGAGATAGCGGATGAGCTTGCTAGAAATGCCTCCGCTACTCCTATGACCGGACCCGAACCCTATTGTGGGGTAAACTGGTCCACCTTCTCGAACGTGGTTAAGGGTTTGGAAAGAACCGACTTCTTAAACTTGTGGGAAAACTCAGGAGGTCTACGACAGTCCAAAGCACTAATCGCGCCATTATCATATGGAAGTATACTTTATCACACCAAAAGTGACATTAGGTTACTGACAGGTTTTCTCACCTGTCATTATAAGGTAAATTATCACTTGCATAATTAAAACCTTTGTACATCGTCTTTGTGTCGACTTTGTCTTGAGGAAGTAGAAGCAACGCAACACATATTATGTGAGTGCGTCGCAATATGTAGGATCAGAAGACAGTTCTTAGACAAAGAATTGCTTAATTCTGCGAATATAAAGTTAGCTTCTCCATCCTCTGTTATAATGTTCATTAGGAACATTGAACAGAGTTTGAATTAGATTAATGGATCTTGGCACGAAAGACCCATAAGGGTCGCAGTGCCGGCCGTTAGGGTTAGATCACCCCTTGAATAATAATAAAAATATTTGGTCCTATACCAATATTTCGAGGTCTTACAAATGGAATGACAAACTTATATACACCCTCTATCACTAGAGTGGAGGGTATAAAAATTATAAAAATAAAAAAACAAATATTTAAAAAATAAAAATATCGGGATCACGAAAATCCTGGGATTGAAAATCAGAGATCCCGATATTCGGGATTTTTCTAATAATAAAAAAATAGTAGTAATAATTTCAGGGATCTGAATGTTATAGCACACAATAAACAAAATGGATTTTAATTTTTTTGATAACCCCGCTTCATCATATTAATGACACCGCTTCATCATATTGATGACACGTTACAATGGACGAAAACTGATGAAACATTTCATTATATTGATGTAACTTTTCATAAATTTTTCTTTGAATGTGATGAAAAATCTAAGAAATCGCTACAATGTCCAATGACTCTTGAATGCATTACGATGAGCTCCAATGATGCACATTGAAGCCATTCCCTGCATCTATGCATCAAGCATACAGCATGCAGCCAGCGTAATCCAGAGATTCAACCACATAACAAGTACATTTGCAACAACATTATTCTTTACCTCGGTGCACCGATAAAAAAATTATCCATTGACAATATTGACATAAGAAAAAGTAAACATTGTTTACAAAACAATAAATCCAAACTTGTTTGAAGACAAAAAAAAAAATGAATCAAAATCAACAGAGTTAATTGTTTTAAACGAGATGGGTACAAAATAAAAAATATGATTTTTTCAGCCAACAATGGCATATTTAATTTGACGTTAATGAATATTAAACTTGTCAATATTTTTGCAACCAAAGCCCACCAATGTTTGCATACACCATATATCATCATATATCCACAAATCCACTCCAAAAAGGACCACCCACCGTAAATGGGAAAAAGTTAAAATAACAGTTAAAAACAGTTGCATACAACACGCAACACTTTAATTTTTTTTTCTGTTTATTAAATGGTGCAAGTTTCATTTTCATTTCTGAAACAACATTTCATTTTTTACTTCGAAGGGTGAAACAGTATCAAAAAAAAAGTGTTAAATGTTAATAAAATAAATAACATACAAATTAAATTGATTGAAAGTCAAATCTTCATTTTTTATAAAAATAGTTTTTGACATCACTTTCACGGCCCAAAGGGACTTGCTAAATGGAAATTCTTCAATTTTTGGAAATTTTCTTCAAAGAAGTTATAAATATTACAAATATTCTCTTAACAAGTGCAGTATTGTCTCTTTCTTTAATATTTTTTTTTTTAAAGTCTTTTATATTTTAATTGACAGTCACGCAATATCACTTCACTTTGTTTACAAGTTTTTCTGGGTGAGAAACTTGGTTTCGTATTAACATTATACAATAAAGTTTTTTGTTACTTATGATCAGGGAAACCAAAAATATGCAGTATCATGTTTTTTCCTGCGCGTTGTATTGATAAATGGGTAAGGTATTTATCCGTTTCAGAAGATTTTAAGAAATCTGGCATCGATTTGTTAGAGCATATTTTTGCATATTTTAGCCTTAAGAGCATATTTTAGCATATTTTAGGTTTAAGAGCATATTTTAACATAAGAGCATATTTTTAGAGCATTTTTTTAATTTTTAGAGCATATTTTCACTTTTAAGAGCATTTTTTTAAGTTTTTAGAGCATTTTTTAATTTTTGGAGAATTTTTTTTTACAATTTTTTATTATTTTTAAAATTTTTTTAATTTTTGTGGTATGTTTTTTTTTAATTTTGTAAGTGGATTGAAATGTTTGTTTTTTTTTTCTTTTCTAATATAACGGTGTTCTGACGATTGATTACGCTTTGGCCTGTTCTTGCTTCATTAACCTATATTAACCCTCTAACTACCCCACATAACGGTATTTTTTGGGTCTGTTCTCTAAAAAATTGTAAAAAAATACCTCGAACAAGGGGACATATTTTTTTTAAGAGCATATTTTTATTGTTTTTAGAGCATATTTTCCGATTTTAAGGGCATTTTTTAAGCGCATGAAACGTGTTTTTTAGAGCATATTTTTGGTTTCCCTGCTTATGATCAAAAGTTGTCCTACAAAAAAGGGTCACAATTTAAGCACGTGCCCTCATTTAAAATATAGGGCAATAAATTAAAATTTAAACTAAAACATATTTGTTGTTGATATTTAACAATAAAACTTAACAATAACTTTATTTAGTAAACACTGAGTAAGAAACCAAAAGTATAAAATTCCCTCCACATTTTTTCGAAATTTTTCTAAATTATTCTTAAATGCTTTTAATTTAAGTCAGGATAAGAGTCACGATTCCGTTTGTAACACCTCGAAATATTGGTCTAGGACCCCATAAAGTATATATATTCATGATCCTCGATCGATTTTAAGACGATCTAGCGATGTCCGTCCGTCTGTCTGTTGAAAACACGCTAACTTTTGAAAGACTTTACGTAGGCTCCTAAAGTTTGGGACATATGTTGAGCATTTACCTGGTCAGGTTGGTATTGTAATCCAGCGAAATCGGTCCAGTGGTTCAAAAGTTATGAGCAAAAGACTGAATTTCGGCAAAGGTTTTTCGTGAATTTACGAGATATAAAACACGCTAACTTTCGAACGGCAATTCACAGGATGGTGAAGCTTAGCATATATATTTGTCGTTCCACTGGTCTGATTCGTAATGAATTTCAGCCAAATCGGTTAAGTGGTTCAAAAGTTATTAGCAAACCCGTGAATTTCAGATTAGTTTCACCTTAAATTCACATGTTGAAAACCCGTTAAACATGTTTTAAAAACATTGGTAAGTCACAAAAATATTTTACAACGTATTTTTGTCACTTAAAAATATTCTTACACTAAAACAAAAAAAAAATAAACTCAAAAAATTTTACACTCAAAAAAAATTTTACACTCAAAAAAAAAAAATACTAAATTATTTTTTCTTTTTTTTTTAAATTACAAAAAAAAAGTTTTTTTACACAAAATAAAATATTTCTAATCAAAAATATTATTTTTTTCTCGTTAGAAAATTAACTATCACTTAAAAAGGGCATTGTGGAGGGTATTCATAGATTCGGCCAAGTCGAATTTAACTTTTCTACTTGTTTACCGAAGGATCCTTTATTCCAAATTTCAAGTTTCTAGAACCATTGTGGCAGAAAGTATAAAAAGTACCGAAAAAACACTTTTTCATCAAAAAATCTTACATTCCAAATTTCATGTATCTATAAGATTACTTCCCAGCAAAACTTTGGTAATGGGTAGTGATTATATAACACATTACCAGGTAATGTATATGCCTTATTTGTAGCATTATTTTAGGATGTCTTACCAAACATTTGTTCCACAACGTATTATTTTAAAGTGAAAAATAATGCATTACTAATAATTTGCTACGTAATGCATGATTATTGGAAAAAATTTATTTCATATTTATTATTTCTAAACATTAAATCATGGCTGACTTATATTTGGTTACATTATGTATTATTTGAAAGTTTGAAATAATGCATTATTTATAATTGGATGCATAATGCATTACAATAACATAAAAAATAATTATTTTATAAAAAAATGCATAAATTTAAACTAGAGTTTGGCTCACGACAGGAAATTTCTAACGACACACACTCACGAGCATATTTTATCTACTTACACTCACGTGAGTAAATTTAATACAAAATTACTTTTTCACTACTCGTAACACCCCAGCAAAAACATGGTAATGAGTTGTGAAAAGTAATCATTACCAAGCACATTATTTATAATGAGTACCCATTATTATTAACATTATTTTAAGCCCAAAAGTAACTACTTTTTAGTAATATGTTATAAAAGCACTTCTAATCTCCTTCCACTTGCAGTTTTTAACCTTTACACATCAATTAACTTAAAAAGTAATTAAAAACTTAATAAAAATTACGTATTTTTTAAGTTTTAGTAAAAACAAGTTAAATTTTAAATGTTTTAATTAACTAATTCTTTTACTTCTTATTGGTAATGGGTTTTTACTCCTTATTAGTAATCCGAGTCAGTAACTACTTATTTATCTCCATACTATTCACTACTTATTTTTGTCTCACGCCCTTGTTAAAATAATTAGTGTTTCATTCAATAAGTAACTACTTATTAACATCTGTTTCGGATTACAAAACCCATTACTAGTAATGCCAATTTTTGCTGGGTACCTTATATATTATCTTCTGGTATGGTATATTATTTCATTTCTCGTAACCTATAAAATATCATATATTTTACACTTTACTCGTATTATTCGTTATAAATTTATGACTTATTTTATACCTTACTGGTATTCTTTGTGATAATGTGGATGCATTACTTTGAGTCTCATCGCCTGTTAAAATCATCAATGCTGCAATGTATAAAATAAGAGATCCTATACCTTATTTTATACCTTATTTGGTAATCTAAGTTTTGCTGGGTTTTTCAGAAAATATAAAAATAACCAAAAGTACAATTTGTAACCACGCTAAGAGACGGAATTTCTAAAAAGTACTATTTCCAGAATGTTGTCTTCACCGAAGGTTTCTACATTCCAAATTTCAAGTGTATTGGATCATTATTTCAGGATATATGTATATTAAAAGTACCAAAAGTGCACTTTTTACCCCTGTTACGACCATTAGAAACGGAATTTCCAAAAAGTACTTTTTTAGAATATTTTTTTCATCCTTCATTTCAAATTTCAAGTATCATTTTTTTAGGAAATATCAAAAGTACCAAAAGTACAATTTTTTACCTTGCTTAAAACGGAATTATAAAAAAGTACTTTCCAACTTTTTTTTTTACCTAAGAACGATTATTATACATATCGTCACCACAAATGCAAAACAACGTAACAACACTTTTCACAATTTTACAGGAGAAGCAAAAAACGTTATTAAATGAAATACATTTGCAATATAAAAGACTTTTGTGAAGTGTTAGCTTAAAATACAGCGATAAATCCATTTCTGAAATAAAAAAGTCGTTTTTGTTAATATTTTTTGAGATATGTGGGTTACGTTTTTCGTGGAATCGTGTTTTGTAAAACAAAACGACGTAACATCACAAAGTTGAATAAATTGCTAATTTTTTGAAAATAATTCAGCCATTCATTCAGTAAGTACTGAACCGAGAGCCATGAAATTTGTAGTGGTTATAGTTAACGTATTTTTGAGCTTAAGTTTGGAAGTTGGAGTCCAGCGGTTGAACGGGGGAGGCAGCAGAACCCCCCAAAGTAGGGCGCCTTTTGTATACAAACACTTAAAACAATTGCCATTTTTTTTGTTATCAATTTTCTTAAAAAAAATATATGCTGACAATGTGCTAGTAGCGGCCTAAAAAACGTCTTTAGTTGGTGTGGTTATCTCTTATACTTTCCGAGATAGAACCATTTTAAAATGTATAATTTAAAAATTTTACCGATCTGGCTCCAGTTTTTGCTAATACCAAAGCCGCATTTATTCCAATTTATTTTAAACTAATTTCATTTGAAAACTATGTATATAGATTTTTGATTTAAAAAAAAAATAACAAACCGATATCTTGTTTTAGTCCGAAAATACATTATTTTAAAGTTAAAAATTGAAAAAATACGATTTTTTTTTGTACAAAGTACCAACACTCTTTTGACTTTAGATAAAAAGTTTCGTTCAGAACATCTTGATTATTTTTACTACACCATTTACAGATGTAATTCGAAAAAGATCAATTGTAATTCGAAGATTCTATTTGTAATTCGAAGATTCCATTTGTAATTCGAAGATTCCATTTGTAATTCGAAGATTCCATTTGTAATTCGAATACTCCAATTGTAATTCGAAGATTCCATTTGTAATTCGAAGATTCCAATTGTAATTCGAAAAAGATCAATTGTAATTCGAAAAAGATCAATTGTAATTCGAAAAAGATCAATTGTAATTCGAAAAAGATCAATTGTAATTCGTAAAAGATCAATTGTAATTCGAAAAAGATCAATTGTAATTCGAAAAAGATCAATTGTAATTCGAAAAAGATCAATTGTAATTCGAAAAAGATCAATTGTAATTCGTAAAAGATCAATTGTAATTCGAAAAAGATCAATTGTAATTCGTAAAAGATCAATTGTAATTCGAAAAAGATCAATTGTAATTCGTAAAAGATCAATTGTAATTCGAAAAAGATCAATTGTAATTCGAAGATTCCATTTGTAATTCGAAGATTCCAATTGTAATTCGAAGATTCCAATTGTAATTCGAAAACCAACGAGTAAATCAACAAAACACAATGTTTTTAAAGGCGTAAGAAACGATTTTACTCGTTGGTTTTCGAATTACAATTGGAATCTTCGAATTACAAATGGAATCTTCGAATTACAAATGGAATCTCGAATTACAATTGATCTTTTTCGAATTACAATTGATCTTTTACGAATTACAATTGATCTTTTTCGAATTACAATTGATCTTTTACGAATTACAATTGATCTTTTTCGAATTACAATTGATCTTTTACGAATTACAATTGATCTTTTTCGAATAACAATTGATCTTTTTCGAATTACAATTGATCTTTTTCGAATTACAATTGATCTTTTTCGAATTACAATTGATCTTTTACGAATTACAATTGATCTTTTTCGAATTACAATTGATCTTTTTCGAATTACAATTGATCTTTTTCGAATTACAATTGATCTTTTTCGAATTACAATTGGAATCTTCGAATTACAAATGGAATCTTCGAATTACAATTGGAGTATTCGAATTACAAATGGAATCTTCGAATTACAAATGGAATCTTCGAATTACAAATGGAATCTTCGAATTACAAATGGAATCTTCGAATTACAAATAGAATCTTCGAATTACAATTGATCTTTTTCGAATTACATCTGTAAATGGTGTAGTTTGAAAGCTCGTGTAGAAATCGCTTCTAGAGGGGTGCAATGTAACCAAACCCCCATTCATTTTTACAAGCCAACAAAGATTTTAATATACATGATTTCAAAATTTTGATTTTTTTCATTCGTTTTTGGTTCTTAAACATTTTAAACTGATTTAATGCCATATTCGCGCTAATTAAAACTAGATACATTTCTCGTTTTTCCTATAAAATTTATTTGTCAAAATAAAACGCCGTTTAAATTTGACGTTTAACGCATGGAGAAAACGAATAAATAAACTACACCATTTACAGATGTAATTCGAAAAAGATCAATTGTAATTCGAAGATTCTATTTGTAATTCGAAGATTCCATTTGTAATTCGAAGATTCCATTTGTAATTCGAAGATTCCATTTGTAATTCGAATACTCCAATTGTAATTCGAAGATTCCATTTGTAATTCGAAGATTCCAATTGTAATTCGAAAAAGATCAATTGTAATTCGAAAAAGATCAATTGTAATTCGAAAAAGATCAATTGTAATTCGAAAAAGATCAATTGTAATTCGTAAAAGATCAATTGTAATTCGTAAAAGATCAATTGTAATTCGAAAAAGATCAATTGTAATTCGAAAAAGATCAATTGTAATTCGAAAAAGATCAATTGTAATTCGTAAAAGATCAATTGTAATTCGAAAAAGATCAATTGTAATTCGTAAAAGATCAATTGTAATTCGAAAAAGATCAATTGTAATTCGTAAAAGATCAATTGTAATTCGAAAAAGATCAATTGTAATTCGAAGATTCCATTTGTAATTCGAAGATTCCATTTGTAATTCGAAGATTCCAATTGTAATTCGAAAACCAACGAGTAAAATCGTTTCTTACGCCTTTAAAAACATTGTGTTTTGTTGATTTACTCGTTGGTTTTCGAATTACAATTGGAATCTTCGAATTACAATTGGAATCTT
Organism: Pegoplata infirma; assembly: GCA_963921195.1. Classification (NCBI taxonomy): domain Eukaryota; kingdom Metazoa; phylum Arthropoda; class Insecta; order Diptera; family Anthomyiidae; genus Pegoplata; species Pegoplata infirma. The sequence continues at coordinate 260,295,675 of OY992536.1, read as the reverse complement.
CGAATTACAAATGGAATCTTCGAATTACAATTGATCTTTTTCGAATTACAATTGATCTTTTACGAATTACAATTGATCTTTTTCGAATTACAATTGATCTTTTACGAATTACAATTGATCTTTTTCGAATTACAATTGATCTTTTACGAATTACAATTGATCTTTTTCGAATTACAATTGATCTTTTTCGAATTACAATTGATCTTTTTCGAATTACAATTGATCTTTTACGAATTACAATTGATCTTTTACGAATTACAATTGATCTTTTTCGAATTACAATTGATCTTTTTCGAATTACAATTGATCTTTTTCGAATTACAATTGATCTTTTTCGAATTACAATTGGAATCTTCGAATTACAAATGGAATCTTCGAATTACAATTGGAGTATTCGAATTACAAATGGAATCTTCGAATTACAAATGGAATCTTCGAATTACAAATGGAATCTTCGAATTACAAATAGAATCTTCGAATTACAATTGATCTTTTTCGAATTACATCTGTAAATGGTGTAGTTTAAATGAATTCGAATATGGTATAATATCGTCAATATCTTCAAAAACAAAAACTTAAGCATTTGCTTTACATCTTTCAAAAAAAAAACTTCGAGATCTTAAAAAATTTTTAAAACCTTTATACTTAACATTTTTTATATAAAATCTTTCAGATTCTATAAAATACTTAAGAGTTCTTATAAAAGGTAAGGGTTTATCTACATATTTATAGAATTTGGCTGTAGTAAATATCCAAAAAAATTTAAGTTTTTGATCTCACTTGGTTAAAAAAAAAATACTTAAAGTTTTACCTCAGAGTCAAAGGGTTGTTTTTGTAAAGAAAATTTGGAAGTTTTAGCATTTTTTTTTTAATTCTTGAAATTGGGTTGGGTTTAGGAAAAGTTTTACGAAGAAACGATACATTTTTAAAAAAAACTCTGTGTATTCTGAGGAAAAACTTTCCAATTGTACTGGTAAATTACACAGAATTTGAAACAGGATTTGCAAAACCTAGGGGTCTACTGCGTAACTCAAATCGAAACGAAAATCGATTCAAACGGAATTTTTATTTCTAAAATAATGTAATAAAAAATATTTTTATTCAAGAAAAATTACTTGGAACTTGTAAGCGCTTCTCCAGACAATGTAAAAAGAGCAAAATATAAAAATTTATATACACCGCTGTGTTGTTTTTAAACAATTAAAAATTTCCGAATTCGAACGCTTTCTTTCGATTCGAATTACGCAGTAGACCCCCTGCGGATCTAGCTATTTTCATTTACAAAAAAAATACCCCACGGAATTACTGTTGAAAAAACGACATTTTAAAATTCAATTTCTCAAAATTAATTTTAAATAGAAGCTACATTCTTTTTTAACAATGCCAAACAGTATTTCAATTCGATTACCAAAAATTCAAACTTATTTTACTAACACTGGAAAGTTTTGTTTACTTTTTTATTAAAAATTTCCAGCTGTAGTAAAAATAGTAAAACAGAGTAGATTGTCGTAACGTAATCGAACGGACCTATTAAATTAAAACAAAAAATATTTGGTTAAAAAAAGACAAATTAAAAAAAAAATACAATTTTGGAAAATTTTAAAAGATACATTTTTTGAAAATTTTATGTAAATTTTTATCAGAAATATTCATTCAATTTGTATGGTGAATGTCTTAAATATTTATGCGATTTCAATATATAAAAATATATAATTATTTACCCGTTTACATATAAATTGTGTGTGTAACACTGCTGTTACGTTGTTTTGGTTTATGAAATGCATGCACTTGCTGATACGTTTTTCTGTTTATTGTTAATAAATTCGCAATTTTTGAACTTAGACTTCCAAAATTTTCCAGATACATGTAGTTTAGTCAAATGCATCATAATCAATCAAAAACTCGATTTTGATTTTTTTGTGGTTACGTTGTTTTGCATTTAAGGTGACGATATATTATGTCCGGAAATATAAAAATTACCAAAAGTTCACTAAAAGGGTAAAGATACCCCTTTTACTACCCTTAGAAATGGAATTTCCAAAAAGAAATTGTTCCAGAATGTTTTTTTCTTCGATGATATACATTTCATATATCAAGTGTCTACGACCATTATTTTAGAAATATAAAAAGTACCAAAAGTACTTTTTTTATCCCTTTTTCCCACTTTAGAAACGGAATTATCAAAAGTACTTTTTCCATAATGTTTTTTTTTCACCGAAGGATCTTACATTCCAAACATTCGAATTGTTTAACCAAATCCGGCTCAAAAATTCGGAAATTTTGCGTACTTTATTGGAAAAATATTTTAAAAAATCCAAAAACCGCGACATTGGCCCACAGATGCCGATTTTTAAACATAAAATTATTTGTTTATTCAAATTGTTCGCAAAAGTTGGAAAATGTTAAGTATGTTATGTAAAAAATATAAAAACACGATTTTGTTCCAATAATGCTGATGAGCATCTGTGGACCAAAGTCGCTGATCTGCATTTTTGGAAAAAATCATGTTTTTAAATTTTTTTTAAATATTTTTTAGATAACATATGAGGCATTCCACACCAAATGTCCCGCTACAGAAAAGCATGTGTCCCGTAAATTTCTGAATAGGTTGTTTGGATAGCCCTATATGGAACTAAGAAAATTGTGTTTTTGGTTTTTCTAATTTTCAAATACTGGGCTTAGAAGGCGTGGTCAAATATTGGAAAAATGGTAAAATTTGTGGCGAGTTGCCTTGATTAAATATTTATCACATTAAAACGGAATGCACCACAATCTCAAAAATTAACATTCTTATATAGTTTTGTTTGGGCTATCGAATAAAAATTTTTTCTTTGGAAAATTTTCAGAACCCGTTCTGAAATTTTTCATTTTTTAAAAAAGTCAATTTATCAAAAATCCGGCCACTTTTTTTTAAATTTTTATACCCTCCAACCACAGTATGGGGGTATACTCACTTTGTCATTCCGTGTGTAACGCATCGAAATATCGGTCTAGGACCCCATAAAGTATATATTTTATTGATCAGTGATCGATTCTAAGACATTCTAGCGATGTCCGTCCGTCCGTCTGTCCGTCTGTAGAGGACACGATACAGTCCAAAATAAAAGAGCTAGACTTCCGAAGTTTGGCACGAATATGTCTTATATTCCTAGGCAGGTTAAGTTCGGAAATGGGCAAAATCGGACCAAGGGGAAAAAAGTTCCCCCTTAGAGAACTAAACCAACCCAAGAAAAACCGCATTTTTTGCAGAGTTTTTTGTACTTTTGGTAAGCAAATGCAACATTCTTATCTCAGAAGAAGTTCAAAATCGCAAGGGGAAGGTGCCCCCTAACGTCTCCCACTAACCCCCCCCCCCCCACCCAAAAAAAAAAAGACTCCCCTGGATTTTTTTTTATATTTTTTTTACATTTTGGAGGGTATAAAAGATTCGGCACAGCCGAATGTAACACTCTCACTTGTTTTTTTTAAGTTTAGATGTTTGTCCATCCACACAAAAAAATTCAGAAAAACATTTTTCGAGAAAATCGCATTTGAATTTTAAATTTCATAACAATTTTGTAATTTGCTTGTATTTTCTTGTATTATCGTTGCGAATGAGTATTATTAATTCCATGAATATTACTCATTCGCAACGTTTGAACGTTGAATTTTGGTCGAAATACATACATAATTTTTTTCAACTTTGACAGCTTATTTTCCCATAATCAGCTTTAACGTTAGCTGTTTGGCAGGTATTACGACACAAAATTCCAGTTTAGTTTTGACGGGCCTTAATGTAAATCCAATATTTTCTTTCGAGCTCTGTCAGTCAAAAGGTTCTTCGGATCTCAGTGTTAACAAGTTACCGGGTAGGATGACATTTCCGCATTGGTGATGGACCTTGCGGGAGTTTTTTCGTAATGCTAGAAGGTGGCCAATATACAGGCAGTTCATAAAAAGAGTGCGGCCAAACCCAAAACTCAACAAAATTTGTCATTTAGTTTCCCTCAATCACATGCCAAGCCTGGTCGATGCAAAATATGAATGACAAACTCAATCAAGACCTTTCTGCAAACTCAGAGTAGTATCGATTTTAATGCACGGTCGGTATTAATGCACTCACAACACAATATTGAATGAAGGATCACTGAAGAACCTTGGAGGCAACATTCTCATCTATATCGATGGATGGTATAGATTAGTGCCTACGGCCAGTACCGTAGTACCGGGAATACCGGTATTCCCGATTCTCGGTATTACCGGGAAATGGTACCGGTTTCCCGGTTCTTAATTCATTCCCGGTATTCCCGGGAATACCGGTATTTCCGGTTCCGGATCTGACGGTATTCCCGGGACTACCGGAATGAATATTTTGTAAAATTTTTTACAATTAAAATTTTTTTCTTTGCTTTTACATCTATTTTATTTTTTTAATTTAAGAAAAAATAGTTGCATGATTTTAAATAATTTTAAAAACACAATAAATTATTACTGAAATTCTGATTAAATAGTGTAATTTAAATAATTTATTGTTTAGTATTTTTTTGGTTTTTGAGAACCGGTACCAGGATCATAACCGGGAATACCGGTATTCCCGGGAATATATCTAGAACCGGGAAACCGGTTCCAGAACCCGGGAATACCGAGAACCGGGAAATGGGGGGGCACTAGTATAGGTATTAAATAATCGGAAACTTTGTATGTTCTGGGCATGAGAATACAGTGTGATGTTCTTTAGAATAAATATGCTTTTTTAAAAAAGGTGTAAGACGTACGTCACTCCATCCAAACTCCTTGCAGTTTATAACAGCTATACCCGAATCTTTTGAACCTTGTACAGAGGAGGCCCGTAAATCTTTTCAAAGACAGTAAGGTAAACAACTCTATTTATTGGAGCATCGTCGGAATGTGGGCTGTCTGACACTACTTAGTTAATAAAAACCATTATAAAGCTTTGAATGAATCTTCTCATTCCCACGAAGATAATTTCGAATAAGCCAGGACAAAATTGTTGGTTTAGTCAGGTGTACACACACAGAAAAAAAAAGTTTCCAATCGAATTTATAAGTTGTATAAACTCAAAATTCGGTTGCTGCCACTATATTTGGCTTTGCCAACCAAATTTTTTAGTTTCCCCAATTAAAAGACAGTTATGACCGCCGAAAATGAGTTGTGACTACCGATATTCAACTGTGACGACCTATATACAATAGTTCCAACCGATTTTTTGTTGCAATAACTGACTTTCTGTTGGAAATCGTTAAATTCGTTTTCTGTGTGCAGGAATGCTGTCAGATATAGAAAGGAAGCGTTTAGTAACTGTCGTATAACTGGCAAAAAAAGACATGAAAAGGTTCTTAACTAACAACGTCTTCGTGCTAAGGTCCTTGCTGCTCCCCGAGGAAGCAAGACCTTCTGGTCATTCGCTAAAAGAGTAAGGAGTTATCCTAGTTCGTCCATTTTAACTCTTAAAAAATAATGATCAAATATTAACTGACCCGCTTGATAAAGCCAAACTTTTTGAATACTTGCCGAAAAGCGATCAAGCTCTGCCCGAACTTGAAAGGGTATCCTGTTCTATGATCAAGACTTTCTTCCGAGCGCGTGCAGTCTCAACGTTAGCAAGTCGCCGGGGCCAGATGACATTATAGAACTGGTGCTGAAACTGTCGCCTAAAATCGATTTGTTCTGCTCTTTCGAAGGTGACGGCGACAATGGTTAACTATCATCTCGTAAATTATTTTAAGATCAACTTATTAAACAATGATCGACAGTATGGTTTTCGGGGAAGCCGGTCAACGGGAGACCTATAAGCGTTCCTATCGAAACGTTGCAGTCGGTATATATACCATTTTGGTGAGAGTAAGGGGGTGGCTATAGATATTTTTAAAGCATTCGTTCGTGTATGGAACGCTGCTCTAGTGTAACAGCCCAGCAAAAATTGGCATTACTAGTAATGGGTTTTGTAATCCGAAACAGATGTTAATAAGTAGTTACTTATTGAATGAAACACTAATTATTTTAACAAGGGCGTGAGACAAAAATAACTAGTGAAGAGTATGGAGATAAATCAGTAGTTACTGCCTAGGATTACAAATAAGGAGTAAAAACCCATTACCAATAAGAAGTAAAATAATTAGTTAATTAAAACTTTTAAAATTTAACTTGTTTTTACTAAAACTTAAAAATTGCGTAATTTTTATTAAGTTTTTAAGTACTTTTTAAGTTAATTAAACTGTAATGGTTAAAAACTGCAAGTGCAAGGAGATATTATTACTACACTCAAAATAATTCTACAGTAAAAGGTTTAGTAAGTGATATTGTACCAAAATCTACTAATTGGTTACTAATTTTAGTATCTTCAAAGTACTAACATTAGTAATTTTTACTGGTTTTGACTAATATTAGTTAAAAATTTTAGTATTGGTTACCAATTTCTGCACTAGGTCCTTTTGGACTAAAATTAGTTAAATTTTTAGTATTGAATACCCACGTTTTTTTTTGGGTGTAAGAAGTGCTTTTATAACATATTACTGAAAAGTAGTTACTTTTGGGCTGAAAATAATGTTAATGGTAATGGGTACTCATTATAAATAATGTACTTGGTAATGATTACTTTTCACAACTCATTACCATGTTTTTGCTGGGAGTTTATTGCTTTTGGTGTAAGTAATCGTTTCTTTCGTTTTATTTCGAGCTTTCTCAGGGACCACACTTTGCTGTTGTTATATATGGGGTTTCTATGAAAGAATTTCATCTCAATTCAGGTGTACCATTAATGACGTTCTAAGGCAATCTTTAAATCCTATCTAATCTTATTCAGACAACAGTAACATTTGTCATTAATTTTTCTTCGATCATAGACAAAGCCTTTTTGAGTTTGGGTCATGCGGTGGAATTTTACGTTAGATGTGGCTACGATCGTGATTCTTAAGAACCATAAACATCTGAACAGATAATGTTATATATTAAGGTGGCTAATTTTTTTAACTTTTTTCTTTGATTGAATTATAGTTCTAAGCAACAGTAGTGTTGCTCCCATAACAGCTATTATGGAAACTATTTTTATTTGTTTGTAATCAATTCTAAAGCTTTTTTGTATAGAACGTCTTTGACAGTAGAGTTGTGTAGCTCTTTAACGAACTAGTTCAATTGAATGATTCACTCAACTGAGCTATTGAATTAGTTCGTTCATATCCGCTCTTTTAGCTCTTTTGCTCTTTTTTCTGTTAATCATTCTCATCTTTCCCATTCATTTGTCATGTCTTTATTTTGTTTCCCAGCTGTTTAATAATGTTGCCGTTTCAATTGTTGTTATTCTAAGCTATAATGTTGCCGGACTTTTTTAACGTTCTGCTTAAATCTATGATGATAACTTATACGTTAGTTTTTTTTTTTTACTTTTGAATTTTTTTCAAGCGTCTCGATTTTTTTGAATTACATATTTTGCAAATTGTTTTTTTTTTTAATTAAAATAAAAATGTCCGGAAGAAGAAAAACAAGTGAAATTTGGCTGCATTTTACAGAAGATGGTGACAAAAAAGCTAAATGTAAATATTGTCAAACTAGCCTAAGTGTATCTGGAGGTTCCCACGGAAATTTGAGTCGGCATTTAAAAACCAAACATCCACTGACCCCATTGGTTTTAAACCGGCAGACTCCGACAGCTGAATCAACTTTAATTTTAGATGGAGATGTAGAAGAAGTTCAGCCAACTTCAAGTTCGCAGATCCAGGTGCAACCTCAAGCGCAGCCTAGTATTACCCAATACCTGCATAGACCGCCTCCAGTTCGTAAGGTAGAAGTTATAGACAGGCAAGTACTGAAAATGGTTGCAAAAGGGCACCATGCGTTACGAATTGTAGAGGAACCTGAGTTCAAAAAATTAATCGAGGCTGTGTCAAAATGTCCGGGATACTCGTTACCTACAAGGAAGACCTTGTCCAACAACCTTTTGCCAAATGTGCATAATGAAATTTTAAATGACATAAAATAAAAATTCAATCAGCCACAGCAGTATGCCTTACAACAGACGGCTGGACTTCAAAAACTAATGCTAGTTACATGGCTGTTACAGCCCATTATATTGACGATAACACAGAACTCAAAACACATTTGATTGCTTGTGAGGAATACGGCGAAAGACATACTGCCGAAAACTTAACAAATTTTTTGAGAAAAGTAATGTCTGACTATGATATTATGAATAAAATAACCGCAGTTGTCAGTGACAATGCGGCAAATATTACTGCTGCAATACGACAGGGAAATTGGCGAGGAATCGGATGTTTCGCCCACTCTTTAAATTTAATTGTCCAAGCTGGAATAAATGAAGTGAGTGAAACAATAAACAAAATTAAGAGAATTGTGGAATATTTCCACAAAAGCTCACTGGGCCTTAAAAAATTGTTCGAAACACAAAAACAAATGAATCTTCCTGAATTAAAACTTAAACAGGATGTGGTCACACGATGGAATTCTACGTATGAAATGCTAGATAGAATTGTCACTGTGAAAGATGCGGTCATATCAACACTATCATTAACTCGGCCGGATTTATCACTGCCTTTGGAGGAGTGGGAACTCGTTAATGAGATTATTCCAGTGCTAAAACCATTTTATGAGGTGACAAAAGAAATTTCTGCGGAGAAAAATGTTACCCTGTCAAAGGTTACTGTATTATGCAACCTTTTGGAGGGATATATTTCAAAATGCTATTCAACAAATAGCAAGGTAACAGCTATGATTGCTATTTTAAAACGAGAACTTATTTCTCGCTTTGGAGAATTCGAAAGGCATTCGTTGTACTCGGAAAGTACAATATTGGACCCACGGTTTAAAAGGAAGGGTTTTAAAAACGATGTATCGTATAACAATGCTCTTAAAATCCTCCGTGGCAGAATAAGTCTCATCAGATTGCCAAATACCACTACTAATGACGAAACCGCTTCGCAATCAATACCCAGCAATCCTGATGTCTCTTCTATATGGAATGAGTACGACCAAGATTTCTCCAAAACAGTAAGGCCTGACAACAACGTTGCTGCCGGAATAAGGGAATTTGATAAATACATAAACGAAGAGTACCTAGACAGAAAAAAAGATCCTCTACTATGGTGGAAGGAACGCAAACACCTTTACCTAAGAGTGTATTTGTACGCCTTAAAAAGATTATGTATCGTAGCTACGTCCGTGCCGTGTGAGCGTATTTTTTCTGCCACTGGGCAAATAATCAATGATAGACGAACTCTCTTAAAACCAAAAAAAGTTTCAAGTTTGGTGTTTTTACATAATAATATGTAGATTTTGTTTTGTTTTTAACTACGCCAATTGGAAATCGTAAAATATCAATTCAACCTCCAAAAAGATCAATTGAAACTCAAATCGTTGGCTTAGACGGCAAATCTGTCAATTCTTTTTTTTAATTTTTCACTTTCGGAGGCACAAAAAATGTTCTTACTTTTTTTAGGTTGATTTATATTTTTATTTATCTGATTTATATTTTTATTTATTAATTTTTTTTTTTTTAATTGATGTATTTTGAGTTACACAATACTTACTGCATTAAAATCTCAATGTTTATAGAAAATGGACTTGACAGACTAAGCCAACGAAATATTCTATTTAAAATTCGTAAATTCCAATTGAAATTCAAGAATTCCTTTTGAAATATGAAAAGGATCAATTGAAACTCGTAAATTCAAATTGAAATTCAAAAATTCAATTTGAATTCGAAAAATATCAAGTAAAGTTTCAAGTGAAGTTTGAAAATACTTCAAAAGGAATTCTTGAATTTCAATTGGAATTTACGAATGGAATCTTTGAGTTTCAATCGACCCTTTTAGAGGTTAAATAAATTTTTTATACATTTCAATTGATCTTTTTTGAATTCAAATTGAATTTTCGAATTTCAATTATATTTTTGAAATTTGAAATGTATGTTTGGATTATCAATTGGAATTTTAACTTTAACTAATTTTTTTATTAAACACAATCGATTTTTTCTAAATATGGCATTAGAGGCTAGCAAATTTAGGTTTTTTTGAATTTCAAAAACGTCGGGGTCGGGAAAGTTGCCTTTTATGTTTGATATTAGCACACAAAAATATTGTACCAGTAGGACAATGGCTTCCGGTTCCTATTTTGACTTGAAATCGGAAAGTTCCGAACAAAGTAAAAAAAAGTTTGAACTTTTTTTTTGCTTAAAATATTATTTAATATTCGGACATTACTAAAAACTAATTTTATTTTATAGTAAAAAAAGTATTTTGGTCTGCAAATTTTTCTTCAAAAATTACTTTTTTTTAAATTAATTTCAAATTGCATTAAAGGCCTAATTAAATATGATCATTAAAATTCTCCACACTGAACCAATATTACGTTAATTTTTCAGCAAAAAATAATTTAAAATATTTTTTTGCAAAACAAGGAACAAAAAAATAAAATATTTTTACAGACCAAACATTTTTTTTACCATAAAAATACTTTTTATGTAATGTCCGACTATTAAATTATATTTTTAGAAAAAAAGTAAATTTTTTTTACTTTGTTTGGAACTTTCCGATTTTTATGTCAAAAAAGGAACCTAAAGCCATTGTCCTTCCTACAAGTCCAATATTTTTGTCTGTTAATATCGACCTTAATAGGATACTTTTCCGACTCTGACGTTTTTGAAATTTGAAAATAGGTAAATTTGCTTCATCCTAACGTACATCTAATAGTTTGGAATTGTGTTCAAACTCCAAATGTTTTCTAAATTATAATATTTTGAATTTGCGTTTTTGTTTTTATGTATTTATTTTATTTTTTATGTTTTCTATTTTTTCAAAAAATATTTCTTTATTTATATTTTTATAAAAAATATTTTATTAATTTATATAGTACAAAATATTTTAAATAAAACTTGAAAAGTATTTTTTTACCTTTAAGTTTTTTGTTTTTATTTTTGCGAAACGGTTAGTCAAATCTTTTATACCCTCCAAAATGTTAAAAAAAAATTTGAGAGGGCTGTTTTGGGATATTACAGAAATGTAAACAAATTTAATTGTAATGGTTTTTGTACTTCAGTAATATAATTTTATCATTATTTAAATATTTTAAGTCCAACACCACAAAAAGATGTTGGACAAAAAAAAAAAACATTTTTAAACGCCTGGTTCTAAGTGCTGATTAATATTATATTTTGGTGTGTTACACACGGAATAACAAAGTAAGTTTGTCACCACACTGCGGTTGGAGGGTACCAAATTTTTTTTTTTTTTTTTCATTAACAGCACACTTTGATACTTTTGGCCACTTTCATTCGCCTCAGAAATTCCCTTCTCTTAATAATTGTTTAATAAATATAAACAAAAATTAATCATTGTTCCTATCCTCTTGGTCCAAGTCTACTCCAACAAGATTTTTCTGCCATCAAAATGTTTTTATACATAATTCCCAGCGTGTGACATATGTTTTTTCAGAGGAAACATCAGCTTTATATAGAGAAACTGGTTTGCCGGCATTTATCCCAATAATATTTATGGGGTCCGCTGATATTTAAAGTTGCTACACAAGGTATATGTGCAATTAACCATTTCCCTGATTGATAACAATAGATATCGCCAGACTTAGCCAGCGTGGGACTAATAGTTTTAGCTTCCCATGTCGTTTTGTATTAATTATTAATCAAAAGACAGACGGAAACTGCAAACTCATCTATCAAGGATTAAGAATATATGACTTTAATCCCATCCTTTCTTGATGAGCAATTTAGCAACATTTTGTAGCTTAGCATTAATTTGTATTCTGAAATAAAAAGAATTAAAATTAGCACCACAATATTTATGTATACAATTAATGTTATTTTACCTTTTAATAAACATAATAGTTTGTTAAAACAAATTTTTGTTTGCCAAAACAAATTTTCTTAATGAAATTCAGCTTCTTCTTAACAGGTCTATTCGATTACCTTACTACAATCTACTATTTTTTACTCATTTTACTGCAGCTGGAAATTTTCAATACAAAAAGTAAACAAGACTTTCCAGTTGTAGTTAAAAATAGTAAGAAATTTGGGTAATCAAATAGACATAACAAATATACACAAAAAGGAACAGCTGACTCGTTCTATACACAAGTTAAAAAAAAATTTAATTTTTAACATAATATGAAAATTTAATATAATCATGTAAAGACTACAATATGGACCTAGTGTCTCCGGTAGTCTTTTTTAACCCTGCTGTCATTCTAGGTTGATTGACAATTATAAGAAGAAGAAGAACAAGTTAAAAAAAAGAGCTGCCACACAAAACGAAATGATTTAAAGAGCTATTGAGCTAAAAGAGTGAAATACTTCACCCCAAAGAGCAGAGCTAAAAAGAGCGCTCACTTTACTGAGCTGTTAAACCCAACTCTATTTGACAGGGCTTAGGGATTAAAAATGCTTTAGTTTGCCAAAGTTATCTTAATGTCCATAACCCCCAATCCTAAAATATGTTTTCAAGATATGTTAGATCATAATCCCTATTTCCGTTTCGAAATAGTTTTCGTATGGAATTATGAGCGGTCACAAATCGTTTCACCCTAATATTTATTCCTTGTGGTTTCAATACCAACAAAAAACAATTTATTTATCATTTTTTTTTGTATCTACCAGTTATCAATAAAATTTACAATTTTACAAATTATAAAACCAACCAAAAGACAAATCGTCAATTTTACGCGTATCGGATACGCCAATAACCCTTTATTTGTATTGTTGTAGTTAGTATTCACTGCTGACTGCAAAACGATATGCCTACACATTTATGTATGTAAGAAAATGTTGAAGAATATTTACAATAGTGGTATTCATTTAACCGTATAAACACCTCGTATACCGTGTATATCTGGTTAGTTTACACAATTATTGTCAAAAATATTTTACGAGGCCTGATATATTTGTACACATATTTTGGTGCGTAAACTTGTATCGTATAATTATACAGGTTTAGGATTGCCAATGTTCAAATAATTTTGATATTTTTTTGCTATTTTTTGTTTTTTTACAATTTGGCAATCTTGTTAAAAATGACAAATATTAAAAAAATAAAATAAAAAATATTTTTGTTTGCAGTAAATTTATTAATTTATTTCAAATTTATTAATTGTTTGAAATTTTGTTTTATTTGTGGCATTGTAAATTTTCCAAATACAAAAATTTGCTTTTTTGTTTTGACAATTGTGTAAGTAATACCAGGTAATCAAAAAGGGGCATTCATAAAAACCATCTCGTATAATTATACAAATACGAGTCGCGTATAAATATACGGTTAAATGAATACCACTAATAAGTTTATCGCATTAAAGGATAACAAAGACACACTAATACATACACAAACAAAAGATATACTACAACTACAAAGGAGACCTTTATCAGACGTGCAGGTGTAACCGAAAGGCGTTCGTAAAGCAAATGTCGCAATTCGTTTATGTTTAAAATTGCAACAACCGCACCACGTATATATTTAAATGCAGTTGCATTAAATATGCATGTTAAACAGAAAAAAGTAGCAGTTCTATAACGTATAAGAGTGAGTTTTAAACTGAGAACTATGGACCATAGTTTTACAAATTCTAAAATAAAAATTTGGATAGAATTAATTCTATGAGGTTCGGCTTAAGCTTCTGAGATTCTCCAGTCACAACATCTAAAACTGTCCAAGAGCTTAGGCGCAGACTTATTGAGGTCACATGTGAGAACAGGATCTGTATCTTGTGGGTTTCGGGTAATAGGGGAATATGGGAAAATGAGATTGCCGATTCTATGGCAAACATTGGCTCCGATACAATTCCTCACAGTTAGGAGGTTCAGATTGGTATAGGCTTGACATGGATGATGAATTGGATAAACTCTCACAACAAATCAATTTTCATGGAAAGATGGTCAAATGATCACCTCTCAGATGGAGCCAAGTATCTTAGAGTATTTCTAAATAGGAAGTTGAATTTCAGGCGTAATATTCAGGAACGGGTGAGAAAAGCAACGAGTGCTTTATATTCCTGTAAAAGGGCCATTGGAAAAAGATGGGGTTTTAGCCCTCAAGTCGTTCATTGGATCTATACAGCAGTGGTGCGTCCAATTCTGCTGTATGGAATCATAGTCTGGTGGCCTGCTTTAGAAACAAAACCGAACTGTGTCTTTATCATGAAGGTGCAGACAATGGCGTCGATGTGCATAACTGTTGCTCTTCGTACTACACCTACGGCTGCATTAGAAATCCTCCTTCACCTGATACCATTATATTGGGTAGGCAATATGCGGCTACGTCGGCAATTCGACTTAATAGCACGCTGCAATAGAGGAGCAGAGATAACAATACCACAAAATGTGGACTGTGCTCCCTCTAAGAGCCTTTTTGAGCGCCACATTACCACTATGATACCATCCAGGGAGCCTTGGACCGGAGACATTCCAGGATGTGGAGCCACCTTAAATTTTACACAGATGAATCGAGGCTGCACGAGCAAATGGGCTTTGGAGTCTATTGGGAAGAGCTTGGATTGAGCCTGGCTCGAGGATTGCCAGATCATTGCAGTGTTTACCAGGCAGTGATGCTGGCAATAAAGAAAGATGCTGACTGGTTTAACTGCAATGTCTTGTTTACAACCGCCGTCAAAATCTATTCTGACAGTCAAGCCGCGGTCAAGTCCCTGGATTCCATGTTTCTGAAAACAAGATCTGCCCTTAACTGCCGCACGTCTTTAAATGAGATGGCCAAGCAGTTTAACATATGACTCATATGGGTCCCAGGGCACAGAGACATTCCAGGGAATTGCAAAGCCGATGAGCTTGTAAGACTAGGAACTACCTTACAGGGTCCAACAAAATTGGAATGTGTTGGTATGCCTCTAGAAACTTGCAAGAAAAACCTACGGCTTTGTTCCGCGACTGGGACTAATCAAAGATGGGCAAATGGATGGACGTGTGAGACAACACGACTGATTTGGCATTCTCTTTATCAGGGGCGCACAAGTGAGCTGATACCGCTTTCAAGAGTAGAGATTTCGACGGTGGTTGCTATAATTACCAGACACTGTCTTATAGGGAAGCACGCAGAGCGGTTAAATGTGCCGTCGAATGACTTTTGCCAAAATAATACTGTAGCATATAACTGAAAGTTGAATATAAATGAAAACTGATATTTTTTCTTCCAAATCGAAGTAGCGGTAGCACGCAACTATCTCCGGCCTGTGTCTCGTCGGCAATTGGGGTGGATTTTATATTTACTTTATTCGGAAGGTCAGAATAATATATGCACAGAAAATTATTTAAATTTGTGCGTGCTTTAGGGGGAGAACAAAAGAAAAGGGAGAAACAAAAGATAAAAATAAGTTGCATGGATGAAGAGGAGTTGGAAACTATCGAGCACTTTATCTGCCATTGCCCGGCACTTTCTGGTCAGAGACTTGCTTCACTGGGATCTAATAAGCTGTATGATCTTTCTGATTTGTCAAAGGTCTAAATTTAATATCTACGGAGTTTCATAAGGAGCTCAAATTGGTTTAACGGTAAGGACTAGTAGCGGAACCTGATTACTGTCCCGTAGTATCCCAATGGACCTCAGAGTCTATGTGTGCTGACTTAAAACGTCAGCTGCCATTACCGAAGCATATTTGGAAGTTTTTGATTTGGAGACGGTCATATCGGCCTTGTTTAAAGTTATCATAACTGAAAACCTTAATGCCAAAGGCTTTGCGTAGATTAGTTTAGGTTCTTAGTATTACCAGTTTTTGTCAGTATAATTCCGATACTCGTATGATGTCACCACACTGTCTTGGCGTATAACAGAAGTCATAATTCCCAGACATTTTTCTGATCTCAAAAGTTTTGGTAAGAGTGCTGGTAAGCTGGAGAGTAACTAATAATACTCTTCACTGGCTCTTTATCCCCAGGCACACATATTCTACAATTTTTAATATCAAGTTTCACTTTTCTTTTAGAATTTGACTGAGTCCAACCCGTTATCAGTCCTACTATAAGTTTTGATCATTTGATGTTCGGTATTTCAATACAGAATATTAAAATGATATGTAGATTCCTCTATGATGAGCTCCAGCAAAAGTAAATGACTTTTGATTAAGAATGACACCATTGTTTTTTATCCCATAGTGCAAACTCAAAATTAGTAAATATTGAAAAACAAGTAGATAATACATTTCCCCGGAGTATATGTTCAAATTTTAAAGGTTACCTAGTTGTTTTAACCAATAAATTTGTTGTTTATATTCCTTTTTAGTGCGGTTTGTTGTGTGACATTTTTATCTAATTGTCAATTGTTTCGTGTTTCATTTCTTTCTTTTCATTTTGTGTGTTCTGTTGTCATCTTTTTGGGTTTATGTTTTCTTGTGGAAGATAGTCGTCATAAAGATTGTTAATCGTTCATGCCTACTCAGGTCGGTGTTTGTCTTCTTTTATAATCAAATCGATCGGTAGTTTTTCGTTTGTACTTTTTTGCATCATGTTGAGAACGTTTGACAATGTTGAGGTATAATGTCGCAAATTTGTCGGTTATCAACGTTTCTTGTTCTTTTTCTATTGTTTTGAATAGCAGTTTCTTTTTTGGGGTGTGCTGCTACTTGTCGAGCTGCCGTTTTATTGTTCTGAGAGTTTGACTTTTTTTTTTTAAATGGGGTTTAACCTGTATAGAAATTTTTGACTTCTAGTTTATGGTTTACTATTGTTTAAGAAAAATAATATATAGTTCATTGAGGTTGGTTAGAAAATCAACGCCTTTAAATCGGTTTAAGGTTTTTGATATAAAATTTATATGGCAAGTGTATCCTGGGAATATTTGGGTAGCTGGAATATGGTTTCTTGGAATTTGTTATTATGATGGTGGTCTTGTATGTTTGATGTGGAAAGGAGGGGAATTTAATATATTTTTTAGGTGAAGTTTGAATAATAAATTTTGATGAGACTTTTCTGATTTGTGATCTTTGACAAAATCGGATCTTTGTTACTTCCAGTTTCCATACAAACCATTCTCCCAATATTTGTATAAATTTTTCAAAAGACATGAAAATTAAAGAATAGGAGAAATTCTTACTGGAGGTGTTTAACAAGTACTTTGGCAACCTAAATAAATCTGAAATTCCGTGCAATATTCGCTTAAATCCTTCTATTGGAAACAAAACAAGATAATTTCACTCAAGTTTGATTTAAATATATTTTCTACACTAATTTCAGATCTTTCCAAATAAATGTTCAAATGTGACTAATTTTTAGCAACGTTAAGTTAGACCAACACACAAAGACTGAGGTCTGTTGTGACACCACGTTACGGCAATGGGAACGGCCTACTTGTCTCTGACTTAAAACCATTGTGAACTTCTTATGAAAATTTTGCCATAAGCCCTGCTTTACCATTCGAAGGTGAGACAAACAGTGAAATAAACTTTTATGTTGCCAGCCAAGCTGCTCTAAAAGCTCTCAGAAGCTTTTGTATCATGTCGAAAGTAGTTTTCGAATGCTTCGAGAACTTAAAAAGTTTAGGGAATATGAACATGGTGAAACTAATATGGGTACCAGGTCACATAGGTATTCAAGGGAACGAGAGAGCGGACGAGCTAGCGAAACAATGTGTTGATGGTATTGGTATTTCTATACACATCGATCCACCAATACAGCACTTCAGATCGCTACGCAACAATATAAACACCGAAATGGCTAATAGAAAGTGGAGGGAGCTAACAACGAGCACAATCTGCAGAAGAGTGTGGTCATGCTACAATCTGAAAAAAACTAACTATTTACTCACACTAACCAGATGGAACTGCCGTACACTCACTGGAGTAATCACCGGGTACTGCCTTATAGGTTTTCATAAGAAGAAAGTGGGACTTACTTCCTATGTCAGCTGTAGGAGGTGCGATGCACCTAACACCGAGGAAACTACTTTGCCATCTCATTTAAAGATGTGCCGCAATTAATGGCAGATCTTATTCTCAGAAACATTAAATTTAGGGTCTTAAGCGCTTTAACTGTCAGAATAGATGTTAACTGTGGTTGTAGACAAGACATTTAATCTCAACCAGTAAGCCGCTCCCTTTAATACCAGAAACTCTGCATGGTAAACATGCAATGGTCTGTCAATCTTCGAGCCAGACTCATCCCGATCAAAAACTGCAATGGCTTAGCAATTTTCGAGTCGTAAATCAAACTACTTGACTATCTCATTTTAAGATGTGCGGCAATTAATGGCATATAATTTTCTCAGGAACATTGACTCCTGAGACTTGACTGATGATTGATTATCAGAACAGAAGTTGACTACGGTTGAAGATAAGACATTTATTCTCAACTTGCTGCAAAATTCCTTTATTGCCAGCATCTCTGCCTGTAAACACTGCAATGGTCTGGCAATCTCCGAGCCAGGATTAACCTAATCTCTGCAGAATACACTCCAAAAACCACTTGTTCGTGTTGTTTCGATCCGTCAGTGCTCTACTAGCCCAACACATATCCAAGACTCCCTGGATGGTATTAAAGCGCTCACAATCGTTCACAGAAGGAGCACGGCCTACATTTTGTGGTATTATTATATTTAATAATATAAATATGTCAGAAATGGGATTAGGAGGATTTCTAATGTATCCGTTGGTGTAGTATAAAGAGCTTCAGTGAACCACTTCGATGTCAATCTCTGCACCTTAGTGCAAAAGACAATATTCAAAACAGCAGAACGTAATACTTCTGTAAAGTTCCCGTGACTACCTGTTGTAGGGCTAAAACACCATCGTTTTCCAATGGCCTCTTTAAAATCGCTGCTTTATCACTGGTTCCTCAATATAACGCCTGAAATCCAACTTCCTTTCTGGAAATACTCAAAGATACTTGTCTCCATCAGAGAAGCCGGAATCTTATTTTTCCTTGTAAACAAGACAAGTTTGGTTTTCTGGGATTAACTTCCAGAGCACAGTCTCTTGCTTTGTTAGACAGCTCTTTCCGAACGTCCTGAAGATGCCTATCAACGTCCCTTTGCGCCGACTTCACCATATGCGGCAACATGAATACCAGACAATGCTACAGTAATTGAGTCCGGAAGTGCCTCCTCTATAACATTAAAGACCTCCATAGTGTACTCTTTTGTCGAAAGCGATCTCTCAATGATACCATTGAGGTCATGAAGAGCTGTTTTCATTGATCTGTCCTTGTTGCATGCAAGTGATCTCTCCCCTTTTGTGGAATCTTGTAATAAATAAGATCCTTGAGTCACTTAACGGAATGGCTATCAAGTTGGTTGCCTTGCCGATGACGTTATGATCCTAATCAAAGGTAAGTTTTTACCAACGATTAGCGCACTCATGAAATCAGCGCTAAAGATACTCTCGACGTGGGCAAATGACAACAGTTTGGGAGTTAATTCCACTGAAATCGAACTCATTTTGATCACAAAAAAGACATAGAAAGTCATGTTTGATCTTCTCAAATTATTTTGAATAATCCTGGAAATATCTAAAGACGCGAAATTCCTAGGTGTGAATGGACTCAAAGCTTTCTTGGAAAAGAAATTACAGAGGAAAGGATGAAAAAGTCGCTATGTGTTTTTACACCTCCAGATATTTGGGAAGAAGATGGGATCTAAAAACGTATATCATCCAATGGATGTATGGTGCGATAATTAGATCAAAACTTACCTATGGTGCCCTTGTGTGTTAAAAAGCAATGGAAAAGACATCATATCTCTACAACCTACTCAAGGTACAACAACTAGAAGTGCTACTAAACATTTAGCCCGTAGATGTAAACATCAAGAGCGCATCAGCAAAATCGACTCTCAAGATAAGAGAGTCGCTAGTTCTTAAGCAACGCTCTTAGGGACACTTGACCATATTAGGTATGGTGAGCGGGATAGAATTGTAACAGAAAACCGACTATATCTCACCGCAGACGAACGGAGAAATCTGTTATAACAGAGAATGCAATCTCAATTTTTACGGATGGATCAAAGATGGATATGGGTACGGGTTCAGAAGTATATTTTGAATGCCTTGAAATCTGGGTCTCATTAAGACTTCTGGACAAGACTAGTGTTTTCCAGACTGAGGTACATGCAATTGCGCGCAGATGATTATGACAAGGGATCGACGTCCTTGCGACATAAACATCGTGGACAGTCTTGCAGCTCTGAAGGACTTACAATTAAGCACTCTGAAATCGGGAATCGTTAGAAACTATTTACAAGCCCTTTGTCGAATCAGTCTACATAGTCAAGCTAATCTGGAGCCCTGGACACAGTGGGGATTGTGCGAGGAATAGCTCTGAGTCGTTTGCGAAAAAGGTTGAAACTGACATCCTATAGTCGAATTGTTGAAAGAAATTATTAGTATATCAGAGAATAATGTGAAGAATAGGTGAATAACACTGACTACGTGCTGGAGCGGTTAAATGTGCCGCCAAATAACTTTTGTCGGAATTGCATGGATAAAGGGGAGTTGGCAACTATGGAACACTCTGTCTGCCATTGCCCGGCATTGAGATCAGAGACTTGCTTCACTGGGATTTAGGGAGCCGTACGATCGATTTGTCAAAATTCAATATCTAAGGAGTCTCATTAAAATCTAAAACTGGTTTATCGGCTGGTACTAGTAGGGGAACCACATTAGCGTCTCGTGGTATCACAATATCACTCAGAGTCTATGTGTGCTGACGTAAAGCTTCAGCATCCACTCACAATCTAACAACCTAACCTATATTGATAAAGATAAACCCTTAAGATTTTTTTTAGTCAACACATGCTGTGCAAAAAGTAATGAAACCTAGATGAAATGATATAGAATAGGGAACGAAATGAAATAGAACGAAATGGTATAAAACATCCATTAATTTTAAAATTGAGCTCAAAGGCCTAATCTTTAATTGATTAATAAAGGCAAGTCTTTAACAATCCAGTAACCCAAACAAAAAAATATGATTATGGATTCCAAGTTAAACCACAATCCTACAAAAACAAACCGGAACGATCAAAATATTATTAAACCTAAGCTATCCAAATAACAGAAATAAAGGCGGAAATAACAAGAAACAATAATTTAAGTATTTTCTTTCGTTCAAAATTGTGAATAACCAAAATTAATAACAAGATTAAAACAAAATTATCTTAAGGACAAAATCATTGAATATTTGCAAAAAAAAGAAAAACTATTTTAAAATACTAACTAGATTTTCTGGGCGATTGCAACACACAAAGTTTGTTTAACAACTTAAAACAAGAACACAGCAGGCTCATCCTTTAAGACACATCAAATTTGTCAGCACATCTCATCTCTTTCATCTTTCAGGGTCCTTAACTGATCTTTCCGGTTTCATCTTATCATAATCGCATCATAAACAACACAACATGATGGTCTGGTTTTTTTTGGCAAATAAGTGCCAACCAAAAAACTGAAAAAAGGACATTCATAATCTACAATATTTGTCCAAAGAGTGTAGAGATAACAATAACTTTGTGATTAGCAATTTTGCCGCTTACAAGAGAGAAAGAGTCCAGAATCGATTGTTAGTCTGATAGAGAATGAAATAAAATTATCATTGATCTTGTTAAATCGTCAGTCATACTTATGTTAGAATCCTAGCTCGCTCTCCTTGGTTAGTTAAAGTATGAAACTAAAAATTTGTTACGGTCATTGTAGCAATAACATTCATTTCATTCTCCTTGGTAGTCCTTTTTTGGTAATATCACAGTGAAAAATCTTGTTTATGACTTTAATTGTACACTCAATACTCTATCTATACTATTTAACAACTTGGCAAATTTTTTTTTGTTCGTCTAATTGTTACGGTACTATAGAATAGACGCCCATCCTTTTATTTTCCTTTTTTTAGTCTATTCAGTGCGTTGAAAAATAAATCCGCTAGCGCCGGCGCTTTATGCTTGTCCATTTCTATGTACGTCATCATTTTATAAAGCTATTTTTTTTAGTTAATAAGCGTGCCCACCAAAGAACACAATTTATGATTTTATTTAAAACCCGAGTTAAAATGTAAAGGATCAGTACTGATACGAAAAATGGATCGCTAAGATTATATCAGTTTTAATCGGACGGATATAATTTCATTCGATTAAAACTGATCTAATCTTAGCGATCCATTTTTCGGATCAGTATACTGATCTTTCAAATCTCGCATCAGTACTGATCTTTCAAATCTCGAATCAGATGTGTTATATAAAAATATACATATATAAACATTTTTACTTGGGAAAATAAAAACTGTTTTATAGAAATATTTTTTAATGGCTGCTGCATTTCGGCATTTGTTGGAGGCTGAATCATTTTTTTGACTTGTTTATGATTGTAATGGAATTGTAATTGTTTTGCGCGTGATTAAGCAGAATTTAGCGGTTAGATTTAAAGATTTTAGTTTATTATTTTCTTGGTGGTCTTTTTATGTGAAGGCGGGATTTTAGTGTAGCAATTAGTTAGGTTAAATATTTTAAGATGATGCAATTGATGATGACATGATTATTGAAAATTATTAATATTCAATTTAGTTGGGTTAGGTTTAACTGGCTGGCCAGAAGCTCCTCATGGACCAGATTAGAGTCAGCAGCTTATAATGAATACACTTACCTTAAGATCTCAAAACGTATGGTCTCTGCTCTGAAGCATAAGTGCTGAACAGCGATAATGACAAACAAAATTCCGTGCACAAAGAAAAATTATTTTCCAACTGAATTACACCGCTCAACACTCATTTTCCGGTTTGAATTCCTAATTCCTACTAAATCAATTTTAGTTGACTTTAATCTCCTGATTCCAAATCTGTTCTCCAAATTTTCACATCACGTCCAGATTTTTAGTTATACACGGTTGAAAATGCGAAAAATTACGATTTTTGCATTATTTGAAAGCCTGCACGGCAGCCATTCAGTGGAACACAAATCTGGGATAAAAGCAAAAGTATAATTTGTCTATGGTCTCCAACCACTGTTGCTAGATTTGACGATTTCTCTGCATTTTGACGATTTTTACTCCCTAAAATAGCAAAATAACGACTTGACGATTTTTGCAAAAAAAATTACGATTTTTTAAAATAACAAAAACCTGTCAATTTTGTCTACTTTTCAAAATTTTTTTAATGAAACTTTAGTATTCAATGAATATTTTTTGCTTATTGTTAGTTAAAAAAAAGTATCCACTAATATTTTTGTACAAAAAGGGACAAAGGGAACAAGTGACAGTCACATTCTCATTTTTCCTCCAAAGGGTAAACAAAATATAGGGGGTTTTTTTGGCGGGGGACACCTTTCTTTTCGTGATAAATGTTAACAAATTGATTTATTATGATATTTATGCAACTTCATCAATATTTTTTTATGGAAGTGTCCACAGAAAAGGGCAGACGGAAAAAAAATAATTTCCTAATTAACTTGACCCAACTGCATGACCTTTTCTTTCATAAAAATATTTCATATGTTTATGAAGGTGAACGAAGAATATAAAGAGGGAATTACGGAAGTAGGTCCAGTTTTACCAGGAGGAACTTTGTTCTCCCTGGCTTGGTTTTGTCAATTTTCAAACTGAACCATCCAATGGTCATAACATATGTTTGAGCCAAACTGCATGGATTGAGCTCTTTTGGTTTGGACTGCATCATGTTTTCAACAGATGGGCGGACATCGCTTGAATGAGTCTTTAATCAATGATAAATATACCTTTTTTATTTTGACGATTTTTTTTATAAAAATCGTACATTTTTGACGATTTTGTACCCAACAATTCTGGCAAACCTGTCTCCAACATAGAACACAATTTTTTTCAAATTACTACGTTTGGTTGGGCTTTACTTGCGTTTTAAAATGATACTGTTAAAATTACCATTTTTGTAAAATTTACCTTAGTTTTTTGATATTTTTCAAAGAAAAACTCCAAAAAAATAAATATTTTACAAAATGAAACTTTCTGTGATATTTTTTTTATAAACCGGAAGATATCTTGAATGGGTTTAAAAGTCTTAAGAAAGAATTCGAGTAAAAAAATATTTAGTGAAATAATTTTTTTTGTAAAAAAAAAATTTAGTGAAGTAATTTCAGTAAAAAAATCAGTTTTCTGCTGGAAAATGTTAGGGGCCAAATAATGAGTTTCAAAGACGAGTGCTTCACAAGGTATGAAACTTACCATATTTACCTTTTTTCCCCCTTTTAATCCCCTTAAAATGAGAACTTTTGAAAAAGTACTTGTTTCAGAATGTTTTCTCCGTAAAATATCCTATAGTTCAAATTTTAAGTTTCTAGAATTATTATTTCAGAAGATATAAAATGTACCAAATTGTCCTATTTTCCCACTTATTGTTAGAAGCAGAATTTTCAATAAAGTAATAGTCTAAATTTGAAATTTCTATGACCGTTAGTTCAGAAGATACAATATGCACCATATTGCCCTATTTTCCCCCTTTAAAAACTTTTTAAACAATACTAATATCGCGAGAGGACCCTAAAGTCCCTTAGAAGCAGAATTTTCAAATATGTTAGTACTTTTGTGATATTTTTTTTCCGCGAAAGGATCCTAGAGTCCAAACTTAGAAAACACAAAATGTATTGAGGTGTGTCGTTGACGAACGAACTAGTTCAATTGAACTATTCACTTAACTGAGCAGTTAATCTAGTTCGTTCATTTCAGCTCTTTTAGGTCTTTTCGTTCAATCAGCTCAATTGGTCGTTACTTCATTTTGATCTTTCAGTTCGGTCGCTCAATTTTTTTTTGTTAATTTTGTCGTCATTTATGTTTTTTTTTACCAAAATTATAAATTTTTTTTAAATTAATGTTTTTATTCACCATTTTTGTATTTTTTGAACGAAAACCAAAAAACCGACATGATCGAAATGATTTGTTCACGTACTGTTGAACGAAAACAACAAATGAGCTATTGAACTAGATGAACTAACTAGGTCTTTTATCTGAAATAAACGAAAATGAGCGCTCACTCAATTGAACGATTAAACACAAATCTAAAAATGTAGCAAATTTGCTCAATTTATAACCCCTTCGCCTTCACGAGAGGCCTCTATAGTCCAAATTTCAATTTTCCAGGACTATTACACCATTTCCAATTGTATTTTAAAAATTTCCAAATATATTTTAAAATTGTCCATATGTATTTTAAAATTCTACAAATGAATTTTAAAATTTTCCAAATGTATTTTAAAATTGTCCAAACGTATTTTAAAAATTTCCAAATGTTTTATCAAAATTGTCCAAATATTTTATCAAAATTGTCCAAATGTTTTTTAAAATTGTCCAAATGGATTTTAAAATTGTCCAAATGTAGTTTAAAATTTTCCAATTGTATTTTAAAATATTACAAATGTATTTTAAAAATTTCCAAATGTTTTATCAAAATTGTCCAAATGTGTTTTAAAATTGTCCAAATGTATTTTAAAATTGTCCAAATGCATTTTACAATGGTCCAATTGTATTTTTAAATTTTCCAAATGTATTTTAAAATATTCTATATATAATTCTATATAGAATATTTTAAAATACATTTGGAAAATTTTAAAATTCACTTGGACAATTCTAAACTACATTTGGACAATTTTAAAATACATTTGGACAATTTAAAAATATATTTGGACAATTTTAAAGTACATTTTGAAAATTTTACTTTATTTGGCCAATTTTAAAATATATTTGGACAATTTTAAAATACATTTGGACAAATTGAAAATACATTTAGAAAATTTTAAAATACAATTGGACAATTTTACAATACATTTGTAAATTTCAGAAAAGCACATTTTTTCAGAATAGTTTTTCGGCGAGAAGATCGTAAAGTCCAAATTTCAAGTTTCAAGAACCATTAGTTTAGAAAATAAAAACTGTACCAAATTGCTCTATTTTCTTTTCTTAAGGAAAATTATTATGTTCTAACAAGTTTCAGATTTTTTCCGAATTTTTCAAATTTGGAAGCAGTTTTTTATGAAAAGTTGGATGTAAATCGAGATTTTTTTCTTATACAAAAAAAATTCAATGTTTCCTTCTTTCAGATATTTCTTTATAAAAAAATTGTCCAGTTCTAAAAAAGGTTTTAGATTTGGTGCCTATCTCGTGTAAAGCATTTTTTAGACTCCAAAACAGTCTCCAAACCTAAACATTTTTCGTAAAAAAAAATTTAAATTCAAAGAATTTTCTTACAAAATTGCTTTAAGTTCTGGTAATAAAAATTTTTTGGAAGAATTCTGATTCTGTTACATTATTCCCAAAAAATCCCGATTTAAGTGAAAATCATTGATTTAGGTACATTTTTTCCCAAGAAAATTTTTCAGGTTCTCATACAATTATTATAATTTTTTTGGTTTCTAAACATTTTTTCACACTGTAAAACATATTTTTCTTCTCTTTTTTCTCCTCCTTTTTCTTGTCTTCCTTTTATTTTTTCTTTCTACAAATCGGCTTGGCTAGGGGCGAAATTTTCCCGCCCTCCCCCCAATGCTCAATTTATTTTGCAGCTCCTAACCTTTTAAAAGATATAATCAAAAAACTACGATGCGGACGTTTTTCATACAAACCCTTCACTGTGCACCGTCAATCTACTCCCAGGTACACCACATATCCCAGAATTTTCGTTTATTCAAAAAATTATGTTAGTAAAATCAACTGAAAATGTCAAAATAACTACTTTGTAAATTGTTTTGGGGTCAACTACTTTTTCAGTTAAATCAACTGTTAGTTATTTTAACTGACAAAAAACAACTGACTTATGTAGTGAAAACTACTTACATTTGTAGTCAAAACAACTAAAATGTAGTAAAAATAAAAAAATCTATAAATATTTCTTTTTTTCAAAAAATTTTTCAGAAAAAAAATTGAAGACCAAATTTTTTCAAATGTTTTTTTTAAAAAAAAAAAGTTGAGAAAAATAAAAAATATTTTTATTTTTTGGAAAAAACTTCGAAAATTTTTCAGAGATAAAAAAAATAAAATTAACTACTTTAAATAACTGTTACTACATCATAGTACTTTTTTGTGAGTTGTTCAAAAAAACGGCTTAAATAACTAACAGAAATAGTTGTTTCATATTTTTCATACAAAAACAACTGACTTTGTAGTTAAAAACAACTAACTACTGTAAAATATACAAACAACGAACATGTAGTAACTTATTTAATTTTCTGAGTGTATTTTTGGCACAGATAATTTCTTAAAGTCGAAACATTTTTCCCCAAGAAATTTTTTCAGGTTCTCAGACAAATATTAGAACATTTTTTGGATTCTGAAAATATTTTTTACCAGTAAAATCAGTTTTTCTTCTCTTCTTTCTTCTTTTCCTTTTTTCTTTTCTTGTCCACATTTTATTTTTCCTTCTTTTTTTATTTCTCGAAATCAATTTGGGGATGTTGGGGGGTTGCGAAATTTCCCTTCCTCCAAATTGTCATTTTATTTTGCAGCTCCTAACCGTGTAAAAGATATAATCAAAAAACTTCGATTCGTGCTTTTTCCATACAATCCCTTCGTCTGTCTATTCCCAGGTACATTCACCACATATCCTTAAATTGTCATTAATTTGTAAACTATTCTTACTGTGGGAATTTTCAAAATATGTTTTATTGAAATTAAGCTCACAATAAAACAAGTGTTTCGTTACGGTTTTAATGTGATTTGGAATTTGATATCTGAAATATTTTTTGTCTGGCCGATGATGTTCATATAAGAGCAGTTATGCGGAAAAAAAAATCAAAGTTTACATATTAAACATGATAAACAGCCAGACATTGGCAGAATAATGTCAAGAGCCTCTTGTGAAGATTCTCATGAGAATTATTTAATTATAATAAGAAATTTTACAAATTGTAATTATCCAAAACGCCAACTGTCTTACAATGAAGTCTTATAAAAAAAATCTCCAAAAACTACGAAATTCCAATAAATTGCAATGTAAAATTTTGTAAATAAAACTTGCAACAAATATTTGCACAAAAGAACTATAACAAAGTGTTGGTGCAACTATATAAACTTTTTACAGCAAAATAACCAATCAGCTCAGCTTTTAAACCATTCTCACCACACTCAGACATAAAACATTTCATTGGTTATGAAAACCAATGTAGATATAGACCATGTACATTAGAGTGGCATTTTTTTCTTTAATTTTTGATTTTCACAAGTGTCTGGGTAAATTTTTAGTTTACTACACCTAAAAATTATGTGGTATAAATTTGTGGTCAATTGGATGAAATTAAAAAGAAAAATTAAAAAAGTAAAATAAAAAAATTAAAAAATAAATTTAAAAAATAAAAAATATGTCTTGCAATTACATCATATTTTTTAATTTTGATAAGCTGAACTTAAATATCAAAAAATTTAAGAAATCGGTCAAACGCTTTACGAGATATCGCTATTTAAAAATTGCAAAATGGCGGATTTTTTTACAAACTTTTATCTAAAACTGATTTGATCCAAATCCGATCAATTTAACTCGTGGCACCCTTTGATCCAAGTTTTGGCTATCACCAAAAATTCTAAACTTTGATCGAAGTGCGCCATGGGTTAAAATGACCTGATTTAGCTCAAATTTAAATAAAAGTTTGTCTCAAGCTCTATGGAATAGTCAGTGAAAATATTTGAAGATTTTTGTTTTTAAATTTTTTGTATTGAATTTTGTGGCAAACTTCAAATGGCATTATCTCAAAAATCCAGTTGGCAAAATAAAATCACCCCTGACATGCTGCTGACTCTCCCTTTATAAAATCGCTGACATCTTCATACAATTTTTCAAAATGTTCCCAATGACATGTCAGCAGTGTTCACCAGTATCGGTAGCCACCAACAATTCGTTTAAACAACCACTGACCAACTTCTGACATGTCATTGGGGAAATTTTGAAAAATTGTATGAAGGTGTCAGCGATTTCATAAAGGGAGATTCAGCGGTATGTCAGGGGTGATTTTATTTTGCCAACTGCGAAACTTGCCTCTTTTTCATATTCTACTCTTCACAGCAGTTCAACCTTGGCTCCGAAACGCTTATTTTCCTCTATGAAAAAGAACGTTGGGTCGAGCTCAACAATTTCTTTCGGTATTTTAACCGGAAACTTTGTTTTCTAGAAGACAACGTCGATGCCGCTTCAGAAATGGTATTTCATATAATTATGCTAGGAATGACATTTTTAATTCCTACGAAGCATATTTCGTAGACTTGTGCTTAATGGTTCAATTGAGTGAGCGCTCATTTTCGTTCATTTCAGATAAAAGACCTTTTTCGTTCATTTAGTTCAATCGCTCATTTGCTGTTTTTGTCCAAAAGCTCGTGAACGAATCATTTTGATCATGTCTGTTGGTCGGTCATCTAGTTCAAATCGGTAAATATTTGTTTTCGTTCAACAGTTTCAGTTCAGAGAGGAGAGAACTGAGTGTGCCAAAGTACTTAGAGGCGAAAGGGTTCCATACGAATGGCGTCTAGGTGTTCTTTCTGCTCCTCTGGGCAGCAAAACCTTTTGGTCGTTCGTTAAATGAGTAAAGGATAATGCCAGTTGCTTCTATGCCAACACTTGTAAAGGATGATCAATTATTCACCGACCTAGTTAATAAGGTCCAACCTCATCGCTGAACTCTTTGCAAGAAATTTTTTCTTGCCGAAAAGCGATCAACCACTGCCCGTTCTCGAACAAGTATCCTATACTATGCCTTCGATTTTTTTTCGGTCCCGTGCAGTCAAAAGGGTTCTTGCGGATCTAAACGTAAATCACCGGGGCCGGATGGTATGTCAGCCCTGGTTCTGAAAACGTGCAAACCTTTTCAGCTCTTTGTACCGAGTGGCAGTATTCCCCTCATGCTAGAAGGTTGCCAACGTTGAACCAATTCTTTACAAGGGCGCGGGTAGCAACCCTGAAAATTACCGCCCAATTGTCATTTGCTCTAAACTATTCAAAGTTATTTTGTGAAATATTTAGTGAAAAATTCACTTTTATTTGCTCGACAGTATGGCTTCCGTAGCAGTTTGATATACGACTCATATGGGTCTCAAGGCACAAAGACATTCCAGGGAATTGCAAAGCCGATGAGCTTGCAAGACCTTACAGGTTTCAACAGAATTGGAATGTGTTGGTATGCCTCTAGAATCTTGCAAGCAAAATCTACGACTTTATTCCGCCACGGAGACTTATCAGAAATGGGTGAGACACCACGACAGATTTGGCCTAATCTTAATCTTAAGCGCATAATTGAGCTGATATCGCTTCCAATAGGAGAGATTTTGACGGTGGCTGTGTCGACGGACTTTTGCCGGAGTTGCAAGGATGAAGAGGAGTTAGAAACTATTGAGCACCTCATCTGCTATTGCCCGGTTCTAGTCAAAGACTTGCTTCACTGGGATCTAGGGAGTTTCACGATCTCTCTGATTTGTCGGATGTCAAATTCAATATCTAAAGAATTTCATAAGAAACTTAACGGTTTAACGGCAGGGACTAGTAGGGAAACCTATTACAGTCCCGTAGTATCACAACGGACCCCAGAGTCTATGTGTGCTGATGAAAAACATCAGCAGTTACTTACAACCTAACCTACCTTATGGGTTCCGTAGAGGTCTATCTACAGGAGACCGTTGGCGTTCCTATCTGAACGTTGGAGTTGGTCCCTCCACCATTTTGGTGAAAGTAAAGTGATTGCTTTAGATATTCCCAAGGCGTTCGATCGTGTGAAACACGGGGCACTCGTGACTAAGCTTGTTGCTTTGGTTTCGGTAATGACTCCTCTCGATTTATAATGAGTTTTCTCAGAGACCGCACTATACGTGTTGTTTTAGATAAAGTCTCATCAAACATCTCCTAAAACATGAATATGGGAATGAGGGGGGAAAAATAAGAGTTACCTGTTTTTTTTTAGCTGCCCAATCTCAAATTTAAAATAGGGTTGTCCCTTATGAAAAAATAGGGCTTTCGGGAAAATCCGTATAAAAGCCGAACTAGCAGGAATTTCACCAAATAAAAAAAAAATACGGGTCAGCTTAATATATGATTTTGGCGGTCATACGTATATAAATCTCGATACCACAACGATTATCCATTTTTGACAATAACGAATCCGAATTTGGACACGACTTTGGACACGCCTTCAAAATACCTTTTGACCTGTAGAAAATTTTCATATAGTTTATTTTGAAGAAATTAGAAAAATCCTCAAAAAACAAAAAAATACAGTTTTTCCCCCTGCCCTTTGACCCGCTAAATGTGGGATTGGGCAGCTATAAAAAAACAGGTATCTCTTATTTTGCTCCCTTCTTTCCTATATACAAGTTTCAGGAAAATCGGTGGGTGCACTGTGAAAGACTTCCTTGTAAGTTAAAATGAAAGTATGTCTCAAGCTCTATGAAAGAGTCAATCGAAAAAATGTTAAATTATTTTTTTAATTCTTGAACGTAGAAAAAAACCTGACATTTCTGGCAAATTTCAAATAGCAATATTCCAAAAACGTTCTCCCGAGGCTACAAACCCTGAAAACTACCGCCTAATAGCAGTTTGCTCTACGCCTGCGAAGGTCATGGAGAGCATGATCAACCACCACTTGGTATATTATCTGGAGTCTAATTCACTTTTGTGTGATCGACTATAAGGCTTTCGTAGGAGTCGTTCTACGGGAAACTTGTTAGCATTCCTTTCGGAACGTTGGAGTAGTTCTATTCACCAATTTGGTGAAAGCAAAGTGGTTGCTCTAGATATTTCGAAAGCGTTCGATCGTGTGTGGCACGGTGCACTCGTTTCAAAACTTATTGCGTTTGGTGTCGTTAGTGATTTCTCTCGATTTATATCGAGCTTTCTCAGGAACCGCTCTTTACGTGTTGTTATAGATGGGTGCTCATCATTCTTTCTCCTACACTTTTTCTTTTTTTTTCTTAAAAACCTCCCGGGTCTAACTTCCAATCCTATCTTTTTTTCGCAGATGACAGCAATATTTGTCATTCATTTTCCTTTAATCATAGTCCAAGCTTTTCTAAGGTTGAAGCTATGAGGCGGAACATGAATGACACACTTAATCATAACCTTACGACAATCTCCGAGTGGAGTCTTGTGAATAGGTTCGATTTTAATGCTCGTAAGACACAATGTTGTATATTGACCCACAGACGGCTTGTGGGCGGTATAGCTATTGAGGAATCAAAAACTCTTGATGTCCTAGGCATGAAAATCCAATTCGTTGTAACCAACATGTTTTTCAAGTATCGCAAGAAGCATTCAAGTGTTTTGGTTTCTTAAAACGGTGCAAGAATTACATCATTCCGTCTGATCTCCTCTATTTTAAAGCTTCTGGATCGGCTGCAAATGAGTGCGTTGAAGCTCATCAATGACAGTATCCAGGGTATCCAGCTCTATTGACTCATTCGAGCATCGTCGGAATGTGGGTTGAGCGTCATTGTTCTATCGATATTACCACGGTAAGTGTTCAACTGATATGGGCGAACTCATCTCTGAGACGCGGGTCCATGCCAGTAGTATTCGCCTTTCCAGCAGATCACATCTGTCCGTTGTCGACTGTCCAATGTCTCGCACAACGCATTACAGAGAAAATTCCGTTTCTCGGTCAAACTAGCCATATGTGGAATAAACTCTCGGTAGAAGCCTTCCGCAATTTAAAAGTAAAAAAAAGATTTGTACCACATAAGCTTTAGTAGAATAAAAATTTCCCCGAACATTCAAAACCGAAAAATAAACTTTTTTCCACACAAAAAAACTGCCGCTCTAATGTACATAGATGGAAGGAGCAGTTAGCAATAAATCAAACTTCACAAAAAACCAAAAAGGAAAAAAATATAAAATCAAACAGACGGCTTAAAGAGCACGTGCTCTGGCTGGCACTGTAATATACAAAAAAGCAACATAAAATGTTATGGGAATAAATTCCAATACATTAAAAGGCGCTGAGAAGGAGACGATGTGAAGCCAGACAAAGGCACATACAACAGCAATCCATATCATGTATATATGTAGCTGCAATGTCTGCCCTCTATAGCATAGGAATGCAAAGGAAAGCAATAGTGGAGAAGAGCAGCAAAAGGTTTACCTGTATTTGTTTACCTGGCTAATGTGGTAGATTTCTGCAAGTTACCACAGTCACTAGCAGAGGTATAAATACTGCCGACAGGATTATGGTTAAAACAGAAACTCATTTGAGTTGTAAGGAATAACATCGCATAAGAAAAAAAATTTAACGTGTTTTTTTAAAAATTTTTCAATTAAAAAATTCTAAAAAAAACGAATTTTCAAAATGTCGTCCAGTGAATTATACCGCTATTATTATAAAACCTCCGAGGATTTACAAGGTTTTAAAGTAAATTCCGGAGAGTCATATTTCAATCCAATGGCTGCTTATAATCCAGCCATAACGGTACCCCAACAAAATCATTTAAATCCACATTTTCAACAAGGATTAATGGTTGGACCTTCAAATTATATGAATACAAATGGATTTATAACCTTTGAACAGGCATCCTCAGATGGTTGGTTAACATCATCACCAGCTTCACATCGTTCGGATAGTCCTGAATTTATTGATTTGAATACCATGTATGCCGGACATAGTCAACAACAGATTCAACAGCAATTGCCTGCAATAACTCAACAATATCCAGTATTAACTATACAACCATCACAACAACAATTATCACCAATTGTTCCAGAAGCATCCAGCAACAACAGTAGTAGCCTACCAATGGGTTCTTCAAATGTTGGTACTTGTAAAACTGTACCCAAACGTAAATATACCCGCAAGCAACCCACAAATCAATCAGCTGTGAATAACTCTGCTCCCACAACAGTCCAACAAACCCCAGTCATTCCATCACCAATTATTTCCTCACCAGTTATTACAGCTCCCGCTATTCCAACACCCGCTGTTGCAACAACAAATGTTTATGCTCAAGATTTTCATAATTTTGTTGATTTCGAACATACCGGCCTATTTGATGATAGTGTAGATGCCGATGATCATATTATGTTTTTTGGTAATGATGGCAATAGTTCTTCTCCTGATGATTTTGATGCTAGCGGTTCTTTTGATTTAAATGATCCTGAAGCTGATAATGATTCTCTAAATGATTCGGATCCTTCTTCAAATATCCAAGGTGCTGGTAAAAAACGTCGTGGCAAACAAATTTCTCCAGTAGTGAAGCGTAAACGTCGTCTTGCTGCTAATGCCCGAGAACGTCGTCGTATGCAAAGTCTTAATTTAGCTTTTGATCGTCTTCGCCAGTATTTACCTTGTTTGGGTAATGATCGTCAACTTTCCAAACATGAAACCTTACAAATGGCTCAAACTTATATATCGGCTTTGGGTGATTTACTTCGTTAATTGTTTGTCGTCGTATAGGTTGTTATTTACAGCCGAGTTGAGCTCGTGCCAAAGTTAGTACCTTAAAACAAAAAAATACCAATTCCTGCCTCAAAAGAAAACTTGCTGTATTATTGTAAAAAAATGTTAATCGTTTGTTGGATTTATTTTAAGTTTAAGTTATTTTCTTTTTATGTAAATTGCAGTAATTTAAATTATAACAAATCGGAAGACATGATTAGTTTTATAAGTTTTAGTTTTTATATATAAAAAATAATAGTTCAAATATATATTTTTAACAAAAAAATTAAATTACTTGATGTTTTTATTCAAATTTTTATAGAATTTATCACCCTCTATAATTAAAACCATATGATACACTACACCAGTGTTTTCCGGAAAATGGGTGCGAAGTCCAAACATTGACTGATTGGATTTATCTTGTTAGATCTTTAATATGTATAGAAACCACACAACAACTAAATTTGAATTTTAATTAAATATTTTCTATTTTCGTGAAATTTTAGAGATTTATGTGAATATCGGGAGAGTGATTTGTATTAGGACTACAAGAAGGACTGACCCGATTCCTTTGAAATTTAGAATGATGATTTGTGCATACAAAATTTGGTACGTGTTAAATTTCAAAACGATGTCTATTAGATTACGGTTATTAGAGTCAAATTCAAAGCTAAATTCAAAGGGGCGTTTGTATGGGGGCTAGGTCTTAACATGGATCCATTTGTTCAATTTCAATATACTTCGTCCTTAGGCCAAAAAATGCTAAAGTTTCATATTTTAAGTCAATTGATTGAAAATTGAAACCTGTATCGTGCTGAAACCGTTAGATGGACAGAGGGACGGACATAGCTTAATCGACTCAAAAACTTATTTTGAGTCGATCGATATACTTGAAGGTAGGTCTAGGGCCAATATTTCGGGTAGTTATAAACATCAGGACACACAGTGAATTGATCCCAAGTAAAATGGTGTTTAAATCCTACAATGGTGAAACTCTGTACATGTATTGATTTGGATCTTATAATTTTAAATTTGAAATCAAATTTGTTCCACGATTTTTAGAATCGCGGTTATCCGCGAATTTTTTTTTAAATATTTTTTTACATTGCTAAAAAAAATTCACAATGGCAAAAACTGTTCTTAATATGGATTAAGATCTTCTAATCCAATGGTTCTCAAACGGTGCTGAGTTATCAAAATGTAAAAATATACACAGAAAAAAATAAAAAATAAATTTAATTAAACAATTCGTGGATTTAATTAAAAAATTAATTAAATCCGGACCAATCACTAAAATGCGCATATAAATTAAAAATATTTGTATGTCGTTAATTAAAAATAAATGAATATTTATTTAATTAAAAATGTAATTCTATAAATTAAAAATTTAATTAAAATTTGAAAAAAAAAATAATTAAAATTTTAATTATATAAATTAAAAATTTAATTAAAAAAAAAATTTTGAAATCAATTAAAATTTTAATTGTATAAATTAAAAAATTAATTAAAAATAATACATTTTTTAAAAAATAAATAATTAAAAAAAAAAAACATTTTTTAAATAAAAAGGGTTAAAAAAAATGTTTTTTTACCAAATATATTTATGCCGTAAAGACATATTCAATGAGACAATTTTATAAAGTTGATTATAAACCTTTTATATACATACACATAAAACTATAAACAAAATGAGAATTCAAAGAACTATATGAGAAATAAAAAAAAAAATTCAACAAACTGTTTAAACTTATGTATTTTTTTTATCTGTAAAACAATGCAAGAGAAAAACACCCAGTAGCACACACACACGAAAATCAAAACAAACAAAAAAAAATAAGTAAAACTAAAAATGTAATTAAACAATTAATTATATAAATTAAATATTTAATTAATATTAAATTTAAAAACAATTAAAATGTTAATTAAAATAAAGTTAAAAAATTAATTAAACAATTAATTATATTAATTAATAATTTAATTGAAATTAAATTAAAAAACAAATAAAATTTTAATTAAAATAAAATTTGCGATATTATTTTCTGTGTACGGCTACGCTAGGATATGTAGCCTATTATTAGCTTATCAGTGGGCTTCAAAGAATTCTGGAAAGAATTAAATTTACACCCTTTTTCCGTTCCCTTACACCGAAAAATTGAGGCCCGTGTGGATCTTATGTTACGTACTATATGCATGCCAAAAACCACAATTTTACCATAATCCATATTATTTTTCCATCAAAAGTCCAACAAATTTAAATCCGACAACTTTATGATATGCTTAATCTTCAATACTTTTAACTTGACCCTTTTCAGCTTCATAGCTCGTTAGGTCTCAAAATTAGTTAAGAAGCACAATTTTTAAATCTGACTACTTCAGGATATGATCGCCAGGACTACATGCTATCAGTATCCTTGCTTAATTGGGGACTTTGAAAACAGCTAAAATGTTGAAAAACTGTGTTTAAAAAAATCGGTCCATGTTTAGATATAGCCCACATACAGACCCTTTAAATTTAGCAAAAACTACTCTTAAAACCGAATTATAATAAGTATGCTTTCGATATTTAGCAGGTAAAAGTATTTACAAAGAATCAAATTTTAAAGGAATCGGGCCAGTTCTACTTGAAGTTCCCATACAAACCATCCTTCCCATGTTCGTAAAATTATCCCAAAACTCATGAAAAGGAAATATTTGACAAAACTGTTGGTCGTGTTTTTTAAACGTGTTCTTTGATAACTTTATCAAATCTGATAATAATTGCACCACTTTTAGACTAAAAATTAGTTCTCGTATAAAAATTTCACCGATATTCAGTGAAATCGGTCTATTGGCAGTAAAAAAGCCTACTTCCCTCAATTTTCGTTTTTCTGTGTTTT
Organism: Pegoplata infirma; assembly: GCA_963921195.1. Classification (NCBI taxonomy): domain Eukaryota; kingdom Metazoa; phylum Arthropoda; class Insecta; order Diptera; family Anthomyiidae; genus Pegoplata; species Pegoplata infirma. The sequence continues at coordinate 260,258,519 of OY992536.1, read as the reverse complement.
CTACACTTATTAAAGATCTCAAAAACTAGGTATCTAATGAGTCCATGTTTGGTCTTTAGACCCATTTTCGGGAAAACCTGGTGTAGAGTATAATATGGTCGGTCTTCACTAATTTAAATTATCTCATTTGTTTTTTTACGTGGGGGGTCGTGAAAAATTTGAAGTATTGAAAAGGGGTCGCGAAGCAAAAGTTAGTTGATTTAGATTGTGAGACATTTTTCATTTTGTAAAAGTTTCAGATTTGAGACATTTTTTCAGTCAGCAAGTATCCCTTGGGTTACCTATTGGGTAGTGTGGCCCAACAACATATGGAAAAATTCCAAGTATAACTCACAACTGAACGTACCTCAAAATATGATAGATGGCTTCGTAATGAACAATTTGCGCCAAATTTCAGCACCCTACAACGATTGGAAGGGGATGCTAACTCATCATAAGTGTTTGCAACCTCCAAAGAAATCTTGAAATTTTTTTTATTGGAATCTTAAAAATAACCATATGAAATGCTAGCGTAACAAGACCACATAATTCACATGTGGCCATTTTGTCCTAAGTTTGTCCTTAAACAAAAAAAAAAATACATATTAAAAAAAGCGGAACCCTGCATTTCACTAAAACCGCTGTAACTCAAAAACTATGCGGACCATTAAGTTGCGATAAAGTTCATTTGAAAGGTAATACAAATATCTTTAATTTGAGTACAATATCCCAAAAAAATTTTTTTGTTTTTTTCCTAATCGAAACTAAAATGTCCTTATTGTCCTTTGTAGGCAACCTTAGGACAAAATGGCCATATGTGACTTATTTGCTCTTGTAGCGATACCATTCCATGTAGTAATTTTTAGGATTGCAAATTTTTTTTTTTTTAGATTTCTTCGGAGGTTGCAAACACATGTGATCAGTTAGCATCCCCTTCTAATCGTCGTAGGGTGCTGCAATTTGGCTCAAAATATTAGTTACGATACCATCTTTCATTTTTTAAGGTACGTTGACCTGTAGCGAAGCAAAAGGAATTTTGGGCCACCCTACTATTGGGTCTTCCTGCTCCATGCGTAAGTCCTTGACGTCAGTTATCAAGTATTTTCTTAAAATCTCTAAAAAATCACGCACAAAATTATCAATAAACGTCAAAACATGAACAATAAAAAAAAAAAATCCCTGGAATTTCTGCTCTATTTCCCGGGATTTCAGGATAAAAAAATTTTAAGAATGAGTTTAAAACAAAAATGGGGCCGAGGTGTAAATATTTCCCCCTTCAGCCTAGGGTTCTATAGTCTATAGTCGAAAAGTCGATTAATCGAATTTTTGTATGAAAAAGTCGAAAAGTCGAAATCGACTTTTTTGTTGTTAAAAAGTCGAAAAGTCGACTTTTGCTTTCGACTTTATTCACTTGATTTGTTTTTATACCCTCCACTTATTGTTAGTGATACAGGGTACACAGAAAGAAATAAAAAAAAAATTTGAGTAAATTTTTAATACTATTGAGTAAAAAATTACTCAATTTTCCACCAGTAAACGATTTAATAGTATTGAGTAAATTTTTAATAAAAATTTATTAAATGTTTGCCAAAAAAATTTGAGTAAATTTTTAATTGACACTATTAAGTGCAGGAACAGAACAAGAATCACCACCTTTTAAAAACAGAACAAGTTTTATTTCACATCGGCGCCGGCCACTGGTTTAATCTGCCAAACCGTATGGAAAAAGTCGTGCCGGGCTTATTCTGTTTCTACTCTAAAAAAAACAAAGTTTAAAAAAATTTCATATTTTTTTACAAAGAAAAAAAACATGTTTTTTCAAACTTTACCAAATATATTTTTGTCTTAAAGACATAAAAAAAAATTTATAAATATGATTACAAACTTTCATGTATATATACAAAAAACTATAAACTAAACGAGAATTAAAAAAACTAAGAAAATTCCAAAAAAAAATTAAAAAAGCTATTAAATTCTTATTAAATTATTTACTCAATTTGTTTTTAAATTTTTGAGTAAATTTTTAATTGCGTCAATTAAAAAATTACTCAAAACTTTTTTTAAATTTAAACAAGTGATTACTCAAATTGTTTTTCCCCATATTTTTTTCTGTGTACATAGAAGTTGGTCATTCCGTTTGTAACTCATCGAAATATCGGTCTGGGACCCCATAAATATTCATACACAGAAAAAAATAAAAAAAAATTTTGAGTAAATTTTTAATACTATTGAGTAAAAAATTACTCAATTTTCCACCAGTAAACGATTTAATAGTATTGAGTAAACTTTTAATAAAAAATTATTAAATGCTTAATAAAAAATTTGAGTAAATTATTAATTCACACAATTAAATCTTTACTTAAAATTTTTTAATATTTTTAAGTAACTTTTTAATTGTGTCAAGTAAAAATTTACTCAAAATGTATCAAATTATTTTTTTAAAAAGTTTAAAAAGTTTCTAATTTTTTTTTTCCAAAAAAATTGCTATTACAAACTTTACCAAATATACTTATGTCTTCAAGACAAAGTAAAATATTATAAAGATGATTTCAAACTTTCATATACATATACAAAAAACAATAAACTAAATGAGAATTCAAAACACCAAGAGAAAAAAAAATAAATAAAAAAAAATATTAAATTTGTATTAAATTATTTACTCAAATTTTATTTTCAATTTTTGAGTAAATTTTTAATTGCGTCAATTAAAAAATTACTCAAATTTTTTTTAAAAAATTAAACAAGTGATTACTCAAATTTGTTTCCTCCATATTTTTTTCTGTGTATATTACACGGAGATAACTAAAACTTAACATATTTATTGGAAGTTCTCCCGAGAAGTTTGGTATTGCATTTGAGCGATATCGGTTCAAAAGTTATGAACGAAAATATAAGCACACCTCAAAAGTTTCAGTACATTCAACATAACCTAAAAATGCAAAACGCTTTAATTCGGCTTCTAGTTGACATATGTGAACATAATTGAACACCAAATGGTATTTAAACATATAACAAGTATGAACATATCTTTTGACAAAAAAATAAAAAAATCGCGGATTTTTTTTTTTACCAAAATTTTTTTTTCGTTGAAATTTTTTTCAATTTTTTATACCCTCCACTCTAGTGATAGAGGGTATATATAAGTTTGTCATTCCGTTTGTAACTCATCGAAATATCGGTCTGGGACCCCATAAAGTATATATATTCATGATCCCCGATCGATTTTAACACATTCTAGCGATGTCCGTCTGTCTGTGGAAATGGTGATCACGGCCAAAATATTATACGGAGATGACTGAAACTTAACATATTTATTGGAAGTTCTCCTGAGAAGTTTGGTATTGCATTTGAGCGATATCGGTTCAGCGGTTCAAAAGTTATGAACGAAAATGTAAGGACAACTCAAAAATTTTAGTATATTCAACATAACCTAAAAATACAAAATGCTTTAATTCGGCTGCTGGTTGACTTATGTGAACATAATTGAACACCAATTGGTATTTAAACAAGTACCAACATATTTTGAGACAAAAAAAGGAAAAAATCGCGGTTTTTTTTTACCAAATTTTTTTTTCGCGGAAATTTTTTTTCACAAAATTTTTTTGTTTTTCAAAAGGGATTTTCTTTTAAATAAAGTTTTTGCAATAAATAATCTTTTAGAAATTGTGGAGGGTATCACTACATTCGGCAAGGCCGAATTTAACTTTTTTACTTGTTTTTTTTCAAAAGTAATTTCATTTTAAATAAATTTGTTTGCAGTAATCTTTCTGAAATTGTGGAGGGTATCACTACAATCGGCAAGGCCGAATTTAACTTTTTTACTTGTTTTTTTTTTAATTTTGTCATTAGGCGTTAGTTTTTTCTCATCTTTTGGCACGCTTTCTCATCATTTATGTATTTTTTTACAAAAATTTTATATACATATTTATTTTAGTTTTTTTTTTTAATTAATGTTTTTATTCAACATTTTTGTATTTTTTGAACGAAAGCCAAAAGAACAGACATGATCAAAATGATTCGTTCACGAACTGTTGAACGAAAAAGCCAAAAGAGCGATTGAACTAGATGAACGAACTAGGTCTTTTATATGAAATAAACGAGAATGAGCGCTCACTCAATTGAACGATTAAGCACAAGTCTAAAAAACACACGCCCCCGATGAGCCTATAAAGGTCGGTGTGGATGCTCTATCATGTAAGTAGTTTACATGTGGGAATTTTTAACACCACCTTTATTGTGGGCGTGGCAGAATAAATTTCAAAAACTCATATTTGTGGAAGAAAAAACAAGTGAGAATGTTAAATTCTGCTGTGCCGAATCTTTTATACCCACATGTTAAAAATATAAAAATCCAGAGTCGTCTTTTTTTTTTTTGGAGGGGGGGGGTGTGGTTTGAAGGGGGGCTTTGAGAAACCTCTCACGATCAATGTTTACTTTTTCCCTGATCCGATTTTGCCGTTTACGAACTAAACCTGCCAATGACCGTAAGACATATTCGTGCCAAACTTCAGGGTCCTAGCTCATCTATTTTGGACTGCATTGTGTTGTCTACAGACAGACGGACATTCATAGAATGTCTTAGAATCGATCATGGATTGATAATATACACACTTTAAGGGGTCCCCGACCGATATTTCGATGCGTTACAAACGGAATGTCAAAGTGAGTATACCCCCCATACTGTGGTTGGAGGGTATAAAAAAAATATGAAATAGGATATTCCCAAACCGAATTGGACAGAAAAATGAGGAAAATATGTTTTTATTGAAAAATCTAGGAAGCAGTGGGGGGCGGGGGAGGGGGGCGTTAAGAAAAAGATAAGGAAATTATGCAAAAAAAAATTCTAAAAAAATACATAAGAATCAAAAAATTTTTTTAAAAAAAATTTCTCGGAATGTTAGAATTTTTATTTAGACAAAAAGTCTTGGAATTTTTGAATTTGTCTATAGGAAAATTCTGTGAAGCGTTCTTTAAGAAAAGTCTAAGAGTTTTTCTATAGGAAAAATTTAATAATTTTCTTTTGGAAAAATTTGATTATCTTCAGAAAAAAATGAGAATTTTTCTATAAAAAGATGTATTACAATCTGAGACTTTTTCTATAGTAAACAAGTAAAAAAGTTAATTCGGCCTTGCCGAATGTAGTGATACCCTCCACAATTTCAAAAAGATTATTGCAAAAAACTTTATTTAAAAGGAAATTACTTTTGAAAAAAAAAAAATAATTTTTTGAAAAAAAAATGTCCGCGAAAAAAAATTTTGTTAAAAAAAATCCGCGATTTTTTTCTTTTTGTCAAAAAATATGTTCGTGTTTGTTTAAATACCATTTGGTGTTCAATTATGTTCACATATGTCAACTAGAAGCCGAATTAAAACATTTTGTATTATTAGGTTATGTTGAATGTACTGAAATTTTTGAGGTGTGCTTACATTTTCGTTCATAACTTTTGAACCGCTGAACCGATATCGCTCAAATGCAATACCAAACTTCTCGGGAGAACTTCAGATAAATGTGTTAAGTTTCAGTCATCTCTGTGCAATATCTTGTCCGCGACAGCATTTTCCACAGACAGACAGACGGACAGACGGACATCGCTAGAATGTCTTAAAATCGATCGGGCATCATGAATATATATACTTTATGGGGTCCCATATCGATATTTCGATGAGTTACAAACGGAATGACAAACTTATATATACCCTCTATCACTAAGTGGAGGTTATAAAAATTATTCAGAATATGAAAAATGTTTAGGAAAAGGTACTTCTAAAAAAATCTCACAGGGGAAGTACCCCCTTATGAACCGATTTGCATAAAACTTAAAATATATATAAAAAAATATATATAAGGTTGGGGTGTCTCGGCTTTTTGGCCATATCGGAGATTTGGAAAATGGATAAAAAAATGTCGAAAAAAATTGTTTCTTTTTGATTTTTCAGCCATTTCTTTCTAATTGAAAGAAACTATATACTGTTTCTATCTGAGAAGAACGTTTTTAAAGGTTTAATGCCTTTCCAACGGTGACTTAGCCATGTAAAAATTCAGCTTCGTTAAATATTTTTTTTTATGAAAATGTTTAAATTTTGGGTGGTATTTATATGAAGACATAGACCTAGAATATCCATGTGAAAACCAAATAATCTTTATTAAGTTAATATCGAAACGTATTTCTGCTCTAGACGTTATTCCTAATAGTTCGGGAGTTATCGAAATTTTCCCGAAGGTCCACATTGTTTCATAAGGGGACAACGATTTTTTTAAACACTGATATGACCGATAAGACACACCCTAACCTAACCTGACCAACTGTTCTTGGCTGAAAAGCGGGATGGAAAGGTTGAAAAGGCGGGATTTTGACATAAAAAGCGGGACTTTTTATTCCCCCCAATTAGCGATAGGCGATATATATTAGTTTGTCTTTCCGTTTGTAACTGATCGGAAATAGGTCCGAGAACCCCATAAAGTATAAAAATTAATGATTTTCAATAGAATTAAAGTCGACATAGCGATTCCCGTCCATATCTCTGACTGTAAGTCTGTTAAAACACACTTGCTTTTAAAAGATAACTCTGAAGCATATGGAGCTTTTTACTTCAAACGTACCACGAAAACAAAAAAAATTTGTTAGATCAAAGTCTTACTTACGGAGCTTATTGACCTAAATGGAACTAAAAAATCGTGTGACAAAAGTTTTAGCTTTTCGGAAAAATTGGTGAGATGAACGTGGTCAAATATGGTAAAATTGAGCAATTCCCTTTATATATTTTTTCTACAGTAACTAAAAAATTCTGAAATTTTCGAAATACATTTATGGAGTTTGTATAGAGTTTTGATTGGGCTAACAATTGGCATCATTTGCCAAATTTAATTTTCCAAATTTAACCTAAAAATCGATATAGCAAAAAACACGCCATTGTTAATTTTTTTAATTTTAATGAAAGTTCATTAAATTCTCTAGAAAATGTCAAATTTTCAGAAAATAATTATTTTTTTGTTTTCGAGAAAAATAATTTTGAACTTCAAAGTATTGTAAAATTTGGTAAAATTGAGCAATTTTTGCATGACATCGCTTTATGTTTAATTTGTTCTGCTTTAATTCAACAATTCTGACGTTTCCCAAAAAAAATGAATTTAATAGAGTTTTCACGACTTATCGATTGGCATTATTCAGAACTGGTTCTGAATTTTTCAAATATTGGATAAAAATATTTTTTTTTTTTCAAAACACGCCAATTTTGATTTTTTTAATATATTTAAATTAAAATTCATTGAGTTCTTTGGAAAATGTCAAATTTTCAAAGCGGTTACTTTTTGTTTTTGGGGAAAAATGATTTCGAAGATTAAACTTATTTTCTCGAAAGCAAAAAATAACTGCTTTCTGAAAATTTTAAATTATGTAGAGAATTCATTAACCTTTTATTTATTTATTTTTTTTTTTTAATTTTTAAATTAAAGAAAAAAATAATTAAAAAAAATAAAAATTAATTTAATTTTTTTTACTAAAATAAACTTTTAAAAAGTTTTTGGAATTTTTTTCGAGTTCTTTCAAAAATAAAAAGAAAACTACAGAACAATCAAAATATTATTTGAAAATTTATAAATTGTATTTTACTATTCCATAAATCAAAAAGCGGGATAAAGCGGGATGAAGCGGGACTTTTGTTTAAAAGGCGGGATGGAAAATCAAGGCGGGATGAGGCTTCAAAAAGCGGGATAATCCCGCCAAAAGCGGGATGGTTGGTCAGGTTACCCTAACCTTAAAATTGTCTCTTTTATATTTAAAGTTTTAGGCAAATCGGTTCATAAGGTTTGAGAAACTTCCCCTGATAGTTGTGAATTTAAAATAAAACTTCTGTCGAATCCGGAGAAAATTCTGATGGAAATACACATATTTTGTGCCATATGAGAAAATCTGTCAAGACAGCAGACAAAATCTCTTATTTTCTGCAAAAAAATCTGCTGATTTTACTAGACAAATTATCTGAGTTTACCAGAAAAAGCTGCAAAATTCAGATAAACAATCTGAGCATAAACAAGGCTGTGCCGAATCTTTTATACCCTCCAAAACGTAAAAAAAATAAAAAAAATGCCAGGGGCGTTTTTTTGGGAAGGGGAGTTGGTGGGAGACGTTGGGGGACACCTTCTCCCCTAGCTATAGTTTTTATAATCCAATTAATAATTTTTTGTAAAAAAGATCCTGAGCTAAATTTATTTTCTAAAACTTTTTAAAAAGCGATTGATATTTTTTAAGAATTTTTTTTTAAATTTTCTTTTAGTCATCTTAAACGAAATGAAATTTTTGATGAAAAAAACTAATTCTGAGAGCTTTTTCTCGCCCATAAAAAACAACCAGTGTTGCCCTGACTCAATTAAAAGCTTTCGAAATGTTCTTGAATAAATGAACTTGATTGATTTTCGTTAATTTGAAATGTTTAGACACCTGCTCTATTAAATCATTATATAATTTTTAATTTCACATAAAAAAACAACCAAAATCATTCAACTAAATTAAGTCATTAAAAAGTAAAACATTTTTTTAAACCACATATTAAATTGGCACTGAAGTTCAATTTAAAAAGCACACCTCCCACAAAACGACTGCTCTACTTGGAACCTAAGATTATAACTAATTATGAGAATTTCCTTTTTTTGATTATAATGATCAAGTTCACAAAATATTTAAAAAAACACAAAATAATAAACGAAAATATATATTATATGAATACTTAAAGAACGCCCCCTTAATTATTTCCTAAAACAAACAAAAACAGCCTCCAAAACAAAACAAAAAAATAAAAAAAATATCTGAAAATGAATTAAGCGATTTCCCATAAAAGCGCGACAGTGTTGTCAAATTAATCCCTCAACACATAAAACAGCAATATCCTCAAAGGAAGACTATAACACGTTGATCACCTTTTTTCGATTACCACATATCGACAAATTGGATTTGCTCCTACAAGGGATTACCATGATGATGATGATCATCGACGGAAAAAACAAATAAACAAACAGTTATGAATGAAAGGAACCCAACTAAAATAAAACAGGAAAGCAACAAAAACTTCTTCAGCGGCTTATCCCTCTGAAAATCTTTAACAATTCACAGACAAGTTGTAAAACACACAAGAAAAATGTGAAGAAAAAAAACTTATTGATCGCGTTAAGTTTGGGTCATATAAGCTACAAAAAAAGTCAACTATAAAACAACATCAACTATTGGATAGGAGAAAAAACTCCTTTTTTATTTTATAATAAATCAAACTTAAATAAAAAATCGAATAAACGGTTCGAAGGACCAAATATATAAAGTTTTACCCGATTTACTAGTTAAATAAAACTGTTTTATATCCTCCTTGGGGCGTTTTGTGGCAAAAGAAGTTCAAAGTACTGCACTTGGACCCAGGGAATAAGAAAATGACGTTTTTTGTCCCGCCTCCTTTTGTGGGCGAGGATATTACAACTTTATTAAAAAACGCAAGTGCTTATAACGTAAGTGCAAAAAACATAATATACGAGTTTGCATACATATAACGGGAAAAAAGTGTTCTCCAACATTCCTTGCACTGTACTTTTTATAAAAGGTACTTTTTATAAAAAGTACCTTTTATAAAAAGTACCTTTTATAAAAAGTACCTTTTATAAAAAGTTCCTTGTATAAAAAGTACCTTTTATAAAAAGTACCTTTTATAAAAAGTGCCTTTTATAAAAAGTACCTTTTATAAAAAGTACCTTTTATAAAAAGTACCTTTTATAAAAAGTACCTTTTATAAAAAGTACCTTTTATAAAAAGTACCTTTTATAAAAAGTACCTTTTATAAAAAGTACCTTTTATAAAAAGTACCTTTTATAAAAAGTACCTTTTATAAAAAGTACCTTTTATAAAAAGTACCTTTTATAAAAAGTACTTTTTATAAAAAGTACCTTTTATAAAAAGTACCTTTTATAAAAAGTACCTTTTATAAAAAGTACCTTTTATAAAAAGTACCTTTTATAAAAATTACCTTTTATAAAAACTAGCTTTTATAAAAAGTACCTTTTACAAAAACTACCTTTTATAAAAAGGTTTTATTTAAAATAAATAGTCAAATTCCAAATTATACCTTTTCGAATACAAATCACTATTCAAATCATAAATTTGTTTATATCTCAACATTCGGTTCGAAAAACCATTTTTCTCCCAACCAATATTTGTATACCTACTTTGCTAAGTGTGTATGTTGTATTTTACGGTTGCCAAAAGAAAAAAAAAATAATAAACTCCCATAAAAAAAGGACTCCAAAGATCATCCCAAACATTTAACTTAATTTGGCAGAAACATCACTATCATCACAACACACACTTGATGTGTAATTATTGGCACAATATTGTGCGGTGTTATGGGTCAACATTTGGAGCTTCTATAAAGATCCTCTTTTCTTTGCGCCCCATTGTATGTATGTAGTATTGTTTAAGCATAAGTTTTAAGTTGGGGAGTATTTTTTTAATTTTTACTGATTTTTTTTTGTCTGTCTATCGGTAAATTTGTGTTGCTTAAATTGATCACGAAGCGCCAAATCGATCACCTTTACTAATAATAATGTGGTAACAACAGAAAATAATAAAACAATCAAACGACAATGTGTCGAAAAATTTTATTACACTGCGAAAAAAAAAAATATATTGTTAAAGAAGCAACTACAATTATTTTTTCAGTGGAAGTTATGGAACTCAACCACACTCAATTTACAAATATAGTTGGCAAAACCTAATTTTAGAGGTTGTAGTAACCGGTCTTTCGGTTGTCACAACCTCAGAAGAATTCCCAAATTGTAAAAGTCTCAGAATCTGAGTTTTTTTAAGGCAAAAGGTCTCAGAATCAGAGACTTTTCTACGGGAAAAAGGTCTCAAAATTTAAGACTTATTTAGAGGAGATAAGGTCACAGAATCTGAGATTTTTTCGATAGGAAAAAGGTCTAAGAATCAGGGACTTTTTCTATAGGAAAAAAAGAATATCTGAATTTGAGACTTATTTTAAGGAAAAAGGTATCAAAATCTTAATCTTTTTTAAAAAGAAAAAGGTCTCAAAGTCTGAAAATTTTTATTCTCTGAGTCTCAGTCGTTTTATTGTTGAAAAGAAGGTTGCAGAATCGGAGACTTTTTCTATTGGAAAAAGGTCTTAAATCTAAGACTTTTTTTATAGGAATAAGGTCTCAGAATCTCAAAGTTTTAGACTTTTTCTATAGAAAAAATGTCTCATATTAGTGTTTAAAAATTTCGTTGTCCCCTTATGAAACAATGAGGACCTTCGGGAAAATTTTGATAACTCCCGAACTAACAGGAATATCGTCTAGTGCAAAAATACGTGTCGACTTAAATTTAATAAAGATTATTTCTTATTCATATGGATATCGTAGGTCTATGTCTTCATATAAATACCCCCCAAAATTTACACATTTTCATGAAAAAAATATTTAACGAAGCCGAATTTTTACAAGGTAATGCCACCGTTGGATAGGCATTAAAAAAACCTTTCTTCTCATATGAAAACATCATGTAGTTTCTTAGATAGAAATCACTGAAAAATCCAAAAAACGATTTTTTCGCCAAATTTTTACCCATTTTTTGAACCCCGATATGGCCGATAAGCCGAGACACCCGAACCTTAAAATGATCTCATTTATATATATAAGTTTCAGGCAAATCGGTTCATAAGGGTTGAGATACTTCCCTTGTAAGTGTTTTTTATATAAGAAAAAGGTTTCAGAATCTAAGACTTTTTCTACAGCAAAAGCGTCTCAGAATCTGGAACTTTTCTTTTGGAAAGGGTCTTAGAATCTTAGAATTTTCTTTAGGAAAATGGTCTTTGAATCAGAATCTTCTGAAGGAAAAAGTTCTCACAATCTGACAATTTGCCACTTTTTCTTTAGGGAAATGGGCCAGAATTTTAGACTTTTTTATATAAGAAAAAGCTCTGAGAATCTGAGACTTTTTCTATGGGAAAAAGGTCTGAGAGTCTGAGACTTTTTCCTTAGATATAAGTGTCAGATTCTGAAACCTTTTCTATAGGAAAATGGTCTGAGAATCTGTGACTTTTTCTTTAAGAAAAACGTTTCAGAATCTAAGATTTTTTCTATAGGAAAAAGGACTTTTTCTATAAAAAAAGGTCTCAGAATCTAAATTTTTTTCATTACGAACAAATCTAATAATCTGAAACCTTTTCTATAGGAAAAATATAAAGCAAAAATGCTTTATACTATGAGACTTTCTCTATAGTAAAAGGTTAGAATCTGAGACTTTTTCTCTGGAAAAAAGTTCTTAGAATCTAAAACTTTTTCTATACGAAAAATGTCTCAGAATCTGAGACATTTTTCGTAAAGAAGAAGTCTTAGGCCCTTACCACAAGAAAACAAAAAGTCTATTTTAAGAAAAGTTTTATTTTAAATTTAAAATTTTCTAAAATTTTTGAAAGTCGATTTTAAAAACAGAAACAATTTGAATGAAAATAAAATTAAAAGCTGGTTTTAAATAAATTTTATTTTTCAATGGTAAGGCTGTTAGATTCTGGGACATTTGTCCTATAAAAAATCATTTATTTCATCATCTGATATTTTCTATGTAGGAAGATTTCCCACCACTTCTAGTGATGAGGATATATAAAAGTTTGTCATTCCGTTTGTAAAACCTCGAAATATTGGTCTAGGACCCCATAAAGTATATATATTCATGATCCTCGATCGATTTTAAGACGATCTTGTGATGTCCGTCCGTCTGTCTGTCTGTCTGTTGAAAACACGCTAACTTCTGAAAGACTTTACGGAAGCTCCTGAAGTTTGGCACATATGTTGGGCATTTACCTGGCAGTCCAGCGAAATCGGTCCAATGGTTCAAAAGTTATGAGCAAAAGACTGAATTTCGGCAACGGTTTTTCGTGAATTTACGAGATAAAAAACACTATAACTTTCGAAAGGCAATTCTGAGTATGCTGAGGCTGGGCATTTATATTTGTCGTTCCTCTAGCCTAGTTCGTATTGAATTTCAGCCAAATCGGTCCAGTGCTTCAAAAGTTATTAGTAGGGCAAGTACTTTCATGCATCTAAAAAACTAAAATATGTGCCTATAATATGCGTCTAAAAATTCAAAATATGCACTAAAAACTTCAAAAATATGCATCTAAAAATTATTGTTTTTACATAAATTAGGCTTTGTCAAATACTTTAAGGCTCTCGACAATTCTTAAAAATGTTTTATTGAGTGCAAACAATTTTAAATTAGTAAATATTTTTTTACTTAAGAAGTTTATTCGTTGAGTCACTAAATATTGCTGAAGTAAAAAATTTTATAAAAAAAAAATATTAAAATACAATATTTTTCTAGAAAAAGTTATTTTTCAATACATTTTGTTCTCTATTCTAAAAAAAATATTTATTTTAAAATATTTTTTAGCCTTTTTGCGGAATTTTCCGATTTTCAAGCCAAAGAATTAACTCAAAAGACCCCACCCTAACTCTAATCAAAATAAAAACGCAATTTTCCTGTAAAAAATCTTAAATTCAAAAATATTTTTTTACGATAGTAAACTGTCTCAGAATATGAAACATTTCTTAGAATTTAAAAATTATACTTCGAGAATCCATTTTCTTTAAAAAAATATATCAGAATATGATTTCCATAAATAAATACAATTTTCTATAGGAAATATGGAATATGTTTTTGAATTTTTCTAAGAAAGTTTGGAAAAAATATTGAAAATATTTAAAAAAAAGCCCAATTTATATGAAAATATGCAAAAATATGCATTTATACCAAAATATGCAAAAATATGCAACTACAAATCAATGCCATTTTATTGCAAATTCATTGATTCGGATAGATATTTAATTTATGTTATATTTACAATGCTGAGTAAAAATATGCATTTTCATGAAAGTACTTGCCCTAGTTATTAGCAAAACCGTGAATTTCAAATTAGCTTCACCTTAAATTCACGTGTTGAAAACCCGTTAAACATGTTTTAAAAACATTGGTAAGTCACAAAAATATTTTGCAACGTATTTTTGTCACTCAAAAATATTTTTATACCAAAACAAAAAAAAAAGTAAACGCGAAAAAAATTTTACACTCAAAAAAAATTTTACACTCAAAAAAAAAGTAGTAAATTATTATTTTTTTTTTTTTTTTTTAAATTGCTAAAAAAAAGTTTTTTACACAAAATAAAATATTTCTATTCAAAAATGTTATTTTTTTCACGTTTGAAAATTTACTATTACTTAAAAAGGGCCTTGTGGAGGGTATTCATAACTTTTCTACTTGTTTATAATATTTTGGAAAGTAAAAATCGCCAAAATGCAGAGAAATTTTCAAAATTGGCTTGAGAGGTCATGAAAAATATTTCTGCAACGCGCATTACATTTTCCAGTTGCTTACAGCCAGCCCTTAAGTATTTTTTAATTATATTTTAAATCGCGTGGCAAAATATTTTTTTAACAATTTTTATTTGTTTGTAATTTATACCTGCCCAACACAAATGAAATCTAACTACCTTTATTTAATAGTATACATTATTCCAATGTGTACACAATCAAACCAAATAATTTCGGGATTAGCCAAAAAACATTCACACATCAAACGCGCATGCGGAAATGGAAATTTACAATTGCAATTTAAAGGTGCTTTTCATAGTTTTAAACTCATTAGAGTGGGCTGAAAAAAATTGTATTTGTAAATATTGAAACTATGCACCCAAGTAAAATAGATTTTTATATAATTATATATAATTTTATCAAATTATATAAATATATATAGGGTATTCCATGTCAAATCTGACACTTTGAATAATTTTTTTTTTAGATTTTTCCAATTTGTTGACAATTTTTAATACCCTTCGAAAACTCCTTCGTGATAAATTTTCAGATTTTTTAATGACCCGTTCAAAAGATATCGAATTTTTAAAAATTGGTAGTTTGTTCCTTTACTCAAACTTCTTTTACTCATAACATCTTCAATAATGGTCCAAATTGCAATTTTTTTATACCCTCCAACCACAGTATACTCACTTTGTCATTCCGTGTGTAACACATCGAAATATCGGTCGGGGACCCCACAAAGTATATATAATATTGATCCATGATAGAATCTAAGACATTCTTGCGGTGTCCGTCCGTCCGTCTGTAGAAATAACGATGCAGTCTAAACCAAGAGAAATAGACCCCTGAATTTGGGCAAAAATATCTCTTATGTTACTGGTAAGGTTAAGTTCGAAGATGGACAAAATCGCACCAGGGGGAAAAGTTCCCCCTTAAAGAACTAAAACGACCCCTGAAAAATACGATATTTTTACAAGTTTTTTTTAATTTTTGCTCAACAAATGTAACATTTGTATGCCATACTATGTTCATAGACCTGCGCATGGACCATGGGGGTTAGAAAATTCGATTTTTTACAGCCCGCCCCCTTTGGGGGCGTGGCTATAGAAATTAATTAAAAATAACGATAAAAATTTATTATTTAAGCGTAAATATCATAAACAAATAATTTGTAAACATATATAGTACTGGGGTCCCCCACCAACTCCGCTGACCCCCCACCCCACCTCTAAAAGAAAAAGACGCCCCTGCGATTTTTTTTAATTTTAAACGTGTTGGAGGGTAAAAAAGATTCGGCACAGCCGAATTTAACACTCTTACTTGTTTTTTAAAATTTTTTTTTTTTTACGTATTTAAAAAAAAAAAAAACACAAAAATTCTTAAAAGTGTTTTAGTATGCGATTTTTAAGTTTTAAAATGTAAATCTCATTTTTGAAAATGTATGTACTCCTTGATTTTTATGAAATTTTTTTGTGTAAAACTTCTATTGATTCTACAAATTTTTTGCTCAGTAGGATTGTGGGATAACGATTATTACTATTTTTTAAAATTTTTTGAAAAAATTTTATTGCAATTTTCCAATCTTAAAATCATTTCTACTGCTTTAATGGTGCGTCATAGAAGGGTCATTTATTAGACCGACCCCCATTAATTTTTAAGTCTCAAATTTCTTTGGAGC
This sequence comes from Pegoplata infirma, assembly GCA_963921195.1. Taxonomy (NCBI): domain Eukaryota; kingdom Metazoa; phylum Arthropoda; class Insecta; order Diptera; family Anthomyiidae; genus Pegoplata; species Pegoplata infirma. The sequence continues at coordinate 260,242,518 of OY992536.1, read as the reverse complement.
AAACTAATACCCTATCTCCAATTTCTAATGGGGCTCCCACACAAAATGACATTTTTTAAAATTTGCTCCAACAGCTCTAACTGCCCTACGAGTGCCCTTTAAGCAATAAAATGTATGACCGGCCCACAATATTTTTTTAATCCAAGCATTTTCTTTGAACACACCTACCCTATATCTTTAACTAATAAGGCGGTCCCCATACAATTTCTTTTATTTTTTGTAAATTTATTTTATTAAATCAGCTTCTACCGGTCCAATAGTGCGTCCGAGAGGGGTCATTAAGTAATGTTTTACAAAAATGTTGGAGGGTAAAAACAAATGGAGGTCGGTCTCACTAATGACCCCTCTCGGACGCACCATTGGACCGGTAGAAGCTGATTAAATAAAACAAATTTACAAAAAATAAAAAAAATTGTATGGGGACCGCCTTAACAGTTAAAGATAGAGGGTAGGTGTGTTCAGAGAAAATGTTTGGATTAAAAAAATATTGTGGGTCGGTCACACATTTTGTTGCTCTAAGGGCACTATTAGGGCAGTTAGAGCGCACCATTGGAGCAGTAGAAATGATTTTTAGATTGGAAAATTACAATAAATTTTTTTCAAAAAATTTTAAAAAATAGTAATAATCGCTATCCACGATCCTCCTGGGCAAAAAATTTGTAGAATCGATAGAAGTTTTACTCAAATTTCAAAAAAATCGAAGAGTACAAACATTTTCAAAAATGAGATTTAAATTTGAAAACATAAAAATCGCATACTAGACCGCTTTTAAGAATTTTTTGGATTTTTTTTTTTTAAAGTACGTAAAAAAACCAAAATTTTGAAGAAAAAAAATTTGAAAGTTGTGCTATTATTGAAGAAGTTATGAGGAAAAGAAATTTGAGTAAAGGAACAAACTACCAATTTTTAAAAATCGATATCTTTTGAACGGGTCATCAAAAAAATCTGAAAGTTTAGCACGATTGAGTTTTCGAAGGGTACTAAAAACTGTAAACAAATTGGGAAAATCTAAAAAACAAAAATTTCAAAGTGTCCGATTTGGCATGGAATGCCCCATATATATATTTGTTTCTTTTACTCATGCAAGGAGCATAGGGCCGCTTATATATAATTCGATAAAAATTATATATAATTATATTAAATTATATCTTATTTAATATTACCCGTCCGAGTAAAAAAGATATGATATAATCATATATGCTAATATATAATTATTAAAATTTATATATGGTTATGCATGAACTTTGATATGGTTATATAATAAGTTTGATAAGTTTATATATAGCATTGTATTTTTCCTTATTTTTTGATATGATAACATTCATATTCATATCTTTTTATATACCGATCTATATGAAATTAGATATGACATAGAAGGTCGGGAATTTTTGGATATGACAGATAAAAAGATATATGATTTTATTTATAATTATATCCCGAAAAAATTTTTCAAAATTTTCTAAGTCCCAGACAATTAAAAAAAAAAATTTCAAGTCCTAAAAAATTTTATGAAAATTTTCCAAAGTCCCGGACTTTTGTTTTTAGGAGAAATTTTATGTTTATGAAAAATTGTTAAGTTCCAAAAAAATGTTTTAAATTTTCTAAGACACAAAAATTTTTTGGAATTTTCAAATCCCGTAACAATGATTTTAGAAAACGAAATTGAAAAATTTTTAGTAAAAAAATTCCGAAGAATGCAGTAAAAACTCTTCTAACTGATAATATATCCAATCTGATGAAATAATTTCTAATTTCACGTTTAAAATTCCAAAAAAATTTACCAGATTTCATCTAATTTTATAAAAATTTATCTAATTTTAACAGATAAGATATGATTTAATACAATTAGATAGACCCATTTTTGGGATCAAACTTAATCAAATTTGATATTATTTTATCAAAAATAATAGAATTTGATATAATCGTATAATATTCGATCCGCCAATTTTCGGATCAAAATTAATATGGATTTACATAAAAGCATATCCGTTCATATAAAATTAAATATTGCGTCACATAACTTTTTTTTACTCGGGCGACCCGACTAAAAAAAAAGTAATAAGGCGCCATATATCATTTGATCCCAAAAATGGAGGATCCAAAAATATTCGATTATATCTTATTAGATAAAATTTGATACAATTAGATATAATTAGATCCCAAAAATGGAACGGTAAATATTATTTAATTTGATATTATAAAAAATTAGATCTAATAAGATATAATAATATATAATTATATCATATTAGATCTAATATGATCTTCAATATCAAATTGGATAAAATTTACCGTTCCATTTTTGGGATCGAATAATATCTAATTATATCAAATTTGATATAATAAGATATAATCATATATGTTGAGATCCTCCATTCCCGAGTAAAAAAGATCTGATATAATCATATATGCTATTATATAATTATTTATATTTATATATGGTTATGCATGAACTTTGATATGGACATATAAGTTTATATATAGCATTGCATTTTTTCTTATTTTTTAATATGATAACATACATATTCATATCTATTTATATACCGATCTATATGAAATTAGATATGACTTATAAGGTCGGGAATTTTTAGATATGGCAGATAAAAAGATATATGATTTTATTTATAATTATATCCCGAAAAAAATTTTCTAAATTTTCTAAGTCCCGGACAATTAAAAAATGTTCAAGTTCTAAAAAATTTTATGAAAATTTTCCAAAGTCCCGGACACAACTTTTTTTGGCAATTTTTTTTGGAGTAAAAAAATCATTGAAAATGATTTTAGGAGAAATTTTATGTTTTTGAAAAATTTTTAAGTTCCGAAAAAATGTTTTTAAATTTTCTAAGACACAAACATTTTTGGAATTTTTAAATCCCTTAAAATGATTTTAGAAAAAAAAAATTAAAAATTTTTAATAATTTGCCAAGTCCCGAAAAAATTCCGAAGAATGCAATAAAAACTCTTCTAATTGATTATGTATCCAATTTGATAAAATAATTTCTAATTTCACGTTTAAAATTCCAACAAATTTTGCCACATTTCATCTAATAATATAAAAATTTATCTAATTTTAACAGATAAGATATGATTTAATACAATTGGATAGACCCATTTTTGGGATCAAACTTAATCAAACCGCCAATTTTCGGATCAAAATTAATATGGATTTACATAAAAGCATATCTGTCCATATATAATTAAATATTGCGTCATATAATTTTTTTTTTACTCGGGTTTTTGGGATCAAATGATAGATCAATTTATATATAATTATATTAAAAATTATATGATTATATCAAAACTTTTTTACTCGGGGAGTAAAAAAGTTTTGATATAATTCTATATAATTTGATCAAATTATATATAATTATATAAAATTATACATAGAGGTAAAATTCTTCAAAACATTTTTTTAAAATTATATAAAATTATATATAGTTTGATAAAATTATATGTAATTATATCCATGATTTGGTGGATATAATTATATAAAATTATATCAAATTATATATAATTTGATAAAATTTTATAATATTTAATACAATTTTATCAAATTATATATAATTAGATATAATTTTATCAAATTATATATAATTTTATATAATTTTATACAATTTTTTGGAAAATTTTACCTCTATATATAATTTTATATAATTATATATAATTTGATATAATTTTATAAAATTATATATAATTATATAAAAAGCTGTTTTACTCAGGTATTTTATAAAATTTGGTCAACTTACTGTGAGCGTCAAAAGAAAGTGTACAGGTCTTAAATTAATGCAATTCGTTAACGACAAATATGATAATAAAACCCCTTATTATTATCAATCGACTATCATTGAAAAACACGCTATAAAGGAAATTTTCCAAGCTTTAATTTAAGCTTAATATAGTCCAGATTGAGCAAATATTAAATGAGATACGGGGGTCGCGCTGGAAATTGAAAATTTCTGTAGACGTTTTTTAAAAAATTTGTAAAAAATATTTCTAATTTTATGTGTTTCAAGTTCAAACATTAAAAATTTAAAAAATAGTACAATAGTTTAAATTCAGTTATCAACTCATTTTTCTAACGACCCAAACAAAAATCAAAATTTTTTAAATGCAGTAAAAAATATGCATTTTTTTTTTATCTCCAACTCTTTTGAACACCAATTTTTTGTAAACAAAGAAAAGATTTCATTGTTTACTAATTTAAGTACATCTAAGTGTATAGTAAAGAGATATGAAAATAATTAAAAATTTTCTTTGTTTACAAAAAATTGGTGGTCAAAAGAATTGGAGGTCAAAAAAATGCATATTTTTTTACTGCATTTAAAAAATTTTGATTTTTGTTTGGGTCGTTATAAAAATGAGTTGATAACTGAATTTAAACAACTGTACTATTTTTTAAATTTTTAATGTTTGAACTTGAAAAAAATCAACTTAGAAATATTTTTTAAAATTTTTCAAAAAAATGTCTACAGAAAATTTAATTTTTCAGCTCGACCTTTGTATCTCATTTAATATTTGCTTAATCTGGACGCTATCAAGCTTAAATTAAATTAAAATTTTCTTTATAGCATGTTTTTAAATGATAGTCGATTGATAATAATAAGGGGTTTTATTGTAAACTTTTTCGTTAAGGAATTACATCTATTTTAGACCTGTACACTTTCTTTTGACGCTCACTGTATATATAATTTTATATAATTATATTATAGTATATATATATGTAATTTTATCCAATTTTCTAAAATCTGAAGCCTTTTTATATAATCTTATACAATTTTATATAATTTTATCAAATTATATATAATTTTATATAAAATTTATTACTAGAGCATTCACAAAATTTGATCGTACTTCCGCTTGGAAGGACTTCTGTTTTTTGGTCCAAATTTTTGAATTTCGAAAAAAAATTATTTTAGTTTTTCCGACTTACTCTAAGACACGTAAAATATATTTTGTGGTTTCTGTTTAAGGAAAAATATTTATAAAAGAAAAATCCTGTGAAACATACACAAATTAAATGAAACACATATCAAATGCATGAGAAAATTTATTGTTTGTAAAATAAAAAAATCTTAAAAAATAACAATTGCAATTAAAACCCCTAAAAAATGGAAAAAGAACCTTTAAGGATTTACACACTTTTGAATACAACAAAACCCAAAAATACACATAACTGCACTTATAAAATTAATTTTTTATTTTCAAAATAAAAAAAAACATTGTGGCAGTATATGGACGGACAGACATTTAAAACTAAAAGTATTTTTCTGGCGATTTTATTAATTCTTTTCGTTCAAAAGAATTATGTAACATTATTGAAATATAATTTCTTGTGTAGGGATTACGTTCCTTTTTTTAGTTTTCTTATTGCTCAAATCCTAAGTTATTAACCTTTATTTTTTTTACAATGTTTCAAGTTCATGTTCAACTAATTCAACCACAAAATTATTTTGGTTAATTTTTTGTCAAAAATTATTATGTTAAATAAGATGCCAATATACCTTAAGGTTTTATATGCTAAAAAAAAAACATTTAACAAAAAACCTCAACCCCATGGGGACACTAACAAGAGGTGACAAATTGATGCTGTTAAAGCTCATTAACACTAACAGCAAATTTGAATATTAAGGAGCACTGTGTATGTTTGACATCAATGGTAGCCAATTATCCATATAATTCCTCTTCTTATTGTTAGTGATAGAGTGTATGCTGAGGGAAAAATCGTAGTCAAATCAAAAATTTTCATACTCATTTTTAAAAACCTCAAATTTAAAAAAAAAAAAATTATTATGATACCAATTTAAAATTTTTGTATACCCTACACCACACTGTGTACAGGGTATAATGAGATTGGGCTGATGTTTTTAACTACCCGAAATATTGGTCCTAGAACCACCTTTAAGTATACCGATCGACTCAGAATCACTTCTTGAGTCGATTTGGAGTCCGTCCGTCTTTCCGTCCATCCTTCTGTCTGTCTGTCCATGTAAACGGTGTAAACACGATACAGGTCGCAGTTTTTAATCAATTGAAATTTTAAACATAAGCCTCTCTTTGCCCAAGGACGAAGCCTATTGAAATTGGGAAAAATCAATCCATATTTAGACCTAGCCCCCATACAAAAGGTCCTCTTTAGTTTTGGCTCAAATGACTATCCCTACACTCAAAATAAACTCTCTGTCCAATCAACAGAAAAATCTGCTGAAAATACACCGATTTTGGGCCATATGAGAAATCTGCTGATTTTAGCAGACACGGTTTGCTAAATATCTGTCATAAGAGGTGAAAAAATATAACAAAAAAAAAAAAAAAACATACGCCGCCAGCCAGCATCGAACTCGCCACCTTCCGATTTGAAAGTACACTTCTTAACCACTACGCTACGGAAGCTTATACTTTTATCTGGCGTTTTAGTTATTAAACATGTGTGTTGTTCGACAGCAGAGAAATCTGATTTTAGCAGAAATATCTGCTGATTTTAGCAGAAAAATCTGCTGATTTTAGCAGAAAAATCTGCTGATTTTAGTAGAACAATCTGCTGATTTGAGCAGAATAATCTGCTGATTTCAGAAGAACAATCTGTTCTGCTTTTTTTATATAAAAAAATTTCTTGAAAAAATAATGAAATTCAGCAAACAAAATCAGTATAAACATAGTAAAATGTCTATTATTTTCTTAAACTGAATGACAGAGATTTGAGTAAAAATATCCTTCTCAGCAGAACAATCTGCTAAAAGATTGCTAATTCAAATTGAAAGTCGTTTTACAGATTTTTTGACAGAGTTTTTCTTTTGAGTGTAATAGCCGTATTATAATAGGTAACTTTTTGCCAAGTAAACGTGTTTTATCTTTACAAATCGTCATTCCGAATTTTAAAGAAATCGGACCAGTTCTTCTTGTAGTCCCCATACAAACCACCTTTCCGATTTTCATATAAATCTCTCAAATTTCATGAAAATAGAAAATATTTAAATAAAATTTTTTACAAAATTTTAAAATTAACCTTATCAAATCTGACTATCATCGCACTAGTTTTGGACTTAGGCCGCATGTGAAAATTTCGCCCGATATTCAGTTAAAGCGGTTTTTTGTCAACATACATTTTTATTTCATATTTTATATTTTTTACACTTATTAAAGATTTGACAAAATATAGATCTAATAGTTTTCCGGGACCCATTTTCCCGGAAACTCTGGTGTAGGGTATTATATGGTCGGTCTTGACCGACTATAATTTTCTGACTTGTTTTTTTCTGACTTAAGTATTCAAGAACTCCATTTTATTTCTGGGTACAGCCATGTTGAAAGTTATCATTATACCCTACACCACACTGTGGTACATGGTATAATGAGTTTGTGCTAATGTTTGTACCTACCCGAAATATTGGTCCTAGACCCACTTTTAAGTATACCGATCGACTTAGAATCACTTTTTGAGTCGATTTAGCGATGTCCTTCCGTCTGTCCATATAAACGGTGTAAACACGATACAGGTCGCAATTCTTAATCAGTTGACTTGAAATTTGAATTTTAAGCCTCTTTTGGCCCAAGGGCGAAGCCCTTATTTAGACCTAGCCCCCATACAAAGGTCCTCTTTAGTTTTGGCTCAAATGACTCTAATAGCCGTATTTTAATAGGTATCTTTTCGAAATTTGGCGGGTAATCATGTTTTATCCACACAAATCACCATTTTGAATTTTAAAGAAATCGGACCAGGTCTTCTTGTAACCCCCACACAAACCACCTTCCCGATTTTCACATAAATCTCTCGAATTTCATGAAAATAGAAAATATTTAATTAAAATTCTCTTTGTGTATGTTAAACACGTACTTTAATAACCTTATCAAATCTGATTATCATCGGACAATTTTTGGATTTAGGTCCCATGTGGAAATTTCGCCCGATATTCAGTTGAAGCGATTTATTGTCAACAAAAAGAAGCCTATTCCACTCAAATTTGATTAGTGAATGCTTTTTACATTATTAAAGATTTGACAAAATATAGATATAATCAGTCCATGTTTGAACTTGGGACCCATTTTCCGGGAAACTCTGGTGTAGGGTATTATATGGTCGGTCTTGACCGACTATAATTTTCTTACTTGTTTTTATTACAAACATTTTAAAAATGAGTTTTAAACAACTTAAACAATTACACTACTGAACAATTTAAAAAAAAAAAAAAACCGGATCTGACTGGGAGACGACCTTACACAGTTAATTGAAATTGTTCAAGTGATCACAAATCTGGTCTCCAAATTTTTTCATCACATTAGAGCCGAGTCACAATTGGCACCACATTCGATAACCACAAAATGTTTTCATACATTTTGTATGAAAAGCAAAAAATCGCTTTGTGGTCGACCACAATGCCGCCAGAATAGATTCTATTCTATTTTTGTAGTGCTCTCTCACCACCCTCTCATTTTTCTCAAATTTGTATCAAGTAGCGTTGCCATATGTTTAACAAAATATGCTAATTTTTCCAATTGGAGTTAATATATTGTGTGTGTGTTGCACACAAGTATCATTGTATACCTGCTTTTATAGGATAACAAAAGAAAAAAAAATAGATGTGTGACTGATTTGAGCGTCTTTTTCTTTATAAAATGTGTCCGGTCGTCTGTCGCTTAATTTTAATGTGTCGCTCTCTCTTTTGCAGTGGTTCGTCGTCGGTGGTGCCAATTGTGACTGGGCTCTTAGAGCCGAGTCACAATTGGCACCACATTCGGTAACCACAAAATGTTTTCATACATTTTGTATGAAAAGCATAAAATCGCTTTGTGGTCGACCACACTGCCGCCAGAATAGATTCTATTCTATTTTTGTAGTGCTCTCTCACCACCCTCTCATTTTTCTCAAATTTGTATCAAGTAGCGTTGCCATATGTTCAACAAAATATGCTAATTTTTCCAATTGGAGTTAATATATTGTGTGTGTGTTGCACACAAGAAACATTGTATACCTGCTTTTATAGGATGACAAAAGAAAAAAATAGATGTGTGACTGATATGAGCGTCTTTTTCTTTATAAAATGTGTCCGGTCGTCTGTCGCTTAATTTTAATGTGTCGCTCTCTCTTTTGCAGTGGTTCGTCGTCGGTGGTGCCAATTGTGACTGGGCTCTTAGGTTTTTGAGAAAATGAAGTCAAAGTTCAGAAAAATCGCCGTTTTTGGAATTTTACAACTTAAAGCAGATGAACCTGATGTGATAACGACTTAAAAATAAGTCGAGGGTACACTCAAAAAAACCTTGTCAAATTACTATAAAATGTCTCGTAACACATTTTACTAATACTTGACAGTTTTCCTTGTATTTTAACAATAAATCTGTGATCGAAATTTACATTATTTTTGTAGTTTTACATTTTTTTTTGTAGATTTGCAAATTTCCAAGGTTTTTTACAAAAAAAAACCTAGTAAGTTTACGAGATTTCCTTGTTAGTTTTTTTTTGCGACAAGAAAGTTGTAAATTTACAATTTTATTGGTAAAAATCTTGTAAAATTACAAAAAAGCTCATAATTTTTACCAGGATATTTCGTAAAATAGGTGGAAGCAAAAAATCTAGTAAAAACACAAAACCTTCTTGTAATTTTTATCGCATCAAAAAATTTTTAAATTTACAATTTTATTTGTAAAAAGCTTGTAAAATTACAAAATTATTGGTAAAAATCTTGTAAAATTACAAGGAATTGTTGTTAGCGCTAGAGTGGGGGGTAATAAAAAAATCATTAAAAAATTTCATTTATTTTAGAGGTAGTTTTAGTTCTTTACGTGGAAACTTTTTCCCCCTGATTCGATATTGCCCATTTCCGATCTTAACTTACTTTGTTCTAATCTTCAGGAGTCTTGGCCTTTTAGTTTGGTGCTTTCCTTAAACAGACAGACGGACATTTATAGAACGTCTTAAAATCGATCATGGATCAATAATATTTATACGTTATGTGGTCCCGACCAATATTTTTATGCGTTACACACGGAATGACAAAGTGAGTATACCCTCATACTAGGGTTGAAGGATATAAAAAAGTTTACATTGAGTAAAACCGTGAACTTTTTAAGATCATCGGTGAAAATGGGTTAGACTCCTCAATGGAGTGTTGGGGACCTCTTCTCCTTCGTTATATCATTAATTATGATTTTTGCACTCAAGTCATACAATTTTATCATTATTAAACATTTTTTATATCTACACTGAGGGAAAAATGCATACTCAAATCAAAAATTTTCATTTTTGATTTTAAAATACTACATTATTTTCAAAAAATTTTATTATTTATACTGAAGTATGTTAGTTTAAAAATACATATTTTTGTTTTAAATTTGTTAACCTCTCAATTTAAAAATGAATAATCTTAAATTTATTATGCTGTCATAAAAACCCGTTACAAATTTGAATTATTGTCAATTCAAATTTTCATTTTATAAACAATATTGTTTTATTTTCAATTTGATGTTAAACAATTTTAATTTTAGTTGTAAATTGACATTTCGAAATCATATGTCAAATTTTAAGATGAAAACACTTTCAATTTGAACATGTTAATTTTTTTAAAAATTTATTGCGTCATGGCTTAATTTTTGCAAAAAGAAATGGAAATTTTTGTTTAATAAGGAATAATCTATAAGATATACTATATATCTGTAAAAAAAATAAGTTTGAGGATAATATCTATAAGTAATGGTAAGTTATAAAGTTTAATATGTTTTTTTATGTCTAACAAGATTTTGTTCTTCTTTGGTTTAGGGGCTTCTTTGGTTAAAGCGCGTTATCGTGGAAATAGTAATTGATGATAATTATAAAATGAACTCTACAATTCAATTCCCGGAGAGGATAATAATAAAATTATTAAGTTTAAGAGGTTAAGTATAAAAGTGAAATTTCTAAGTAATATAAGTTTTTACCACAGTCAATATAGTCTGATTACAGAATTTATCATTTAACCAGGCTACATTGACTGGTTTGCACATAAAAAAACAAATTACAAATCTTATACAAAACTGCATATAATTTTAAATAAATTGTTTAGTTTAAAAATTAAAAAAAAATTGTTTTAATTAATAAAATAAAATGGAACAACATAAAAATAAAGTTACATCAACCTCAAATCAAAAATTTGTCAATTTTAAATTAAAAATGAAGCAACTTTGATTTTAAAACGTTAGTTTTTATTCGTCCATTTTAAAAATGAAAATAAACATTTTCAAATTAAGCAAAAACAAAGTTTGTTGACTTTTGTCACTGTTTTCTTTTTAATTTGAGATTGTTTTTGCTTGATTTGAAATTTTTTTTTTCTTAGTGTACGCACACAAAAGGGGTTGGGCTAACAATATATATATGGGGCATTCCATGCCAAATCGGACACTTTAAAAATTTTTTTTTTAGATTTTCCCAATTTGTCTACTGTTTTTAGTACCCTTCGAAAACTCCTTCGTGGTAAATTTTCAGATTTTTTTGATAACCCGTTCAAAAATATCGAATTTTTAAAAATTGGTAGTTTGTTCCTTTACTCAAATTTCTTTTACTCATAACTTCTTCAATAATGGTCCAAATTTCAATTTTTTTTTTTTTAATTTTTGTTTTTTTACATACTTTTTAAAAAAAATCCCAAAAAATTCCTAAAAGCGCTCTAGTATGCGATTTTTAAGTTTTAAAATTTAAATCTCATTTTTGAAAATGTTTGTACTATTCGATTTTTTTGAAATTTTTTTGTGTAAAACTTCTATCAATTCTACAAATTTTTTGCCCAGGAGGATCGTGGGATAACGATTATTACTATTTTTTTAAAATTTTTTGAAAAAATTTTATTGTAATTTTCCAATCTTAAAATCATTTCTACTGCTCCAATGGTGCGTCATAGAGGGGTCCTTTATAAGACCGACCCCCATTAATTTTTACGTCTTAACATTTCTTTGGAACAAACTAATACCCTATCTCCAATTTCTAAGGGGGCTTCCACACAAAACGGCATTTTTTAAAATTTGTTCCAACCGCTCTAACTGCCCTAATAGTGCCCATAGAGCAACAAAATGTATGACCGTCCCACAATATTTTTTTAGTCCAAACATTTTCTCTGAACACACCTACCCTCTAGCTTTAACTGTTAAGGCGGTCCCCACACAATTTTTTTTATTTTTTGTGAATTTGTTTTATTTAATCAGCTTCTACCGGGCCAATGGTGCGTTCGAGAGCGGTCATTAGTAAGACCGACCCCCATTTATTTTTACCCTTCAACATTTTTTCAAAATATACCTACGCCCTATCTCAACTCCCTAAGTAGGCTCCCATACAAAATTACATTTTTATAAAATTTGCTCCAACTGTTATTTGTATGGGAGCCTACTTAGGGAGTGGAGATAGGGCGTAAGTATGTTTTGAAAAAATGTTGTAGGGTAAAAATGAATGGGGGTCGGTCTCACTAAAGACCTCTCTCGGACGCACCATTGGACCGGTAGAAGCTGATTAAATAAAACAAATTTACAAAAAATAAAAAAAATTGTGTGGGGACCGCCTTAACAGTTAAAGATAGAGGGTAGGTGTGTTCAGAGAAAATGTTTGGACTAAAAAAATATTGTGGGTCGGTCATACATTTTGTTGCTCTAAGGGCACTATTAGGGCAGTTAGAGCGGTTGGAACAAATTTTAAAAAATGTCGTTTTGTGTGGGAGCCCCCTTAGAAATTGGAGATAGAGTATTAGTTTGTTCCAAAGAAATGTTAAGACGTAAAAATTAATGGAGGTCGGTCTTATAAAGGACCCCTCTATGACGCACCATTGGAGCAGTAGAAGTGATTTTAAGATTGGAAAATTACAATAAAATTTTTTCAAAAAATTTTAAAAAATAGTAATAATTGTTAACCCTCGATCCTCCTGGGCAAAAAATTTGTAGAATTGATAGAACTTTTACACAAAAAAATCGAAGAGTACAAACATTTTCAAAAATGAGATTTAAATTTTAAAACTTAAAAATCGCTTACTAAAGCGCTTTTAAGAATTTTTTTGGGTTTTTTTTTTTTAAAGTACGTAAAACGCAAAAATTTTGAAAAAAAAAAACTTGAAATTCGGACCATTATTGAAGAAGTTATGAGAAAAAGAAGTTTGAGCAAAGGAACAAACTACCAATTTTTAAAAAATCGATATCTTTTGAACGGATCATCAAAAAAATCTGTAAATTTACCACGAGGGAGTTATCGAAGTGTACTAAAAACTGTTAACAAATTGGGAAATTCTAAAAAAAAAATTTTTCAAAGTGTCCGATTTGACATGGAATACCCCATATATGTCCTTTATTTATTTAAATATGTACACTACTTATACTTTAGTAACTAACAATAAGAAAGCTATATTTCTTTATGCCTTGGATCGAACTTAAGGCCTTTGAAATTCTGCTGACATAAAAATGTTTCATTTAATTAACAAAAGCACAAAAAACCTGTCAAAAATAGAGTTTTTCAGAGTTTGGTTTAGTTCTAAAACGAAACATTTTTTGCTGTTGTTCCGATTTTTCCATGTGCGAACTTAACCAGCCTTTACATCAAATTTCGCATTTTCCTATATTGTTAAAAATATAAATTATTGTTGACCTGTGATATTGTATGTTGTTGATTTAGTTCGACTTAAGGGCATAAGTTAGAGAAAAGTATTGTTAAATAAAAACAGTGTTTTAAAGTTTTCATTATAATTTTTGTTTATTTTTCAATATTTCGGCCAAACACCGTTGACCATCATCAGGGATTTTAAAAATCAAATATTTTTCACAGAGTTAGAATTAGAATTTTTGTTTATTTTCCAATATTTTGGTCAAACACCGTTGACCATCATCAGGGATTTTAAAAAATCAAAGTTTTTTCTGTGAGTTGAAAAACTTTGATTTTTTAAATCCCTGATGATGGTTAACGATGTTTGACCGAAATATCGGAAAAAAACAAAAATTCTGGTGAAAATTTGAAAAATTAAAAACAGTGTTCCTATATAATAAAAAATCTGTTTTTTTTTGCATTATTTGTATTATTATTTATTTTCATAATTTGTGTCAATCTAACAAATTAATAACTATAAAGATGTATTTTTCAAATTCTTTATAGATTTAGCAATAGAAACATTTTCAAGACAATATTTCTGCGCTGGGGGGCAATATAAGTTTATTTAAAGCAAGGAATTTATTAATTAATGATTGGAATTCTGTCAAGATTTCAAATTGTTTAGCTTGTACAGTAAGAACATTAACATCACCCAATGTATTATCATTTAAAATAGGAGTAGATGATACGAAAACCTAAAAAAAAATAGGTGATAAAAAGATAAAAATATATAGTCTATCCGGTGAAAAATTTGCATAAATGTATATGAAAAAATTTAAAAACCAAAAACTTCAATTCGAAAAAAACTCTTAAAAAATATCATTTAATTGCAAAAGACAAATTATAAATCAAAATTGATCAATAGGAATTCGAAAAATATGAACTGAAATTTGTTAAAACTTACTTAAATTCGAAAAAGATCAATTGAAATTTGAGAGAGATTAATTAAAATTAAAAATCAATTAAAATTAAAAATAAAACAAATGATTGAAATTCGATTGAAATTCGATAAAGATAAATTAAACATCGAAGAAATTCAACTGAAATTTATTTATATCGTAAAATTTATTTATATCGTGAAATTTGAAATCTCTATTTAAAAATTCAAATTTGAACTTAAAAATCTATTTGAAATTAGAAAAAAAACTATTTTTAATTCGAAAAAAGGTATTAATATTCCGGTTTTCCCCCTTCTCTTTTACCTACACTCTAAAAAAATCAGTTCAGTTTCCTACTATAAAATTGCGTAAATTTCAAGAAAATTTATTTTAAGTAAAATTACACATTTTGTTTAAATTTACTCAATTTACAACAATAACACTACTCTACAAAATTCATCGCTTTTTTTTGCACAGACTTCTATAGTACAATTTCTAATATTTTGGCCTCCTAAACACGAATCTGTCATCAGAAAAGTTGTATCAAATCGCCTTCTCGAGATATAGGTATTTTCGTTTTTTGCGGACCAAGCCCTCAAAACAGACAAATTTTTTAATATTGGAAAAGTGTATATTAAAGTTATTTATATTTTTTCTTAGTCGAACTCCCACACTCAAAATAATTACTCTGTTAAATACTCTGTAAAATGACTGTAATCTCATTTCGACAGATATTTGACAAAGTTATCTGTCGAAATACAGATTTTAAGAAAATACTTTGTATTTTCTTGTGACCGATAAACAAAATTTTATCTGTAATTTTACTTTTTACTTTGTAATCTCTATTTACAGATAATAAACAGCTTTTTTTTTGTTAAAATACGGATTTTAGAAAAATACTTTGTTTTTTCTCGTAATCAAAATACTAAATTTCATTTGTAATTTTACTTATTAAAATCGCTTCAAAAAAACTTCCAAATATGACCGATAAACCCCTCTTTAAAAAGTGTCTTAAATTACAATAAAAACTGGTACATTTTACGAGGATGACGTGTAAAATTGGAGTTACTTGTTAAATCTCGTAATATTCACAAAAATAAAAAAGTAAATTTACAATTTGGACGCATTAAAGCGGGCAAATTTAACAAAATTTTAATTAATTTAATTTTTTTTTTTAATTTTAATTAATGTTTTTTATGTAGAAAAGTTTTACTCATAAAATGGATTGTAAAATTTTGAACTCATAAAATGCATTTAACTAAAACTTTGTAAATTTACAGAGTTTTTTTGGTAAAATTATTTTCGGATTTATCAATATTTTACAGATAATTCTATAAATTTATAGTTTTTTTTCTCAAAATCCTTTTACAGAGTTTTCTTCGTAAAATAACAAAAAATCTTGCTGGTTGGAAATCTAAGGTATTTTCTGCTGGCTTAGCAGAGTATCTCTGTAATTTAACAGAGTAATTATTTTGAGTGCAATAAAATTACCTAAAATTTGCTAAAAAAACCGGAGTCGATACGATCAAGAATACCATCAGGACATTAAAAGAATGTTAAAATGTCCTTTTCAAAATGTCTGTGTAAAAACCGTGTTGAGTAGTGTTATTAGGAAACAGTAATAATTTGAATAAGAGTGAAGTTTTACCCGACCAAATGCTCATATATGTACTCATTTTTCACCGATTTTATATATTTTTTTTGTTTAATTTTACTTACATTGATACTGTAAAGTACAAATATGGTTACAATTAAAAATTTCATCATTTTTAAAAAGTTTTCCTCAAAATCTTTGGTTTAAAATTGTTAGTTTAGAAAGTTTTAAGTTAAAATCAAAACTGTTAGTTAAAATAGTTTTTAGAAATACTTTATATACTTACATTGAAAAAAAAATTCCTTTAAAAATTATTTAGTTAATAATCATAAAATATTATTACCAATAAATTTACGGATCACGAATCACGAAATTTAATCAATTTCGTGTATTTAAAAGTTGTTTAAATTTTTAACATACGTTTTTATAATCACATTTTTTTAATAACCCTCTCCCTCCCTATCTTTACTGATTAAGGGGGCACCCATACAAAATGTAATTTTTTGAAATTTTCTCCCACCGCTCTAACTGCACCAGGGTTACCCCAAGACGAGTCAAATTTATGACCGACCTCAAATATTTTTTTTTAATACCAACCATTTCTTAGAACATACCTACCCTTAATCTTCATCCCTTAAGGGGTCCCCCATACATTTTTATACCCTCCAATCTAGTGATAGAGGGTATATACCGTACACAGAAAAAAATAAAAAAAATATTTGAGTAAATTTTTAATACTATTGAGTAAAAAATTACTCAATTTTGCACCAGTAAACGATTTAATAGTATTGAGTAAATTTTTAATAAAAATGTATTAAATGTTTGAAAAAAAATTTGAGTAAATTTTTAATTGACACAATTAAACATTTACTCAAAATTTATCTATTTATTTTTTTTTAAGTTTAAAAACGTTTTAAATTTTTTTACAAAAAAAAAAAAACAAAAAACTTGTTTTTTCAAACTTTACCAAACATATTTATGTCTCAAAAACATAGGAAAATTTTATAAAGACGATTACAAACTTTCATATACATACACAAAAAACTATAAACTAAACGAGAATTCAAAAAACTATGAGAGTTTAAAAAAATTAAAAAAACTATTAAATTTTTATTAAATTATTTACTTAAATTATTTTTAAAATTTTTGAGTAAATTTTTAATTGCGTTAATTAAAAAATTACTCAATTTTTGTTTTCAAATTTAAACAAGTGATTACTCAAATTTGTTTCCTCCATATTTTTTTCTGTGTAGTTGTCAACTAATTACACAGAAAAAAATATGGAGGAAACAAATTTGAGTAATCACTTGTTTAAATTTATAAACAAAAATTTAGTAATTTTTTAATTGACGCAACTAAAAATTTACTTAAAAATTTTAAAAACAATTTAAGTAAATAATTTAATAAAAATTTTATATTTTTTTTTATTTTTTACCTCTCATAGTTTTTTGAATTCTCGTTTAGTTTATAGTTTTTTGTGTATGTATATGAAAGTTTGTAATCGTCTTTATAAAATTTTCCTATGTTTTTGAGACATAAATAGTTTGGTAAAGTTTGAAAAAACATTTGTTTTTTTTTGTAAAGAGATTTAAAACTTTTTAAAAAAATAAATAGATAAATTGACACAATTAAAAATTTACTCAATTTTTTTTTCAAACATTTAATAAATTTTAGTTAAAAATTCACTCAATACTATTAAATCGTATACTGGTGCAAAATTGAGTAATTTTTTACTCAATGGTATTAAAAATTTACTCAAATATTTTTTTTATTTTTTTCTGTGTAGAAACGTTTCTATAGTATAATACTCAACGTTATTATTATTAAACGAGTATAATTTAAAAAAAAAAGTTATATATCTATCTATATTAGAGTAAATTTTGAAAATTTTATCTGCGGATATCATCATTTTTTTGAAGGATTTAGGGGAACTAAAAAGAATGGCGGTATTTTTTTGGAAAAAAATTCGCTCCTTGGGGTGGTTCAACGCATCTGAAAACGCGATTTTTGAGCTGATTTTTCAGCAGAGCTAAAACGACTGAATATATCGCAAATCTGATTTCATCAGTCGATTCTACAGCAAAAAATAATACAATGATCATTTTTCAAACTCTTAAAAAAAGTTCCAAAAACCCACCACAGAGGGCGGAAATATAAGGTTTTTCCATTTTCTTTTTAAATTAATTTTTTAAATATGCACAATTAAAGGGCATTTTCAGCTTAACAAAATGGTACTAAATTTTCCGTTCTATCACAACCCGTTAAAAAGTTATCAATTCTCAAAAATGGACAAAAACACGTTTTTTGAGAACTTTGAACTCAATTTTCTAGAAAACATGACGTGATAGAAAAATTTTAAATCTAGATTCAGAATCAGCATCGAAATATTAATCCCAGAATAACATCAAAAAGCATCACAAAAAATGCTCTCAATAATGCACAAAAAATGCGTTTTTTGTGAACTTTGACCTCAATTATCTCAAAAACCTGACGTTGCGGAACATTTTGGAAACCAGATTTGGAATCAGCATTGAGATGAAAATCGAAAACGAGTGTCTAGACCGCGGACCCATCCAAAAATTGTTCAAATTTCGGTTAGTGTTTTATAATTTTGCCATTAGAAAAAATACTTTGAAGCCTTATAACTTTTTAATGGGTTGTGATCGAAAGGTGCTTTTCGTACCAAATTTCTTAGCAAAAACTGCCTCTTCATCGTGCGTGATTAAAAAAATAATTTAAATTTTTTTTTTTAAAAATCGATTTTCCGCCCCCTGTTGTGGGTTATTGGAAATTTTTTTAAGAGTTCAAAAAACTGCTATTATTTTATCAGGGTTTGAAAAAAAACTCTAACGTACGGTACGTTAGTGTTCTGTACGGAACTATGGAGCGACCGTACGTTATCGAAACATACCGTTCCAAGAACACATTCACTAAAAAGTTTTTTAGTGGTTGTGAAGGTGTTCGCAAACAGAATTCCGAACGTTATGCCTGCGAGTTGAAGAACAGAAACTTTACGATAACGTACCGAACTAGGTTAGAAACAAAATAAAGTTCTTTTAGTGTTCTGTTTGCGAACTTTTGAGACATTTTTTAAATTTAAAATGGCGATATCTTGAAAACTTAGCAAGATAGAGCAAAACGGAGCACATTTTTGGTTCTTGGGATCTCAATAGTATCGCTAGGCCTCTACACATGGGTAGACCCCATTGAGTCCTTATTTTGAATCTAAAAAAGTTAGCATTCCGGGAAATTTAAAAATGCACATATCTCACTAAATACTGCCGACACGATGAAAAGTCTAAAAGCATTTTTGATGGATCTTGTCTCGTAGTACATGACCGCTTTTAGGCTTTATGTCGTGTCGGCAGTATTTAGCGAGATATGTGCATTTTTAAATTTCCCGGAATGCTAACTTTTTTAGATTCAAAATAAGGACCCAATGGGGTCCACCCATGTGTAGAGGCCTAGCGATACTATGGAGATCCCAAGAACCAAAAATGTGCTCCGCTTTGCTCTATCTTGCTTAGTTTTCGAGATAACGCCATTTTAAATTAAAAAAAAAAATGTCTCAAAAGTTCGCAAACAGAACACTAAAAGAACTTTATTTTGTTTCTAACTTAGTTCGGTACGTTATCGTAAAGTTTCTGTTCTTCAACTCGCAGGCATAACGTTCGGAATTCTGTTTGCGAACACCTTCACAACCACTAAAAAACTTTTTAGTGAATGTGTTCTTGGAACGGAACGTTAAATAACGTACTGTTTTTTTTCGAACACTGTATTTTATTTTTTGGTGTAGAATCGACTGGTGCAATCAGATTTGCAATATATTCAGCCGTTTTTTCTCTGCAAAAAAAATCAGCTCAAATCCGCGTTTTCAGATGCTTTGAACCACCCCAAGGAGTGAAAATTTTTCCAAAAAAATACCGGCATTCTTTTTAGCTCCCCTAAATCCTTTAAAAAAATGATGATATCCGATAAACAGATGAAGTGACATAGTCACCAAACGAACTCTAATATCTATATTAGGGTGGTTTTTTATTTTTTTTTTTTTGGAATTTCGAGGAGCGCGCAGCGGATTTTTGTGACATTTGATGTTAAAATATTTGTGTAAAAATTTGAGTTAAATCGGATAAAATTAACCCGAGGCGCAAGAAGGTCAAAGTTTCGAGAAAAAGCCAAAATGGCCAAATTTTGAAAAAACTTAAAAAAATGTAAATTTTGTTGAAATAAAAAAATAAAATATTTTTTATTTAACTTTCTTGCAATAATACTCAGAAAAAATTATCTTTACTTTTTATGACGGCAGTAACACTTTTAAACATGAAATACAAAAATTATCATGCATTTTGGGGGGTACCTGAAATGAGTGTTTTCGATTTTTTGAAAATTTTATTAAACAAAAAAATTAAATCTTACTATTTTATAGCAATGGATTATTAAATACATCCTAAGGCTTAAATATTTAAAAAATTGGGGATATCCATCGACTCAATTTTTTTTTGGAGTCATTTGACTCCTTGAAATCCGCAAAACTCAAATGACTCCAAAAAAAAATTGAGTCGATGGATATCCCCAATTTTTTAAATATTTAAGCCTTAGGATGTATTTAATAATCCATTGCTATAGACTAGTAAGATTTAATTTTTTTGTTTAATAAAATTTTCAAAAAATCGAAAACACTCATATCAGGTACCCCCCAAAATGCATGGTAATTTTTGTATTTCATGTTTGAAAGTGTTACTGCCGTCATAAAAAGTAAATATAATTTTTTCTGAGTATTATTGCTAGAAAGTTAAATAAAAAATATTTTATTTTTTTTTATTTCTACAAAATTTACATTTTTTTAAGTTTTTTCAAAATTTGGCCATTTTGGCTTTTTCTCGAAACTTTGACCTCCTTGCGCCTCGGGTTTATTTTATCCGATTTAGCTCAAATTTTTACACAATTATTTTAACATCAAATGGCACAAAAATCCGCTGCGCGCTCCTCGAAATTCCAAAAAAAATAAAATAAAAAACCACCCTAATCTATATATATAAAAATGGATGTAAGTATGTGTGTATGTATGTATGTTCCGTATGGACTCGAAAACGACTGGACCGATCTTGATGAAATTTTCAGGGAATATTCAGAAAATCCCAGGGAGTAACACTGTGCGGTCAGATTTTTTATTTTTTGCGTGTGGGCGGAGGGGCGTGGCAAAATCTAATTTTTACATTGCACCACTAATGACATCTATATATAAAAAACGGATGAACTGATTTCGATGAAATTTGTACCAAAGATAGTACTAACCGAGTACTAACTTTATGCCAAATTAGAGCATGATCGGACAAGTGGGCTTAAAATGCCATGCTTTTTTGCCTGTGGGCGGAGGGGTGGTCAAAATCGAATTTTTACATTGCACCACTAATGACATCTATATATAAAAAACGGATAGACCGATTTTGATGAAATTTAAACCAACGATAGTACTAACCAAGTACTAACTATGTGCTAAATTAGAGCGTGATCGGACAAACGGGCGTAAAATGCCATGCCCCTTTGCATTGAATTGAATGTTATTTCTGCATGCTCCGCAATAACGCAAAAACTGTTGATTCGATTTTAATTATATTTTCAGCACAGATAGTGTTAACCGAGTGCGGAACTATAGGCCATGTTATACAACGATTGGAAAAAGGGGCGTAAAATGCCACGGCCCTTTGTACTATACTGGACGTTGTCTGCCTGTTTCGCAATCACGTAAAAACAGCTGAACCGATTCTCTTGACATTTTCACTACATACAGTGCTAACCAAGTGCATATGTAGGCTATATAAGATCGTTATTGGAAAAAGGGATCAAAATTGCAACGCCCTTTGCACTATACTGACCACGATTGAACAAAAATGCGCAAATTGTCAGGCCCCTTTGTTTTATACTGATCGTTATATCTACCTGTTTTGAAATCACGCAAAAACGGATAAGCCGAATCTGTCACTACTAGAGCGCGATTCGGCAAAAGGGTATAAAATGTCACTCCCGATTTTCATAATTAAAATTTATTTCCTCCTCTTTCGCAATCACACAAAAACGGCAAAACTGATGTCAATGAAATTTGCAGTCCAGATAGTACTAATCGAGAAAGCAGCATGGAACTTCAGACTATCACGATTCGATAAAAATGAGTTAAATGACACGCCCCTTTGTACTATACTTAACGTTATGTCTGTCTGTTTCAAAATCACGCAAAAATGGCTATGCCGATTTTGTTGAGATTTCTCTATAGATAGTGCTAACCGATGGTGGAACCAAAGGTTACTAGCTGGACCCAGAGCCGTGCTTTAATTTTGTCCGACACTATATTTAAATTAAGATGCAATATAAAACAGTTTTTTTCTTAGGGCCAGCAACGCGGACCGGGTATAGCTAGTAATTTATAAAGCTTGAATTTAAGCTTGATAGCGTCCGGATTGAGTAAATAATGAATGTGCTACGAGGGTCGATCTGAAAAATGAAATTTTTTATAGACATTTTCCAGAAAATATGTTAAAATATTTCTAACAAGGAAGGTCTTTCACAGGCCACCTACCGATTGTCCTGAAACTTTCATATAGGAAAGAGGGGAGCAAATAAGAGTTACCTATTTTTTTAAAGCTGCCCAATCTCACATGTAGCGGGTCAAAGGGGAGGGGGAAACGGGATTTTTTTTGTTTTTTGAGGATTTTTTCCATTTCTTCAAAAGAAACTATGAACATTTTATACAGGTCGAAAGGATTTTTGAATGCCTATCCTATGGTGTATCAGTCGTGTCTAAATTCGGGTTCGTTAAGTTCGTTATTGTCAAAAATGTATAATCGTTTGGGTAGTTTATTTGGAGATGTATATACGTACGACCGCCAAGATAATATATGTATGATAATCTCTATCAAAATTAAGCTGACCCGTATTTTTTTGTTGGCGAAACTCCGGCTAGTTCGGCTTATATACGGATTTTTCCGAAAGCACTTATTTTTTCATAAGGTGGCAAGCCTTTTTAAATTTAAGATTGGGCATCTACAAAAAACTCTTATTTTCCCCCTCATTCCCATATTCAAGTTTCAAGACAATCGGTGGGTGCCCTGTGAAAGAACTTTCTTGTAAGACTAAGCACACAGAAAAAAATAAAAAAAAATATTTGAGTAAATTTTTAATACTATTGAGTAAAAAATTACTCAATTTTGCACCAGTAAAAGATTTAATAGTATTGAGTAAATTTTTAATAAAAATTTATTAAATGTTTGAAAAAAAATTTGAGTAAATTTTTAATTGACACAATTAATTAAAAAAGTTTTAAATTTTTTTACAAAAAAAAAAAAACTTGTTTTTTCAAACTTTACCAAACATATTTATGTCTCAAAAACATAGGAAAATTTTATAAAGACGATTACAAACTTTCATATACATATACAAAAAATTATAAACTGAACGAGAATTTAAAAAACTATGAGAGTTTAAAAAAAAATTAAAGAAATATAAAATGATTTACTTAAATTGTTTTTAATTTTAAATTTTTTTACAAAAAAGAACAAAAAACTTGTGTTTTTAAACTTTACCAAATATGTTTATGTCTCAAAAACATTGGAAAATTTTATAAAGACGATTACAAACTTTCATATACATTAGGGCGGGTCGATTTTTTTCGTCAAAAATCGTATAGCAAAAACATAATCTACAAGAAATTCTAAGAACATTTCCCAAAGAAATCATGTTTCTAAAATCAAACCCTATACCGCGCCTAACGACATGAAGATTTGTCCGTCCGTCCTTTTTTTCATAAGCAAAACATAGAATTTGACTCATTTTTGGTGTTTGTGTTAATTTTTGGGCTTTGGTGTGCTCTGTGGTACATAGTAAAATTTTATTGGCAACATTTTTGTAGAACATTTCATCCCCACCCTCCCCCTCTTTCGGGGTGTTTTTTGCGATTTGTTAGAATAGAGCCAAAAAATACCGTTATGAGAGGGAGTTAGAGGGTTAATATGTTCCACAAAAATGTTTGCCATAATATTTTCTACAAAGTTGCTGAACATACCCTACACCTCAGATGTAAAGAAAACATAGTTTTATATACCGATATGCTGCAAGAACATATTCAGCGGCAATGTTTTACTAATTTCCGCTGGATATAATTTCAACAATTTTTAGGATTATTATGCAAGTATATTAGACATAGTCCCCGAAATGGAGAAATAAATAATTAGATTGATTTGTAATGAAAACGCCACAGACGAAAAATTATAATAAGATATTTTAACAATAAATCGCTGGTTTTATCGTTAATCCATTATATTTTACTCGATTATTTATTTTATATTGGGCTGTAGATGCTTTTGTGGGATGAAATAGGAGAGTTGCATATCGGAGAGTAAAAAAGCTGTGTTCGATAAAAATTTTTGAAACTGAATATTTTTTTTACATCAGTATTTGATTTATTTTGAGTATTTCTTTTTTTTTAATTTTTGTAAAAAAAAAAAAATGAGTGTAAATTTGTTTATACCCTCCACTCTGGTGATAGAGGGTATATATAAGTTTGTCATTCCGTTTGTAACACCTCGAAATATTGGTCTAGGACCCCATAAAGTATATATATTTATGATCCTCGATCGATTTCAAGTCGATCTAGCGATGTCAGTCCGTCCGTCTGTCTGTCTGTCCGTCCGTAGAAAACACGCTAACTTTTGAAAGACTTTACAGAGGCTACTGAAGTTTGGCATATATGTTTGTCATTTACCTGGTCAGGTTGGTATTGCAATCCAGCCAAATCGGTCCAGTGGTTCAAAAGTTATGAGCAAAAGAGGGTGTTTCGCGAATTTACGAGATAAAAAACACGATAACTTTCGAAAGACAATAATGCGACTACTGAAGCTTGGCACGTATCTTTTCCGTTCCTCGGGTCTATTTGGTATTAAATTTCAGCTCAATCGGTCCAGTGGTTCAAAAGTTATAAGCAAAACCCTGAATTTCAGATTAGTTTCATCTAAAACGCCACGTGTTTTAACAAGTTTTAAAAGCATTGGTGGTAACTAAACAATGCTTTTCAAACTTGTTTAATTTTAAAGCAATGCTTTTTAAACTTGTTTAGTTTTAAAAGCATTGGTAACTTAAAAATTACACTCGAAAAAATTTTACACTCAAAAAAATGTTACACTCAGAAAAAATTGTACACTCAAAAAAAATTTACACAAAAATTTAGTTTTTTTTTTTTACAAAAATTACAATATTTTGTGTACATAGGTACGTGCATTCACTCAGAAATATTTTTACAGTAAAAATATATTACACTCGAAAAAAATTTTACACTCAAAAAAAAAAATTAGTAATTTTTCTTTTTTTTAAAAAAAAAATGACAAAAAAAAAGTTTTTTACTCAAAATAAAATATTTCTAATCAAAATTGTTAATTTTTCACGTTAAAAAATGTACTACCCTTTAAAAAAATGCATTGTGGAGGGTATTCATAGATTCGGCAAAGTCGAATTTAACTTTTCTACTTGTTGAGTGTAATATTTTTTTTTGAGTGTATTTTTTTTTTTTTTAGTTTTTTTGAGTGACAAAAATAGTTTCTAAAATATTTTTTGTTGCTTACCAATCCTTTTCAAAGCGTGTTTAGCGTTTTTTGTAATACGGGAGTTCGGGTTAAAACCCATCTGAAATTCCCCATTTTGCTAATAACTTATGAACCACTGGACAGATTTCGCTGAAATTTAGTATTAATCTGACCGGAAGTATAACAAATATATACGCCACGCTTTAGCAGCTTGCCGTATATATTTTTCATTCTTCCGCTAACATTTGAAAGTTAGCGTGTTTCACACAGACAGAAATACAGACTGACGCACAGTGGGGAAAAATGGACTTTTTTTGTCCAATTTTGCCTACAGGTCGCAATTCTTAACCGATTTTGATTTTTCTTTTTTTGTATTTTAGCTAATAAAATTCCGCATCGATTTGTCATGGTGGATTTTTGAAAAAAATTTCAGACTACTTTTTATATTTTCCTAAATTTCAGAAAATTTTCATTTTTTCAGTTTTTTTGCAATAAAAAATGTATTAGGCATGGGACGAATATGCTTTATGGACTTAATTAAAGGTATTGGAACCCCTTATCAACGACGTGATTAATATTTTAAAATATTTTATTATTTTGGTTTTTATAACCAGACAAAAATTCAAGAATTTTCACTTTTTAAAGCCTATATCTTTAAAAATAATGTACCAATTTCAATGAAATCGTTTTTAAATTAAAGCTTATGTTTTGCTTAGTCATAATTGGTACACAAAATTTTTTGAAACAAATATTTTATTTTTTTGCTTAAATTTTACCTTATGATTTTTGGAATTTCAAAATTATTTTTTAGTCTGTTTAAAAAAAAAAAAAGTTGTTACATTGTAAATTCGAAAAAAAAGAGTTAAACAATTTTGCAAAAATACTTTATATACCAATACTGGTTAAGAAAATGATTAGCTTTAATTAAAAAAAAAAATCATTGAAATTGGTACATTATTTAAAATTATATAGGTACTTAAAAGTGAACATTTTTAAGTTTTCAGATGTTTATAAGAACCAAAATAATAATAAATTAACAAATGCTATTAATGTCATTTATAAGGGGTTCAAATACCTTTAATTTTGTCCATACAGCTTATTCGGCCCCTGCCTATTACATTTTTTAGAGCAAAAATTCTAAAAAAATTAATATTTTCTGAACTTTAAAAAAATATTCAAATAAAACAAAAACGATTTTTAGAAATCCACCATGACAGACCGATGAGGAATTTTATTAGCTAAATTTCAAAAAAAGAAAAACTAAAATCGGTTAAGAATTGCGACCTGTAGGCAAAATCGGACAAAAAAAGTCAATTTTTCCCCACTGTGTGACGGACGGATTTTCATGTCGTTAGGCGCGGTATAGGGTTTGATTTTAGACCAATGGTTTCTTTGGAAAAGTTTCTTAGAATTTCTTGTAGATTTTGTTTTTGCTATACGATTTTTCAGTTTTTTTCGATCCATACAAATCGACCCGCCCTAATATACATACACAAAAAACTATAAACTAAACGAGAATTCAACAAACTATGAGATTTTAAAATAAAGTTAAAAAAAAACTATTAAATTTTTATTAAATTATTTACTTAAATTGTTTTTAAAATTTTAAGTAAATTTTTTATTGCGTCAATTAAAAAATTACTCAATTTTTGTTTTTAAATTTAAACAAGTGTTTACTCAAATTTGTTTCCTCCATATTTTTTTATACCCTCCACTTAGTGATAGAGGGTATATATAAGTTTGTCATTCCGTTTGTAACTCATCGAAATATCGGTCTGGGACCCCATAAAGTATATATATTCATGATGCCCGATCGATTATAAGATATTCTAGCGATGTCCGTCTGTCCGTCTGTCTGTCTGTCTGTGGAAAATGCTGTAGCGGACAAAATATTGCACAGAGGTGACTGAAACTTAACATATTTATTGGAAGTTCTCCCGAGAAGTTTGGTATTGCATTTGAGCGATATCGGTTCAAAAGTTATGAACGAAAATGTAAGCACACCTCGAAAATTTCAGTACATTCAACATAACCTAAAAATACAAAATGCTTTAATTCGGCTTCTGGTTGACATATGTGAACGTAATTGAACACCAAATAGTATTTAAACAAGTACGAACATATTTTTTACAAAAAAAAAAAAATCGCGGATTTTTTTTTTACCAAAAATTTTTTTAATAAAAAAAATTTTTTTTTTCAAAAGTAATTTCCTTTTAAATAAAGTTTTTTGCAATAATCTTTTTTAAATTGTGGAGTAGTGTGGCCCAACAACATATGGAAAAATACCAAGTATAACTCACAACTGAACGTACCTCAAAATATGATAGATGGCATCGTAACGAACAATTTGCGCCAAATTTCAGCACCCTACAACGATTGGAAGGGGATGCTAACTCATCATAAGTGTTTGCAACCTCCAAAGAAATCTTGAAATTTTTTTTATTGGAATCTTAAAAATAACCATATGAAATTCTAGCGTAACAAGAGCACATAATTCACATGTGGCCATTTTGTCCTAAGTTTGTCCTTAAACAAAAAAAAATACATATTAAAAAAAGCGGAACCCTGCATTTCACTAAAACCGCTGTAAATCAAAAACTATGCGGACCATTAAGTTGCGATAAAGTTCATTTGAAAGGTAATACAAATATCTTTAATTTGAGTATAATATCCAAATTTTTTTTTTTTGTTTTTTCCCTAATCGAAACTAAAATGTCCTTATTGTCCTTTGTAGGCAACCTTAGGGCAAAATGGTCATATGTGACTTATTTGCTCTTGTAGCGATACCATTCCATCTAGTAATTTTTAGGATTGCAAAATTTTTTTTTTTTAGATTTCTTCGGAGGTTGCAAACACATGTGATCAGTTAGCATCCCCTTCTAATCGTCGTAGGGTGCTAAAATTTGGCTCAAAATATTAGTTACGATACCATCTTTCATTTTTTAAGGTACGTTGACCTGTAGCGAAGCAAAAGCAATTTTGGGCCACCCTATTGTGGAGGGTATCACTACATTCGGCAAGGCCGAATCTAACTTTTTTACTTGTTTTCTTTGCAATTTGGTATTGCATTTGAGCGAAATCGGTTTAGCGGTTCAAAAGTTATGAAAGAAAAATGTTGGTGCATTCAACATAACCTAAAAAATAAAAATTACTTTAATTCGGCTTCTGGTTGACACATGTGAACACAATTGATCATCAAATGGTATTTAAATAAGTACAAACATATTTACAAAAAATTTCGCCAAACTTTTTTTTCACCAAACTTAAAATTTAGGTTTGAAAAAATCGGACGTAATTCCCGAAAAACTGGACCAGGATCGGAAAAAATGTTCCCCATTCAAATGGCTATAAACTTACTAAATGGCCGAATTATTTCCAAAAAAAACGATAATAACCACTGTGAGCTCACACAAAAAAAATTCTTTTCCATGAACGATTTTCATAGTATTTATGAACAAAATCATACAATTTATTAACATTTTCATAATATTTATAAACTTTTTCATAGTATTTATAAATAAATCATAATATGTGAAATTTAAGAATTTTTAACATTTTTCATAAATACTATGAAAAAGTTTATAAGTATTATGAAAAAGTTAATAAATTGTATGATTTTGTTCATAAATACTATGAAAATCGTTCATGGAAAAAAAAAATTTTTGTGTGCTGGTTCAGACTAGCCGGGTATGCAGATTTTAAAAAATAAATTCTTCACATTTTGACATTACCTATGCTAAATTAATAAAAAGTAAATATTGTTTTTTTTGCATTTATGTATTTATTATAATTATTTATTAATAATCATATTTTGTATCAATCTAACAATTCAAAAGACATGCAGCTGTATTTTTCTTAAGAAATTTAGTAGTACAAACATTTCCAAGAGAATTTTTATGCGGGTGGGGGCAATAATAATCCATTCAACAGAAGGATTTGATCAATTAATGATTGGAATTCTGTCAAGATTTCAAATTGTTTAGCTTGCACACTAAGAACATTAATATCTCCTAATGTATTGTCATTTAATATAGGAGTTGATGATGCGAAAACCTGAAAATAAATGAATTTTTAGTTGATATAGAGATTTAAATATATACAATCTATATATCCGGTGAATAAGTTGCATATGGGGCATTCCATTTCAAATCTGACACTTTTTTCCCTCCAATTTGTTTACAGTTTTTAGTACCCTTTGAAAATTCCTTCGTGGTTAATTTTCAGAATTTTTTGATGACCCGTTCAAAAGATATCGAATTTTTTAAAATTGGTAGTTTGTTCCTTTACTCAAATTTCTTTTACTCATAACTTCTTCAATAATAGTCAAAATTAATTTTTTTTTTTTACGTACATTTAAAAAAAAATCCCAAAAAATTCTTAAAAGTGCTCTAGTAGGCGATTTTTAAGTTTTAAAATTTAAATCTCATTTTTGAAAATGTTTGTACACTTCGATTTTTTTAAATTTTTTTGTGTAAAACTTCTATCGATTCTACAAATTTTTTGCCCAGGAGGATCGTGAAATAACGATTATTACTATTTTTTAAAATTTTTTTAAAAAAATTTTATTGTAATTTTTCAATCTTAAAATCATTTCTACTGCTCCAATGATGCGTCATAGAGGGGTCCTTTATAAGACCGACCCCCATTAGTTTTTACGTCTTAACATTTCTTTGAAACAAACTAATACCCTATCTCCAATTTCTAAGAGGGCTCCCACACAAAACTACATTTGTTTAAATTTGCTCCAACCGCTCTAACTGCCTTAATAGTGCCCTTAGAGTAACAAAATGTATGACCGACCCACAATATTTTTTTAGTCCAAACATTTTCTCTAAACAATCCTACCCATTGTCTCTAATTTTTAAGGCGGTCCCCATACAATTTTTTTATTTTTTGTAAGTTTGTTTTATTTAATCAGCTTCTACCGGTCCAATAATGCGTCCGAGAGGGGTCATTAGTGAGACCGACCCCGATTTATTTTTACCTTACAACATTTTTTCAAAATATACCTATGCCCTATCTCAACTCCCTAAGTAGGCTCCCATACAAAATTACATTTTTATAAAATTTTCTCCAATTTTTATTTGTATGGGAGCCAGGGGCGTATCCAGGATTTTATTTCGGTGGGGGCCCAACATTTTTTTTCAACTTTTTTTTTCAGAAAATTTACATAACAGCACATGCTTAAGAATTCTCGATCTTTTCCTTGAACTTCTCGATCTATTCCTTGAACTGAATGTAACACAATCAGATTCTTCATTTTTGTGTAAGTTTAAACTTGTTGGGGAAAAAAAAAATAAAATTTTTTATTATTTTAAAATTTTTTTAGAGGCTTAAGCCTTTTTTAAAGTGTGAATTGTATCAGATGCTGATACATTTTTACAAAGAAGATTATCAGAATCTGATTTTTTTCAAAGAAAAGTCAACAAGAAAATTTCCAGTTAGGACAGTTTTTGTTATAGAAAAAGTCAAAGACTCTAAATCATATTTCCAATGGAAAACGTTTCTCGGGATAAAGTCACTTTAGAAAATGATTTTGTAAACATATTCATAAAATACTTTTCCAAAAGAAAGACTCCGATTGTAAGACATTTTCCCAGAATCTAAGATATTTCTAGTCTAGAACATTTACTCAGATTCTGAAACATTCTACACAAAAAGTTTTAGATTCTAAAAAAATCTTCCCTTTTTCTATAAGAAAAATAATTCAGATTCTGAGACCTAGATTCTAAAACATTTTTCTTAAAGAAAAATTCTCGGATTCTGAGAAAATTCAGAGACATTTTTCCTATAGAGAAGTCTCAGATTCTTAAAAATTGTTCCTATAGAAAAATTTTCAAATTCTGAGACATTTTTCCTATAGAAAAAGTCTCAGATTCTCAGACATTTTTTCTACAGAAAATTTCTTAGATTCTGAGACATTTTTTTTATCGAAAAAATCTCAGATGCTTAAACACTTTTCCTATAGAAAAATTTTCAAATTCTTAGACATTTTCCTACAGAAATAGTCTCAGATTCTGAGACATTTTGTCTATAGGAAATTGTCAGATTCTGAAACATTTTTCATATAGAAAAAGCCTCGGATTCTAAGACATTTTTCCTAAAGAAAAAGTCTCATATTCTGAAATATTTTTCCCATAGAAAAATACTCAGATTCCGAGACATTATTCTTATAGAAAAATATATCTTTACAACAGAAAAAGTCTCAGATTTTGAGCATTTTTCTAAACCAAAAGTTTTAGCTTGTGTCTCTGAGACATTTTTCCTATACACAAGATCTTAGATTTTGATATAATTTTCCTTAAGAAAAATTCGTTGATTCTGAGACATTTTTCGTAAAAAAAGTATAAGATTCTGAGACATTTTCCTAGATTGTAAGAAAAATTCTGAGAAATTTACCTATAGAAAGTTTTCAGATTCTAAAACATTTTTCATATAGAAAAACGTCAGATTCTAAGAATTTTTTTATAGAAAAAATCTCAGATTTTGAGACATTTTTCAGATTCAGAGACATTATTCCTATAGAAAGTTCTCAGATTCTAAAACATTTTTCATATAGAAAAATATAGAAAAAGTCTCAGATTCTTAGAGATTTTTCCTATAGAAAAAGTTATAGATTCTGAGAAAAAGGCCAATATTTTAAGACATTATTTCTATTAGAAATATTTTATTTTTCTTATAGAAAGTTTTGGAATCTGAGAAAATTTTTTTTTAAGAAATAGTCTCGTTCTGAGACATTTTTCTAAAAGACCAAGTCCCATTTTAAGATTTGACTACCTTTTACTTACAATTAGGTCCATTTTTTGTGTACATAAAAGTTTAGGTTCTAAGATATTTTTCATTAGAATCTTAAGTTGAAAAGTTTCAAATTCTAAGAAAAAAATTTCAGATTTTGAGATTTTTTTAACAGAAAAATTTTCAGTTTCAAAACATTTTTCTTCAAAAAATTTTAGATTCTTAATGCTTTTCGATTTTTTTTAAGAAGTTTTTTAATATTGTACTTGTTATTTGATACCAAATCCTGAAATTTGTGAAATCATTTCGGGGGGGGGCCCGGGCCCCCAGGCCCCCCCCTGTATACGCCACTGATGGGAGCCTACTTAAGGAGTGCAGAAAGGGCATAGGTATATTTTAAAAAAATGTTGTGTGGTAAAAATAAATTGGGGTCGGTCTCACTAATGAACCCTTTCGGAAGCACCATTGGACCGGTAGAAGCTGATTAAATAAAACAAATTTACAAAAAATAAAAAAAATGTATGGGGACCGCCTTAACAGTTAAAGATAAAGGGTAGGCGTGTTCATAGAAAATGTTTGGACTTAAAAAATATTGTGGGTCGGTCATACATTTTGTTGCTCTAAGGGCACTATTAGGGCAGTTAGAGCGTTTAGAGCAAATTTAGAAAAATGTGGTGTTGTGTGGGACCCCACTTAGAAATTGGAGATAGGGTATTAGTTTGTTTCAAAGAAATGTTAAGACGTAAAAATTAATGGGGGTCGGCCTTATAAAGGACTCCTCGATGACGCACCATTGGAGCAGTAGAAATGATTATAAAATTGGAAAATTACAATAAATTTTTTTTTAAAAAATTTAAAAAAATTGTAATAATCGTTATCCCACTATCCTCCTGGGCGAAAAATTTGTAGAATCAATAGAAGTTTAACACAGAAAAATTTCAAAAAAATCGAAGAGTACAAACATTTTCAAAAATGAGATTAAAATTTTAAAGCTTAAAAATCGCATACTAGAGCGCTTTTAAGAAATTTTTGGGTTTTTTTTAAAAGTACGTAAAAAACAAAAATTTTGAAAAAAAAACTTGAAATTTGGACCATTATTGAAGATGTTATGAGTAAAAGAAGTTTGAATAAAGGAACAAACTACCAATTTTTAAAAATTCGATATCTTTTGAACGGGTCATCAAAAAAATCTGAAAATTTACCACGAAGGAGTTTTCGAAGGGTACTAAAAACTGTAAATAAATTGGGAAAATCTAAAAAAAAGTTTTTCAAAGTGTCCGATTTGACATGGAATGCCCCATATATAGTCTATATATCCGGTGAATAATTTGCATATATATTAAAATATAAATTAAAAATCTAAAACTTCGAATCGTAAAAGATCACTTAAAAAATGTCATTATATTGTGAAAGATAAATTAAAATTCAAAATATATTAATTAGAATTCAAAAAAAAATTAACTGAAATTTGTTAAAAATCACATAAATTCGA
The DNA here is from genome assembly GCA_963921195.1 of Pegoplata infirma. NCBI lineage: Eukaryota > Metazoa > Arthropoda > Insecta > Diptera > Anthomyiidae > Pegoplata > Pegoplata infirma. Next base: position 260,208,674 of record OY992536.1, on the reverse strand, counting down.
AAGAGCTCAATTATAATATGATAGAGGATTAATTGGAATTCGAAAAAGATTAATTGAAATTTGTAAAAGATCAAATAAAATTAAGAAAAAAAAATATCGAGATTATTGAAATTCGGAAAGAAAATTCGTTAAATACCAATTGAAATTTCAAAAGACCGATCGGAATTCCAAAAAGATCAATTGAAGTCTTTAAATAATAAATTAAACATCGGAGAAAATCAAAAAAAAATTCGAACAAGATCAACTGAAATTTATTAAGATCGATAAAGGTATTTTAAATTTAGAAGATTTTTTAAGATATCATATGCAATTAAAATTTAAAAATTCCAGTTTTAGTTAAAAAAACGCTTTAAATTGACCAAAAAAAAAATCTACGAAAATCAATCCAAATTCGTCGAAAATCAATTCACATTCGAAAAATCAATACAAATTCTAGCGAATTCCGGTTTTTCCTCTTTCATTTTACCTACCCGAGTAAAAAAGTTTTGATATAATCATATATTTTTTGATATAATTATATATAAATTGATCAATGATTGGATCCCAAAAATGGAGGACCCAAAAATATATGATTATATCTTATAAGATAAAAGATGATATAATGAGATATAATGAGATCCAAAAAATGGAACGGTAAATTGCATCTAATTTGATATTTAAGATCATATTATATCTAATGAGATATAATTATATATTATTCTATCTTATTAGATCTAATTTTTTATAATATCAAGTTATATGATATTTACCGTTCCATTTTTGGGATCTAATTATATCAAATTATATCAACTTTTATCTAATAATATATAATCATATATTTTTGGATCCTCCATTTTTGGGATCAAATGAGATATTGCGCCGTATTATTTTTTTTTAGTCGGGTAGTCTTATTATTAAGATCTGATGAAACCAAATTGTAGACCAATCCAATGCTTATATATGTACTCATTTTTCACCGGATATGTATATTAAATTTCTGTTTAATTTTACTTACATTGATACTGTACAGTACAAATATGGTTACAATCAAAAATTTCATCATTTTAACAAAATTTTCCTTAAAATGTTTGTTTCAGAACTGTTAGTTTAGATAGTTTTAAGTTAAGATTAAAACTGTTAGTTAAACTAGTTCTAGGAAAGATCTTATATACAAAATTCAAAAAGTATTTCTTTAAAAATTATTTATTTAATAATCATAAAATATTAATATGATGAAATTTGCGGGTCACGAATCACGAAATTTAATTAATTTCGTGTGTGCAATTTTAAAGTTAAATAAATTAAATTTTCATTTTCTCCAATTACGAATCGTGAAATTTTTATTCGTTGGGATAAACAAATTTAAATGTTGACCTAAACCACACCCCTCTTCAAACAAAATTTGGTTTTGTAAAAATTGTGACAAAATTGGGTAATGTCATTTCATTCCTCTTTATTTAGAGCTTTAAAAATCGTTAACACGAAAATTCTAGCTGATCCAGTTTTCGAGTTATTGCTTAAAATTTACTCTGTTCGACAACTAAGTAAAACCTCCCAGTAAAATATCCAACTGATTCTTATAGATTTTGCTCTCCTGATTCCAAATCTGCTATTCAAATTTTTCTAGCACGTACCTTTTTTGAGATATTCGTCAAAAACTCAATAATTGGGGGAACCCTGATGCGTATTCTTACGTTGCTTCCAAAAATATATAAAATGGGCCTCTTGATTCCAAAAAAAGCAATGGCGTTCGAGAAATTCGCGTGAAAAAATTTTCAAACGCGAATATTTCAAATACGGAACATGCTGGAAAAATTTGGATTGCAGTTTTGGAATTAAATGAAACCAAGTCCTTTTTTTTGGAAGCAACGTAAGAATATAATAACAGTGGAATCCCAAATTTCATTTTTTTAATTTTTAACAGCGAATATGTTAAAAACGTTACGAGCTAGAAAAATTTAGATGGCAAATTTGGAATCAGGAGAGTAAAATGTATAAGAATCAGTTGGATATTTCACTGGGAAGTTTTAGTTGTCTCCCAGTGAAATGAAGGTTTTGTTGTCGAACGGTGTAAATTCTTAGCTATAACTCGAAAAGAAGATCAGCTAAGATTTTCGTGTTAACGATTTTTAAAGCTCTAAATAAGAAGGAATCAAATGCCATTACCCAATTTTGTCACCATTTTTGCACAACCTAATCTTGCTTGATGAGGGTTGTATGCAGGATAAAATGTTTCAGAATCTGAGACTTTTCTATAAGTAAAATGTGTTACTTAGAATCTGAAAACTTTTCTGAGACTTGTAGCAACTTCAACATTTAAAACAAATTTCTCAGAAACTTAGAATCGTGGACTTTTTCTATATGAAAAATGTCTCAGAATCTGAGACTTTTTCTGTACGAAAAATGTTTTAGATTTTTCTTAGATTTTGATCTGAAATTCTTTCTATAAGAAAAGTCTCAGAGTCTGAGACTTTTTCTATACAAAAAATGTCTCAGATTCTAAGACTTTTTCTATACAAAAAATGTCTCAGATTCTGAGACTTTCTATACAAAGAATGTCTCAGATTCTGAGATTTTTTCGATATGAAAAATGTCTCAGAATCTGAGACTTTTTCTGTACGGAAAATGTTTTAGGTTTTTCTTAGATTTTGATCTGAAATTCTTTCTATAAGAAAAGTCTCAGAATCTGAGACGTTTTCTATACAAAAAATGTCTCAGATTCTGAGAATTTTTCTATATGAAAAATGTCTTATAATCTGAGACTTTTTCTATACGAAAAATGTTTTAGATTTTGATCTAAAATTTTTTCTATAACAAAAATTTCTCAGAATCTCAGAATTTTCCTATTCGAAAAATGTCTCAGAATATGAATTTTTTTTACGAAATGTTAAAACTCGACCCATTCTAACTCAGAGAGTCCTACTTATACCGATCTTGTTGAAAGTTTGTGTCTAAACTACTCCCCAAAAAAACTAACCTTGGTGTAAATTTCATCCTGATTGGAAGACATCGGTTTCAAAAGTTGTGTCAATTGAGATGAAAACCGCCATATATATAAATCGATTAGAGCAGCGGTTACCAAAATTTTAGTAATTTGGAAATTTTTTTTTAGATTAATCTTTTAATGCTGGTTCCGCATCAGGCTTCCAAAGTTTTCCATAACGTCAGGTTTTTAAGAAAGTTGAGTTCAAAGTTTACAAAAACCGTATTTTTGTGCAATTTAGAGAGAATTTTTTGCGATATTTTGAGATTTGACCACTTGTTTTCGATTAACCTTTCGATGCTGATTCCAAATAGGGTTTCCAAATTTTTCCATGATCTCAGGTTTTTGAGAAAATGTATGTCAAAGTTCTCAAAAAACGTGTATTTGGGCATTTTTGAGACGGTTTCTGATAGAGTGGAAATTTTGGTACCATTTTGTTAAGCTCAAAATGTCATACGGGGTGTCTCATTCGAAAAGTCACGGAATTGTTGATCTGCCCTTGTATTAAAAAAAACATAAAAAAAAATCAAAAAATCTGTGATGTGTCTTTGGAACTTTTTTTAAGAGTTCAAAAAACTTCCGTTGTTTTAAATTTTGGTGTAGAATCGGTGAATACTGATTTGCAATATTTTCAGCTGTTTTTGTTCTGCAGAAAAATCAGCTCAAAATCCTCGTTTTCAGATGCATTGAACCACCCCAAGGAGCGAAAATTTTTCCCAAAAAATACCACCATTGTTTTGATCTCCCCTAAAGCTTTCAAAAAAATGATAATACCAGCAGATTAAAAATTTCAAAATTACCTCTAATATTTATATGAGAAGTTTTTTAACGAAAACAAAAAACTCGTTAGGGGGTGCGCGGCTGACAAAATTTAAAATTAGTGGTACGCGAGATAAAAAGGTTGGTAACCGCTGGATTAGAGTATTATTCTATCTCGAGGCTAAATTGATGATGATAATGATGAAGACATTCTAACTTCTGAATTCCACTTGATCTTTTTCGAATGCTAATTTATTTTTTCGCAGGACTGGAAAATCCTTTTTCTATCAGACTCTTGAAATTTCTCAATAGCTGTGATTGTTTAAAACATTGAACCATATTTTAAAATTTCCTCCTAAAGAAGCTGCAACTTTCAAAAAAAAAATAAAATAAAAATCATGCAAAAATACAAGCATCTGGATGCATTTCCCATCAATAATCTTTTACAGATCTCTCTTTCACCTCTTACAAATATACAAAATCGCAGTAGTCCTTTTTGGTAGCGTAATGTCGTTTCATTCATGAATTCTAAACTAATTGACATCCGTTCGATCGGTTTTTGTATTTTATATTGGAATCTTTGAATTGAAGATTGTCAGCAGCATCAGTAACAAAATGCAACAAAACCTATTCAGTCAGAGTCCGTCCGTCCGTCCGTCCGTCCAGTCAGTCTCAGTAAGTTACCAACCACCTGCATGCAGGTGGTAAATTTCTTTTCATATGGATTTTGATATTCTTTAATCGTAATATATTCGTGTTTGGGTTTTGTTTTCTGTGCGTTTTATATTTTTTTTTTGTTCCCCCTCATTTGGATAATTGACAAATTGACCAGTCACGCTTTTTTTTGGAAGTTTTATTTTTTTGGATAGCGTTCAAAAAAAGAAAAGGATCTTAACAAGGTATTATCCTAAAATAAGTGACAATTACAGATAAAATGAAACAAAGTATGCAACAAAAAGGACAAAAAACACTGAAGCTTATAATCTTTTGTGTGGGAATTATCTGGAAATTGGTGTTAAATTATAAATGACAATAACTAGGTGATATAAATTAAAAAGTGTTAAGGAGATAAATGACAAAATATAAGTTTAGAAAAAGCAGAAACTATAATTCCAGTTACTGACGCGTTATGTAAACAGCCGAGAAACAATTGTGCCAAAGTACTCCGGCGTGAAAAGGTTCTTTTAAAAGGTCCTTGAAGAGCTCAACATAAATAAGTCCTCGAGGCCGGATGGAGTTACGGCTGTAGTCCTGAAGAAGTGTGCATTGCCGTTGTCTCGTACCGGGTAGCCAACGTACAGCCAACGTACAGCCAATCCCAAAAAGGGGTGATGCTACAAACCCTGAAAACTACCGCCCAAAACCAATTTGCTCAATGCTCTCGAAGGTCATGGAGAGCATGATCAAACACCACTTAATTATCTAAAGTCTCATTAATTTTTGTGTGATCGACAGTATGGCTTTCGTAGAAGTCGTGGTACGGGGAACCTGTTAGCGTCTCTTTCGGAAAGTTATAGTTGTTCTTTTCACTAAATTCCAAAGCGTTTGATTGTGTGTGGCACGGTACACTGGCTTCAAAACTTATTGAGTTTGGTGTCGGTAGTAATTTCTCTCGATTTATATCGAGCTTTCTCAGAGACCGCTCTATACGTGTTGTTATATATGGGTTCTTATCCGATGAGTATAATTTAGGGTTCCGCAAGTTTCTGTTCTTTCTCCTAAAGTTTTTCTTATTTTTCTTAATGACCTCGCAGTTGAATTCTCGTAAGACTCAATTTTGTATGTTGACCCACAGACGGCTTGTGGAATCAGCGCCATCCGTGAGTGGTATAGCTATTGAGGAATCAGAAACTCTTGATCTTCTAGGAATGAAAATCCAATGTGATGTTCGTTGGTACCAGCGTTGCCAATTTAGCTTTTTTCCCGCTAGATTTAGCTTTTTTTAAAATTTTTCGCGGGAAAATTTTGCATTTAGCTTTAAGCGGATTTTTTAGCTTTTTTTGAAAATTTTTTGGCTTTTTTTCAGCTTTTTTTAGACTTTTTTTAAACATTTTTCATTAAATATCAATCTAAAAATAGAAGAAATATAATTTTTTACTTAAAAAGTTGTGTTCAAAACACAATTATATTTCAGAAACATCTAACTATTTATATTTTAAGTTTGTCTAAATGTGTTTTAGGAAGTTTTTTTAATTTTTTTTTTTTCAGAATTCTAATAAATAATTAAAAATTTTTAAAACTTAAATAAAACTGTTTAAAATGTATTTGCAAATTTCTTAAATATAAAATTTTTATAAATTTTTTGGAACAAGTTTATTAAACATATGTATTTAGTATTTTGCGAAATAAAATTGAAAATTTTTAAAATATAAATGAAGATTTCAGAAATGCATTTCTAATTTTTTTTAATATTGTTTGTATTTCCTGAAAAATTGTTGGGAATAGTGTTGATTTATTTACAAACTGTTTTTTTAAATATTCACAAATCTTAGAATGTAGAAATTTCCACTACTAATTTTTCTCAAATTTCTAAACTTTATTTGAAAATGCAATTTAAACAATTTGAAATACATTTTGGGAGAAAATCCTAAATGCAATTGAAAGAATCAAAAAAAAAAAATCTAAATTGTATTTGAAAATTTCTTTGATTTATTTGGAAATTTATACATGCAAAATTTCTGAAAAATGCACTTTGAATTTGTTAATGTTAAAGATTTTCGTGAATGTATTATTTTTAATCTTTTTTAATATGTACCTGCATTCGAAATTTTCGGAAACATCGAAAAATAAAATAAATTTGTAATCGACTTTTTGTTTTGTTTTCATACAAATTGTTTTTGTTTTTAAAATCGACTTTCAAAAAATGTATTGAAAATTTGACATTTAAAAAAAAAACTTTTGTTAAATAGACTTTTTATGTTTCTTTGGTACGGGCCATTTTTTAAAATTTATGAAGATTTGTTATATTTTAATATTTTGTTTATTAATAAGCATAGTTTTAGTCCCTAATACGCTATAGAAGGAATAACAGATCCCTATTTTGGAATTCAATTGAAAAATCGAAGAAAAGGCTAATTTAAATTAGTTAAAAAAAATTTAGCTTTATTTTTTTAGCTTTTTTTCAAATTTTTTAGCTTTTTTTAGCGGGTTTTTAGAAAAAATCTAGCTTTTTTTGTTTTCAAATTCTGGCAACGCTGGTTGGTACCAACATATTTTTCAAGTGTCGAAAGAAGCATTTAAGCGTATTGATTTCTGAAAACGGTGCAAGAATTAATTCTCTTTCTTTACGCACACTGCTCTTCAAGCAAGTTTAAGTTGTGTTAAAATGGTGACAAAATTGGTTAATGGCATTTCACTCCTCTTAATTTGAACTTTAAAAATCGTTCACACGAAAATCCTAGCTGATCCTGTTTTCGAGTTATTGCTAAATAATTACGCTGTTCGACAAAAAAACCTCCTAGTGAAATATCAGACTGATTATTTTTCCTCTCCTGAATCCAAATCTGCCATCCAATTTTTTCTAGCACGTATCGTTTTTGAGATATTCGCTGGTAAAAAGTCTAAAAACCAATAATTTCGCACTTTTGGTGGTCCACTGTTACAGATTCTTCCAAAAATAGAACTTGATTTCATATAAATTGGACCTCCTGATTCCAAAACTGCAATCCAAATTTTTTTAGCATGTTCCGTTTTCAAGATATTCGCGTTCGAGATTTTGGCGTGGAAAAATTTTCAAACGGGAATGTCTCGAAATCGGAACATGCTAGAAAAATTTGAATTGCAGTTTTGGTACCAGGAAGTTCATTTTATATAAAATCAAATCCTATCTTTAGAAGAACCTGTAACAGTAGACCACGAAAAGTACAAAATAATTGACATTTTAACAGCGAATATCTCAAAAACGGTGCGTGTAAGAAAAAATTGGATGGCAGATTTGGTTTCAGGAGAGCAAAATCTATAAGAACAATAATGTGTCTTAATGATTTTCTCAGATTTATAAAAGCAACTGCTCACGGTAAGGACCACTATAATACCATCAAGGGAGTTTTGGATGATGGGCATTCCGAGTAGTGGAGCCTCTATAAATTTTTACACAGATGGATTGAAGATACACTAAAAGTTGGACTTTGGAGTCTATTCGGCAGAAGTCCCTGAAGTCAATATTTTTAAAAACAAGCTCTGCCCTTAACTGCCGCGCGTCTTTAAATTAGATGGCCCAGCAGTTTGACCTACGACTCATATGAGTCCCAGGGCACAGAGACATTCCAGGAAATTGCTAAGCCGATGAGCTTGCAAGACTGAGAACTACCTTAGAAGTTCCAACAGAATTGGAATGTGTTAGTATGGCTCTCGAAACTTGCAAGCAAAATCTACGTCTTTGTTCCGCGACGGAGACTAATCCATCTCTGGACAAATGGATCTGTGAGACTACACGACAGATTTGGCCTTCTCTTAATTAGAAGCGCACAAGTGAGCGCGATATCAGATACCAACAGGAGAGATTTCAAGGGTGGTTGCTGTAATTACCGGACACTGTCTTAGAGAAAAGCACGCAGAGCGGTTAAATGTGGAAACTGTATCTGCCATCGCCCGGCACTTTACGGTCACAGACTTTCTTCACTGGGATTGTCGGATGTCAAAAAAAAAAGTAGTTTCATAAAGAGCTCGAATTGGTTTAACGGCAGGGACTAGTATCACAGTGCTCAGAGTCAGCCACTTAAAACCTTACCTAACCTAACTACCACTTCTAGAGATGGCGAGACATACGAATCTGGCACTAATTTGGGTGCCTGACATATGGGTCTAAATGGCAACTGTGTTGGCAATGAATTGGATGGTAGGGGATGACTCTATATTCTAATGAGATCAATCATATGCTTGGAATCCCTCTTAATGCGAGTAAATGGCTGAGAGAAACTTCACTATTACAGATAGCCAACGACAGATGGCGACGTAAGCCCACGTGCTCTAAAACGAGGATTGTGTGGCCCTCATATGGTCACCGGCGTACGGAGGAAGATGCGGCATCGACCTTTCTCTGTCAACGTCTGACATATGCCCATCGGTGGGCCGAACATTTTGGCAGATCGATATTGGCGGATTTGACATGTTTATCTGGTATGGATGTCAGAAGGATAAACTTGTTGTTTCGGAACTTTGAACGGTTCAGCTTTGAGTCCAGTTAAACCACTTGAGCATACTTTTTTCTCTTTCTCTCCCCTTCTTATCTTTTGCTTCCTTTCCTTAATAGCTTACACAACGGGATCAAGTTTATAGAAGGACTCACGTAAGCTAACCAAAAGGCGACTGCCTACTTACCTTACACACAGAAAACGAATTTGCTAATTTCCAACTGAAATTCAGTTGTTGCAACAAAAATTCGGTTAATGCATTTGTATTAAGGTTAAAACAACTAAATATCGGTAGTTACAACTAAATTTTGTTAATACAACTGTCTTTTAATTGAAACAACTCAAAAATTCGGCTGCCACAGCGAAATTTAGTATCAACAACCGAATTTTGAGTTGCTACAACTGAAAAATTCAGTTGGAAATTTATTTTTCTCTGTGTACTAACAATAAGTGACAACGTATGTGCTTATCATATGGCGGGATTGAGAACAAGCAGATAACTCACAACTATTGTTGTTGTTGCCCAGCGTTTTCATAAGCCAAACAGAAAACCAATGTGTTGCTATGACTTTAGGACCTCTTTTCGTCCATGCGCCTACTTTGGCCCTTCAGGGTCTATTTCTGAAATCGAGATCTGCTTTTAACTGCAATGATCATCCGCTGTGAAGAAACTTCAACACTGGTGTCTGTGATAACCTGACACTACATTAAGAATTTCTTCAGCTGAAGTTCTATGAAAAAGAAGTGGAAGATTTCAAGCACCTTTACGAATTTCTCGTAACTTTGTGCTGTTAAATTTAACATCTCTTCCGACAGTCAAACTGCGATAAAAATCCCTGGAATTATTGATTTTTAAAACGAGATCTACGCTTATCTACCGCAGTCTGACTAAGTACTTTTAACACTGAATAGCTCTGTTGCTGCAACTTATTTTTTTCACTGTGACAAAAGAAATTTAGTTAAGACAATAGAAATTTTCAATATAACTTCTGTTTCCTCAAAAATACTTCAGTAATCACAATCGAAAGTACAAGTTGTAATCCATTAGATTAGACCAAGAAAGCCCTATACACTGCGACAAGAATGATCTTTTGTGCAGCCTGAAAGGGGTGCCCTAGGTTAGGTTAGAGTGGCGGTGCCAGATGGGCACTCTGCATAGACCAATTTGTTCATAGCGATACTTCAAAACTTTTTCCGCTTATCGATGTAAACTAAATACATTGACCTTTATTGCGAATTGTTTTAAACTTTTCAGGGTTATCCTCGTAATTTCCTCCAAAGTTTCGAACTGTGAACTTCCTATAATTGATTGTCAAGTCCGTGCCAAAGCCGGGCAGTTACACAGGATGTGTTCAACGGTCTCCTCGACGTCTGGTGTCTCGCACCTTTTGCAGCTTGCGTCCGAAAAGGAGTGCCCTAAATGTTCAGGCTTTTAATAAAGCCGAGAATCCAATTTAAGTAGTAGGGAGTTTCGTACGTCAGTTGGAAATATTAAATGTCCCCTCAGATGTCGAAGCCTTCTACCAGTCAGTCTTGGTCATGTACAAACAATATGTTGTGCTGTCTCCTCCTCAATCTCGCAGAATCTGCACTTGTCTGTATCAGATAGATTTATTTTTCTAAGGTGGTAACGTAAGTTGCAATGTCCAGTTAGGTAGGACGTTAGAATCCGGAGACCTTTTTTATCCAGGGTTAGTAGCAGCTTTGCTGCCGTGCTGGATTATGAAGTTATGAATCTCTTCGCCTGCCTTTGTCCAGCACGAAAGTTCCAGTGTTCAATGAACTTCGATTCACTCCATATTTTGAGTTTTTCCTTAATATGTCCTAGTGGCAGACCAAAGAAAGGTTGAATGGTCTACGGACACCACGGTTTAACAAACAGTCGGCACGTTCGTTCCCCCCTCGTGACCCTGAATCCATACTAGGGTCAGGTCGTTGTCCTAGTTTGTTAAGGGATTCAACACAGTTCATGACCAGTCCGGATGACAAATCATAAGCTATGAGAGCCTTCAGTGTAGCCTGATTGTCAGACATTATGTATATGCGTTGTAATCCATTCATTCAGTTGGTCCAAAATTTCTTCAGCACAACAAATCTGTTTTCTCTGTGTACCGTGGACCAAAAAAAATTAAAACAATTAAGAGACATCTATTTTTTCAACCATTTATCACAATAACACTCAAAGTTTCTCAATTGCCACTCAAAATAAAGAATCCTTACAAACTATGCAAATTGCGAGTACACCAATCATTTAACGGTTTTAAATCACTTGGAAAATCACAGGCAAACGTTCGTTATTTAACCTTCTTAAAGGTGATAAAATTTCGCAAATTAATACTTAATTACTTGAATAATTGGGGACAACGTATTAAATTCTCACTCTCAAAACAATCGAGCTTTACACACAAGTCTAAAGTGAATGTAAATGTGTTAAAAAAGGGGGAAAAAGTGACGCGACAACTTGTAGAAAATCGAAAGGAAAAAAATTATTAATCAAGTGAAAGAATAAAAAATTCATGTACAAGCAAGTTTAAACAGAAGCAGACAAGACAAAACAAAACGAGTACATACAATGAGAAACTTAAAAAATGATGTTTCAAGCCACCCTTGAGTTGGTGACAAGACTTAATCATTTTTTTATTAACCAGAATCCAATTGTGTAAAGGTTTATTTTTTTTTAAATTGGGTGCTAAAAATGTGTCTGACAAAAAATGAACAAGATAACGTTAAATTTTTTTCACACGAAAAATTATTAAAGTCTAGAAGAGAGAGATGATCTTTAAATTAAGAATTTTTTAACTAGCAAAGTCATCAACCTGTAACTGAATTAAATAGTACAGTGATTGTCTTAATTGAGAGCACAGCTTATATATAATCGTATCACATGCAGAGACTTGTCACTGTAGCGCTGACAAGGAAAGTCTTCGTAGAAGGGATAACTGACAGTCAGGCTGCACTGAAAGCTTATGATGCCTTCCGGACAGGTCATGAACTGTGTTGAGTCGACAGACTAGTACGGGAAAACGATCTGACCCTGGTATGGATTCCGGTTCACGAGGCTCTTACAGGGAACGAACGTGCCGACTGTCTGGCAAACCGTAGTGCCCGTAGACCATTCATCGGTCCGGAACCATTCTTTGGTCTTCCACTGGGACATGTTAGGAAAAAACTCAAAATATGGAGTGAATCTAAGTTCATGGAACACTTGAACTTTTGTGCTAGCCAAAGCAAAGCTGCTACTATCCTTGGATAAAAAGGATCTCCGGATTCTAACGCCCTACCTAATTGGACATCGCAACTTACGCTACCACCTTAGAAAACGAAATCTATCTGACACGGACACGTGCAGATTCTGTGAAATAGAGAAGAAGACAGCAGAGCATATTCTGCCCAAGACTGACTGGTAGAAGGCTCCGACATCCGGGGGGGTTCTCTGCCTTATTAAAAGACTGAATATTTAGGGCACCCCTTTCAGGCTGCACAAAAGATCATTCTGGTCGCAGTGCACAGTGCCTCTTTAATCTAATGAAAGTCCTTAGACTGAGGTTAGGTAAGTTTGTCGGTGTCCGATTGACACCTCGCATAGACCTATTGGTCTATAGAGATACCACAAAACTTTTTTCTCATTGGACCGAATTCTATGATTTTCTAACTTTCACTGTATGACATACACTATTGCTCAGGTTCAGTGATGCCAACTTTTTACAGGCAAAACGCGCAAAACAGTGACTCAAAAAGCGCTAAATTTGAATAAAGTAAAAAGCGCTAAAAAGGGTTAAAAAAATATTTTGAATTTAACGGTTTTAATATAAGTTTTTATAAAATCATCAGGCCAATTCACAGAATAAGTCTAAACAATTGCTAAATATAATTTTAAAACTAATTTTTTTCGTGAAAAATATGTATTTTTAGACTGTTATTAGAACTTTTCTGTTGTAAAATGTGCATTTTTTCGCAAAGTGACTAGTTGTAGAAAGAAAGCGCTAAAGGCGCTAAATGAAAAAGTGAAAACGCGCCAGTTTAGTGCCTTTTTTTAAAACGCGCTATATTTAAAAAATGCGCTTTTTGGGTCGTCAGAAAACGCTCAATTTAGCGCGAAACGCGCCGAATTGGCGCCGCTGCTCGGATCATTGCTACATTGAGTTTTTACTCAGAGAGCATGGCTCGGTTGAGACAGTCTCTAGAAATCTGAAGAGAACAAACTGGGTGAAATATAGGAAGACTTTTCTGGGCTGTTGTACATGCAACATTATCTGAACCGCATACTTTTGCAGAAATTGACTGTCTGGTTGACCATATAACAAACGTTTGTAATAGGTCGCTGGATGCGCCTTGCCCTTCTGCAAAGCCTAAGGGCAAAAAACCACCTTGGTGGTCAAATAAGTTACAGACAAGCAAATATTCCTGCAAAAAGCTCTTTAATAATGCAAAATCTTCAAGAATGGACGAGGACTGGTCTGTATATAGGCTGCAACTTAAAGAGTGAAAACATAGAAGACGTTTCGGAGGCATCCAGGCTGTGCATGGTTCTGGCTTCTGATACCTGAAGGCATCTTCTCCTTGTTCCATAGGATAACTATATGAGCCTAATGGGATGTGGTCGACCTCCAGTGGAGAGTCGCTGGATCTCCTATTAAACACGCATTTTCTGGTCAATTCCATGATTCCGTTTCAAGCTTTGGAACGTTCTGACTCCCAAGCATCTGAAATTGCTTCGGAATTAATAAATATGCCAACATTAATCTGGGCGATAAAAAGCTTCAGGCTCTATAAATCCCCTGGACCTGATAGTATTATCCCGGCTGAGATGCAGCAAGTGTCGGACTATATAGGCCCTTGGCTATATAATCTCTACACGGCATGCCTAAACTGCTCGTATATTCATTTAAAATGGAGGGATTTCAGAGTCGTTTTTATACGAAGGCTGGGAAAAATACCCACACAGCTCCCAAGGATCTCAGTCTGTCTTATTTTTTGTTAAAGCCAATGAAACGAATGATAGACTCATATTTGAGTAGAGTGATTGACCCGAGGTTGCCTTCGACTTGCCAACATGCATACAGCTAGGCTAGGTCAGCCGAAACTGCTCCTCATTAGGTCGTTGGTACCATCAAGAGATCGCTTTCGGCAAAGGAGTACATTATGGTGGCCTTTCTTGATATATAGAGGGTGCTTTTAATATTGTTATCCCAGTTTCGATAATTGTGACATTGACTGGTTTGGGAGTAATGCGCGGGATCGTTTTAATGGTGGAAAATCATCTTGCCAATAGACGAATAACGTCCGAATTGGGATCGTCTATCATATCTCGATTTACCGAAGGGGGCACACCACAGGAAGGTGTTCTTTTGCCGCTTTTATGGAATCTGGCACTGAATTCATTGCTGCTCTCTGTAGAAGACATGGTTGTCATGTTATTGCGATAGCCGTAAACGAAAGCACCTGCCAACATTGCGGAAAATTCTTCAGGGTTCTCTAAAATATCTTTCTAAATGGGCAAGAAATTGTGGTCTGGGAGTTAATAGAAATAAAACAGAGCTTGTCTTGTTTACAAGGAAAAATAAGATTCTTGCTTTTCATCCTATTTCTCTGGATGACACTTAAATCGCCAATCAAATGGATCCAAGTATCTTGGAGTATTTCGAGATAGGAAGTTGAATTTCAGGCGTTATATTGAGAAACCGGGTGAGAAAAGTATCGCTTGCTTTACATTCCTTTAAAAGGGCTATTAGAAAACGATGGGGCTTAAGCCCTAAAGTCGTTCATTGAATTTATACAGCCATGGTGCGTCCAATTCTGCTGTATGGAATCATTGTCTGGCGGTCTGCTTAATAGACAAAAGGGAACTGTGTCTTTATCACAAAGGTATAGAGAATGGCGTCGATGTACATTGGACATATTGGGAAGACAGTATGCGGCAACGTCGGCAATTTGACTGAATAGAACACTGCAATGGAAGATCAGCGATCGTGTCCATAGTGTGATCTTAAAGAAGGTAACAATACTTCAAAACTTTGGCTGCGCGCCCTCTGTGAGTCTTTTGAGAGCCACTATGATACCATCCAGGGAGTCTTGGTTGGTATCATAGTACATAGGGAATTCCGGGTAGTGGAGATCCGCAACTTGGGAGATCCTGCAACCACATACATAAATACCAAAGTGTCTTTAAAGATCATTTAGCTGTTTATGCAAATAGTTTTGCTGTAAAAAGTGTTATTTAAAAATATCTTAGTTAAAATTATCCTGTACGCTCAATTTTTGAGTAACTATAGGCAAAATACGATATTTCACTTTTTGTGACATTTTCAAAAAATCTCAAGAAGCTTCAAAAACGAAAAACAAAACAAAAAAATCAATCTTGAGACTTCAAAAAATGTTGTAGCTGAAAACAATTTACCAGGCATTTAAACAATGGCCTCAAGTGCCACATAATCTTAGTTTAAGCTTGACAAAAAAATCAAAAATTAAAAAAAAATCAAAAAATTAACATAAAAAATCATAATACCAATAAGAAAGACAAGAAAGAGTATATTTATGTACGAGGTATAGCGGTGCCCAATTACATGCACCTAATGAGCTGGAAAACTATATCAAATGACCCAAGCTTTAAGGAGACAACAACTACAAAACTGGAAAGGCTGGAGATACTACTTAAGTAAATAAAAATCACAGGCTTAGTTTAGTTTGATAAATAAAAACAAAAAACACAAAAACCAAAATTTAAACACACTACAAAAAGGACTTGGGTCATAATTTTTTTTTTTCGTTACCCTTATTCAGTTTTGTGTGTTTTTTTTTTTTTGATTATTTGACGTGACAAAGCGATGGCTTGCGTGTGGCAATTTCATTTAAAAACAAAAAATAAGTCTAAAGAAATCTTTAAAAAAAAAAAAACTTAAGCTTGTTAGGGTGATAATTTGATGCCTTAACACAGCAATGCCAAAAACAGCAACAACATCAAAAATGTTTTAAAAACTTGTCAAAAATCAGATCAGCAGCTAAAGGAGAGTAAATAAATACGTAGAAATTCTACAGTTATGTTTTGGTTAAAATTTCAACTAGTGTACTCTACACGTGGTATGTGGAAATTAAAGCGTTGATTTGATATACAGATTTACTAAAGGACGAAAGTTTATTGGAGTACCAATAAAAGTCCTACACTGAACTCTCCTCGTGCGTGTTGGTTTGTAAAAGGTACCAGATGCTACACGGCTAATATCAGGGGATTGAACATAATCAGAGTTATAGAGTAGGTTAGGTTAGGTTGTAAGTGGCTGCTGACGTTTTACGTCAACACACGTAGACTCTGAGGTCCATTGTGATACCACGGGATCGTAATAGGTTTCCCTACTAGTCCCTGTCGTTAAACCAGTTTGAGCTTCTTATGAAACTCCTTAGATGTTGAATTTTGACATCCGACAAATCAGAAATATCGTACAGCTCCCTAGATCCCAGTGAAGCAAGTCGCTGACCAGAAAGTGCCGGGCAATGGCAAATAAAGTGTTCGATAGTATCCAACTCCTCTTCATCCATGCAACTTCGGCAAAAGTCATTCGACGGCACATTTAACCGCTCTGAGTGCTTCCCTATAAGACAGTGTCCGGTAATTATAGAAACCACCGTCGAAATCTCTCCTCTTGGAAGCGATATCAGCTCACTTGTGCGCCCCTGATTAAGAGACGGCCAAATCAGTCGCGTTGTCTCACACGTCCATCCATTTGCCCATCTTTAATTAGTCTCCGTCGCAGAACAAAGCCGTAGGTTTTGCTTGCAAGTTTCTAGAGGCATACCAACACATTCCAATTCTGTTGGAACCTGTAAGGTAGTTCCTAGTCTTGCAAGCTCATCGGCTTTGCAATTCCCTGGAATGTCTCTGTGCCCTGGGACCCATATGAGTCGTATGTTAAACTGCTTGGCCATCTCATTTAAAGACGAGCGGCAGTTAAGGGCAGATCTTGTTTTCAGAAAAATTGAATCCAGGGACTTGACCGCGGCTTGACTGTCAGTATAGATGTTGACTGCGGTTGTAGACAAGACATTGCAGCTCAACCAGTCAGCCACTTCCTTTATTGCCAGCATCTCTGCTTTGTAAACACTGCAATGATCTGGCAATCTACGAGCCAGGCTCAATCCAAGCTCTTCCGAATAGACCCCAAAGCCCACTTGTTCGAGCAGCCTCGATCCATCTGTGTAAAAATTTATGGTAGCTCCACTACCCGGAGTATCCCCCATCCAAGACTCCCTGGATGGTATCATAGTGGTAAAGTGGCGCTCAAAGAGGCTCAAAGAGGGAGCAGGATCCACATTTTGTGGTATTGTTATCTTTTTCAAGATGCAGCTGCATACTGCCTACCCAATATGTCCAAGGGTATCAGGTGAAGGAGGATTTCTAATGCAGCCGTAGGTGTAGTACGAAGAGCACCAGTGATGCACATTGACGCCATTCTCTGTACCTTCGTGATAAAGACACAGTTCGCTTTTGTTTCTAAAGCAGGCCACCAGACAATGATTCCATACAGCAAAATTGGACGCACCACTGCTGTATAGATCCAATGAACGACTTGAGGGCTAAAACCCCATCGTTTTCCAATGGCCTTTTTACAGGAATACAAAGCAATCGTTGCTTTTCTTACCCGTTCCTCAATATTACGCCTGAAATTCAGCTTCCTATCTAGAAATACTCCAAGATACTTGGCTCCATCTGAGAAGGTGATTTCAGTACCGTCCAGAGAAATAGGATCGAAAGCAGGAATCTTATTTTTCCTTGTAAATAAAACAAGCTCTGTTTTACTAGGATTAACTCCTAGACCACAGTCTCTTGCCCATTTAGACAGATCTTTCAGAGAACCCTGAAGAATGTCCCGCAATGTTGGCAGATGCTTCCCCTTTACCGCTATCGCGACATCGTCAGCATATGCGACAACATGACAACCACGTGCTTCTAAAGATAGTAGCATTGAATTCAGTGCCAGGTTCCAAAGAAGCGGCGAAAGAACACCTCCTTGTGGTGTGCCCCTATTGACAATTCAGACGTTATACGTCTACTGGCAAGTAGGCCTTCCACCATTAAAACGATTTCACGCTTTACTCCCAGACCAGACAATGCCAATATTATCGATTCTGGGATGACATTATTAAAAGCCCCCTCAATATCAAGAAAGGCCACCATAGTGTACTCCTTTACCGAAAGCGATCTCTCGATGGTACCAACGAGCTCATGAAGAGCTGTTTCCGTTGATCGTCCCTTGCTGTATGCATGTTGCTTTGTCGAAAGCAACCTCGGGTCAATCACTCTACGCAAATATGAGTCTATCATTCGTTCCATTGTCTTTAACAAAAAAGAAGACAGACTAATTGGTCTGAAATCCTTCGGAGCTGTGTGGGAACTTTTCCCAGCCTTCGGGATAAATACGACTCTGGTATCCCTCCATTTTAAAGGAATATACGACCAGTTGATGCATGCTGTGTATAGATTATACAGCAACGGGGCTATATAGTCCGACACTTGCTGCAACTCAGCCGGGATTATACCATCAGGTCCCGGGGATTTATAGGGCCTGAAGCTTTTTATCACCCAGATTAATGTTGGCATATTTATTATTTCCGAAGCAATTTCAGATGCTTGGGCGTCAGAACGTTCCAAAGCTTGAAACGGCGTCATGGAATTGCCCGGAAAATGCGTGTTTAAAAGGAGATCCAGCGACTCTCCACTGGAGGAAGACCACACCCCATTAGGATCTTTCAGGTATCCCAGGGTGCAAGGAGAGGAAGCCAGAACCTTGCGCAGCCTGGATGCCTCAGAAACGTCTTCTATGTTCCCACAGAAGTTTTTCCAAGAATCACATTTTGCATTTCTGATCATCTTTTTATAACTCTTAAGTTGCAGCCTGTATGCAGACCAGTCCTCGTCCGCTCTTGAAAATTTAGCCTTATTAAAGAGCTTTCTGCAGGAATCTCTGCTCGTCTGCAACTCATTTGACCACCAAGGTTGCTTTTTTTCCCTCTAGGCTTTGCAGAAGGGCAAGACGCATCCAGGCACCTATTACAAACATTTGTTATAGAGTTATAGAGTAAGGAATCGACCGTTTTGTAGATCTGACATCACCAAAATTATTGGAAAAATCCGATAATACCACACTAAAGTTTAAATGTAAAACAAAGAGAGACAAAAAATAATTTTCTGATATTCTCACTGTATAACTGGTATCTTCCATCTAGCTCAGATTTCGATTTGTGATACATTTTCGTAAACAATACCATATGGTTTTAGCTTACTACTTTTTCATAATGTCAAAATGTTTTCCTACTGACATTCTTGGGATGCGCTCTGGTAATTGGTGATTGTGATTGTGATGCTTAATGCGGGTATCATGGAATTACGAAATATTTTCTAATTCCAGGCGGGATGGTTTTCAGAATAGCCTGCTTTCTGGTCCATGTCGGTTTAACCAACACCGTTTCCAAATGAATTTCGATAGAGATCAATTAAAGTTCGAAGTTTCTACTTACCTTTTTGAATCTAAGTATTTGGACGCAGTTTTCCCCTAGGTAAGGAGCGAGGCCAATCCAACCTCTGCATTTCTGTGGGTCAGGCACCCGGTTGTAAACTATGCAACTCTGCAGAAAGGACTAACACTCATCACACCCTTGAACGACGCCTACAAAAGATTTCACAGGCAAACTTTGAAATCTTTCTTATTCGTTCACCTGAGGCGAGTGCTTGACTCACATCCCAGGCTTTAAAATTTCAGAAAATCCCCATACCAGCCAAGTCGCAAATATCCGGGTAGTACGGACACTCGCACAAAACATGCTGAAAATATTCGAGATTGCCACCACAGTCACAACCAGCGGTAACGCTCAAAAAGCATTCATCGAACCATGTCCCGTGAGGACATAGCCAAGGCTGAGGCCGAAGCCAAGGTCTGGGCAATCCATCACTAAGAGGGCATTACGGATACACCAATACGTAACTCGCCCATTCGCACTAGCATCCTAGCGATTCTGCCATTCGGTGATGACACATTCGTTCAACCGGCTACTCGTTCAGTCAAATCTACATCCAGACCAGCAAGCCAGTCTGTAACAATGTCTGTCCCTTCCAGAGGAGGAACACTCATCAGCACCTGTAAGACCTCCGAAGAGACCGTACAACAAACCTTTATGCACGCAAACAGCATCACCCTCTACATTACCCTGCGGAAGCCTGCTGCAGACGTAGCAGTCCGACACCACACAGGCGCACCACAGCTGCACAGGCAACAAATAGCCCACCATATATTGTGATCTCACACCTACTCAGGCCCCGTACCAACCAACTTATTTATCATTTATTATAAATGTGTGCAAAGAAAAACGTATTTTCTGACATGGTCAGCCCCAGACACTTGACTTTCGACCCCTTCACTCGATGTACTACGACACGCATAGCATCCTTAACCCTTCTCTAAAATTCAGCATGAGAATAGCCCTCAACAACGATGAGTAGGTCGTCCGCATAATCACAAGATTCATTATGGATTCTACATGTGTGGACCACAAAAAGACTCCTGCGGGCAACCACGGACAACATCGACCCAAACATCCGCACTGAAGCCAATCACACCTGTGTTCCTCTCAGAGAAATTACACTCACTCTGCACTCGATTTAGCAATACTGGCCAACTCAGGTAATCAAACGCCCCCTTGAAATCAACAAATATTCCCAAGACATATTTTCTAGCACTTTTGCCTACAGATGTTCTTACGTAAACCCACGCATCCTCAATACATCTGTCCTTGAGGAAACCGAACTGCAAATCGCACATCCCGACGTTCATGTCTTCATGTAGTCGCCGTATCTTAATATTCTCTATAGCACTTTCCCAAGCGCAGGAAGAAGACTGATACTCACGCAGAGAGTACCTGTAGGCAGTTCAACGTTCATCCAAATCAGACGCATCATTACGTATGACTCTCTGGAAATACTTTCTGAGTACCCGAACAGAGCAACGCATGTCTTTCAGCTCATTTGTCCACCCCATAACTCTATTGGGATCTGTGGCGCGACTCATCCGTAATAAAGTGTCATTTACAGTAACTTGACAGTTAATTAAGTAACTCAGCTGCTTCTTCGAGTCGACTAAAGAGCACAAAAAGTGCTTCAAGTCTTAGGGATTCACCATATCTATTCCAGTCTAATTAGAGTTGTGGCGTTCACGAACGAACTAGTTCAATTAAACTAGTTCGATAAACCGTTCATTTAACTGAGCGGTTTATCTAGTTCGTTCACTTCAGCTCTTTTCGTTCATTCAGCTCAATTGGTTATCACTTGATTTTGATCCTTCAGTACGGTCGTCCATTTTTTTTTTTTTTTTTTGTTAATTTTGTCATTAGGCGTTAGTTTTCTCTCCTCTTTTGGCTCGCTTGCTCGGCATTTATGTTTTTTTTTACAAAAATTTTATATATTTTTTTTTTGTTTCAAATAATGTTTGTATTCAACATTTTTGTATTTTTTGAACGAAAGCCAAAACAACAGACAATCAAAAAGATTCGTTCAGGAAGAACTGTTGAACGAAAACAAAAATTTACCGATTTGAACTAGATGAACGACCAACAGACATGATCAAAATTATTCATTCACGAACTGTTGAACGAAAACAACAAATGAGAGATTGAACTAGATGAACGAAGTAGGTCTTCTATCTGAAATGAACTAAAATGAGCGCACACTCAATTGAACGATTAAGAACTAGTCAAAATCTAATTATCTGATTGAAAAATGATGTTTGTACGATTTGTTGCAAATATGATTCCCTTTAACATGGTTTTTATCGGGAGGAGATCGGCTCTATACAACGCGAGATATAACGAAAATAGTCGAAAAACCTCCAAAAAATGCTAAAAAAGTTTTTAAAATTACTGAATCCGGGAAAAAATGTTCTTAATAATTTTTTGGAGTTTAGTGGTCTACAATATATAAAACAAGTGAGAGTGTTACATTCGGCTGTACCGAATCTTTTATATCCTCAAAATGTAAAAAACAATATAAAAAAAAATCAGGGGCGTCTTTTTTTTGGGGTGATGTTGGTGGGTGACGTAAGGGGACTTCTTTTTTTTACTTCTTCTGAGATTAGAAATTTGCATTTGCTTAGCAAAAGTACAAAAAAACCCTGCAAAAAATGAGGTTTTTCTTAGGTTGGTTAAGTTCTCCAAGGGGGAACTTTTTTCTCCTTTGTCCGATTTTACCCATTTCCGAACTTAACCTGCCTAGGAATATAAGACATATTCTTGCCAAACTTCGGAAGTCTAGCTCTTTTATTTTGGACTGTATCGTGTCCTCTACAGACAGACACACGAACGGACATCGCTAGAATGTCTTAGAATCGATAACTGATCAATAAAATATATACTTTGTGGCCCTATGTTCCTCTTAGTCATTATCAAGGATAGACGTAAAAGGAGATGAGTGGAAGGATCTTGTTGTGGCGCTATAATCTATAATCGAGGCTCTATGGGATCTTGGGATTCCAGCTAAACCTAACCTTAATCATTCCCTTCATTAAATTTAATATACCAATTCAATTGTAGCTCCCACACAATGTATGTAAAACTTGAAACGCTTTCACTTATTTTAAAAATTTCCCTTAAACGGTTCTTATTTCAATGTTGAATTTTGTTTCATTTTTGTGGGGTTTTTTTACAAAAGCATCCATCATTAAAAATCACAACAATTTAAAGTTCATTAGCTTCTTAAAGTTTTTACAGTACAAAATATGTATAAGGAGGCCATAGCGTGAGATACTTGTCCTTAAAAGCCAGCAATTTATATATGAAACATTTTCTGGGCTCTGAACGAAGACGATCTAAAAAAAATAAACAATGTTATTTTAATTATTGACACATCATTTGATTGTGTGTGATCATAATAATAATAATATTAAAGTAATAATGGATCAGTTAGATTTTGGTTTAGTTAAGTCCTTAAAAAAAAATAATCATCATCATCATAATAATTTGATTTTGAAAATGATGTACCAACATTTTTTTTTTATTTAAGATGAAATGGCAGAACCACCTACCTTGAGCTTAAATCCTCTAAAAGAAAAAAAAAAGCTAAAAGTTTCGGTTTCAATGTTTTTGAAGTGGAAGCAGACTTTAAGATGCTGTTTTTACAGGATCTTTAATTAAGATGCAGTCATGCAGTTTCAAAATGCAGACATTGGTATTGAGGTTTTTTGGTAGTTTTGTTTTTGTTTTAAACCATATATCACTTAAATAACGGTTGGTAATTGGATCTTTATGGCTCTTAAAATTAAAAAAGAAAAAACTTCAACATCAACTTCATTAAGCAAATCAATGCAGTTTTAAAACAAAAATTTAGCACGGTTATTTACAAAGAGTTGCAAAAAATTTGACCTAAACTCATCTCAATATCATTTTAAAAATCTTCTCTTATATCCTAATTATCACTAGTTTCGCTACACTTTTATGTACTTCAATGTTTTTTTTCCGGTTTCTTGTGGTTCCCTTTCGGTCATTATTAACAATAATTTGTTTTTAATCTCTATCTTTTGTTTAGTACATCTTCATAAGAGCATCCTTTCTTAATCACTTCCTAGCTTCCTTAAACAAATAAATAATTGTTGCCGCTGGACACAGCAATTTAGCTGAGTTCTATGTGAAATATATCTAGCATAGAATTTTACTTCTAGTACCTGCTAAATGTTCTAAAACAGACCTCACAGATTGTTTCGTTTCAGTTTATTTTCTTGTGTTTGGTTTCAGTTTGCTGGGATTTTCGTTGCAGTTTTTTGTGGGCGTTACTTTCGTGATTTGGTGTCGCTAATTATAGAGTTTACATTTATTTTGAAGAGTTTACAACTTAATTGTTCATCACGCCAAATTTATTTTCTTACTGTCCAAAGAAGCCCACACACACAAAATGCATTCATTTGTCTACCAATAATTTTTGTGATCGAGATTCTTTTTTTTTTTTTGTTTGTAAAAGAAAAATTTTAACTGATTTAATCAAGAATCGTCATAAAAAAATATCACATTTGAAAGTTGATTGTAAAATGATAACTTGCAAGATAACAACTCGATTTTTAGATTAACATACTGGTGAAGTGGTGCTCTCGAGGGTATGCGGAAAAAAGTAAGGAAACTTTCTAATGGGACCAAACGTACTGGTAACTGGGATACTTATAGAAGACTGAAAACAACAGAGAAATTATTACAACAGAGAAATTAGAGGATCCAATAGGGAATCTTGGAATTTTGTGAAAACATGGAAGAAAATGTTTGTGAAATCCTCGAACGAAATGGGTCGCTTAAGGGGAAATGACGGTATTTATACCTATGATCGTGAGGCGACTTTGGAGTTGCTATTACTACGTTTTCACTTTCTTGATTCGACCTTATGTAATCCTTCAGGTAACAATAGTATACACGGCTGCACAACGCTTTGTAGGAGAACATCTAAACTGGGATTCTTATTGAAGACTGAGTACAACAGAGAAATTAGAAAATCCAAAAGGGAATCTTGGAGGAAATTTTGTGAAAACAAAGAACAAACTCCTACAGTTGCAAGACTAAATAAAACGTTAGTGAAATTCTCTACGAACGAAATGGGTCTCTTAAGAGGAAATGACGGTATATATACCTAGGATCATGAGGCGACTTTGGAGTTGCTATTAAGTTTGCAATTTCCTGATTCGACCTTAAGTAATACTTCAGGTAAAAATAGTATACACGCAAGGCTCTGAATAGAAGATTGAGTACAACAGGGAAATTAGAAGATCCAAAAGGGCATATTGGAGGAATTTTTGTAAAAACATAGAAGAAAGTCCTAAAGTTGCATGATAACATAAAACGTTAGTGAATTCCTCTACGAACGAAATGGGCCTCTTAAGAGTACATGACGGTCTTTATACCTTGGATCGTGAGGCGACTTTGGAGTTGCTATTACGTTTTCTCTTTCATTATTCGAAGGATCAATAGGTTAGGTTGGATGGGCGTTCGCCATTTGGCGAATTCACTCGGAGTCCATAAAGCCCATTGGATTTCCTTAATCATATTTCCCTACTCCTCCTCTGATGCAAAGTTCTACTTTTTAAAACCACCCCGTTTCCCTGAGGTATTCTGATAGAGACGTCAATGAGACACCGCTTAGGCAATCTAGGTCATCGAAAAATCTGTGCCCCAAATTCTTAAGGCGGCTTCTCAGCAGACCCGGACATTCACATATCAAGTGCTTCACATATTCCTTCTCCACCACTTCCCTGACACTTCTACAATAGTCCCTATCAGAAATTCTTATACTCACGGTCATTTCGCCAATTATACAGTGTCCTGTAAGTACTCCCACAAATAGGCTAACAGTCCGTTTGCCAAAAGTAAAAACACTTTTTGTCCTCTTATGATTTGGCTGTGGCCATATGATTCGTGATATCCTGCATGATATCCACCTATCCTTCATTTTATTCTCAGATATCCTATCAACTCCACTATAGGAACCGAGATGAGTCTGACATCTCGAAATACACGTTCCCCACAGATTCCGAGCCTTTTGTCGCACATTCATCAGCCAATTCGTTCCTAGCGACCCCACAATGTGCAGGGCCCCAGATTAACTTGACCGTGTGCTGACTGATTCGACGAAGTGATCGTATACAATTCCTAATGATTCCCGATTTTACAGTGTTTGGTCTTCAGAGCTGCAAGACTATCCACGAAAATGTTAATGGCGCAAGTACGAAGGTCCCTTGTCATAATCATCTGCGCGGCTTTATGAAATGCAAGTACCTCAGCCTGGAAAACGCTACACTTATGCGTAAGTCTCAATAAGGCCTCTATTTCGAGCCAATCAGAGTACACTCCCGAACCCCTACTCATCTTTATCTTCGATCCGTCCGTAAAGATTGAGATCGCATTCGCTGTTATAACAGAATTTACCGCAGGTTTTCCGAAGGTTCTGTCACAGTTAGTCTGTAATGAGATATATTCGGTTCTCTGTTCCAGTTCCGTCTCTCTCACCGTACTTAATATGGTCAAGTGTTTCCCAAGAGCGTTGCTTAGCATTTACGACTCTCTTAACCTGAGAGCCGATTTTGCTGCTGTGCTCTTGACGTAAATATCCACGGGCTGAATGTTTAGTATCACTTCCAGGCTGGCCTGGGGTGCTGATCTAATAGCATCAGTGATACCCACACACGCCAGTCGTTGTACCTTCTGAAGATTGCAGAGATATGATTTCTTATCCACTGAACAAGCGTTAATTAACAATTTCTGAACGCTTTCTCTTGGAAGTTTGATTAAGCCTACATTTATCTCTTGGTTTATCCGAAATATGGTTTGATAGATATAGATACCTTCATTCCAAGCACTATAATATCTTCTACGGCATCGATGTTGCCGTCGAGAAAACAAAGTTTCCACTTGAAATGCCGAAAAGAGTAATTCAACTCTGCCCAACGAGTATTCTCATTATTAAATACTGAGCGCTTCGTAGCTGTTGCTGAAACGTTACGAAGTTCGAAGTACGAAAATGGTGCAGTAACCCGAATTACCAAGAGGTGCAAATGTTACAACTTCATATTTGTCAGGATGTGAAGTAAGAAAAAGGTCAAGAGTATTCCGATATTCATTTCAAACGCCCATTAAGTGCTTTGGTTCGTTCAATAGTTGCGACAGGTTGTAATGTACAGCAAATAACTCAACATAATCGCCAACGGGTGTATAATGGTTGGAATTGCAATTATAATGCTCGGACAACTCTCCAGGATCCTCGAAAGGGAATTAGAATTGGTGTCAAAACCATCTAAGAATAGCACCCTTCCAGCGTTGGGACTCCTATATAGAAACCCGAAATGTAATTTATGTGCTCTGATTTCAAATTTAACCCATAAGGATTTAAATTCAGGGTCGTTTCCAATTGAGACAGTCACTGGTATACAACATCATTCGGGTGTACACCGCAAATCCCCTGTGAAAGAGCAAGTGATACCCATTTTCCGGGTTGCAGCGACAACGTGAAAAGAGATATTCCCTTGGGTACACTTTCACCAATTGCAATTCCGGTAAACGAATTTATTGGAACATTGGTCGACGAACGCAAGATAACGTGGACGGTCCGCTCCTTCAAACCCTACAAATCGGCAGGGCCTGATGGTATATTTCCGGCACTCTTGCAGAGGTCCCTTTGGATAATCATGCCATGACTGCTACGTATCTTTATGGGTAGCCTGGCATCAGGGTATATACCCTCCGAATGGATGGATGTAAGGATGGTATTTATCCCCAAAGCATGAAAGATAAACCACGACACCGGAAAGGATTATCAGTCTAAAATCGTTTTTAAAAAAATAATATGTTTTGGCATCATTTCTGGACGTGGAAGGCGCATTCAACAATGTCAAAATAACATCAATTCTTGATGCCCTACAGAATACAGGTACGGACACACAGATTACTTTATGGACGGGCAACATGCTGAAAGGCAGGGCGATAAACTACAAAATAGGTGATGGTGAAGCGAGGAAAGTAGTTACAATGAACACTCCACAAGGGGGAGTGATCTCTCCTCTTCTGTGGAATCTTGTAATAATTGAGATCCTCGAGTCACTAAACGGAATGGGCCTACGCAGATGACGTTGTGAACCTAATAAAAGGTAAGTTTCTACTAACGATTAGGAATCAGCGCTCAATATACTCTCAACGTGTGCTTTTTACACCTGCAGAAAAACTTTCGGAAGTAAGTATATTATCCACTTTCGGAAGAAAGTATATTATCCACTGGATGTATGGTGCGATAATTAGACCGATACTAACCTATGGTGCCCTTGTGTGGTGAAGAGCAGTGGATAAAAAATCATATCTCTGCAATCTACAGAAGGTACAACGACTGTCGTGTGTGGCTATCACAGATGCTATTCGATCAGCCCCCCATGCCGGCCTGGAAGTGATACTATACATTCAGCCTGTAGATATTTACGTCAAGAGCAACGCTTTTGTTGGGCGGTATAGAACTGGAACAGAGAACCAACTATATCTTACCACAGACGAACTTTGACAGTACCTTAGAAGTCCAAATACAGAGTAGAGAAGACTGGGTGGAAAACTCTGTTACAACAGAGAACGCGATCACAATCTTTACAGACGGATCAAAGATGGAAATGTGTACGGTTTCGGCAGTTTACTCTGAATGCCTCGAAATAAGGGCCTCATTGAGACTTCAGGATAAGTGTAGTGTTTTCCAGGCTGATGTACTTGCAATTGATAAAGCCGCGCATATGATTATGACAAGGGACCTTCGTCCTTGCGCCATTAACATTTTCGTGGATAGCCTCTCGGCTCTAAAGTCCTTAGAATGAATCACTGTAAAATCGAAAATCGTTAGGAATTGCATACGATCCCTTTGTCGAATCAGTCAGCACACAGTCAAGATAATCTGGGTTCCTGGACATAGTGAGGTCGCTGGGAACAAATTGGCTGATGAATGTGCGAGTAAAGGTTCGGAATCGGTGGAGGAACATGTAGAACCTGACAAAAGCAAGCAAACGGCAAACGGACGGTTAGACTATTAGTGGGAGTACTTATAGGACACAGTATGATTGACCAAATGGCCGTGCGTATGGAAATTTCTGATAGGGACTATTGTAGAAGTTGCGGGGAAGTGGAGAAGGAGGGGTCACTGAAGCACTTGTTATGTGAATGTGCGGGACTGATGAGAAGCCGCCGTAAGCATTTGGGGAAAAGATTTTTCGATGACCTAGATTGCCTTAACGGTGTCTCATTGACATCCCTAGCAGAATATCATAGAAAATTGAGGTGGTTCAAGAAGTAACAAGTGAGAGATTTAAATTCGGCTGTGCTGAATCTTTTATACCCTCCAAAATGTAAATAAAAATAAAATTCGTTTTGGTTAATCAAAATGCTCTTTATTTAAATACATTTTTATATCCACGCCCACAAAAGGGGGCGGGTCAAAAATTTTTTTATTCGATGGATTCACATACAGGGTTTTGAACTTCCTCTAACATAAAAATGTTGCATTCGCTTAACAAAACTACAAAAAACCTTCCACAAGAATACCGTTTTTCAGAGGTTGGTTTTGTTCTCTAAGGGGGAACTTTTTTCTCCTCACTCCGATTATACCTATTTCCGAACTTGACCTTCAAAAGTCTTGCTTTTTTATTTTGGACTGTATCGTGTCCTATACAGATGGACGGTCATCGCTAGAATGTCTTAGAATCGATCACTGATCAATAATATGTACACATTATGTAGGACCCCAATAGAACCAATATTTTAATATGTTACACACGGAATGACAAAGTGTGTATACCCCCATTCTGTGGCTGGAGGGTATAAAAAGTTTTTTGTATCAGAGGGGAGTAGGGAAATGACAATTAAGGGAATCACAATGGGCTTTATGGCCTCCAAATGAATTCACCAAATTGGTGGACGCCCATCCAACCTAACCTAAGTGATAGGTACGTTAAATTTTCCGAATTCTATAGAAACCTTTCAAATTTCGATTGATCATTTGAATCTACTAATAAAATTGGTTAACTTAATACTAAATTTGTAATAAAAATTAAAAAGAAAATGCACACACCTCCAAAAATTCTACAAAACAATTTACCGGCATACAAATTAATAAATTACAACACCGATTGTAATCAAAATCAAATTAAAGAAAATGAAGAAAGGAATTTGTAAGTGATTGCAATCATTTAAGCAATAAAAATTATAAATCCTGAGAAAATTCCTAGAAAATATTTACGAAAATCTTGATGATCCTTGTTACAAAATGACCACATCATAAATGTCATAGACAAAAATCAAAAAGTCAAAAATGATCCTCAATAGCACATGAAAAAAGACCACAGACATTGAAAATTCACACACTTATCTAAAGAAAAAATGTAAGTTTCAATTTCAAGTCAGCAGTTACAATCTATTGAATTTTAAAAATCTTCTTGTTGTTTATTATGTTAGAGGCGTGTTACGCCTGTCAACATTTAAACGTTGGTGGTCATAAAATACCAGGCTGATGAGCACAAAAATCTCACAGACTACAATAGAAGAACAATAGGCAAAAGTGGTCAAAATTTAAAAAAGAAATGTATTTCAAAATAAAACAATAGCGAAACAGATTATTGAAAAGGCCACTTTTATTTGGTGGTTTTCCTCCTCAGAAAAAATCGAGAACAATGAAAATTCTTAGATTACCACACATTTATTATGAAATATTCTATTTTAACACTTGGTTTTTTTAAGTATTAAGTAAAAAAAAAAAGTAAAAAGAAAAAAAAAATTTTCAAGTATCCTTAACATTATCCTTATAACCCTCCAAAATCCTTTTAAACATTTATCATGTTTATAAGGCTCAAGAATTGATTCATTATTAAATATAAAATATAAAAAAAATTTAGTAGGCTTTATTGTCCTTGATAGTTTTCAATTTCCGTGAACCAAATCGAATTTTATTGCTTAATTTTTTTATTTTTTCAAAATCCAATTGTTTTTTTTATTATTAAAAAGATTTGAACTGTTTTATTAATTGAGGGCGGCTTTTTGGCTTCATTTTCTTTTTAAAGTATTGTTTGTTTGAGCTGGAAAATTATCAATTTGTTTAAATGAATAAAAAATCATTATGAAAAATTTATTGTATGAAAATTATTAACATAAATTTTGTAAATTCTAATACATATGTATTTTGTTATTATTTATTAAAATTTAGTTACGCAACTTTCGTTTTTCTTTAGTGAAAAGATAAAGAAAATAAATCTTAAATGTTTTGTAAACATTTTTAATTTATGGTTTAATTTTTGTAAAAATGGGAAAATTGTGTACTCAAAAATTCTAAACACTTTTAATTTCATTAAGCGAAAAAATTGTGGAATACACTAGGGTAGCTCGTTTTTGGGCTTTTCTCTTTGATCGAATTCTTAAGCCCGCCAAAAGTGTCGGTCCCCTAAGGGTAACTCACATGCAAAATATCACTACAATCGGGGTTTATCTTCTGTCCCCACTTTGAGCCTCAAAATTGAGATTTTTGCAAAAAAGGACTTTAAAAAAAAAAAAAAATTATTAAAAGTTTTTTTTACTAAAATGAATTAAAAATTATTTTTGTATATTACTAGCAGGCCCGCCCGGAACCTTGTCAAAAGGAACAGGATTAGAGTCCCAATCAGCGTTGCCAGGTATTTTTTCCGTTGTCCCCAAAAATAAAACAAAATATCCCCAAAAATCCCCAAACAATAAAAAAATACGTTTTTTTTAGTCACACAAACATTTTTTGGTTAATTTAAAAAAAAAATTATGGATGGTAATTTTTTAACTTTATTTTGTAGATTTAGCAATTAAAAAATCCCCAAAAATCCCCAAACTAGTTAATTTACGGGTTTTGACAATGTTACCATACATTTTACAGCCGTTAAATGCAAGTTTTACTGAATGCGCTTCGTAATCTCTTACTAAAGAGTTATTTTCACTAAAACATTTGTTAAAAATCGTTGATTATATTAAATATAGTCATAGGCGTAGATAGCCCTGTCTGGAGGGGGGGGGCTAAGACCCCCCCCCCCAGAATAATTTTAGCCCCCCCAGAACTTTAATCATTCACATTTTTTTTTTTAATAATTTAATGATTTCATTAATTTTTGCAACAATAAATAATAATAACATGTAATGAGTCTTTAGGAGTCGTTATGATTATTCAATGTTATTCAAAATCTAATAGTTTTTCCCATTGAAAAATAGTCTGAAATTGAAAAAGTTTTTATATGAATCTGATGTTTTTGTCAGTAATAAAAACTTTACCGAATCTTAGGGTTTTACCTTCAGGAAAACATTTTAACTTCTTTGATTTAAAAAAGTTTCTAAATTCTAGGTGTTTTTTTTATGGTCAAAAGTTATTGAAAGAAAGAATCTGAGAATTTTGACTAATAATCCCAGCAAAAACATGGTAATGAGTTGTGAAAAGTAATCATTACCAAGTACATTATTTATAATGAGTACCCATTAATATTAACATTATTTTAAGCCCAAAAGTAACTACTTCTCAGTAATATGTTATAAATGCACCTCTAAGTAATAACTAGGGATGTCGCGAATAGTTTATTCGGCATTTTACCGAATATTTACTATTCGGTATTCGGTTTAAACCGAATACGAATATTTGCCGAATAATTTAATTATTCATACGCCTGTATTTTACCTATTAAAAATATAAAAAAAAAAATACCAGACTAAAAGAAAACAAAGCTGTTTTTGACACTCTTTGTTCTGGTACCTTCACAATTCGAATTTTAATGAAGTGCTCAAGTTTTTTTTTTGTATAAAAAACACACTGAAATGACTACAAAAAAAGAGTCAAACGTTAATCAAAAGTGTTTTTTTAACTAATTTAAGTTTTGCCGAATATCCGGCAAACTTTTGACGAATATTTATTCAACCGATTATTCAAAAAACATGCCGAATATGCCGAATACCGAATAGTGACGAATATTCGCGACATCCCTAGTAATAACATCTTCTTGCACTTGCAGTTTTTAATTTTTACAATTCAATTAACTTAAAAAGTACTTAAAAACTTAATAAAAATTACGGAATTTTTAAGTTTTAGTAAAAACAAGTTAAATTTTAAAAGTTTTAATTAACTAATTATTTTACTTTTTATTTTTAATGGGTTTTTACTCCTTATTTGTAATCCGAGGCAGTAACTACTTATTTATCTCCATACTCTTCACTACACTCAGAAAATTATGTAAGTTACTACATGTTAGTTGTTTGTATATTTTACAGTAGTTAGTTGTTTTCAACTACAAAGTCAGTTGTTTTTGTATGACAAATATCAAATAACTATTTCTGTTAGTTATTTTAAGTCGTTTTTTTGAATAACTAACAAAAAAGTACTGTAATGTAGTAACAGTTATTTAAAGTAGTTAATATTATTTTGTTTATCTCTAAAAAATTTTAAAAGTTTTTTTCCAAAAAATAAAAATAAATTTTCGTTTTATTCAACTTAAAAAAAAAATTGGTCTTCAATTTTTTTTTTCTGAAAAATTTTTTGAAAAAAAAAAAAATAATAATAATTTTATTACATGTTAGCTGTTTTGACTACAAATGTAAGTAGTTTTTACTACATAAGTCAGATGTTTTTTTGTCAGTTAAAATAACTAACATTGTTAGTTGATTTAACTGAAAAAGTAGTTGACCCCAAAAAAACTAACAAAGTAGTTATTTTAACTGACATTTTCAGTTGATTTTACTAACATAATTTTTTGAGTGTAGTTATATTTGTCTCACGCCCTTGTTAAAATAATTAGTGTTTCATTCAATAAGTAACTACTGATTAACATCTGATTCGGATTACAAAACCCATTACTAGTAATGCCAATTTTTGCTGATTAATCATCAACTTTTGCAATCATCAGAACTTTTTCTTGAAAAATATCATAGTAATCTAATGATTTTACTATAGGAAAAACATTAATCATTCTCAAAACATATCTAGGAGTTCTAAATTTCCGAAAAATCTACAGTATCAAAATAAAAAAAAAAATAATATGAATTTTTAACAGCTTTCGTGGGGCATTCGTTTCTAGGACACCTAGACGCATTTTAAAGGGAACGCTTCAGGAATAGGTCTTGGTTTTTCTATTAAAAAAAAATACCAAAAAATAAAACAAAAACCTAGGGGGGGCTTTAGCACCCCCCAGAAATGTTGGCTTCCTACGCCAAAGAATATAGTTTGTTTTATCAAATAGATACAATTTTGAATATCCCCAAAAAATCCCCAAAATAATTTTTGAAATCCCCATAAAAATCCCCAATCCCCAAATGAGATTTCTTGTCCTTTTTTCTCTAGTGAAATCCCCAACTTTGGGGATAAATTCCCAAGTCTGGCAGCCCTGGTCCCAATTAATAAAATTGTCCCCTGCAGAATCTTTATTTTATTAAATTTTTATCGTTGAAGTCTTTAATAAAAACTATTTAGAACAAACAATAAAATTCAAACAGCCCCTCCGGGCTAAACCGGAATCATGTTCGATCCGGTAAACAAATATCTTGAAAACGTTCGAGTTCTTATATCGTTATTATTGAAATCATTTCAATCCCCGTATCATTCCATTTTGTTCCCCGTTCTATTCCATTTAGTCCCCTATTATATTCATTTAAATTCATTGAATTCCATTTCATTTCGTTCCATGTAGGCTTCATTCCCTTCTGTATAACATGTGTTAAAAAAATAAAAACATATTAGGGTCGTTATCTCAATTGATATAAAAAGTTACATACCCTACGTTAACCGATTGTTTGCTCCTTTTAACCCTTAAAATCATTAAATTCAAAATATGTACTTCTATTCATTGTTAATTCTTCTTGAGGATTTCACAGTACTACAGTACAATAATTTACCCTATAACTAGGCTGACCATTCGTACTGATTTGATCAGTACATGTACTGATTTTTGATCACGTGTACTGATTAAAAAACGTTGTACTGATTTGTACTGATTTTTTTAAATATGTACTGATTGTACTGATTTTTGAACATTTCAACCTAAAAAATTATTTTCGAAAAGGAAAAGGTTATCAAAACTTAAGGGAAAACGCACTCATAATTGAGGGATTTTATTTTTCTCAAAACATGTGGGTTTTTGTTATATTTTCTGAACTGAAACAATCAAATTACTCAATTAGGTTGTTTGAAGTAACATAATTTTTCTGCAAAATAACGACAACAGTTTATGGCAGTTGTTTTTTACAGTTGTTTTTAGAGAAAGTTAGTTTAACCGAAATTTTTTGAGTGTTGAAAAAATCATCAGTGCTTTCCCATAGAAGATATTTTTTAGAGAGTTATTTCTAGAAAAAAAAAACTTGGGCGTACTGATTTGAGTTCAGAAAAAAATGGTCACCCTACCTATAACCCCATTAAAATCTAAATTTCCAGAAGGTACATTTTTAGAATGATTTTTTGGGCTGGAGGATCCCATATTTCAAGTTTCTATGACCAATTTTTCAGAAGATAGAAAAGTTTACAAAGTTCATTACTTTGCCCCTATTTGCTCCATTACATCGAAATATCAAAAAAGGACATTTTTGAGAATGTTTTGAAATCGGATGAGTAGTCTCGGAGGTTTTTAAATTTGAAGTATTTTGACCCAAAGTGATCTTTAAAATGGTTGCGGTCAATGAAACCTTTCATAACTCACCCTTATGATCATTTTTGAAACTTCATAAAAAGTTTTGTATATTTTAAAAATCTACGTCGATGAACCGTAGGACTATTCTTAATATTGGAGATTTTTTTTTTTTAATCGTATTAGTAGTTTCGAAGATTTTTAAATTTTACGTTTTTTTGGCCAAAACTGGGCGTGGAAAGGGTGTGATCGATGAAAGCTAGCCCATGTCCAACCTGAAGGACTATTCTTAAAAAGATTTTTGAAATCGGATGAGTATATTCATATTATTTTAATTTTACGTTTTTCTTGCCAAAAGAAGGCGTAGAAATGGGCGTGGTCAATGATATTTCCACTCTGAAAAACCATACCAATCATTGGTGGACACATTTTGGAAATCGGATGAGTAATTTTGGAAATTCTTAAATTTTAGGTTTTTTGACCAAAAAGTGGGCGTGGTCGATGTGTACTAGCCTATGTCAACCCTGGAGGAACACTCTAAATATTGGTGAAAACATTTTTGAAATCGGATGAGTAGTCTCATAGATATTTAAATTTTAAGTTTTTTACTAAAAGTGGGCGTGTTCGATAAGTCCTAGCCTATGTCAACCCTGGAGGAGCATTCTAAATATTGGTAAAAGCATTTTTTTAATCGGATGAGTAGTTTCAAAGATATTTAAATTTAAAGTTTTTTGCCAAAAGTGGGCGTAGAAGTGGGCGTGTTCGATGAAACCTAGAATATGTCCATCATGAAGGACCATCCCAAGTATGTATTGGTTAAAAAAAATTTTAAATCGGTTTAGTAGTTTTGGAGATTTTTAAATTTTACGTTTTTTGGCAAAAAGTAGACGTAGAAGTGGGCATGGTCGATGAAACCTAGCCTATGTTCGTCCGCGATGAATACTCTAAATATTGCTGAAAACTTTTTTGAAATCGAATTAGTAGTTCCGTAGATTACTTTCTACAAACAAACAAACAAAAAAACATACAAACATTACCTCTTTATAATATTAGTATAGAAGTATAGATTTGATCGTAAATACTTAAATATGAAATTTAAAGATTTTACGGTATCATTAACCCGTTCGAACTTGAAAAAATGGCATGATTTTGAGGAGGTTTTCAAAACACATTTCTTCAAATTTGAACATTTTATTAAAAACAAATTTGGAATATATAATTTGTTTCCTGAATTCATTAGGAACACCTTCGAGAAGAAAAATGTTAAATATCCGTCGGGCCACTTTTCGGGAATTGCGGGGGAAGTTTGCAGAGTTCAAGGAAATGTTGCTTTTATCAATAATTTGGCTTAATTAAATCTTAAAAATTAAATTTTTGTTCAAATTAACGGTTTTTTGGTGTCGTGGCATTCTATTAGATAATTTAAAGTCTGTCATGAAATCTTACCGATCTAGGACGTCTTTAACCCACATTGGCTGGGGGTCAGAACCTGGGACTTTCTATAGGAAAATTTTTCAAAACCTAGGACTCTTTATATAGGCAAATGACTATAGAATTTGCTTACAGTAAAATGTCTCAGAATCTGAGACTTTTTCTATCTAAATGTCTCAGAATCTGAGAATTTTTATCCAGTTGGTCGTGGAGAAATTGAATTGAATTTAGCGGAACATGTTTTTTTTATCAAAATTTATTGAGAAAGTTGCCTTTAAGGTCAACAAATATATTGGACCTGTAGGACAATGGCTTTGGGTTCGTTTTTTTGACTTGAAATTCGGAGCAAAGTGTTTTTTTTTTCACTTGATCTGAACACTTTGTTGGAATACGCACCGCCCTATTTTACAACCAACCCACCCTCAACTTCACAATTAGCATACAACTTTCCAATATTAATTTTTTTTTCAAGTTTGAGAGGTTGGTCTACAAAAAAATGAAATGCCTCGAGAAGGAGGTTTGATATAACTTTTTTAATAACAGATTCGTGTTTAGCAGGCCAAAATACTTTAGAAAATATACTTTGGAAGTCTGTGCAAAAACCCTAAAGAGTTCTGTAATTGGAATTTTCGAATTACAGTTAAAATTTTCGAATTTCAAATGAAATGTTCTAATTAAAAGTAGAATCTCCAAGGGCCTAATAAGTCATTATATTTTAATGGTTAATCCCAATCCAGTTGATTAATACTTTTGCTTTTTATTATTTAATTCATTTCATTAACACATGACATAATATCGTCATATATCATTTCAAATTCATCTCTTAAATATTGAAAATCTAAACAAATATTATTATTGTTGCTCGATCCAGGCTTTCCAGTAAATTCAGCATTATCATGATTTAAATCGTAATCCATTCTTGCTATGATATCCAAACATATTTGTGCCGCCTGAAGCATATGTTGATTGATTTCACCCAATTTCGTTATGACACATAATGTAATGCCCACTTGTTCCATATCATTGGCAACCCTAGCATTCAAATTCGAAACATTACAATCGTATATGATTTCTTGGATTTCAATGGCCGCAAAATGAATATAACGGATTTCGGTAACAATTTCATTTTCTAACTGTGAAAGGCTACTATTCAAAGCTTGATGACATACCAGATATTTTTGTAAAAGATCACGATTAAATCTGGCTATGGGCCTTTCATATTGTTTAACACATGTTTGCAGTTCTTCGGTTTGCTCCAAATTGTTGAGTTTATTAAGTTTCGCATTTATAATCTCTTTATAATTGTGCATATAATCGAGGCCTTTTTGTAAAACTACCGAATTTTCATCAATTTGATGTTGTGTTTCATTCCAAATCGTTTCAGCATTTAATTTTTCATTGGCGATTAGGAGACGTATGCCCTCGTAGAGTGAACCATGCTTTTGAGGAAGTTGAGGTAGATAAAGTTTTGCGTTGACCGTTGTTAGCAGCTGAGAGAAAATAAATTATAAGAATCATTATTAAATTTAAAACATTTCTCGTATAGAAAAAATCTCAGATTCTGAGACATTTTTTGTATAGAAAAAGTCACAGATTCTGGGACATTTTTCTTGTATAAAAAGTCTCAGTTTCTGAGAAATTTTTCTTAAAGAAAAAGTCTCAGATTCTGAGAAATTTTTAGTATAGAAAAAGTCTCAGCTTCTGAGACATTTTTCCTACAGAAAAAGTCTCAGATTCTGAGAGATTTTTCTTATAGAAAAAGTCTCAGATTCTGAGAGATTTTTCTTATAGAAAAAGTCTCAGATTCTGAGAGATTTTTCTTATAGAAAAAGTCTCAGATTCTGAGAGATTTTTCTTATAGAAAAAGTCTCAGATTCTGAGACATTTTTCTTATAGAAAAAGTCTCAGATTCTGAGACATTTTTCTTATAGAAAAAGTCTCAGATTCTGAGACATTTTTCTTATAGAAAAAGTCTCAGATTCTGAGACATTTTTCTTATAGAAAAAGTCTCAGATTCTGAGACATTTTTCTTATAGAAAAAGTCTCAGCTTCTGAGACATTTTTTCTTATAGAAAAAGTCTCAGATTCTGAGACATTTTTCTTATAGAAAAAGTCTCAGATTCTGAGACATTTTTCTTATAGAAAAAGTCTCAGATTCTGAGACATTTTTCTTATAGAAAAAGTCTCAGATTCTGAGACATTTTTCTTATAGAAAAAGTCTCAGATTCTGAGACATTTTTCTTATAGAAAAAGTCTCAGATTCTGAGACATTTTTCTTATAGAAAAAGTCTCAGATTCTGAGACATTTTTCTTATAGAAAAAGTCTCAGATTCTGAGACATTTTTCTTATAGAAAAAGTCTCAGATTCTGAGACATTTTTCTTATAGAAAAAGTCTCAGATTCTGAGACATTTTTCTTATAGAAAAAGTCTCAGATTCTGAGACATTTTTCTTATAGAAAAAGTCTCAGATTCTGAGACATTTTTCTTATAGAAAAAGTCTCAGATTCTGAGACATTTTTCTTATAGAAAAAGTCTCAGATTCTGAGACATTTTTCTTATAGAAAAAGTCTCAGATTCTGAGACATTTTTCTTATAGAAAAAGTCTCAGATTCTGAGACATTTTTCTTATAGAAAAAGTCTCAGATTCTGAGACATTTTTCTTATAGAAAAAGTCTCAGATTCTGAGACATTTTTCTTATAGAAAAAGTCTCAGATTCTGAGACATTTTTCTTATAGAAAAAGTCTCAGATTCTGAGACATTTTTCTTATAGAAAAAGTCTCAGATTCTGAGACATTTTTCTTATAGAAAAAGTCTCAGATTCTGAGACATTTTTCTTATAGAAAAAGTCTCAGATTCTGAGACATTTTTCTTATAGAAAAAGTCTCAGATTCTGAGACATTTTTCTTATAGAAAAAGTCTCAGATTCTGAGACATTTTTTTTATAGAAAAAGTCTCAGATTCTGAGACATTTTTCTTATAGAAAAAGTCTCAGATTCTGAGACATTTTTCTTATAGAAAAAGTCTCAGATTCTGAGACATTTTTCTTATAGAAAAAGTCTCAGATTCTGAGACATTTTTCTTATAGAAAAAGTCTCAGATTCTGAGACATTTTTCCTATAGAAAAAGTCTCAGATTCTGAGACATTTTTCCTATAGAAAAAGTCTCAGATTCTGAGACATTTTTCCTATAGAAAAGGTCTCAGATTCTGAGACATTTTTCCTATAGAAAAAGTCTCAGATTCTGAGACATTTTTCCTATAGAAAAAGTCTCAGATTCTGAGACATTTTTCCTATAGAAAAAGTCTCAGATTCTGAGACATTTTTCCTATAGAAAAAGTCTCAGATTCTGAGACATTTTTCCTATAGAAAAAGTCTCAGATTCTGAGACATTTTTCCTATAGAAAAAGTCACAGTTTCTGAGACATTTTTCCTATAGAAAAA
This sequence comes from Pegoplata infirma, assembly GCA_963921195.1. Lineage (NCBI taxonomy): Eukaryota > Metazoa > Arthropoda > Insecta > Diptera > Anthomyiidae > Pegoplata > Pegoplata infirma. The sequence goes on along the minus strand of OY992536.1, from coordinate 260,168,813 downwards.
GTCACAGTTTCTGAAACATTTTTCATATAGAAAAAGTCTCAGATTCTGAGACATTTTTCTTATAGAAAAAGTCTCAGATTCTGAGACATTTTTCTTATAGAAAAAGTCTCAGATTCTGAGACATTTTTCTTATAGAAAAAGTCTCAGATTCTGAGACATTTTTCTTATAGAAAAAGTCTCAGATTCTGAGACATTTTTCTTATAGAAAAAGTCTCAGATTCTGAGACATTTTTCTTATAGAAAAAGTCTCAGATTCTGAGACATTTTTCTTATAGAAAAAGTCTCAGATTCTGAGACATTTTTCTTATAGAAAAAGTCTCAGATTCTGAGACATTTTTCTTATAGAAAAAGTCTCAGATTCTGAGACATTTTTCTTATAGAAAAAGTCTCAGATTCTGAGACATTTTTCTTATAGAAAAAGTCTCAGATTCTGAGACATTTTTCTTATAGAAAAAGTCTCAGATTCTGAGACATTTTTCTTATAGAAAAAGTCTCAGATTCTGAGACATTTTTCTTATAGAAAAAGTCTCAGATTCTGAGACATTTTTCTTATAGAAAAAGTCTCAGATTCTGAGACATTTTTCTTATAGAAAAAGTCTCAGATTCTGAGACATTTTTCTTATAGAAAAAGTCTCAGATTCTGAGACATTTTTCTTATAGAAAAAGTCTCAGATTCTGAGACATTTTTCTTATAGAAAAAGTCTCAGATTCTGAGACATTTTTCTTATAGAAAAAGTTTCAGATTCTGAGACATTTTTCTTATAGATAAAGTCTCAGATTCTGAGACATTTTTCTTATAGAAAAAGTCTCAGATTCTGAGACATTTTTCTTATAGAAAAAGTCTCAGATTCTGAGATATTTTTCTTATAGAAAAAGTCTCTGATTCTGAGACATTTTTCTTATAGAAAAAGTCTCAGATTCTGAGACATTTTTCTTATAGAAAAAGTCTCAGATTCTGAGACATTTTTCTTATAGAAAAAGTCTCAGATTCTGAGACATTTTTTCTTATAGAAAAAGTCTCAGATTCTGAGACATTTTTCTTATAGAAAAAGTCTCAGATTCTGAGACATTTTTCTTATAGAAAAAGTCTCAGATTCTAAGACATTTTTCTTATAGAAAAAGTCTCAGATTCTGAGACATTTTTCTTATAGAAAAAGTCTCAGATTCTGAGACATTTTTCTTATAGAAAAAGTCTCAGATTCTGAGACATTTTTCTTATAGAAAAAGTCTCAGATTCTGAGACATTTTTCTGATAGAAAAAGTCTCAGATTCTGAGATATTTTTCTATAGAAAAAATCACCGATTCTTTAAGAAAAATTATCATATTTTTCCTATAGAAAAGTTTTATTATTTCGAGACTTTTTTCCTATAGAAAAATTTTTAAATTCAAAGACAGTTTTCCACTTTCTCAGAAAAATGGTTTCTGGAAAAAATATGTAACTCAAAAGTGCTACCGACAGAAATGTTTATTTTGAATAGATCGACTGGGGAACTAGTTTTCGAAAGCACTACAGTAGGGTCTATTAAGATCGGTCCTGACCGAATATAATTTTCTTACAATTAAACACTATAATTCTCAAATATTACATACCAAAACTGCTGATATATTACAAAATAACCAAAATTTCATTGTCAACTAAATACAAGCAAGAAAATTATTTGACTAAAAAAAAGTTTTAAAAATTTTTGGCAAATTTAAAAAATCAAAATTTTTAGTTAAAACAATATTTAATTACATAAAGTGCATTTTCTAATTTACAAGTACGTACATTTGACAAACTGGCAATGAAATTGTTTTTATTTTTATCTTTGATTACAAGTGATAACAATTGTTCAAATCGATGACTAAAGTGTTATTAACACATCAGTAAAATTTAAAAAAATAAAAAAAAAACAATCTTTAACATATTTTTATTCAAAATTAAATATTTAGTTTTCAATTAAACCTTAAAAGAAACGGTGGTTGCAAAGAAGAATGATGAAATTAATTATTTTAACAATATTTTTATTTTACAAGGACGATGTAAGTTAATTTAAAGTAGATTGTGATGAACTTATAAATAATTTAGTTTTTATTTTTTAAAAATTTAGGTCCTTGGAGCTACAAATGTGGCTTTACAAAATGATGTAATTTCCAATAACAATGAACCTGTTTCAAATATTTTGGAAAATTTATCTTTACACACTTCAAATGTAAGTTGATGAAAATATAATTATTAAAAACTTTAACAATTCGCTTAAAAATGGATTAGATCTGATAATATCTGTTCATATATGATCGTATCTGATTGTATATAATTATATCTGAGATGGCCGAAGTCGCGATCTAATTATATCTGGTCAACATTTTCGAGGAAAGAACAGTAATACACGGCTTCGTATCATTTGATCCCAAAAATCTTATTATCCGACTAAAAAAAAAAATAATACGACGCCATATATCATTTGATCCCAAAAATGGAGGATAATATATAGAAGGATCAGAATTACTCTACCGATTTCAAGAAAATTCCCATACGTAGTCTCTGTTTTATATACTTGTGCACGTTTAAGTCCTTCATAAAATAATATTTCAATGAATAATTTAAACAATAAAATTTGAATAAATTTTCAAGCCCTTTTATCTGGACTTTGGATTTTGAGTGAATAAATATTTCAGTGAATAAAGAAATTGGAATAAAAATAAGTTTGAATGAAAAAACATATAGAGGAAAAAAAAATATGGAGTAAAAAAAGTTAAATAAGAAAAATTTGAGTAAAAGGTATCATTCCATATTGTTCCCTGCTCTATTCTAAAAACGTATTTTTCCCAGAATGTTTTATTACCGAATTCCCTACATTACAAATTTTTAGATTCTAGGAAATATGTATAAAAAATTTCTATAAATATAATTTCAGGAAATAAAACAGTATCAAAAAGTGTACCTCCGGTACATTTAATAAAAGGTACTTTTTGTAAAAGGTTCTTTTAATGAAAGGTACTTTTTATAAAAGGTACTTTTAATGTAAGGTACTTTTAATAAAAGGTACTTTTTTACAAAACTACTTTGTATAAAAACTACTTTTTATAAAAGCTACTTTTTATAAAAGCTACTTTTTATAAAAGCTACTTTTTATAAAAGGTACTTTTTATAAAAGGTACTTTTTATAAAAGGTACTTTTTATAAAAGGTACTTTTTATAAAAGGTACTTTTTATAAAAGGTACTTTTTATAAAAGGTACTTTTTATAAAAGGTACTTTTTATAAAAGGTACTTTTTATAAAAGGTACTTTTTATAAAAGGTACTTTTTATAAAAGGTACTTTTTATAAAAGGTACTTTTTATAAAGGTACTTTTTACAAAGGGTACTTTTTATAAAAGGTACTTTTTATAAAAGGTACTTTTTTATAAAAGGTAATTTTTTATAAAAGGTACCTTTTTATGAAAGGTACTTTTTTATAAAAGGTACTTTTTTATAAATGGTACTTTTTTATAAAAGGTACTTTTTTATAAAAGGTAATTTTATAAAATGTACTTTTTATAAGAGGTACTTTTTATAAAATGTACTTTTTATAAAAGGTACTTTTTATAAAAGATACTTTTTATGAAAGGTACTTTTATAAAAGGTACTTTTATAAAAGGTACTTTTTATAAAAGGTACTTTTTATAAAAGGTACTTTTTATAAAAGGTACTTTTTATTAAAGTTACTTTTAAAAAAAGGTACTTTTTAAAAAAGGTTCTTTTAATAAAAGGTACTTTTTATAAAAGATACTATTTATAAAAGGTACTTTTTATAGGGGGCACTTTTTATAAAAGGTACTTTTTATAAAAGGTTTTTTTTATAAAAGGTACTTTTTTTATAAAAGGTACTTTTTATAAAAGGTACTTTTTATAAAAGGTACTTTTTTATAAAAGGTACTTTTTTATAAAAGGTACTTTTCTATAAAAGGTACTTTTTTATAAAAGGTAATTTTATAAAAGGCATTTTTTATAAAAGGTACTTTTTATAAAAGGTACTTTTTATAAAAGGTACTTTTTATAAAAGGTACTTTTTATAAAAGGTACTTTTTATAAAAGGTATTTTTTATAAAAGGTATTTTTTAAAAAAGGTACATTTTATAAAAGGTACTTCTTATAAAAGGTACTTTTTATAAAAGGTACTTTTTATAAAAGGTACTTTTTATAAAAGGTACTTTTTATAAAAGGTACTTTTTATAAAAGGTACTTTTTATAAAAGGTACATTTTGTAAAAAGTACTTTTTATAAAAGGTACTTTTTTATAAAAGGTAATTTTATAAAGTGTACTTTTTATAAAAGGCACTTTTTGAAAAGGTACTTTTTATAAAAGGCACTTTTTAAAAAGGTACTTTTTATAAAAGGTACTTTTTATAAAAGGTACTTTTTACAAAAGGTACTTTTTACAAAAGGTACTTTTTACAAAAGGTACTTTTTACAAAAGGTACTTTTTACAAAAGGTACTTTTTGTAAAAGGCGCTTTTTACAAAAGGTACTTTTTGTAAAAGGTACTTTTTGTAAAAGGTACTTTTTATAAAAGGTACTTTTCGTAAAAGGGCACTTTTTAAAAAAGGTACTTTTTATAAAAGGTACTTCTTATAAAAGGTACTTTTTATAAAAGGTACTTGTTATAATAGGTACTTTTTACAAAACGTACTTTTTGTAAAAGGTACTTTTTGTAAAAGGTACTTTTTATAAAAGGTACTTTTTATAAAAGGTACTTTTTATAAAAGGTACTTTTTATAAAAGGTACTTTTTATAAAAGGTACTTTTTATAAAAGGCCCTAGTAAAAAAGTTTTGATATAATGATATATAATTTGATACAATGATATTAAATTATATAGGACTTTTTATATGTTCAGATCTAATTTTATCTAAGATTTATTGAGGCTCCATTTTCTTATCTGAGACTATACATAAATATATCTGACTTTATGTAACTATATAAATCTATATTAATTTATATAAAATAAGATCAAGTGGATTTAATTGGATGTGACCAAAATTCGGATCTAATTGTATCATTTTTTATATTTGTGTATATAAAATAATACAATTAGATCAATATTTGATCCAACTTGATACAGCCAATTTTGAGATCAAATTAGATCTAAAAAGTTTTTTTTTTACTCGGGGGTACTTTTTGTAAAGGGTGCTTTTTACAAAAGGTACTTTTTGTAAAATGTACCTTTTATAAAAGGTACTTTTCATAAAAAAGTACTTTTGAAAAAATGTTCTTTTTATAAAAGGTACTTTTTTAAAATGTACTTTTTATAAAAAGCACTTTTTAAAAAGGTACTTTTTATAAAAGGTACCTTTTTTATAAAAAGTGCCTTTTATAAAAAGTATCTTTTATAAAAAGTACCTTTTATTAAAAGTACCTTATTCCAGAATGTTTAATTTCACTAAAGAATCCTACATTCCAAATTTCAAGATTAAATTAACATTATTTCAGTAAATAAAAAAAAGTACCAAATGTACACTTTTTTACCCATTTCCCCCCGTAGAATCAACATTGGCAAAAAACCCAGCCTTAGTGAATCTTTTTTCCGGGAAGTGAACTAACATTGCAAATTTCAAGTTTCTAGTACCATTATTTAAGGAAATATAAAATGTACCAAAAGTACAGATTTTTACCCTTTTTACCCCCTGAGAATCATGATTGGCAAAAATCCAGCTATGTTCCGGGTGGTGAACGTACAGTCCAAATTTCAAGTCTCTGTGGCAATTTTTTAAGGAAATATGGAAGGTACCAAAAGTACAAATGTTTACATTTGTACCCCAATATTGACAAAAATCTAGCCTTACTGGATCTATATTCCAGGCCAAATTTCAAGTCTCTATGACCATTATTTCAGGAGATATAAAAAGTACCAAAAGTACAGTTTTTTACCCTTTTTACCCCCTTAGAATCAACATTGGCAAAAATCCAGCCTTAGTGGATCTATATTCCGGGAGGAGAACATACTGTCCAAATTTCAGGTCTCTATGACCATTATTTCAGGAGATATAAAAAGTACCACAAGTACAGTTTTTTACCCTTTTTTACCCCCTTAGAATCAACATTGGCAAAAATCCAGCCTTTGTGGATCCATATTCCGGGATATTCAAGTCTTTAGCTTCAACGGTTTGGGCTGGGCGATGATGAATGAGTCAGTCAGTCAGTCACGTTACTCTTTTATATATATAGATTAGATCAAATTTGATCTAATGAGATATAATCATATATTTTTGGATCCTCCATTTTTGGGATCAAATGTTATATGGCACCGTATTATTTTTATTTAGTCGGGCTGGCAGAAATTTGACATCTAATTAGATCTGATCAGATACACAATCAAATGATCTTATCTTAAAACCGATCAGATAAGATCAAATCGATTTTACTCTAGCAATTTAATTTTTTTTTTTTTAAATCTTAGGTTCTTGATTCTTCTCAAATCGCCCCTCAAAACACTAACAATGGACCCATTTCAAATATTATGGAAAATTTGGCATCACACACCTCAAGTGTAACCGATGAACTATTAAATCAATTAATTTCTAAAATCGAACGTACTACAAAAACCATAATTGGTAATATTGAAGTAATTGTAGCCTCAGCTCTAAATCAATTGTCAGCTCCGGTTATGGAAGCCCAAAATAAGATTAATTCTCCCGAATGTCAAGCTACACTTTCCATTGAAGATTTACAGCAACGCCTCGATAGTTCTCTAGTAACTTGTACCTCAAATCTTTCTGATATTTTACAAACATTTCAAGATGATGCTGATGAATTTAAAAATTCTTTGGATTTGTATGTTAAGGAAATAATGGAATTACCTAATCAATGTCAAAATTTGGACGATTCTACGGGTTTTGGTGGTTCTCTTAGTTGTTATGTGGAAAAAATTGCTGGTTTGAATCAACAAATTGCTGCTGTTTTAAATCGTGCCAGTATGACTTTGGTACATACGCGTCAGCTTGCCGAACAGAGCGTGGAGGCAGCTCGCCTTTGCTCCGACGAAGTAGTAGTTGATACACTGGAATATTTAAATGATATTTTATCAACTTGTGATGTAATTGAAAATTAAGATTTATGTATGAAAATAAAAATTACTATATAATAAATGCTACTGGCTTAAAAATAAACAAGTAATGAAATTTTAGTCGATCCAGACCCACTACAAAATACCCTATAGAAAAAATCGAAAAAATTTTACCAGTTTATACCGATTGGGTCCTGAATTGTTTTAGTAGTCCAAAAATTAAATACAAACTAAATTTGGGAGAAATATTTTTAAATTTATTGCTCTTGTTTTCAACAGAAGACATGCTTCATTTGATCAATGAAACTGGTTTCATTAAAGTTCCTTTTAATGAAAACTTATAAGGAAAAATGAAAACATTCGTAGAACTAGTTTGAAACGTTTTATGAAGTTTTTCATGAAATTAATGAAACTATTCATTGATTAAATGTTGAATAGCAGTAGTAAGTGAAGGAAAATTGAAACCTTAAATTGAAATTAAAGAAATTGTTCGTTAATAAATTTTATTTAATTTACGTATTTGTAGTATACATGGTAGAAAAAATACACTTTTACATTTTTTTATTGTTTTCACTTACAATGGAAGAATTATGAACCGATTTGCCTGAAATTTTTAAAATATATATAAAAGAGACGATTTTAAGATTGGGATGTCTCGGCTTATCGGCCATAAAGTTCCGTTTACAGAAAAATTCTCAGAATCTAACAAAAAAAGTCTCAAATTTTGAGACAGATTCTGACACATTTTTCTTATAAAAAAATCTCACTTTCTGAGACACTATTCATATAGAACAAGTAAAAAAATTATAGTCGGTCAAGACCGACCATATAATTCCCTACACCAGAGTTTCCCGGAAAATTGGTCTCAAGTTCAAGCATGGACTGATTAGATCTTTATTTTGTCAAATCTTTAATAACCCTAGTAAAAAAGTTTTGATATAATGATATATAATTTGATACAATCATATTAAATTATATATGACTTTTTATATGTTCAGATCTAATTTTATCTAAGATTTATTGAGGCTCCATTTTCTTATCTGAGGCTATACATAAATATATCTGACTTTATGTAACTATATAAATCTATATTAATTTATATAAAATAAGATCAAGTGGATTTAATTGGATGTGACCAAAATTCGGATCTAATTGTATCATTTTTTATAATTGTGTATCTAAAATAATACAATTAGATCAATATTTGATCCAACTTGATACAGCCAATTTTGAGATCAAATTAGATCTAAAAAGTTTTTTTTTTACTCGGGAAGTCTTTTTGCTGACAATAAACCGCTTTAACTGAATATCAGGCGAAATTTTCACATGGGCCCTAAGTCCAAAAATGGTCCGATGATAATCAGATTTGATAAGGTTATTAAAGTACGCGTTTAACATACACAAACAGAATTTTAATTAAATATTTTCTATTTTCATGAAATTTGAGAGATTTATGTGAAAATCGGGAAGGTGGTTTGTATGGGGGCTACAAGAAGAACTGGTCCGATTTCTTCAAAATTCGGTTTGGTGATTTATGTGAATAAAACATGATTACCTGCTAAATTTCAAAAAAGATACCTATTAAAATGCGGCTTTTAGAGTCATTTGAGCAAAAAGTAAAGAGGACCTTTGTATGGGGGCTAGGTCTAAATATGGACCGATTTTTTTTAATTTCAATAGGCTTCGTCCTTGGGAGGTTTAAGAAAGAGGCTTAAGTGTTAAATTTCAAGTCAATTGATTAAAAATTACGACCTGTATCGTGTTTACACCGTTTACATGGACAGACAGATAGACAGACGGACGGACGGACATCGCTAAATCGACTCAAAAAGTGATTCTAAGTCGATCGGTATACTTAAAAGTACAAACTCATTATACCCTGTACCACAGTGTGGTGTAGGGTATAAAAAGTTTTAGATTCTGAGATATTTTTCGTATAGACAAAGTCGCAGATTCTGAGACATTTTTCGTATAGAAATTTTTCAGATTCTGAGACATTTTTCGTACAGAAAAACGTTTAGATTCTAAGACATTTTCGTATGGAAAAAGTCTCAGATTCTGAATCATTTTTCGTTTGGAAAAAATTTTAGATTCTGAGACATTTTTCATATAGAAAAAGTCTCAGATTCCGAGACATTTTTCGTATGGAAAAAGTATCAGATTCTGAGACGTTTTTCGTATAGAAAAAGTCTTAGATTCTAAAACATGTTTCCCCGAGTAAAAATTTTCTGGTCTAATCATATATAATTTGATACAATCTTATATGAGTTAATATGCTTCCGTATAAATTTATATAAAATTGTATCTATCACTTTGATACGGTTGATCCACTTTATATGGTTAGATATTGCTCCATATATGATTAGATTCGTATTTTGGTTTTGATCATCAAATTATATAAAAATTGATATTATAAGATCAATTTGATCTAATTAGATTTGACAAAATTCAGGATCAAATTGTATCAATTTTTATATTTTTTGATCTAAAGTAATACAATTAGATATTATTTGATACAACCATTTTACGGATCAAATTAGATCTATTCAGTAAAATTAGCATAATATTTTTACTAGGGTCGTATAGAAAAAGTTTCAGTTTCTGAAACATGTTTCGTATAGAAAAAATCGCAGATGTTGAGACAGTTTTCGTATAAAAAAAAGTCTTATTGTAAGATTCTGAAACATTTGTCGTGTAGATAAAGTCTCAGATTCTGAAACATTTTTCGTGTTGAAAAAGTCTCAGATCTAAGACGTTTTTCTTATAAAATAAAAAATCTCAAATACTGAGACATTTTTCAAACAAAAATATTCTCAGACTCTAAAACTTTTCTCGTAAAGAAATTGTCGCAGATTCTAAGACAGTTTTCGTACAGAAAAATTTCAGATTCTGAGTAATTTTTCATATAGAAAAAGTTTCTAATTCTGAGACATTTTTCGTATAGAAAAAGTTTCAGATTCTGAGACATTTTTCGTATAAGAAAAGTCTCTGATTCTGAGATAGAAAAGGTCTCATTAAAACCAAATTGTTCTACACAAATATCATGGCTTTATAAGTAAAGAAAAATTACCTCGAGCTAGAATATCCCTACTCAAAATATAAGTTTTTAATTTCTTTGTCTTAAAACTGGTAATAACATGAGTTTAATTTGTACCAAAAAAAAAAAAGATTTTGTCATTAGCCTTTTAACTGTCCAGCGGAGTTCCAAATTCTTGTGTGCCCAGGGTCCCGTCAAATCAGTGTTAAAGCGGTCCTGCAACCATATCAGTGTTAAAAAATTTCGTTGCTCCATTATAAAACAATGACAAGGACCGTCGGGAAAATTCCAATAACACACAAACTATCAGGAATGTCGTCTAGAGCAAAAATACGTGTAGACTAAAAGATTATTTCGTATTCATATGGATATCGTAGGTATATGTTCATATAAATACCCTCCAAAATTTACACATTTTCGTAAAAAAAATATTTAACGGAGCCGAAAGTAACAAGGTTAAGCCACCATTGTACAGGTATTAAAAAAATCTTCTTAACGCAAACTTCATATAGTTTTTTAAGAAAAACTGGCTGAAAACTCCTATAAACGATTTTTTCGCCATTGTTTTATATATTTTTTAAACCTCTAAATCCCCGAAAAGGCCGATAAGCCGAGACACTGAAACCTTATAATTGTCTCCTTTGTATATATTTTAAGTTTTAGGCAAATCGGTTTATAAGGGTTGGAATACTTTCCTTGTTAGTATTCTCACACCAAATACTTTTTCTTTTAAAATCAAGAAAACAAGTTAGAAAAGTACACTTTCACATTTTTTTATTTATAGATTTCTGTACTTTTTTAAGCATAGACCAAATGTTTTTTCTTGCTTGACGAACCCTAGTAAAATTTGATGCACAAAAAATTATTACAATATTTTAACCCTCTAACAATAAGTGCCTATTTTCATAGATATTTATGCATTTCTTTTAAAAAAAAACACAAAAATACCCTTTAAAACGCGAGCTAGAGAGTTAAGTTAGTCAAAGAAAAGAAACATCATAAAATTTAAAAAAAAATACATCAGATAAATACCCCCCAAAATTTACACATTGTCGTGAAAAAAATATTTAACGAAGCCGTAGGTTACAAGGTTATGCCACAATTGTTTAGGTATTCAATATTCTTTCTTCTTATACGAAAACATTATAAAGTTTTTTTAGAAAAAATGGCTGAAAATTCCAAAAGTCGATTTTTCGCCATTTTTGTAACTCCTAAATCCCCAAAAATGCCGATAAGCCGAGACACCGAACCCTTTTAATTGTCTCTTTTGTATACATATATTTTAAGTTTTAGGCAAATCGGTTTATAAGGGTTGGAATACTTTCCTTATTAGTATTCTCACACCAAATACTTTTCCTTTTTAAATCACGAAAACAAGTTAGAAAAATACACTTTTACATTTTTTTATTTATAGATATCTTTACTTTTTTAAGCATACCCAGCAAAACTTTGGTAATGGGTAGTGATTATATAACACATTACCAGGTAATGTATATACCTTATTTGTAGCATTATTTTAGGATGTCTTACCAAACATTTGTTCCACAACGTATTATTTTAAAGTGAAAAATAATGCATTACTAATAATTTGCTACGTAATGCATGATTATTGGAAAAATGTATTTCATATTTATTATTTCTAAACATTATATCATGGATGATTTATATTTGGATACATTATGTATTATTTGAAAGTTTGAAATAATGCATTATTTATAATTAAATGCATAATGCATTACAATAACATTAATAATAATTATTTTATAAAAAAATGCATAAGTTTAAACTAGAGATGGGCTCACGACAAGAAATTTCTAACGACACACACTCACTAGCATATTATATCTACTTACACTCACTTACAATCACGTGAGTAAATTTAATACAAAATTACTTTTTCACTACTCGTAACACCTTATATATTACGTTCTGGTATGCTATATTATATACCTTACTCGTAACCTATAAAATATCATATATTTTACACCTTACTGGTATTCTTCGTTATAAATTTATGACTTATTTTATACCTTACTGGTATTCTATGTGATAATGTGGATGCATTACTTTGAGTCTCATCGCCTGTTAAAATCACCCAGCAAAACTTAGATTACCAAAAAGGGTATAAAATAAGGTATATGATCTCTTATTTTATACATTGCAGCATTGATGATTTTAACAGGCGATGAGACTCAAAGTAATGCATCCACATTATCACATAGAATACCAGTAAGGTATAAAATAAGTCATAAATTTATAACGAAGAATACCAGTATGGTGTAAAATATATGATATTTTATAGGTTACGAGTAAGGTATATAAAATAGCATACCAGAACGTAATATATAAGGTGTTACGAGTAGTGAAAAAGTAATTTTGTATTAAATTTACTCACGTGATTGTAAGTGAGTGTAAGTAGATATAATATGCTAGTGAGTGTGTGTCGTTAGAAATTTCTTGTCGTGAGCCCATCTCTAGTTTAAACTTATGCATTTTTTTATAAAATAATTATTTTTTATGTTATTGTAATGCATTATGCATTTAATTCTAAATAATGCATTATTTCAAACTTTTAAATAATACATAATGTAACCAAATATAAATCATCCATGATATAATGTTTAGAAATAATAAATATGAAATACATTTTTCCAATAATCATGCATTACGTAGCAAATTATTAGTAATGCCTTATTTTTCACTTTAAAATAATACGTTGTGGAACAAATGTTTGGTAAGACATCCTAAAATAAAGCTACAAATAAGGTATATACATTACCTGGTAATGTGTTATATAATCACTACCCATTACCAAAGTTTTGCTGGGCATCAATGCTGCAATGTATAAAATAAGAGATCATATACCTTATTTTATACCTTATTTGGTAATCTAAGTTTTGCTGGGTAGACCAAATGTATTTTTTTGCTTTGACGACCATGGTCGTCTACTAGTGCACTAGTAAAATATGATGCACAAAAAAATAGTACAATATTTTAACCCTCTAAGTACCTATTTTTCATAGACTTTTATGCATTTCTTTTAAAAAAGCACAAAAAAGGCCGTTTAAAACGGAAGCTAGAGTTGGTCAAGGAAAGAATCATCATAAAATTTTATAAAAATCATCAGAATGTAATTTTTAGTGTAGAATTATATTAACACTATTTTTCCAAGTTTTTTTAACATTGATTTGGTAAAAAAGAATTTAATAAAAATATGATTCTTTACATTTTTCCATTTTTAATCATCTTGTCATGTCGCACGAACTTTTCACCTTTGACAACTCCTATTAAATTTTTATAAGGAAAATAATTGTAGAATATTTTTATCCTGTTGAATGGGCATTTTAGTAGACTTCTGTGATTAATTTTTAAAAAAAGAACTAAAATAACCCGTTAAAATGGCAGTTAGAGGGTTAATATGTTCTGGGGAAAAAACTGTCATACAATTTTTCTAAATCCATTAGGCGAAAAAAAAATTGTAATGAAGAAAAAAATGTTGGCGGATAAAGTTTTTTTGTGTAAAAAAAAATGTTCTTGTCTAATTTCGCATGTGTCCACCAGCAGCCACTTTAAAGCATTTTTACATTTCTAGGTTATGTAGAATGTACCAAAATTTTCGAGGTGTCCTCTCAATTTCGTTCATAACTTTTGAACCGCTGAACCGATATCGCTCAAATGCAGTACCAAACTTCTTGAGAAAACAAAAAGAATATTATAGATACAGTTTTCTCTGTTAAATATTGTGGTCGTGATCGTCATTTCAAACAAACAAATATAAAAATCCTTTATCTTCAAAGCCTCTTGCTCGAAATAAATGATATTTCTTATCCGTTTACATAGTAATAATATTTTTAATTATAATAAATCACGACAAAAAATATAAATTTTAACTAGTTTAGTTAGTATATAAACCCTTATCCAAATCCAAAATAAATTAAATCAACAGTTTTCTTTTAAACATTTTAAGAAAATAAATTAAAAATGATCAAGTTATTGGTTGTAACAATATTTTTGTTGTACATTGGAAATGTAAGTTTTAACAATGAAATTTTTTTTTCTAAAATTCATATTTTATTTTTCATCAGGTACTAGGAGATTGCATAGAAACTACGGAAATATGCAAGATATTGGAGGAAAATCTTGCAAAATTTAAAGCCTCAGACTTTAGTTTTTTGTTGAGTTGGAGTGGACTCCAAAAATTAATATATGGTGCGCTCTTGGAAAAGTTTCTATGTCCAACATAAACATTCCATTAAAAATGTTTTTATTGCTAAATTTTTAACAAATAAATATTAAAAATTGTTTAATTGATCATGTATTTCTTTTAATAAAAAGATTTCTGGTCGAAATTATATGTATCTTTTAAAAATACCTTTTATAATCAGTACCATTTATAAAAAGTATCCTTTATAAAAAGTACCTTTTATAAAAAGTACCTTTTATAAAAAGTACTTTTTATAAAAAATACCTTTTATAAAAAGTACCTTTTATAAAAAGTACCTTTTATAAAAAGTACCTTTTATATAAAGTACCTTTTATAAAAATACCTTTTATAAAAAGTACATTTTATAAAAAGTGCCTTTTATAAAAAGTACCTTTTATAAAATGAACCTTTTATATAAAGTTCCTTTTATAAAAAGTACCTTTTATAAAAAGTTCCTTTTATAAAAAGTTCCTTTTATAAAAAGTACCTTTTATAAAAAGTACCTTTTATAAAAAGTACCTTTTATAAAAAGTACCTTTTATAAAAAGTACCTTTTATAAAAAGTACCTTTTATAAAAAGTACCTTTTATAAAAAGTACCTTTTATAAAAAGTACCTTTTATAAAAAGTACCTTTTATAAAAATACCTTTTATTAAAAGTACCTTCTATAAAAAGTAGCTTTTATAAAAAGTACATTTTATAAAATGTACCTTTTATAAAAATTACCTTTTATAAAATACCTTTTATAAAAAGTACCTTCTATAAAAAGTACCTTTTGTTAAAAGTACCGAAAGTACACTTTTTGATACTTTTTTATTTCCTGAAATAATAATCGTAGAAACTTGAAATTGGAATAGGTTCGCCTCTCGGAAAATAAAGGGGTTAAAAGGGGTAAAAAAGTGTACTTATTTATTTTCTGATATAATGGTCACAGAAACTTGAAATTTGGAATGTAAAATCCCTCGGTGAAAAAAATGATTGGGAAAGTACTTTTTGAAATTCCGTTTCTTAACGGGGATAAAAAGTATACTTTTTGTACTTTTAATGTTTGCTGAAACAATGATCCTAGATAATTGAAATATGGATTATAGGGTCCTTCGGTGAAGAAAAAACATTCTGGAAGAGGTACTTTTTCGAAATTTCGTTTCTAATGTGGGTAATAAAGTGTACTTTTGGTACTTTTTTTGTTCCTATAATAATGACGTTAGAAGGAGATGGAATTGGAATGAAATGGAGTAGAACGGGGAACAAAATAGATTAGAGCAGGGAACAAACTGGAATGATATTTTTACTCAATTAATCGAAAATTGTCAATATCTTTTTTCCCCGGAACGAACATGATAACGTACCAGCGAAGTTATTCAAATTTTATTGTTTAAATTATTCATTGAAATATTTTTTTATGGAAGACTTAAACGTCCACAAGTAAATAAAACAAAGACTACGTAGGGGATTTCTTTTTTAAATGGGCAGAGTTATCCTGATCCTTTTATTATCCGGTATTTAACATAACCGGTAACGAAGTTCCGGCGGGCGTGCTAGTCTACTAATAAGTTACTAATTAACAGTAGCACAGTAGTTTTTTAGTATCTAAACTAAGTAATTATACCCTACACCACTTTGTGTTACAGGGTATAATGAGTTAGTGCTGATGTTTGTAACTACCCGAAATATTGGTCCTAAACCCACTTTTAAGTATACCGATCGACTCAGAATCACTTTTTGAGTCGATTTAGTGATGTCTGCCCGCCCGTCTGTCCATGTAAATGGTGTAAACACGATACAGGTCGCAATTTTTAATCAATTGACTTGAAATTTAAACTTAAGCCTCTGTTGGCCCAAGGACGAAGCCTATTGAAATTGGGAAAAATCGGTCCATATTTAGACCTAGCTCCCATTCAAAGGTCCTCTTTAGTTTTGACTCAAATGACTCTAATAAGCGCATTATAATAGGTATCCATTCGAAATTTGGCGAGTAGCAATGTTTCATCTACACAAATCACCATTCCGAATTTTAAAGAAATCAGACCAGTTCTTCTTGTAGCCCCATACAAACCACCTTCCCGATTTTCACATAAATCTCTCAAATTTCATGAAAAAAGAAAATATTTAATTAAAATTCTGGTTGCGTATGTTAAACGCGTACTTTAATAACCTTATCAAATCTGATTATCATCGGACTATTTTTGGACTCAGGCCCCATGTGAATGTTACGCCCGATATTCAGTTAAAGCGGTTTATTGTCAACAAAAATAAGCCTATTTCACTCAAATTTGATTTGTAAGTGTTTTTTACAATTATTAAAGAGTTGACAAAATATAGATTTAATCGGTCCATGTTTGTACTTGGAACCCATTTTCCGGGAAACTCTGGTGTAGGGTATTATATGGTCGGTCTTGACCGACTATAACTTTCATACTTGTTTTTACTGGTTTTGTATAATATTAGGACAAATTTAAGTATTGATTACTAACGCCTGCACTAGATCATTTTGGTCTAAAAAATTAGTTCATTATATAAATTTTAAGTACACTGCGGAACACTTAAAAATAAACAAGAGTTACGACCATCATTTCTATATATTTCGGATATGCTTATTCGAATGGCGTACTCCGTTTTTCGATGTATGGTACAGTTTTCTTGCAAAATGTCGTTAAAGATTTGCTGATTTCGAGCCAGTTTTTTAACAAAAAAATTTGCAAAATTAATGATTTATAAATTTTATGGCATGGAAAACAAAGATATGACTTGTAGCAATATTTCTTACGCAAATTTGGTTCAAAGCTTGTTATCTTAAGCCCTTAAATTCGCGAATTTCTTAATTTTTTAGGGTTTTCTCGAAATTAACAGCCAATATGGTCTTTGATAAAAAAATTGCTTTTAGTGAATCAAGAAGGCATCCCTAACAATACGAATAGTGGACAAAAAACAGCTATGTTATATGGACCATCATGATGAAAATCGTGAAAAACCGTTTTTTTGTATATGCCAGCATCACTTTACGAGATGATTTAAGACTCCATCTTTTAGTATATAATGTGGGATTCTTAAACAATTAACTGACCAAAAATTTGGCCAAAAAAGTTTTCATTTGCAAAAGTTATCTTAACAAAAACTATAATTATTGTAGGGTTAACCCTGAAATAATAGTTTTTGTTAAGATAACTTTTGCAAATGAAAACTTTTTTGGCCAAATTTTTGGTCAGTTAATTGTTTAAGAATCCCACATTATATACTAAAAGATGGAGTCTTAAATCATCTCGTAAAGTGATGCTGGCATATACAAAAATACGGTTTTTCGCGATTTTCATCATGATGGTCCATATAACATAGCTGTTTTTTGTCCACTGTTTGTATTGTTAGGGATGCCATTTTGATTCACTAAAAGCAAGTTTTTAATCAAAGACCAACTTGGCGGTTAATTTCGCGAAAACCTCAACAAATTAATAAATTCGCGAATTTAAGGGCTTAAGATGAAAATCTTTAAACCAAATTGGAATAAGAAATATTGCTACAAGTCATATCTTTATTTTTAATGTCATACAATTTAAAAATCATTAACTTTGCAAATTTTTTTGTTGAAAAACTGGCTCGAAATCAGCAAATCTTTAAAGACATTTTGCAAGAAAACTGTACCATACATCGAAAAACGGAGTACTCCATTCGATTCAGCATGTCCGAAATATATAGAAATGATGGTCGTACCTCTTGTTTTCGAAAATAGTGGTCACTTTTGTCACGCAGTGGTATTGAATACCCACTTTTTTTTTTGAGTGTATATCACCCAAATTTGGTTTGTGAGTGTTTCTTACACTTAATATAGATTTGACAAAGATAGATCCAATCGGTCCGTGTTTAAACTTGGGACCCATTTTCCGGGAAACACTGGTGTAGGGTATTATATGATCAGTCTTGACCGACTCTAATTATACCCTACACCACTCTGTGGTACAAAGTATAATTAGTTTGTGCTGATGTTTGTAACTACCCGAAATATTGGTCCTAGACCTACCTTCAAGTATCCCGATCGACTCAGAATGACTTTTTGAGTCGATTTTGCGATGTCCGTCCGTCTGTCCATCTATCGGTTTAAGCACGATACAGGTCCCAATTTTCAGTCAATGGACTTGAAATTTGATACTTAAGTATCTTTTGGCACAAGGACGAAGCCTACTGAAATTGGAGAATCGGTTCATGTTAAGACCTAGCCCCCATACAAACGCCCCCTTTGGATTCGGCTTAAATGACTCTAATAACCGTATTATATATAGATATCGCTTTGAAATTTAGCAGGCAATCAAATTTTGTATGCAAGAATCTTCATTCCAAATTTTAAAGGAATCGGGTCAGTCCTTCTGGTAGTCCCCATACAAACCACCCTCCCGATATTTACATAATTCCCTCAAAATTCATGAAAATATTTGATAACAATTTTATTTTTAGGTGGTAAACGTGTACTTTAGTAACCTTATCAAATCGGAATATAATTGGACCATTTTTGGACTTAGTCCCCCATAAAAAAATTTCGACCAATATTCAGATAAATTGGTCTATTGACAAAAAAATAAACCAATTCCACTAAAATTTGATCTGTGTGCATTTTCTACACTAAATAAAGATCTAACAAAAGACAGATACAATCGGTCCATGTTTGGACTTGGGACTCATTTTCCGGAAAACACTGGTGTAGGGTATCATATGGTCGGTCTTGACCGACTATAACTTTCTTACTTGTTTTTACTTGTTTTGTTTTCGAAAAGTACAGAAGCGATCGGTTTTAATTCGAATTTGACACAAAAAGAATTTGCTTAAGATAAACAAAGAAATTTTCCCAAAAAATACTTACATAATTTTTTAAGCAAATGGCGCCCAAGAAGGGGCTAGAAGGAACTAGAATCGAAACAGAAAGTACTGCCCACAAGAAAGAGTTGGTCCAAATTTGCAACAACTACCAAAACGATTAAATTACTTTTCAGAAATCATTGACTAGCGATTCCAAAATTATTGTCGGTTTTGGGGCTGAGAAAACCGAGGAATCTGTTAAGTTTAAACCGAAAGAAAAGCTCTTGGTTTAAGTTTACTATAACAAATTTTGTTGGACTATCAACAAAATACAAAAAATTATCTTTACAATTTTTCAGTTTTTATACCCTCCACTCTAGTGATAGAGGGTGTATATAAGTTTGTCATTCCATTTGTAACACCTTGAAATATTGGTCTAGGACCCCATAAAGTGTATATATTCATGATCCTTGATCGATTTTAGGACGATCTAGCGATGTCCGCCGTCCGTCTGTCTGTTGAAAACACGCTAAATTTTGACAGACTTTACGGAGGCTCCTGAAGTTTGGCATATATGTTGGGCATTTACCTGGTCAGGTTGGCATTGCAATCCAGCGAAATCGATCTAGTGGTTCTAAAGTTATAAGCAAATGAGTGAATTTCGGCAAGGGTTTTTCTGGAATTTAC
Source organism: Pegoplata infirma (assembly GCA_963921195.1). NCBI lineage: Eukaryota > Metazoa > Arthropoda > Insecta > Diptera > Anthomyiidae > Pegoplata > Pegoplata infirma. Next base: position 260,149,078 of record OY992536.1, on the reverse strand, counting down.
GAGTTAAAACACGCGGTAACTTTCGAAAGACAATTCTGAGGGTACTGAAGTGTGGCATATATATTTGCGTTCCTCTGGTCCAGTTCGTTTTCAATTTCAGCGAAATCGGTCCAGTCGTTCAAAAGTTATTAGCAAAACCGTAAATTTCAGATTAGTTTCACCTTAAATTCACGTGTTGAAAACCCGTTAAACATGTTTTAAAAACATTGGTGTCACAAAAATATTTTACAACGTATTTTTGTCTTTCAAAAATATTTTTACACTAAAAGAAAAAAAAAAATACACTCAAAAAAAAATTTTACACTCAAAAAAAATTTGTAAATTATTTTTTTTTTTTCAAAAATTACAAAAAAAAAGTTTTTTTACACAAACTAAAATATTTCTAACCAAAAATGTTAACTTTAGAAAATTTACTAGCACTTAAAAAGGGCATTGTGGAGGGTATTCATAGATTCGGCCAATTCGAATTTAACTTTTCTACTTGTTTTTTTTTTTATTTTTATCAAAATTTAAAATTTAGGTTAGCAACTAAGATGCTCATTAAATGTTTCTTTTTTTCGGTTATGTTCTTAACAACTGACGCTTCTACAAAAAGTACCCTGCACGTGCATAATTGAGCTGGTGGCACAGCAACAATTTGATTGAGCGCATTCGTAAATAAGAGCCATAATGCAAACAACAACAAAAAAATCATCAGCATTAATCCTTTAAAAGAATTATTGTATTTTTTGGGGGAGAATATAAAAACATAAATATATTTTTATGATTTACCATTAACAATATGTTTGATTGTACCTACATATTTTAGAGTAGATATAAACCGAAAAATGAGAAAAAAACAGCATCAGCAACATTAAAACATTGTCAACATGACACCTTTCCAATAACTGAACTAAAGAGTGCGTATTAGACCAACTGTTATTATTCGTTTTTTTTTTTTCATTATACCTTAAGCCAAACTATAGGAAGATGTAAGGGGAAATTAACTCTTTTTTTTTGTATAATTTGGATCCTTACGCACGCAGGACCTTTTTTTTTGTACTTCCTTATGTATTAGTTTGTTGTGCACACATACTTACAAAGTTAATTTGTATAGAGTTTTTTTTATTTTTTAAAATAAAACAAGTAAAAAAGTTAAATTCGGCCTTGCCGAATGTAGTGATACCCTCCACAATTTCAAAAAGATTATTGCAAAAAACTTTATTTAAAAGGAAATTACTTTTGAAAAAAAATTTTTTTTTGAAAAAAAAATTTTCGCGAAAAAAAATTTTGGTAAAAAAAATCCGCGATTTTTTTTTTTTGATTGTACTTGTTTAAATACCATTTGGTGTTCAATTATGTTTACATATGCCAACCAGAAGCCGAATAAAAGCATTTTGTATTTTTAGGTTATGTTGAATGTACTGAAATTTTTGAGGTGTGCTTACATTTTCGTTCATAACTTTTGAACCGCTGAACCGATATCGCTCAAATGCAATACCAAACTTCTCGGGAGAACTTCCAATAAATGTGTTAAGTTTCAGTCATCTCTGTGCAATATTTTGTCCGCGACAGCATTTTCCACAGACAGACAGACAGACAGACGGACAGACGGACATCGCTAGAATGTCTTAAAATCGATCGGGCATTATGAATATATATACTTTATGGGGTCCCAGATCGATATTTCGATGAGTTACAAACAGAATGACAAACTTATATATACCCTCTATCACTAGAGTGGAGGGTATAAAAAGTTTCCTGGTTTTTTTTAATATAATTTATGGACTTTATTTAAGCTGATATGTATGAGTAGGTAACTCGTGCTTATTAGTAATTCAACTATTATTGTTTTAAATGTGACCAACCATATTTGGTACTTTTTATATATTCTGAAATAATGAAACTTAAAATTTCAAATACAGAATCCTCTAGCAGAAAAAAGATTTTGAAAAAGTACTTTTTTGAAATTCCGATTTTAAAGGGGGAAAGGAGGTATAACAAGTAGAAAAGTTAAATTCGACTTGGCCGAATATATGAATACCCTCCAAAATTCCCTTTTTAAGTGATAGTAAATTTTCTAATGTGAAAAAATAACATTTTTGATTAGAAATATTTTATTTTGTGTAAAAAACGTTATTTTTTAAGTAATTTTTGAAAAAAAGTAAAATATTTTTTTTTTTGAGTATAAAACTTTTTTCGAGTGTATTTTTTTTTTTTTTTTAATGTAAAAATATTTGTGAGTGACAAAAATACCTTGTAAAATATTTCTGGACTTACCAATGTTCTTAAAACATGTTTAACGGGTTTTCAACACGTGAATTTAAGGTGAACCTAACCTGACGGGTTTGCTAATAACTTTTAAACCACTGGACCGATTTCGCTGGATTGCAATACCAAGCTGACCAGGTAAATGTCCAACATATATGCCAAACTTCAGGAGCCTCAGTAAAGTCTTTCAAAAGTTAGCGTGTTTTCAACAGACAGACGGACAGACAGACAGATGGGCGGGCGGACGGACATCGCTAGATCGTCTTAAAATTGATCGAGGATCATGAATATATATATACTTTATGGGGTCCTAGACCAATATTTCCAGGTGTTACAAACGGAATGACAAACTTATATATATCCTCTACACAAGAGTGGAGGCTATAAAAATACTTCTTAAAAATTTTAATTTGTATGGGACAGAAAGCATAAAAAGGTGTTCTTTGGTACTTTTTATATCACCAGAAATAATAGTTTAAGGAACTTGAAATTTGGAATGCATGATCCTCTAGCAGAAAAAATTTTCGATAAACGTGCATTTTGGAAATTCTGATTTTAAAGGGGGAAAAGGGTAAGTAATTGGACATTGGTACTTTTTCTACTTCCTGCAACATTGGTCCTAATTCTAATTTTAATGGGGCATAAGGGGTAAAAAGTTTACGCTGTATATCCTGAAATAATGGAACTAAAAAATTTAAATTTGGAATGTATCATCCTCTAGCAGAACAAAACGTTTTAAAAAAGTACTTTTTATAAATTTAATTTGCAGGGGGCACAAAGGGTAAAAAAAAGCTATTTGGTACGTTTTCTATTATGTAAAATAATGGTCCAAGGAACTTGAAATTTGGAATGTTGGAATAAAGGATAAGTAAGTGTATATTGGTACTTTTTCTATCTTCTGCAATATTGCTTCTAAAGACTTCAAATTTGGGATGCCGTATCGTTCAGCGGAAAAAACATTTCATCATGACTACTTTTTTGAAAGATTTAAGTTCAAGAGAATAAAAAATTGTAATTTGGTACTTTTTATACATCTTGAAAAAATGGTCCAAGAAACTTTTGGAATGAAAAATTCTGTAACAATAAGATAAAAAACATTATGAAAAAAGTGCTTTTTGGGAGTTCCGATCTATAAGGGGGCATGAAAGGTAAAAAGTGTCCTTTAGTACTTTTTCTATAGTTTTTGACTTTTTAACAGCAAATATCTCAAAAACGGTACATGCTGGAAAAAAATGGATGGCAGATTTGCATTCAGGAGAGCAAAATCTATAAGAATCAGTTGGATATTTCACCGGGAGGTTTTTGTTGTCGTACAATGTAATTATTTATCAATAACTCGAAAACAGGATCAGCTATGATTTTCGGGTAAACGATTTTTAAAGTTCCAAATAAAGAGGAATGAAATGCCATTACCCGATTTCGTCACCATTTTAACACAACCTAAACTGGCTTGAAGAGGGATGTGTGTATAGACTAGAGATGGGCGCGTGAGTGATTTTTGACTCACACTCACTCACGCTCACGACAGGAATTTTTGAATCACGCACACTCACTCACGAGCATATTTTTTCTACTCACACTCACTCACAATCACGTGAGTAAATTTAATACAACTCACACTCACGTGCACTCACGCAAGCTTCACTCACACTCACGTTGACTCACACTCACGAAACTCTTATTTATACAAAAAAAATTCAAAAACTAAAATTTCAAAAATCTGTTAAAATGTTCAGCAAAATTTAAAGTTCAGCGAAATTTTAATTTTTTTTTCGGGTCGAAATCTTAAGTTAAGCCAAATTTTAAAATTTTTTTGTTGCTTTTTTTGGTATGAAAGGAAATATGAGGAGAAAATAAATCACGCAAACTCACGCAAGAAAATCGATTCACGCACACTCACTCACGCAAAAATCTTACTCACGCAATTTTTTCTCCACTCACAGTCACTCACAATCACGTGAGTAAAATTGAATTCAGTCGCACTCACGTGAGTTATCCTATGCATTTTTTAATATGGATTTTCTTTTTCTCTTTCTTTCCCTTCCTGTGTCTTTTTATACCCTCCAACCACAGTATGGGGGAATACTCACTTTGTCATTCCATGGGTAACGCATCGATATATCGATGATCAGTGATCGATTCTTAGACATTCTAGCGATGTCCGTCTGTCTGTCCGCCCGTCCGTCTGTCCGTCTTTGGAACACACGATACAGTCGAAAATAAAAGAGCTAGACTTCTGAAGTTTGGTACGAATATGTCTTATGGCATTGGGCTGGTTAAGTTTAAAGATGGGCAAAATTGGTTCACGGAGAAAAATTTCCCCTTTTAAGAACTAAACCAACCTCTGAAAAAATTCCATTTTTTTATAGGTTTTTCATACTTTGGCTTAGCAAACAAAACATTTTTATGTCAGAAAAAGTTCAAAGTTATGCATTTGGAACCAGAAAGGTTGTGCCGAACCCCCCCCCCCTCAAAAAAAAATACGCCCCTGTTTTTTTTAACGTGTTGGAGGGTATAAAAGATTCGGTACAGCCGAATTTAACACTCCCACTTGTTTCACCTAAAAATTTTTTTACCTTTTATAAAAAGTACCATTTATAAAAAGTACCTTTTATAAAAAGTACCTTTTATAAAAAGCACCTTTTATAAAAAGTACCTTTTATAAAAAGTACCTTTTATAAAAAGTACATTTTATAAAAAGTACCTTTTATAAAAAGTACCTTTTATAAAAAGTACCTTTTATAAAAAGTACCTTTTATAAAAAGTATCTTTTATAAAAAGTACCTTTTATAAAAAGTACCTTTTATAAAAAGTACCTTTTATAAAAAGTACCTTTTATAAAAAGTACCTTTTATAAAAAGTACCTTTTTATAAAAAGTACCTTTTATAAAAAGTACCTTTTATAAAAAGTACCTTTTATAAAAAGTACCTTTTATAAAAAGTATCTTTTATAAAAAATACCTTTTATAAAGAGTACCTTTTATAAAATGTACCTTTTATAAAAAGTACCTTTTAAAAAAGTGCCTTCTATACAAAGTACCTTTTATAAAAGTACCTTTTATAAAAAGTACCTTTTATAAAAGTACCTTTTATAAAAAGTACCTTTAATAAAAAGTATCTTTTATAGAAAGTACCTTTTATTAAGAGTACCTTTTATTAAGAGTACCTTTTATTAAAAGTACCTTTTACAAAAAGTACCTTTTATAAAAAGTACCTTTTATAAAAAGTACCTTTTATAAAAAGTACCTTTTATAAAAAGTACCTTTTATAAAAAGTACCTTTTATAAAAAGTACCTTTTATCAAAAGTACCTTTTATAAAAAGTACCTTTTATAAAAAGTACCTTTTATAAAAAGTACCTTTTATAAAAAGTACCTTTTATAAAAAGTACCTTTTATAAAAAGTACCTTTCATAAAAAGTACCTTTTATAAAAAGTACCTTTTATAAAAAGTACCTTTTATAAAAAGTACCTTTTATAAAAAGTACCTTTTATAAAAAGGACCTGTTATAAAAAGTACATTTTATAAAAAGTACCTTTTATGAAAAGTACCTTTTATAAAAATTACCTTTTATAAAAAGTACCTTTTATAAAAAGTACCTTTTATAAAAATTACGTTTTATAAAAAGTACCTTTTATAAAAAGTACCTTTTATAAAAAGTGCCTTTTATAAAAAGTACCTATTATAAAAAGTACCTTTTATAAAAAGTACCTTTAATAAAAATTACGTTTTATAAAAAGTACCTTTTATAAAAAGTACCTTTTATAAAAAGTACCTTTTATAAAAAGTACCTTTTATAAAAAGTACCTTTTATAAAAAGTACTTTTTATAAAAAGTACCTTTTATAAAAAGTACCTTTTATAAACGGTACTTTTTATAAAAAAAAGTACCTTTTATAAAATTACTTTTTATAAAAAGTACCATTTATAAAAGTTCCTTTTTTAATAAGTACTTTTTATAAAAAGTACCCTTTATAAAAAGTACCTTTTATAAAAAGTACCTGTTGTAAAAAGTATCTTTTATAAAAAGTACCTTTTATAAAAAGTACCTTTTATAAAAAGTACCTTTTATAAAAAGTACCTTTTATAAAAAGTACCTTGCATTAAAAAGTACCTTTTATTAAAAGTACCGAAAGTACACTTTTTGGTACTTTTTTATTTCCTGAGGTTTTTTTGTTTTTTAAATCATTACATTGGTGGAGGGTATTTAAAGATTCGGCACAGCCGAATATAGCTTTCTTACTTGTTTTTTTTTTGAAATCGTTTTGGCGGAGAGAAGTCCTATTCTCCACCTCCCTTGACCCGCGAATGGATAAATACTAAAAACTTTTTTTTTAGCACATGTTGTACGGAAAGTAATGAAACCCACATGAAACGAAATGGAATGGAACAGGGAACAAAGGGACTTAAATGGCGTACAAAATGAAACAAAAAACGAAATGGAATGAAATTTTTGCTGTATTTTCCATTCTTTTGGCCAATTTTTCACCTACAAATTTGGTTTAATTTTTTTTCCTGCAGGATCTTTTTAAACAGTAAGTTGGTCACATTTTAAAAACGGCTCAAAAAAAATTCAAATTTACCAGTAAATGAAAAACGACAGCCGGAATAATATTCATATATTGTAAATGAATGAGTAAGAGAGTGTATGTGTAAGTATTAAGGAAATACAGGAGAATTATATGAAGAAGACGAAAAAAAACTGTTAAACTGTATAAAATTCAGTTTTTTTTTTTAGGGAAGCCTAATTTTTGTAAGTCAAAAGTAGCACCAGATGACGGCATGCGCCTACATTTTTAGGAAGATCCTTCCTTAACAAAACAGAAAAAAAAAATGCATACAAAAACACAAATACAACAGGAATAATCAAAAGAAAACGATGACATACTCAAGTAACCATATGTTGCTTGAATTTTTTGGCTTGAGTCCTTTTTGTTTTTTTTTTTTGGTTTTTGTTTTGTTCCTTGTCTTAGAAATTGCTCCCTTTTCAGTATCAATGCATAAACATTCTACGATATTTTTCTATCGATAAAATAAATCCGTTGTTTTGTTCTCTCTACTTGATAACAGTTGGTCTATAAAATATTTTTTTTATGATTTTTTTTTTATTTTTTGGATGCTACAAAATTTTTGGTTACATAATTTTTTTTTTTTAACTTGTAATTAAAGGACTTTGCAACACTTCTTCATTTTTTTAAAGTTTCAGTAGCTTTAATTTTGAAAAAAAATATAAAAATCTTATTAATTAAAATAGCATCAATCACTTAAAAATCCTTTTCGGTATTTTTGTGTATAATTTTTAGTTTAGTTGCTAAAAAGTTGTGGCCGGTTTTATTTTTTCTTAAATTGCTGCCAATATATTTTTATATTTTTACATTGTATTATTAATTTGACACTATGCGTGTAAACTACTTTATAATCATTAGTTAACATATGGATGAGCATTTTTATATCACGAATAGTCCGTCTATTTGACTAAAACCTGATTGGGTGGCCGACTAGTGGTGGCAGTTTAATATGGATGTTAAATTCAGCAGCAAATCATAACGATCTTATGCCTTATTCCTGCTGCTGGATTTGTGATACCCTCCAACCACAGTATGCGGGTACACCAGGGATGATAAAGTCAGTGCAATTGTACTTTTTTCAGTACATTCGGAGTCCAAAAGTACGACAGTACTCCACTGACTGATTTAGTACATTTTCAAAATTAGTACAATTTCAGCGGTTGTTCAACGAATTGTTGGTGACCACCAGCGTTGCCAATTTAGCTTTTTTCCCGCTAGATTAAGCTTTTTTTTAAATTTTCGCGGGAAAATTTTGCATTTAGCTTTAAGCGGATTTTTTAGCTCTTTTTGAAAATTTTTTTGGCTTTTTTTAGACTTTTTAAAACTTTTTTTTTACCGTTACATTAAAAAAATTAACCTGGAGTTAGCACTAACATGCACCTTAACCGAAGGTTAAAACAAAAATCGTTAACTCAATGTTCGGGTTAGCAGTAACTTCCAGTTATTAATGTCAATATTTCTGGTTAATTTAATCCAAAAAAATCTTGCGGTTAAATATATAACTGGAAGTTTTGTTTACATAATGAATTAAGTAAATATTAAAAAATTATTGCAAATAAAGAAATAGCTTAACAAATAAATAGCTGATCTCATTTATTAAATATTTATTCTGAAACAAGTTGTGTAATTCGAAAAATATACGCTTCTAAACCTATTTTAACTACAATTTTAATATGGAAATAATAGGAAAAATATCTCAGCATCTAAAATATTTTTCCTTTAGAGAGAATCTAAAGAGAGAGAATCTTGAAGAAGTCTCAGATTCTGAATTTTTTTTTTAGAAAATGTCTTAGATTCTGAGGCATTTTTTCTGTAAAAAAAGGTTTTAGATTCTGAGACATTTTTTCTATAGAAAAAGTATCAGATTCTAAGACATTTTTTTATAGAAAATGTCTCAGATTCTGATACATTTTTTTATAGAAAAAGTCTCAGATTCAGAGACATTTTTTCTAAAGAAAAAGTCTCTGATTCTGAGACGTTTTTTTTATAAAAAAAAGTATCAGATTCTGAGACATTTTTTCTATAGAAAAAGTATCAGATTCTGAGACATTTTTCTATAGAAAAAGTCTCAAATTCTGAGACATTTTTTCTATAGAAAAAGTCTCTGATTCTGAGACGTTTTTTTATAAAAAAAAGTATCAGATTCTGAGACATTTATTCTATAGAAAAAGTATCAGATTCTGAGACATTTTTTTTATAGAAAAAGTCTCAGATTCTGAGACACTTTTTCTATAGAAAAATTTCTCAGAATCTGATACTTTTTCTGTAGAAAAAATGTCTCAGAATCTGAGACTTTTTCTATAGAAAAAACTGTCTCAGATTCTGAGACATTTTCTATAGAAGAATCTGAGACATTTTTTCTATAGAAAAAGTCTCAGATTCTGAGACATTTTTTCTATAGAAAAAGTCTCAGATTCTGAGACATTTTTTCTATAGAAAAAGTCTCAGATTCTGAGACATTTTTTCTATAGAAAAAGTCTCAGATTCTGAGACATTTTTTCTATAGAAAAAGTCTCAGATTCTGAGACATTTTTTCTATAGAAAAAGTCTCAGATTCTGAGACATTTTTTCTATAGAAAAAGTCTCAGATTCTGAGACATTTTTTCTATAGAAAAAGTCTCAGATTCTGAGACATTTTTTCTATAGAAAAAGTCTCAGATTCTGAGACATTTTTTCTATAGAAAAAGTCTCAGATTCTGAGACATTTTTTCTATAGAAAAAGTCTCAGATTCTGAGACATTTTTTCTATAGAAAAAGTCTCAGATTCTGAGACATTTTTTCTATAGAAAAAGTCTCAGATTCTGAGACATTTTTTCTATAGAAAAAGTCTCAGATTCTGAGACATTTTTTCTATAGAAAAAGTCTCAGATTCTGAGACATTTTTTCTATAGAAAAAGTCTCAGATTCTGAGACATTTTTTTCTATAGAAAAAGTCTCAGATTCTGAGACATTTTTTCTATAGAAAAAGTCTCAGATTCTGAGACATTTTTTCTATAGAAAAAGTCTCAGATTCTGAGACATTTTTTCTATAGAAAAAGTCTCAGATTCTGAGACATTTTTTCTATAGAAAAAGTCTCAGATTCTGAGACATTTTTTCTATAGAAAAAGTCTCAGATTCTGAGACATTTTTTCTATAGAAAAAGTCTCAGATTCTGAGACATTTTTTCTATAGAAAAAGTCTCAGATTCTGACAAATTTTTTCAATAGATAAAATTTCGGGTTCTGAGACATTTTTTCTACAGAAAAAGTCTCAGATTCTGATTCATTTTTTCTATAGAAAAAGTCTCATATTCTTAGACATTTTTTTTCTATAGAAAAAGTCTCAGACTCCGTGCAGTTTTCTATATAGAAAAAGTCGCAGAATCTGAGACACTTTTTCTATAGAAATATTCTAAGATTCAGTGACATTTAATTCGTGGAAAAAGTCTTAGATGAAGAGACATTTGAACTATTGCAAGTCTCAGATTCTGAGAGTTTCTGTCTATTCAAAAATAAAAAACCACTTTCAGTAACATTTATTATTAAAGATTAATTTATATACATCCTCCCGCTGATGTGGGATGTATGACTTTTTTGTGTTAGGTGGTTTGGGTTTCTTCGCTGGTCAAAGTTTGGATGACTTTTTTTTTATTTTAAAGCAGAAAGGTTCCATGTTGACCAAATTTCATACTTTAAAATAATTGAGGATTTATGTAAAATATATGAAATGTTGATGTTAAAAGCTTAAACTTTTGCCTTTTGCAATTCCGGTCCATCAGCGACATCGGAGCGGTTATCAATAATTTTTAAAATTTGCCATCATTTAGTAATTCTTAAATATTTTTTGCATTTTTATTTAATTTTTTTTTTTTCTTAAAAATATTTTCATAATATTTTGACTTTTGTTGTTGTAAAATAATTCACAATAACACGTAATCGGAAGTTAACTTACTTTTTTCATTTGTTAACGAAATTTGTTAACTTGGAGTTTGGAGTTTAGGTTAGTGTAACTGGAAGTTAGATAACTTTTAGGTTAAATTTAACTAACTGGACTTTGTGTTAACAGGCCTAAATGAGTTTTAGGCAGTTTTTTTTAAAATAATTTTTTTTCAGAATTCTAATAAGTAATTGAAAATTTTTAAAACTTTAATAAAAATGTTTAAAATGTATTTGGAATTCTCTTAAATATAAATTGGAGAAAATGAAATTTTTGGAACTTATAAAGAAGTTTCTAAAAGATATTCAGTATTTTGTGAAATAAAATTTCTGAAATGTATTTGTAAATTTTTTTAATAGTGGTGTTTTTGTCGATTCCTATGAACACTTAGATAAACTGCTTCGACAAAAACGACATCTCCGCTTAACTAAGCTAACTTGGCATTACTTTTTGTTTGTGTCAAAAATGGAAATAAAAATAAGACGTTTGGTAAAAAATAAAGAAATTTAAAAATAAGTACAAAAAAATTCCCCTTACATTTATTGTTATAGTTTTAAAGACAATTTTATCATTATTATTTTTATGACCACACCCAGGAAAGGTGCGTGCAGGAAAGAAATTTACATCCACAAATCCACGTCCAAGTCAAAAAAAATAGGAACTTTCTGAGAGATGATGTCAGTTTTGCAAAGAGAAAATTGTTTCCCTTCGGTGGGATTTTTCCCGCTTACCTAACTTTACCTGCCTAAGACCCTAAAACATATTTATGCCAAAATTCAGCAAGACTATATGCATAACCAAACCCCCATCATCTTTATGGTACTAACTTTAGTTTTTTTTTCTGTGGACCTCTGAATGTACGGTTTGTCAGAACCTTATCTTAATTTTTAAGAAAAAAATGCCTCAAACCTTGAGGATGATTAAATATTTTTAAAATTTATATTTATTTCATGTGCTCTTTTCATCACAAAGTAAAGAAACATTATTTTTATTGTGTAGTCGTCTGGTGACCGCTACCAAAAGCTTCCTTCCAGCAGCCATTGTTAGCTGCTAGCCTTTAATTTTCCCTTTCCTGTTTTTTTACCAGATGGTGATGTCCTTAAAACTTATTGGAACTTGAAAATCGATAAAATTGATTGTTTCCGTTTCAGTTTTTTTTTTTATTAAAAAAAAATTTTAAAAAAAATAACAAAACAAATGAAAATGTTTTTTTGTTGACATTTAAAATAGACGTAGATAATTTAAAAAGATAACAAATTTAGAAACTTGGTATCATTTTTATAAGTGCTTAATTTTTAAGCACTTTTAAATTTTATGTCTTAGCTAAGCGTATATAGAACAAAATTTGTATGAAATATTTATATTCGGATGGACAAAAACACCACTAATATTGTTTGTATTTTCTGAAAAATTGTTGGAAAAGTGTTGATGTATTTATAAACTGTTTTTTTAAATATTCAGAAATTATTAAAGAAATTTCCACTTCCAATTTTTCCCAAATTTCTAAACTTTATTGGAAAATGAAATTCAAACAATTTGAAATACATACTGAAATGCAATTGAAAAAATCAAAAAAATAAAATCTAAATTGTATTTGAAAATTTCTTTGATTTATTTGGAAATTTATACACAAAGTTTTGAAATTTCTGAAATGCAATTTGAATTTGTTAACGTTAAAGATTTTCTTGATTGTATTATTTTTAATCTTTATTTATATGTACCTATAGACTGGCATTTTTCTGTATAGCAAAATTTTTTTTTCTCCGATTTTAAAAGTCCGGGCATTTTTTTATTCTACTAGGCCTAAACCTCATGTGGTACCAATTTGAGGCCAATCGGCGCCGGCGGTCTAAGTTTTGGATTTTTGAAAAATTAAAAAAAAAAAAAAAAGTTTGTTAATTTTGATGTGCTGAGCACGAATATCAAAAAAAAAATAAAATCGGTCGAACAGTTTTCGAGATATCGCTATTGAAATTTGCAAAAAATGGCGATTTTTTAATTTTTTTAAAAAAGTCTCAAAATTTCACTCCGCCGACCCTTTTGTAGAGCTTGAGACAATCTTTCATTTAAAACTAATTTAAGCCAAATTCTATCATTTTAAGCCGTGCCGCCCTTTGATCAAAGTTTTGGACTTTTGGAAAATTTCCACCAAAATTTTGACCTTTTTGAAATAAAAAAATTAAAAAAACAATATCTTGCAATACATTATTTTTATAAATTTCATCATGCTGAATACGAATATCAAAAAATTTATAAAATCGGTCGAACGGTTTTCGAGATATCGCTATTTAAAATTTGTCAAAAAATTGCAATTTTTTTAAAAAAACTCTAAAATTTTCTTTATTTTAACCCTTTCATAGAGCTTGACACAATCTTTCATTTAAGCTTAATTTGAGCCAAATTAAATGAAAGATTGTCTCAAGCTCTACAAAAGGGTCGGCGGATGAAATTTTGAGACTTTTTTTAAAAAATTTCTTGAACGTAGGAAAAAACCGCCACTTTTTACAAAATTGGAATGACGATATCTCGAAAACCGATCAAGCGATTTTAATTTTTTTTGATATTCGTGCTCAGTGCATCGAAATTAACAAATATGATGTGTCGAAAGATAAATATTTTTTAAATTTTATTTTAAAAATTTTTCAAAAATCCAAAACTTTGACCGCCGCACAGTGGTCAATTTCGCGAGATAGCGGTCAAAACTCTATAACTTTTGACCGGATTGGTATTTTTTTACGCAATTTGTTTTGTTCAATAGGAGGGACTTTAAGCTTCAATTTGCGTGTTCAAACGTAAAAATCGAATGATAGGAACGTAAGTAATGTGGAGTTAAAATGCATTTTAATTTTTTGTTGAATTTCCATGTAAAAGTTGAATATTTTGACATTTTAAATATGTATTTTTTTTATAATTTCTTATGTTTTTCAATCGTATTTTACAACCAATACTTATTTATTATTCCTAAACTTAATTTTGGTCAGAAAATGCCAACATTTGGCCCCTGACATTTATTTAGTCTCAATATTCACAGGGGCCAAATGGTGGTTTTTTTGGAAGAAAGCTAATTCTTGTGAGGATTAAACTGAAAAATAACACTGAAATTCCCAACAATATCAATACCATTTGGATATATTATATACAGAATATAACATCGATAAAATTTTAAGTAAACTTTTACTATTGATTTAAAGTGCACATATATTTTATTTAAATGTATTAATAAAAATTTATACTAAAATTAGAAACAAATTATAATCTTTAAACTACACTCAGAAAAAAAAACTAACTAAAAAATGGGAAAACTAACTAAATCCAAGGAAAATTGATAATGATTTAGCTCCATTGCCATGTATTCCTACTTTTTAGTCCATATTTTTCTTTAAAAGAAGGACTAATTTGAACTAGAAAATGGGAAAAAATTTTCCATTTTTTGGTTAAAAAAACATTTCTGATTAGGAAATTTTTCCTAAAAATTATTTAATTTTACATTTTTTTAATGGTTTATTTATAGAATAGCATGTGAATACACACATAATTCTCATTGGGTACGTATTTTATTAGAAATATAAAGAAAGGTTTGTTTCTTAAAGACAAGTAATAAATTTAATTAGTTTTTTTAGCTAAATTACAACAACAACTTTGTACTTGACGTTTGTTCCCAGACTATGGGAAAACACGACAAAGACAAGGTCTTTGTTGTGATTAAAATATTATGTTTTTTTCTAACACATACATGTGTAGAAAAAAATGTAAATATTAAATTTATTACTTGTTATACAAGATCAAACCTTTTGTATTCATGTACTACAAATAATAAACGAAATGTGAACTACAAGCAAGCATGAAAAAAAAAATAAATCAACAAAACAATTTCAAGTTATGAAAAATTTACTAAACTTGTGGAAAAAACTTCCTCAAATTAAAGAAGATAAATATAATGAACTAACTGGTAGTAAATTACGTCCTAAAACTGAATTTTTTGAACTAAATTTTGTTTTAAGAAATATGTCTTAAAAATAAAGATTTTTTTTCAATTATTTGGGAAAATTTTTTGGCGGTAAGAATTTCTTCCACGTATTAGGGAATTCTATTTAAGGAAAATTATGGCCTATTTAACAGTCCATGAACTAAAATATTTTCCTAAAAGTTAGGAAAATTTCCCAACTTTTAGTTAATTTTAAATTAATTGTGGGAAAATTTATAAACTATTTTGAAGAAAAATTTTCCAAAGTTTAAGTTTCTTATTTTTTTTGAGTGTAGTACATAAACATAATATAACAGGTACTTGGTTTTACCAGCTATTTCCATTGGTTTTAAATTTATTTGCAATTTTCAAGTATTTAAGTTGTGTAATATTAGATGGCAATAAAATCTTTTTTACCTTTTCCAAATGAATTGCTAGATACCACATAATTTGAGAGTTAACAGGTACTTGGTTTTACCAGTTATTTCCATTGGTTTTAAATTTATTTGCAATTTTCATGTATTTAAGTTATGGAATATTAGATGGCAATAAAATCATTTTTTACCTTTTCCAAATGAATTTCCAGATACCACATAATTTGAGAGTTCTATTGTCATTTTTGTCAAAATTTTGATACACCCTTCTATGTGAACTAGGTCCAAATATGGGCCAACTTCTCCTAATTTCAACAGAATTATTTTTTGGGTCAATAAGAACTCTTGTACAAAATTTCATCAAAATATATACATAATAGTCACTTTCACATACAAATAACTTCTCAAAAAATATGACGAGCATTTGTACCGAATATCTTACCTTGGGTCAGAAAAATTTCTGTAGCTCAAAAAGTGCAGTCCCGATGCATGGACATGTATATATAGGAATGTAGGGGAGAGTTAGGACTACAAAATAGTAAATTTGTGTTTTGACTCAGCTTGACTCACAGGAGTTGTGCTCTATGAAGTAGGAAATTTCCGATAAATTTGACCTTTTTTAAAAAAAATATTTAAATTGTTCTGAAAACAGTAGAGCTTCAATTTTTTTACCAGTAATAGGAAATAAGTTAAGTTACAACACAAAATTTATTTCGTCCAAAAATCTTGAAAAACAAAAAAGTTATGATCATTTAAACTTTAAAAATTAACTAAAAATATCATAAATTTACTAAATTCTGAAAAAGCCCATTTTGGACCACCCTGTTCTCAGTAAAATAGTTGAAATAGAGTTCTAATTTTTTGGCTCCCGAGGTTTACTACTGTCTACTTTCATATGAGTCTAATAACTTTAAAATCGGAGAACAAAAACCAAAAGGAGTTTTGGCCGCTATCTCAAAATATTGACCACAGTGCGCCGGGCGCCACAGGTTAATTTAATCCGATTGACCTCAAATTTGTACCACATAAGTTTTAGACCTAGGACAATAAAAATTCGCCCGGACACTTGAGAAAATCTAAAGTTAACAAAAAAAATTCCAGTCTAATGTACCTACATTCGAAATTTTCGGAAACATACGTTTTCTCAAATTTATGAAGATTTGTTAGATTTTAATATTTTGTTTATTAATATGCATAATTTTAGTTCCATATATGCTATAGAAGGAATAACGGATCCCTATTTTGCAATTCTATTGTAAAATCGAAGAAAAGGCTAATTTAAATCAATTAAAAAAAGTTTAGCTTTATTTTTTAGCTTTTTTGCAACTTTTTTTAGCTTTTTTTATCGGGTTTTTTGAAAAAATCTAGCTTTTTTTGTTTTCAAATTCTGGCAACGCTGGTGACCACCGATCCTTTTGGACACTGCTGACCAACTGCTGACATGTCATTGGGGACATTTTGAAAAATTGTATGAAGATGTCAGCGATTTCATAAAGGGAGAGTCAGCAGTTTGTCAGGGGTGATTTTGTTTTGCCAACTGGGAACTGACTCAGAATCAGTTTTTAAGTCGATTTATCGATGTCCGTCTGTCTGCCCATGCATACGGTGTTAGCACGAAACAGGTCCACATTTTCGATCAATTTACCTGAAATTTGAAACTTAAGGACGAAGCCTTTTAAAATTGAAAAACGTCGCTGTATGTTTAGACCTAGCTCCCATGTAAACGTCCCCTTTAAATTTGACTAAAATGACTAATAACTTAATTATAATAGATATACTTTCGAAACTTGGCAGGTGAACGTATTTTGTAATCACTACACTCAAAATAATTCTACAGTAAAAGGTTTAGTAAGTGATTTTGTACAAAAATCTACTAAAGATTTACTAATTTTAGTATCTTCAAAGTACTAAAATTAGTAATTTTTACTGGTTTTCAATAATTTTAGTAAAAAATTTTAGTATTGGTTACCAATTTCTGCACTACACTCAAAATAATTCTACAGTAAAAGGTTTAGTAAGTGATGTTGTACAAAAATCTACTAATTAGTTACTAATTTTAGTATCTTGAAAGTACTAAATTAGTAATTTTTACTGGTTTTGAATAATATTAGTAAAAAAATTTAGTATTGGTTACCAATTTCTGCACTAGGTCCTTTTGGACTAAAATTTAGTTAAATTTTTAGTATTGAATACCCACGTTTTTTTGGGTGTAGGGATGAGATGCATATTTTGCATATTTTGGTTTTAAATGCATATTTTGTGCATAATTCCAAATTTTAACTGCATATGTTTGCATATTTTGTCATAAATAAGCAAAAACACAAATTTCAATTTATTTGTTTCAAAAACTATTTTAGCAGGTCTTTATTTTTTTGAAATTTTCTAACAAAATTTGATTTGTTTTTATGATTGTTTACAACTAGAGATGGACGCGTGAGTGATTTTTGACTCACACTCACTCACGCTCACGACAGGAATTTTTGAATCACGCACACTCACTCACGGGCATATTTTTTCTACTCACTCACAATCACGTGAGTAAATTTAAAACAACTCACACTCACGTGCACTCACGCAAGCTTCACTCAAACTCACGTTGACTCACACTCACGAAAATTTCAAAAACTATAATTTCAAAAATCTTTCTTAATTTTCAGCAAAATTTACAGTTTAGCGAGATTTTACATTTTTTTTATTTTTTCGGGACAAAATCTTAAGTTAAGCCAAATTTTACAATTTTTTTGTTGCTTTTTTGTTACAAACGGAAATATTAAGAAAAAATAATTCACGCAAACTCACGCAAAAAAAACGACTCACGCACACTCACTCACGCAAAAATCTTACTCACTCACACTCGCTCACGCAATTTTTTTCTCCACTCACACTCACTCACAATCACGTGAGTAAAATTGAAATCAGTCACACTTACGCGTGATCACTCGTGATTTACGTGAATCACGATCTAATCTGCTCATGTGCCCATCTCTATTTACAACAACCAACTTTTTTGTGAATAGGCCCCTATTTTTAAAAATTTATTTCTAAAATAAAAAAAATAATTTTTTTCTTTTAAATTTTTTTTATAGATTGTCTTAATTTCTAAAAAAATCTTGCTTATAAGTCATTCCATGTCAAACGGAACACTTTTCTGACCTCACTATTTTTATTTGTCTCCAATTTTTGCACACGTATTCTAAATGGAAGAATCAGAGACCAAATATAACAGTTATATGTGTCTTTTTGCTTTAAAAAAATCATTAAACGAATGTTGTCCAAACTAAGTATTTTATATATGAAAGGACGTCTAGAGATGTCCCGTGTTTAAATTTGCAATAACTTTTATTTTTTTGATTTTTACAATAACAGTAAAAAATAGTAGTAACAGTTATTAAAAACTTTTTGTTCAAACAATCTAAAATAACTTTTATTTTTATTTATTGGAGTAAAAAACTGTTATAACAGTTATTTTAAAAAAAATCAATCAAAGTTTATATCTTTAAATCAATAATTGATGTATTAGCTATCAATAGAATTCTTTTGCATGCGTTTATTTTAGTTTTACTTTTATAACTCAAGTTTTTTAAGGCTGAAATAGTTTTTGATAACAGTTATAAAAAATAAAAGTTTTTTATTTCTGTTATTTTGAACAGATATTTATATCAATCATTTCAAACTGTTATTTTTAATTTTTATTTAAAAAAAATATTTTTGAACAGTTTAATATGGTATTTACACCAACGAAAACAACTTGTTTTTGAATATTTTTTTGGTTTTTGGCAAAAACTATATAGTTTTTCCATACAATTTAAAAACTGCGTTGCCAACCAAAACTAAACAAAAACTAGAGTTTTGGCTGTGTTCACTACTAGCTAATCATTCTGTGTGAATATTTTTTTCAGTTTTGTTTTGCTTAACTCGAATGTCAAAAATAAAATATTTGTTTTTTGTGAAATTATTATTCCAATCTGTTAAAAAAGTTAATAAATATGTAATTTAATTTTTTTATTAACGTGTGGCTATTGTTATTTTGTGTTTTTTAGTGAATTTATAAAATAATTAATTTGATTTGACAAACAAAAACTCTATTTATTCGGTGTAAACGGTTTGGTTTTCAAAAATCATTTTTGGCCAAAAACAAGTTAGTTTTTGTTTGGTCTAAACATAGTATAATTTGATTTTTTTCAATAAATCACACAACAGTTTTGGTCTCTGGTTTCTTGTTTTTGTTATTAAACACAGAAAAAAACGAATTGTTATATTGACCCCCATATTTGTAAATACAATTAACTTTTTCACTGAAAATGCTCCTATACGGAAATTTGTAATATCAACTAACGTTTGTAAATATTGATTGTTGAAAAAAAATGTAAAAAAAATTGATAAACGAGTTTGTAATAGTTCTCTTAAATTGTTATTTGTATTGACAAATGTAATAAATCTTAAATTTTTTTTTCAACAAAGAAATTCAACAAACACAAAAACTATTTGTTGACATGATAAAATAATTTTGAAATAAAATTACTTGACTAAGTTTGTTGAAAACAAAATTGAAATTTTGTATTATGGACTAACTGGCGTCCGTTTTACTAAATGTTTGGTTGATATCATGATTGGTTGGTTTACAATTGATGTTTGTTGATTTAAATTTGACGATTTTATTTTCTGTGTATTAGTTTGTTCAATTTCAATTCAAATTTCTAAGGGGGCTCCCATACAAAATGACATATTTTTAAATTTGCTCCAACCGATCTTACTGCCCTAAGAGTGCCCCTAGAGCAGAGCTTCTCACTAACTTTAGCTTAGCGACCCGTTTTAAATATTTAAAATTTTTCGCGACCCCTCAACGTAAAAAAAAACTTAATAACGTGAACTTTGACCTCAGTTCTTTTAAAAACCTAAAGTAATGGAAAATTTTGGAAACCAAATTCAGAAGCAGCATTGAAAAATTAATCGAAAACGTGTGGTCAGATCCCAGACGCATACCAAAAATATCAAGTAAAAAACATCTAAAAAAACACAATTTTTGTAAACTTTGACCTCAATTTTCTCAAAAATTTGGAAACCAGGTCCCGATCTACGGCATTTTATATCGAAAATTGCTATCTTCATCGACTTTTTATTTCCGAAAAAAAAAAGAAAAACACAAGTTAAACCTGATCAGAAATGTTTACCAAGAAAGCATTTAAAGTCCAATTTGCAGTAATGATTGTTCATTTTTCAAAATTATGTACCAATGTTTGGTATTGATCGAAATTTTATTTGATCACGAATCTAAATCCGTTATTCAGATCCAGATTTGGAATCAGAATTAAAAAGTGAATCGAAAAAGTGGTAAGATCCCAGACGCATCCGAAAATTTTACAAACAAAGCTCTTTAAAATGCCCAAGAATACGTTTTTGTGAACTTTGCCTTTAATTTTATCAAAAATCCAAAATACTAGAAAATTTTGGAATCAGCATCGAAAAGTTAATAGAAAACGAACTGTCAGATCCCAGACTCAGCCAAAACACTTCATAGATAAGTGTTGGGCATCACGAGAAATTAACAACTAAACAGTGATTACGGAGGGACCTTAAGTAATGAAAAAAAATTTCTTTAATTCTTTTATTTGTTTCAATTTTTTGATGACCCGTTTAAAAGATACTGAATTTTCAAAAACTGGTAGTTTGTTCATTTACTCAAATTAGAGATGGGCATGTGTCATGTGCTTGTGCTCACCACGTGATTCACGCAATCACAAATATTTGTTTTATTTGAATTAGATTTAATTTCGCAACCGAAATTGCAAATAAATATTATTGTGTAGCATATATTTTTTTAATAGCTCATAATATTTTTTAGCTAATCGCGTGAATCTCGTGAGAAGGAGTCAATCACGTGACCCATGCCCATCTCTAGTTTGAGTAAATGAACAAACTACCAGTTTTTCAAAATTTGATATCGTTTGAACGGGTCATCAAAAAAATAAAAAAAAAAAACTCTGATTAATTTTTATTAAAAATAAAAATTGTTTTATTCGACCTTTAAAATATTATATTTTGTGAGGATGTTTATTCTGGCTCGAATAAAAATAAAAATTGTTTTATTCGTCCTTTAAAATATTATATTTTGTGAGGATGATTATTCTGGCTGACAAATTCCGAAACACGTGTCGATTAAGTCTTGCAAAAATTACCAACATAAATAAATTTAAAACAAAAAATAATTTTCTTGAAAATTATGCTATGAGAATATCATGGTTTTAATTAGTAAAGAAAATAATGACCTCGAGTTAGAATAAACATCCTCACAAAATATAAAAAAAAAAATTTACCATGAAGGAGTTTTCTAAGGGTACTAAAAACAGTAAAAAAAATGGGAAAATCAAAATTTTCTTTCTTCAAAGCGTCCGATTTCACCTGGAATGCCCCATATATAATCCTTTAAATTCTTTAGAGGAACATAGAGCCACATATAAATTAATATCTTAAGAACCTATAAATTTTCCATTCTGAAAATTTAAACTCAAGTAATATTCTTAAGTTTTAAAAATATCTTAGCTTTTTAAGATATAACTTTTCAAAAATTAATGTTTTTCCAAAGACCTTTGACCTTTTAAACAAAAAAAAATAATGTTGCATTTAATTAAAGGCGGTCTCATTATCTTAAATTCGAAACCTGTATCTTGAGAAATTTTTGAGATATTGATCCAAACGATCCATGCTTGGATTGGGATCCATTTTCCAACAAGCAATGTGGTCGGTCTTTACACACAAAAAATCTATTGATTTTTGTTATTTTCTTTAACTGTCAAATTACAAATTTTCAGATTTTTTTTTCGCTTAAATTTATTTGAATAGATTAATTCAAAAATATACAAAATAATCGGGTTTTACTTTTTTTATTGTTGGCAACATATTGGAAAGCAAAAAAGATAAACTTTTGAAAAATTTTGTCATAAGCTTACATTTTATTTGTTAAATCAATCATTATTTTGATTGACAATAAATAAAAAATTTATCAAATTTTTGATCAAAATCGAAAAAATTTTTGATTGAAATAATTTTTCATCAATCACCTACAATTTGATTATTGATATAACAATTTTTTTAATTGTAGGAATTTCAATCAAAAAATTAATTGAATCCGCGTTTTTGTTGATTGAAATTCGTTTCAATTTTTATCTGTGTACCGACTTTGATTTTGTCTTTCGTTGATTTTCAATTGATAATTTTTATGGGCCTATTCTAAAAAAATATAACAAACTTCTTTGTTATAAAATTTTATTATATTTCTGTTATAATTTTTGTTATAGATTTGATTTGGTATTCTATTCATAAAATGACAAAAAACTTAAAATTAAATTCACCTGCATGTGTTGAAAGTTGTTTAAGTATTGTCAAAAAAATAAATAATAATTAAAAAAGTAAAAATAAAATAAATTCTTGGAATATTTTTACACAGCTATTCGGGTTATTAGCTAAACTTCTAAAGGCTATTCCCTTATTGCCATTCCCATCTTTGGGATGGCGGATGGTCGCAAAATTATAGGTGAAATTTAAGGAATAATTTAAAACATATCGAGACTCGGAGATGCTATTGTTGCAATATCGCATGGCAATTGCTTCCCAGGATTTAGAATTCTTATGGTTTTTAATTGATCAATTCATATCCAGCTAAATAATATGACCATAAGAAATTTTCCTTTTAAACATTGTTCACCCTCATCAGCAACACATCCATTACAAAGCTCCCATGCCCACTACCACAATGAAGGGTCTCTTAATCACTCCGTCTCCTATTTGTTGTCTGTGGGAGGGGTGTAATCTCCCTTATCCCAACCTTAAATTATTTTTATTTACATATGGGGGTTTTCGTGTCAACTGACACAACTTTTGAAACCGATGTCTTCCGATCGGGATGAAATTTGCACCAAGGTTAGTCCTATTGGATAGTAGTTCAGACACAATTTTTCAACGAGATCGGTCAAGAACTCTCTGAGTTAGAGGGGGTCGAAATTTGACATTTTGGCCAAAGAGGTGTTGATTCTCACCCATGTAACTTCTTACCTATTGTTTTTAGCAAAATGGGTCCCAAAGAGTTTAGATAGCTATTTCTTCAGTCTTTCGAAAAAAAATATAAAAAAAAATAAAAAAAAAATTTTTGATTTTTTTTTCTTAAAAATCCAAAACTTTTTTGACTTTTTCCTCAAATTGGGCCCTTTTTTTTTTTTTTTTTTTGATTCAAAAGAAAGCTTAGGCGATTTCCTTTAAGAGCTGTGGGGTCGCTTAGTGGGATGCGAGTGGGATATCTATAAAAAAATTATTTTTTAACTTTGGAACACAAAAAACGGTTCTTCAATTTGCACTATTAGGCGTGGGATAGCTAACCAGTTTTCGATTTCGATCCGCGATACCCTCCAATTTTTTTAGGTTCGAAAAAGAAAGCACGAGCCAAAAAATGGGGGCGGTGAGGAGGGGCCATATAGCCCCTCATTGGGGTCAAAGTTGGGCTTAAAGAGGTAAAAACCCTCAAAAAGCCCCAAAACTCCCCTAGAAACGCCCCTGGAGGGGTGCAATGTGAGACCGACCTCCAATAATTTTCTGCCCCCAACATTTTTCTTGAACAAACCTTACCCCTATTTCCACTTCCTAAGGGGGCTCCCATACAAACCATTTTTAAAAAATTTGATCCTACCATTCTAACTTTCCCTAAAGTGCCCCTAGTGGGGCCAAATGTATGACCGACCTCCATTATTTTATTAATTCCAACATTTTTTCCAAACATACCTACAATGTATCTTTAACCCTTAAGGTGGTCCCCATACATTAGGGTGGGTCGATGAAATGCATATTTGAGAATCTCGTGTACTAATAGCAAAAACTCGACGCGCATTTTCGAGCTGATAACGGGAAAAATCATGAAAAAATTTTAGGAGGGTACTTTTAGGCCTCTACAAGCGGTTTTAGTTCGCGGTTTTTGGAAAAAAAATATTTTTTTTGATTTTTTAAAAATATTTTAAAAATTAAGTAAAATAATGCTTATTACAAAACAATATCCAAACAAAATTTATCTCGCCAATTTTAGCCCGTGGATGCGTTTTTATACCCAGAAAAGTTCGATTTATATATAGAAAAAAAAATATTTTTTATTTCATAATAGCACTCAAATGGTGCATAAGGCCAATTTAAGAACATGAATGATAAAAATTAAAAAATTGCGGGTATTTATAGCAATCCACAAGTGCAAAAAATTCGCAAATTCAAAAAAAATTAAAAATGGATATCAAAATTTTGGTAAAATAAAGCGTTTTAAGATAATGATAAAAAAACAAAACAAATTGGCGGCTATTTATAACAATTCGCAAGCGCAAAAAATTCGCAAGTACCAAAAAAAATTAAAAAATGGAAAAATGGGTATCAAATTTTTGGTAAAATAAAGCGATTTCAGAAAAAAAACAAAACAATTTTTTAATTTTTTTTGGTACTTGCGAATTTTTTGCGCTTGCGAATTGTTATAAATAGCCGCCAATTTGTTTTGTTTTTTTATCATTATCTTAAAACGCTTTATTTTACCAAAATTTTGATACCCATTTTTAATTTTTTTTGAATTTGCGAATTTTTTGCACTTGTGGATTGCTATAAATACCCGCAATTTTTTAATTTTTATCATTCATGTTCTTAAATTGGCCTTATGCACCATTTGAGTGCTATTATGAAATACAAAATATTTTTTTTTCTATATATAAATCGAACTTTTCTGGGTATAAAAACTCATCCACGGGCTAAAATTGGCGAGATAAATTTTGTTTGGATATTGTTTTGTAATAAGCATTATTTTACTTAAATTTTAAAATATTTTTAAAAAATCAAAAAAAATATTTTTTTTCCAAAAACCGCGAACTAAAACCGCTTGTAGAGGCCTAAAAGTACCCTCCTAAAATTTTTTCATGATTTTTCCCGTTATCAGCTCGAAAATGCGCGTCGAGTTTTTGCTATTAGTACACGAGATTCGCAAATATGCATTTCATCGACCCACCCTACCATACATTTCTTTTATTTTTTATAAATTTGTTTTATTAAACCAGCTCCTACCGCCCCTACCGTGCCTCCTAGAGAGGCAAAAATCACGACCAACCCCCATTATTTTTTAGTTACCAACATTTTGTCCGAACATCATAACACCCTATCTCCACTCCCTAAGGGGCTCCCATACATTATAAAAACATGTATTTTTGAAACTAATAAAAAAATAAAAAAAAAATGTATGGGGACCCCCTTAAGAGTTGAAAATAAAGGGTAGGTATATTCTGAGAAAATGTTGGAGTTCAAAAAATATTGGGGGTCGGTCATACATTTTACTTCTCTAGGGGCACCCTATGGACAGTTAGAGCGTAGGAGCAAATTTTATAAAAGTGTAATTTTGTATGGGAGCCCCCTTAGGAAGTGGAAATAGGGGTAAGGTATGTTCAAGAAAAATGTTGGGGGCAGAAAATTATTGGAGGTCGGTCTCACATTGCACCCCTCCAGGGGCGTTTCTGGGGGAGTTTTGGGGCTTTTTGAGGATTTTTACCCCTTTACGCCCAACTTTGACCCCAATGGGGGGCCCCTCCCCACCGCCCCCATTTTTTGGCTCGTGCTTTCTTTTTCGAACCTAAAAAAATTGGAGGGTATCGCGGATCGAAATCGAAAACTGGTTAGCTATCCCACGCCTAATAGTGCAAATTGAAGAACCGTTTTTTGTGTTCCAAAGTTAAAAAATAATTTTTTTATAGATATCCCACTCGCATCCCACTAAGCGACCCCACAGCTCTTAAAGGAAATCGCCTAAGCTTTCTTTTGAATCAAAAAAAAAAAAAAAAAAGGGCCCAATTTGAGGAAAAAGTCAAAAAAGTTTTGGATTTTTAAGAAAAAAAATCAAAAATTTTTTTTTTATTTTTTTTTATATTTTTTTTCGAAAGACTGAAGAAATAGCTATCTAAACTCTTTGGGACCCATTTTGCTAAAAACAATAGGTAAGAAGTTACATACAAAGTTAAAAAAAAAATTTTTTCATAGATATCCCACTCGCATCCCACTAAGCGACCCCACAGCTCTTAAAGGAAATCACCTAAGCTTTCTTTTGAATCAAAAAAAAAAAAAAAAAAAAGGGCCCAATTTGAGGAAAAGTCAAAAAAGTTTTGGATTTTTAAGAAAAAAAAATCAAAAAATTTTTTTTTATTTTTTTTATATTTTTTTTTCAAAAGACTGGAGAAATAGCTATCTAAACTCTTTGGGACACATTTTGCTAAAAACAATAGGTAAGAAGTTACATGGATGAGAATCAACACCTCTTTGGCCAAAATGTCAAATTTCGACCCCCTCTAATTCAGAGAGTTTTTGACCGATCTCGTTGAAAAATTGTGTCTGAACTACTATCTAATAGGACTAACCTTGGTGCAAATTTCATCGCGATCGGAAGACATCGGTTTCAAAAGTTGTGTCAGTTGACACGAAAACCCCCATATATGAATTTGTAAAACCTCTCCTTGCACCCCTAAAATAATTCCCATGCACATCAAATAAAACTAAACTGCCTTCAAACGTCCTCTTATCCGCAGAATATGGGTCAAATTTATCCTAAGTCTTATCAGAATTTTCCATCTATCTAGTTTTGACTTCCTATCCACTTAAACCGTTGAAATTAGTACATTAGCCGTTCATTTTTTGTTAATTTTTTTATATTTATTTTTATAACAAAAAAAAATATTGCTTGTTATGTGGTTTTCATATCATAACAAATTTGTCATTATTTTTCTATAACAAATTTTTCTAGAATACCAAAATTTAAAAATTGTCACTCACCTCATTTTTATTATAATTTTGTCATTTATTATAGATGACAAAAATTTTAGAATTGGGGTATTAGACACAAAGTTATACATATATTTTTAAAAAAAATTAATAAATATTTTTTTTGTTTTTCATTTCAGATTTGTAAAGATAAGTACAAAAATTTACAAATATATATTTCGTTTTTTTTATAATGTAACACAACAAAATGATTTTCAAATTGTTAAACTACAATTTAAAATGCATAAAACTGCAATTTTGAACATATGGCAGAGTAGTTGAAAGAAAATGATGCAGTTAAATATTTTCAATAAAACACAAGTCTACAAAAGAACATAATTTTTGCGGTATAAAGGTTATACACTGTATAGCCCTATGTATAGTTTTGGAAACCCATTAAAAGAAAAACAAAACAGTGGGACGATAGATAAGAAACTGTTGGGTACAAATAAAAATGTATCTTTAAGATAATTACTCTAAAAAGAAGGAAAGGAAACTACAATAAATAAGAGCGCGCGCGCAAGTTTTTGGCCACCAAAAAAAATATATTCGTGTTTTTGTCTTCTTTAAGAATAAGTTTTTAATTTTACACCATTTCCCATATTTTTCACAATGTTATTTTCGAAGCCATAACGAACATTTATACCACATTTCAAGTCAATATAATTAAAATTGGATATTTGTCGTCCTAGATTGGCCAAATGTGGCACTGTGCACTGTGGCCAGCATCCATGAATTTTGGCCATAACTAGACCGCTGAACCTATAGTCAAAAAAGTATTACGTACGGGTGTTTAAAATCGCTGATCACGATTCTGGAAAAAAAAATTAAATTCAAAATGGCGGACATGATTTTTTAAATGTTTGCTTATTGTATTTAATATAATCATTGTCGATGTATTTGTGGTAGTTTATAACGAATATGAGCTGACACGTTTAAAATTCAAAATGGAGTATCCAATATGGCGACAAATTAAAATTTAAGATTTTTTATATATTGTCTGTTGTGGTCAAAACTTCGATTTTGTGGTTTTTCGTATGTTGATACTGATTTTGGAATTAAAGATTTGTAATTCAAAATGGCGGATCCAATATGGCGGATATGCTATTGTAATTCTTAGCTAATTGTACTCAAATTAATCATTTGCGATGTATTTAGGGTCGGTAATTACGAATATGAGCTCAGATTTTTTAAATTTAAAATGGCGGATCCAATATGGCTACAAATAAAATATTAAGTTTTTTTTTATGTTGTCTGTTTTGCACAAAAACTTGAATTTTTATGGTTTTTCGAATGTCAAATCTGATATTAGAATCAAATATTCGAAATTCAAAATAGCGGATCCAATATAGCGGACAAGATATTTGAATTATTGATTAATATTTCAAAATACCACTAGGAAATGATTGCGCAACGTTAATCACGAATACGAACTCATATTTTTTGAAATCAAAATGGCCGATCCAAAATGTAAGACACAGGTTTTTACAAAAATGTACAATCTTAGCATTCCTCAGTTTTTTTAAATCCCTCTTTTCGCTTTTACCAGAAGATTTTAATAAAATATTTTCCTTTTAAATGCGTCAGAAGGTTCATATATTCAATGGGACATTTAAGATGGAACTTTTTTAATTCTAATTAGTATTTGCCATCAGAAATGTACAAATATTGCTACTAGCTAACAATTTCATAAAAAATATTCAAAAATGATATCGCCAAAATGTGCCCGCTTAAATGCGTTCCCAGCTTTTATGTTTAGCACGCTGGTCACATGAATTACGCGTGATCGAAAGTGAGCGTGATTAAAATTTTTTGTTCGTGAATAAGTGAAACATTTTTTGCGTGAGTGATTTGTAGTGAGTGCCATTTTTTTGCGTAAGTCAGAATTATTTAATTGCATTCAGTTTTATTTAAAGTTTTTACAATTTTTTTTTCGGGTTTTAAATATTAACACGTGAGTGATGTTTTGTTTACTCACGTAAATAGTTAGCAAGTTAACGTGAGTCAAAATTCACTCACGTGCCCATCTCCAGTTATCACGCCAATGTTGTCAAAGTGGGAAATTTTTTTATTAGAAATCAATAGAAAACAAGTAAAACAAGTAAAAAAGTTGAATTCGGCTTTGCCGAATGTAGTGATACCCTCTACAATTTCAAAAAGATTATTGCAAAAAACTTTTTTTTAAAAGCAAATTACTTAAAAAAAATTTTAAAAAAAATTTCCGCGAAAAAAAATTGTTGGTAAAAATCCGCGATTTTTTTCTTTTTTTGTCAAAAAATATGTTCGTACATGTTTAGATACCATTTGGTGTTCAATTATGTTCACATATGTCAACCAGCAGCCGAATTAAAGCATTTTGTATTTTTAGGTTATGTTGAATGTACTAAAATTTTTGAGGTGTCCTTACATTTTCATTCATAACTTTTAAACCGCTGAACCGATATCGCTCAAATGCAATACCAAACTTCTCAGAAGAACTTCCAATAAATTTGTTAAGTTTCAGTCATATCCGTGTAGTATTTTGGTCGTGATCACCATTTCTACAGACAGACGGACAGACGGACATCGCTAGAATGTCTTAAAATCGATCGGGGATCATGAATATATATGCTTTATGGGGTCCCAGACCGATATTTCGATGAGTTACAAACGGAATGACAAACTTATATATACCCTCTATCACTAAGTGGAGGGTATAAAAAGTTAAATTCGGTTTTGCCGAAAGACTATTTGCAAAAAAAAAAAAAAATCGAAAAAAATTCCGCGGAAAAAAATTTTTGGTGAAAAAAAAAATCCGTTTTTTTTTTGTTTTTTTTTTGTAAAAAATTTGGTTTTTACTTGTAAAAATTTCATTCTGTGTCCAATTCTGTTCACATGTGCCAACCAGCAGCCGATTGAAAGCATTTTGTATTTTTAGGTTATGTAGAATATACCAAAATGTTCGAGGTGTTCTTACATTTTAGTTCATAACTTTTGAATCGCTGAACCGATTTCGCTCAAATGCAATACCAAACTACTTAGGTCAACAACAAGTAAATTTGCTAAGTCTCAGTCATATGTGTTTAATACTTTGGCCGTGATCACCATTTCCACAGACGGACAGGCAGACGGACATCGCTTGGGCAGCTATAAAGAAACAGGTAACTCTTATTTTGCTCCCCTCTTTCCTATATGCAAGTTTCAGGACAATCGGTGGGTGCCCTGTGAAAGACCTTCCTTGAGGAAGGTATAAAAATATCATAAAAATGTTGAAGTTCCATTTTAGGGTATTTCTAGACGTCATATTTTGGTTTATGGTCTATATGTTAAAAGTTTATGAACGGTCGCACAGGGTCGCAAAAATATGAATAGAATACATTGTCAGAGACAGATTGTAATTCGAGGTTTGTCAATATCGTTTGGACTTTTTTGGACTTGGTGTTAAGAAAAGGCGGATTTTAAGAAAAGTATGAATTTCCATAATTTATTAAAAACAAGTAAGAAAATTATTGTCGGTCAAGACCGACCATGTAATACCCTACACCAGTGTTTCCCGGAAAATGGGTACCAATTCCAAACATGGTCCAATTGGGTCTATCATTTGTCAAATCTTTAATAAGTGTAGAAAACACTCCAATACCAAATTTGAGTGAAATTGGCTTATATTTGTTGCAAATAAACCGCTTTTAGTAATATCGGGCGAAATTTTTATATGAGGCCTAAGTCCAAAAATGGTCCGATTATAACACTGCGGAACACTAAAAAATAAACAAGAGTTACGACCATCATTTCTATATATTTCGGACATGCTGAATCGAATGGCGTACTCCGTTTTTCGATGTATGGTACAGTTTTCTTGTAAAATGTCATTAAAGATTGGCTGATTTTCAGCTGCTTTTTTAACAAAAAAAAATCCAAAGCTAATGATTTTTAAATTTTATGGCATGGAAAACAAAGATATAACTTGTAGCAATATTTCTAATATAAATTTGGTTTAAAGCTTTTCATCTTAACCCCTTTAATTCGCGGATTTCTTCATTTTTTTAAGTTTTCGCGAAATTAACCGCTAAATTGGTCTCTGATAAAAAACTTGCATTTTGTGGATCATAAAGGCGTCCATGACACTACGAATAGTGGACAAAAAACAGCTATGTTATATGGACCATCATGAAGAAAATCGCGAAAACCCGTTTTTTTGTATATGGCAGCATCACTTTAGGAGATGATTTGAGGCTTCATCTTTTAGTATATAATGTGGGAACCTTAAACAATGAACTGACCCAAAATTTGTCCAAAAAAGTTTTCATTTGCAAAAGTTATCTCATCAAAAACTATAATTATTGTATCGCAAACACTGAAATAACAGTTTTTGTTAAGATAACTTTTGCAAATGAAAACTTTTTTGGACAAATTTTGGGTCAGTTCATTGTTTAAGGTTCCCACATTGTATACTAAAAGATGCAGCCTCAAATCATCTCCTAAAGTGATGCTGCCATATACAAAAAAACGGTTTTTCGCGATTTTCTTCATGATGGTCCAAAGAACCTAGATGTTTTTTGTCCACTATTCGTAGTGTCATGGACGCCTTTATGATCCACAAAAAGCAAGTTTTTTATCAGAGACCAATTTAGCGGTAAATTTCGCGAAAACTTAAAAAAATGAAGAAATCCGCGAATTAAAGGGGTTAAGATGAAAAGCTTTAAACCAAATTTATATTAGAAATATTTCTATAAGTTATATCTTTGTTTTCCATGCCATAAAATTTAAAAATCATTAGCTTTGGAATTTTTTTTGTTAAAAAAGCAGCTGAAAATCAGCCAATCTTTAATGACATTTTACAAGAAAACTGTACCATACATCGAAAAACGGAGTACGCCATTCGATTCAGCATGTCCGAAATATATTGAAATGATGGTCGTACCTCTTGTTTTCTAAAATAGTGGTTAGTTTTGTCACGCAGTGTAATCAGATTTTTGGGTTATTAAAGTATGCGTTAAGCACACACAAACAAAATTTTAATCAAATGTTGTCTATTTTCATCAAATTTTATAGATTTCTGTGAATATCGGGAGGGTGGTTTGTATAAGGGGTCACAAGAAGAACAGGTTCGATTCCTTTAAAATTCGGAACGGTGATTTGTGAATACAAAAAACGTTTACCTGCCAAATTTTGAAAGGATATCTATTAAAATACGGTTATTAGGGGCATTTGATTTAAATTTAAAGGGGACGTTTGTATGGGGGCTAGGTCAACACATTTACCGATTTTTTCCAATTTCAATAGCGTCCGTCCTTGAGTCAAAAGAAGCTTAAGTTTCTAATTTCAGACAAATCGGTTAAAAATTGCGAACTGTATCGTGCGCACAACGTTTACATGGACGGACGGACAGACGGACGGACGGACATCGCTAAATCGACTTAAAAAGTGTTTCTGAGTCGATCGGTATACTTGAAAGTGGGTCTAGAACCAATATTTCGGGTAGTTACAAACATCAGCACAAACTCATTATACCCTGTACCACAGATTGGTGTAGGGCAGCGGTTACCAACCTATGGTACGCGTACCGCTAGGGGGTACGCGAAACTGTCCTCGGGGGTACGCAAACTTTTAGTAATTTTGACATTCGTTTTAGATTAACCTTTCAATGCTGGTTCCGCATCTGGCTTCCAAAGTTTTCCATAACGCCAGGTTTTTAAGAAAGTTGAGGTCAAAGTTAAAAAAATGTATTTTTGTGCAATTTAGAGAGGATTTTTAAATGATATTTTTGAGACGGGTTGTGATAGAGTGGAAATTTTGGTACCATTTTGTAAAGTTCAAAGTGCCCTTGCATTGTATACGAGGGTGTTTCATTTGAAAAGTTCGGAATTATTGATCTGCCCTTGTATTAAAAAAAAAAATTGAAAACATTATATGGTTTTTGGAACTTTTTGTAAGAGTTCAAAAAACATCCGTTGTTTTAAGTTTTGGTGTAGAATCGACTCGTGAAATCAGATTTGCAATAGTTTCAGCCGTTTTTGTTTTGCAGATCTGCTCAAAATCAGCGTTTTCAGATGCATTGAACCACTCCAAGGAGCGAAGATTTTTCCATTTACCACTTTTGTTTTGATCTCCCTAAATCCTTCAAAAATATTATAATACCCGCTGATCAAAAATTTTAAAACTAATTCTAATATTTATGTGTAAAGTTTTTTAACGAAAAAAACTCGTTTGGGGGTACGCGGCTGATAAAATTTAAAATAAGGGGTACGCGAGCCAAAAAGGTTGGTAACCGCTGGTGTAGGGTATAAAAATATACTTAAAGCTTATTTTTTGGCAGCTTAGCAAAATAAAAATAATTAACCTATAATAAAAGGATATTAAAGGAGGACAAAATTCAAGATGCCGACATTCTGAAAAAATGTTTTTAAAAATATGTGTTGCCTTACAGACCTTTTTGGCCAAAAAATGGAAATCCTGTCCCACAGTGCACGCCCACAATAAAGACGGTGTTAAAAAATTAATCCTATGGAACGAAATGAAATCAAACAGAGAACAAAGTGGAATAGAGTGGGGAAAAAATGGAATGGAACAGGGAACGACTTGGAATGCATTTTTTATACCCTCCACTCTAGTGATAGAGGGTATATATAAGTTTGTCATTCCGTTTGTAACACCTCGAAATATTGGTCTAGGACCCCATAAAGTATATATGGACATTTCCATTTAACTTTTCATTTCTTTGAAATTTTGGTTTTTTGGCAAAAACTTTTTTTATTTGCATTCAAATGGCCATCTACTGATAGAAATGCATAAAGGACTTCTAATGCAATTAGATTGCAAACACACAAGGCCAAAAATCTTAATTTGCGGTAGTTAGCGACAACCAAACTTCCAAAATGTGGAAAAGTCGATTGAAATTTCATAAAAATTTTGTACTCTTCGGCCTATTGTACTTGCGCCGTCCAACGTATTCTTCGAAGATTTAAAATATATGGTCCCAATATTTGTTGAAAAAAGATATATTTATGAATTTGATGTGCCTGCAATAATAAAAAAGTTATTTGGTGGTAAAGGTTTGAAGTTAAAATTTCTTCATTTTCAATTTTTCGTCGTTTTTTGATCAGGAAATTTGCGCCGCTTCATACTTTTCAAAAGCTAATACGAAGGATGATAGCTGTCGTAATTGCCTACAGTTTAAAACCAGTCTCATGAATGTGCCCTCAATAGGAGCGGAGTACTAGCTAGACAAAGGTTGAGAGACAAAACGTGAAAGTCATAAAAAATCCACTTTTTTGCGAGGCACATTCGCAATATTACTTAAAATTGGCCAGCACATCGCGTGATCCAAATATTTTTTGATTTTTTATAATAAAATCGATATAGCGTGTTAAAGTTTTGATTAGAAAAAATTTTGCAAAAATCTGACATTTCAAGATTTTAAACTTTTGGTTGTATTTTCACGCGAAAAGAATTAAGATTTAAAATATACCCGTCAGACGATTGCTTGTAATGCGTATTATAGATCGTGTACAAAAATTGGGACTTAATGTAACTGTACGCTGAAAACGCGCCAATTTTGCCTCCAGATAAACCGCCAGGGCACACCCAAACCGCTAATAGAAATTAATTTCTATAAATGGCAATTGCTGGTACTTATAAAACTTTATTCCAAAACTGAGCGGCATAAATAAATTTTGAAGATTGTGGATTTTATGCATCTTTCAAAATTTCATTAATCAGAAATTGCATCACTTTTAAAAATTCACAGTTTTGCATAATGCACAAGTTTCTTAACTAATTTGAGGGTGCTAAGTCCGAATATGACCTTTAATTTGGTCCATCGTCATTAGATTTCGCGTAAATTGCATATCAAGCATTAAGAGAGCAGCTTTTTTAAATAAACTTTTAACGTAAAAATCTGATTGTATATCCACGTTAATGGACGAAATTTATCCGGTTTTTATTGGGGATAGTATGAAACATTAATTAACGTTGATTTTGTGTAATTCTAATAATAATTGTAATTTTGAGATTTTTTGTTTTCAATTTAAATCTTTAAACCGCCATAACTTTCACGCCGCCAGCTGAAAGTTCTTCACGCGAACGGATTTGAACTTACTAAATGTATGTTTATACGCGTACTAAACGATTTTTATGTGCCCTCAAAAAAAATTTTAATATTTTTTACACCTTAAAATCAAAAGTTAAATGGAAATGTTCATATATTCATGATCCTCGATCGATTTTAAGACGATCTAGCGATGTCCGTTCGTCTGTCCGTCTGTCCGTCTGTCTGTCTGTTGAAAACATGCTAACATTTGAAAGACTTTACGGAGGCTCATGAAGTTTGGGCATTTACCTAGTCAGGTTGGTATTGAAATCCAGCGAAATCGGTCCAGTGCACTATAGGAAATTTTACCCTTTTTTTGGCCAAAATTATTTACAGCCAAACGGCTGGACCGATTTGACTGATTTTTTTTATTTGACTTTTGGAAGACTCTTTAGAGGGAGGGAGTGACCCTTAAAGGTTTTCATACACTCAAAAAAAAAAAATTAGTAAAGTTACCTAAAAAATTACCTAATAATTAGTTCCAAACAGGGTTCCCGGGTTATAAGTTGCCGCATCTAAGATTTTTTAGATCCTTGATAGATTATATGGCTTTCTAAACTGTTTTTACAATATTTTTTTTTTGAGTGTACACTAACTTTCGAAGATAACAGTAGAAATTTATTTTAACAATGTTAAGAAGTGTCAAACAAATCTACTTTTTAATAAGGATTTTATTCAAAAATTTTATTTTTGAGTTCCAAGTCGTCAA
Organism: Pegoplata infirma; assembly: GCA_963921195.1. Lineage (NCBI taxonomy): Eukaryota > Metazoa > Arthropoda > Insecta > Diptera > Anthomyiidae > Pegoplata > Pegoplata infirma. The sequence continues at coordinate 260,113,420 of OY992536.1, read as the reverse complement.
CTACATTTCAAAATGCCACTACGGGCAGCCGTAGATGATGCAAGAGCTAGGGGCTCAACTTCCCTATTTAGATCTTTAGAGATTTCTGCTGTAACTCGTATTTTTGTTCTCGCAGATTTTGACAAAAAAGTTAATTGCGGTCGTCCAGGTTTCGATTTAGTGGAGGCAGGCTGCGTTTCAAGTTTTTTTTAGCTAAGTATTGCCTTTAAGCCAAACAGCATGCTGTCTTTCAAAAATTTTCAAACTCCTCCAACTTTTAATCCTTTTCATATTTATATTTGAACAAAATATTCTTAATTCCTCCTTTATATATTGTTTAAAGTTTTCGAAACATTCACTCTCGGCAATGTATGAAAAGAAATGCTCAGAAATAGCGGCTCCTTATCCACCTCTGCTTTATTTCTCTCGCCATGTATTAAATAACTCTGAATTTGGCACTCAGTAGTCACCTGGAAAAATGGGTATAAAAAAAAAGTTTGCACATATCCGACCTTGAAATTTTTTAAATTCGGAAGGTAATTGATTGTCCTAGAGAACTTATATGGTTTTGTAGCTAACATATGCTATCATTTTTTTTAAAGTCAAAATAAAATTCCAATACATACTTCAATAAGTTCATCTTAAGGTCACTTCAATTTTTCCAATAAAATCGATCTAATAGATGAGTTCACCAACATTTCACTATTTATCATTAAAGTACTCACCTTTGACATTATTTTCCATTTTTTAGTTTTTAAAAACTATAAATTCTTAATATAAAAACTTTTGTTAGAAGCTATCACAAAATTCGCTGCTCTCAATCGTTATTTTATAACTAAGTAAGAAGTTGCAAGAAAAACTACTGATAAAGTGACAGTACATCAATTCTGTCGAAAAATTGAGAAAGAATTGTTTACTTTGTTAAGTTTTTTTTATATTAATGTGAAAAAAAATAATGTTTGCAAAAATTTTAATTTTGACTTTTGGCCAAAAAATGGGTAAAATTTCCTATAGTGCAGTGGTTCAAAAGTTATGAGCAAATGACTGAATTTCGGCAAGGGTTTTTCGTGAATTTATGATATAAAAAGCATTATAACTTTCGAAAAGCAATTCTGAGGATGTTGAAGCTTGGCATATATATTTTTCGTTCCTCCAGCCCAGTTCGTATTGAATTTCACCCAAATCGGTCCAGTGGTTCAAAAGTTATTAGCAAAACCGTGAATTTCAGATTAGCTTCACCTTAAATTCACGTGTTGAAAACGCGTTAAACCTGTTTTAATATTTTTATACCAAAACAAAAAAAAAAATATACTCGAAAAAAATTTTACGCTCAAAAAAAGTTTTACACTCAAAAAAAAAATTAGTAAATCATTTTTTTTTTTTTCAAAAATTACTAAAAAAAAATTTTTTTACACAAAATAAAATATTTCTAATCAAAACTGTTATTTTTTTACGTTGGAAAATTTACTATCACATAAAATGGGCATTGTGGAGGGTATTCATAGATTCGGCCAAGTCGAATTTAACTTTTCTACTTGTTTTAATTACTATTTTTTTCACTCAAAATTTTTTTTCACTCAAATTTTTGTTTTCACTGAATATTTTTTTATTAAAAATTTTTATTCACTCAAAAAAAATTTAACAATTTTAAAATTTCACTAAAAATGGTGTAAAACATTTAAAATATATATTTTTTTTTAAATCGACCATCTGTGATGTCTTGTCATTTGGTGCTACAATACACTGAGTAGGTATATTTTAAAATACACACACACACAAAAACAGATTCTAATTCACTCGGAAGACTATTAAAGTCTTTAAAAGAAACATTTGAGACTAGGTCAATAAGGAAATTAAACAAAGTGAGACTGACACGTGCCGCCCTTACAAAACATAAAATTAGTCTTGTATTGTGTTTTGATGCATTTAACTAAAAATAAATATTCTTTTAATAATTTTTCATAACAAATCTTTGATAATATAAAATTTGAATATTTTATTTAAATCATACAGCTGTTTCATTTTTTTGTATCTTAAATATGTCAAATATCTGTCATACTAAATCAAAATATTCACTTGTCATTTTAAAGATCATGAAATTGATCTCAATAATTTTTATTTTCATTTTTATTTTTTTGCTTGCATAATTTTATTTGAAAAATTGTAAAAAAAAAAATATTTCAGCTGCAATGGTCCTTTATTTCATGGGTAGATTTTTATTAAAAATACAAAAGAAATTTCAATATCCTGTATATGTACATATATCCCTATTTGTTTTTAACTTGTGTCAAATGTTAACGTTCAATACTTTTTTTGGTTCTTCCTTATTTTTATATCCTTTTTGTATAGTTGTGACATCCTTTTTTTACCATGCACCACTTTCAATGCAATTTTAGTCGCGTGTCATTTTCCTTTGTGGTTTAGACCATACCAAAATTCAGTTAACTTCTTCAAACACACACAAGTGTCATTAACTTTTATGGCTATAATCAATTCTTACTTACCTTCGAATGATGATGTGTTTCCAATGTTTTTGACCTGTGTGGTCAAAGAAGTACTCTTACGAAATTTATGAGTTTTTATTGGGTTTATGCATAAATTTTCAAATTGGGTGATCAGAAATATATTTTTTTTTTGTTTTGAATTTTCAATTGCTTTATAAAAAGAAAACTTCCCTAAATATTTTGGGGCAATTTTGTTTACCTCTTAAAATGGGAATTTAAGGATGATCCTGTTTTAGAGAGCTTTCTGCTGAAGTATTCCACTGTTGCCAAGTTGGAGGTTTTCCCGCTAAATCTAGCGCTTTTTGTTTGGTTTCAGCGGGGGAAAATTGGTTTTTAGCGGGAACAGTGCTTTAGCGGGAAAATCTAGCGCTTTTTTGGATTTAGTGGGGAAACATTTAGAGGTTTTTTCCAATTTTTTCAATCAAAAACGCCAAGTTTGTCGAATTTCAGCGCTTTTTTCGTAACTTGGCGGGAGAATTTTATATTTTCCCGCTAAATTTTTTTCGGTGGTTTCTTGCGCGTTTTTATTGAAAAGTCAATTTTGGTAGAAAAAATGATTTGGAGGTTTTTTTTTAAATTTTTCTTTTTTGTTAATCAAAAATGCCAAGTTTTTCGGTTTTTAGCGCTTTTTTTTCGTAATTTAGCGGGAGAATTTTAAATTTTCCCCGCTAAATTTTTTTTTGGCGGTTTCTAGCGTTTTTTTAGTGAAATTTAGAGGTTTTTGGTGAAAAATAGTTGGCAACAGTGAGTATTCCAAATGTCAAATTTTAAGTTTCAGGACTCCTAAATAATAGGAGCCCTATGCTTCAATGGGAGTTAGGGGAACATATACTCAAAAAAAAAGTTTGCAAAATTACAAGTAAAATGTCTTGTAATTCTATTTTACTAATATTTTTGTCTTTTTGTACCCTCCAACTACAGTATGGGGGTATGCTCACTTTGTCATTCCGTGTGTAACGCATCGAAATATCGGTCGTTAACCCCATAAAGTATATATGGGGCATTCCATGTCAAATCGGACACATTGAAAAATTTTTTTTTTAGATTTTCCCAATTTGTTTACAGTTTTTAGTACCCTTCGAAAACTTTTTCGTGGTAAAATTTCAGATTTTTTTGAAGACCCGTTCAAAAGATGTAGAATTTTTAAAAATTAGTAGTTTGTTCCTTTACTCAAACTTCTTTTACTCATAACTTCTTCAATAATGGTCCAAATTTCAATTTTTTTTTCAAAATTTTTGTTTTTTTACGTACTTTTTAAAAAAAAATCCCAAAAAATTCTTAAAAGCGTTTTTTAAGTTTTAAAATTTAAATCTCATTTTTGAAAATGTTTGTACTCTTCGATTTTTTTGAAATTTTTTTGTGTAAAACTTCTATCGATTCTACAAATTTTTTGCCCAGGAGGATTGTGGGATAACGATTATTACTATTTTTTAAAATTTTTTGAAAAAATGTTATTGTAATTTTCCAATCTTAAAATCATTTCTACTGCTCCAATGGTGCGTCATAGAGGCGTTATTTATAAGACCGACCCTTATTAATTTTTACATCTTAGCATTTCTTTGGAACAAACTAATAACCTATCTTCAATTTCTAAGGGGGCTCCCACACAATACGAAATGTTTTAAAATTTGCTCCAACCGCTCTAACTGCCCTAATAGTGCCCTTAGATCAACAAAATGTATGACCGACCCATAATATTTTTTTAGTCCAAACATTTTCTATGAACACACCTACCCTCTATCTTTAACTGTTAAGACGGTCCCCATACAATTTTTTTTTATTTTTTGTAAATTTGTTTTATTTAATCAGCTTCTACCGGTCTAATGACGCATCCGAGAGGGGTCATTAGTGAGACCGACCCCCATTTATTTTTACCCTCCAACATTTTTGTAAAACATACTTACGCCCTATCTCCACTCCCTAAAGGGTACTTTCCACTATCACACTTTTCCATTATACACATCAAAATTTACCAACTTCCTAAAGATTTTTGGATTCTTTTTTTATTGAAACCTAGTCGTATCTAATAAGTGAACAATTTCTGGCCAAATTTTTTAAAAAAATATTTCGCTAACATGGTGAAATTACGCTTGTATAATGGAAATGTGTGATAGTTAAAAGTACCCTTAAGTAGGCTCCCATACAAATAACGGAGCAAATTTTATAAAAATGTAATTTTGAATGGAAGCCTACTTAGCGAGTGGAGATAGGGCTGTGGTATGCTTTACAAAAATGTTGGAGGGAAAAAATGAATGGGGGTCGGTCTCACTAATGACCCCTCTCGGACGCACCATTAGACCGGTAGAAGCTGATTAAATAAAACAAATTTACAAAAACTAAAAAAAATTGTATGGGGTCAGCCTTAACAATTAGAGAAAAAGGGTAGGTGTGTTCAGAGAAAATGTTTGGACTAAAAAAATATTATGGGTCGGTCATACATTTTGTTGCTCTAAGGGCACTATTAGGGCAGTTAGAGCGGTTGGAGCAAATTTTAAAAAATGTCGTTTTGTGTGGGAGCCCCCTTAGAAATTGGGGATAGGGTATTAGTTTGTTCCAAAGAAATGTTAAGACGTAAAAATTAATGGGGGTCGGTCTTATAAATGACCCCTCTATTGCGCAGTAGAAATGATTTTAAGATTGGAAAATTACAACCAAATTTTTTCAAAAAATTTAAAAAATAAGAATAATCGTTATCCCACGATCCTCCTGGGCAAAAAATTTGTAGAATCGATAGAAGTTTTACACAAAAAATTAAAAAAAAAATCGAAGAGTACAAACATTTTCAAAAATGAGATTTAAATTTTAAAACTTACAAATCGCATATGTACCAGAGCCCTTTTAAGAATTTTTTGGGATTTTTTTTTTTTAAAGTACGTAAAAAAACAAAAATTTTGAAAAAGAAAATTGAAATTGGACCATTATTGAAGAAGTTATGAGTAAAAGAAGTTTGAGTAAAGGAACAAACTACCAATTTTTAAAAATTCTATATCTTTTGAACGGGTCATCAAAAAAATCTGAAAATTTACCACGAAGGAGTTTTCGAAGGGTACTAAAAACTGTAAACAAATTGGGAAAATCTGAAAAAAAAAATTTTTCAAAGTGTCCGATTTGACATGGATTATTGATCAGTGATCGATTCTAAGACATTCTAGCGATGTCCGTCCGCCTTTTCGTCCGTCTGTAGTTAACACGATACAGTCCAAAATAAAAGAGCTAGACTCCTTAATAGTGTGGCCCAACAACATATGGAAAAATACCAAGTATAACTCACAACTGAACGTACCTCAAAATATGATAGATGGCATCGTAATGAACAATTTGCGCCAAATTTCAGCACCCTACAACGATTGGAAGGGGATGCTAACTCATCATAAGTGTTTGCAACCTCCAAAGAAATCTTGAATTTTTTTTTATTGGAATCTTAAAAATAACCATATGAAATGCTAGCGTAACAAGAGCACATAGTTCAAATGTTGCCATTTTGTCCTAAGTTTGTCCTTAAACAAAAAAAATATACATATTAAAAAAAGCGGAACCCTCCATTTCACTAAAACCGCTGTAACTCAAAAACTATGCGGACCATTAAGTTGCGATAAAGTTCATTTGAAAGGTAATACAAATATCTTTAATTTGAGTATAATATCCAATTATTTTTTTTTGTTTTTTTCCTAATCGAAACTAAAATGTCCTTATTGTCCTTTGTAGGCAACCTTAGGGCAAAATGGCCATATGTGACTTATTTTCTCTTGTAGCGATACCATTCCATGTAGTCATTTTTAGGATTGCAAATTTTTTTTTTTTTAGATTTCTTCGGAGGTTGCAAACACATGTGATCAGTTAGCATCCCCTTCTAATCGTCGTAGGGTGCTGCAATTTGGCTCAAAATATTAGTTACGATACCATCTTTCATTTTTTAAGGTACGTTGACCTGTAGCGAAGCAAAAGGAATTTTGGGCCACCCTACTCCTTAAGTTTGACGCGAATATGTCCTATGGTCCTAGGCAGGTTAAGTTCGGAAATGTGCAAAATTGGACCAGGGGAAAAAAGTTCCCCCTTGAAGAACTAAACCAACCTCTTAAAAATGCCAATTTTTTAGACGTTTTTATACCCTCCACTTAGTGATAGAGGGTATATATAAGTTTGTCATTCCGTTTGTAACTCATCGAAATATCGATCTGGGACCCCATAAAGTATATATATTCATGATGCCCGATCGATTTTAAGACATTCTAGCGATGTCCGTCTGTCCGTCTGTCTGTCTGTGGAAAATGCTGTCGCGGACAAAATATTGCACAGAGATGACTGAAACTTATCATACCTGTTGGAAGTTCTCCCGAGAAGTTTGGTATTGCATTTGAGCGATATCGGTTCAGCGGTTATGAGCGAAAATGTAAGCACACCTCAAAAATTTCAGTACATTCAACATAACCTAAAAATACAAAATGCTTTAATTCGGCTTCTGGTTGACATATGTGAACATAATTGAACACCAAATGGTAATTAAACAATTACGAACATATTTTTTGACAAAAAAAGAAAAAAATCGCAGTTTTTTCTATACCAAAATTTTTTTCGCGAAAATTTTTTTTCAAATTTTTTTTTTTCAAAAGTAAATTCCGTTTAAATAAAGTTTTTGGCAATAATCTTTTTGAAATTGTGGAGGGTATCACTACATTCGGCAAGGCCGAATTTAACTTTTTTAATTGTTTTTAATTAAATTTTAAATTTATATAATTAAAATTTTATTTTTTTTTTTATTTTAATTAAATTTTTTAATTTATAGTATTAAGATTTTAATTAACTAATTATTCATTTATTTTTAAATTTAAATATTTTTAATTTACATGCGAATTTTAGTGATTGGTCTGGATTTAATTAATTTTTTAATTAAATCTACGAATTTTTTAATTAATTTTTTTTTTGTATAGGTCTAATATTTCGAACTCAATATAGTATTTTTTACACAGTGGGTATAAATGTGTAACATTTTTCTCGAGAATAATGTTTTAAAAAAAAAATCCTCTGAATTTTCTTGACAAAAATTCCGTCTTTCCGGGAATAAAAAAAAATCCGTAAAATTGAACACCCTAGTCATTACCCAACCACGCGATCTTCTCTATTAAAAATAACTTAAAATTAGATTAGATTTTAAACAAAGTTGGTAACTCCGTTACTTCCGCAATGAAAAATCAATAGAAATATTTAACTAAGCAAACACATAATTGGCCTATCAATTGAACATTTTAAACCCCAATGAAAGCCCTAAAGAAATTATATATAAAATATTGATAACGATATAGAAATTTTAGCGATAACTACACAAACTACTTGAAGATTAACTGAAATAATCTAATGATAATACCAAAAAAAAGTTAAACAAGTAGCAGTATTGTTTTTTATGGTTTTACTTTAGCTAAAATAAGTAAATTTAAAATTAATACAGGTAAATTTGAAAAAATCAGAATACCAAATTAGTTTGCAATAACTCTTAAAAGTGAATGGACTAAAAAGAATAGTAAAGCAGCGAAAATGGCAAATTTAAAAGGATTATTACTAATGGTGGCATTGATTTCGGTAAGATTTTTTTTTGGCAAAACCGATTAAGAAATGTGATAATTTAATTAATTTTCATTAAATTAGCTAAGTCAATCCGCTTTGGCTTATAGAGAAATTTCCAGTCTATTGGATAATACCAAAGAATTGAGTAATGAAGAAGTGAATGCTTTACGTCCACTCTTTGAAGAAATGCAATTACAATATGATCATATTGCAAGTGAAGCCTTACAAGATGGTGACAAAATGGATGAAAAATTTAAACTCGTATATGCAACCACTGTGCAAGAGTTTCATCAACAATTTTCAGATATGTTAAAAGATAAAGCTACCACTGTATACGATACCACTTTACCAACCGTAGAAGAAATTTTAGGTATACCCGATTTTTCGGCTATGACTAAAGAACAACAAATGGAATTTTTAGATTTGCAAAGTATTCTGCAAGAGACATTAGATGATGCTCAACATAATTTAAATGAATTAGTGGCGAAGGCATTACTTTTGGAATCGAATTTATTGTCCATTAATAAACCAAAAATCATTATGTTCATACTCGATGCTCTCGGCATTGGTTTTAATTATGCTGCTCGTGTTGGTCGTGCTGCTTATTGTACTTATGCTCATATGCCTCAACTTAATGCTTCCCTACATTCTCTCTATGAGGGAGTCGATTGCTATTTGTATACCACTTCTCTTATAGTGAAAATTCAAAATGAAACTTATCAAACTGTCAAGACGGTTAAGAAAAATGTTTATGAATTGGCTGCGGTTTATAAAAATGTCGCTAGTAAAAATTCCCTAGTGGGTAAAATTGTTTCACTGATCTTAAATGTTACCAAAATAGCCAGAGCACTTTTGGATACCGTAAGCACTGCCCTGCATGTTTTGGATAGTGTACAAAATCAATTACCTGGAGCTGCTTTGGAAGTGGTGAATTGTGGTTCCAATTTTGTTCCTCAAATTCCCTACATGATACAATCTGTGGCAAATGTTACCGAATGTATATTGTTTGTTGATGATACAACTAAAGATTATATTTGGATGGATCCTGAAGAATCGACCAGAGAACCCATACTACCACCAGATAGTAGTGAAGAGATTGATAGTGATGAAGAATATGTATAATAATAATTATTATCTTAAATAAAGAATTGAATTTTTGTTTTAATCTATAAAACTAGTTTAAGTGTTTAATTCGGCTATTCCGATTCCGTTATAACCTTCAAAATGTTAAAAAAAAAATTGACTGGGGTATTTGGGAGGCGATTGAGGGACACCATTTCCTCGCGATAAATATTAAAAAAAAACTCAGCAAATACCTGGTAATGAGTGCTCGTTCCTATTTGGCTTACCTGGTAATGGTTTTGAATACTACTAATTATCATTAGCATTACTTTACGCCCAAAAAGACAATAAAGTGGTTACCTTCAATGAAATTACCGTGATTTAGAAAATTTTTTTGATTCTTAAAACTTTTTTCACACTGAAAGAGTCTCAGATTCTTAAACATTTTCCTATACAAAAAGTGTCATTCTTTAAACCATTTTTGAGATATTTTTCCTATGGAAAAGGTCTCAGATTCCTACACTTGTTTCTTAGAAAAACTTTAAATTTTTAGAACTTTTTTTAATAGAAAAAGTCTCCTATTCTGAGACCTTTTTTCAATAGAAAAAGTTTGTGATTCTGAAACCTTTTACCTATAGATAAAGTTAAAGATTCGAAGACCTTTTTCCGTTAGAAAACGTCTCAGACTTTCTGAGACGTTCTCCTTTAGAAAAAGTCTGACACGTTTTTCCTATTAATAAGACTTTTTTCTACAGAGTCTCAGACTTTTTCCTATAAAAAAAAGGCTCATTTTTCATATAGAAAAGACATTTTTCATATAGAAAAAGTTTTAGATTTTGAGATATTTTTCCTATAGAAAAATTCGCAGCTTCTGAAACATTTTTCATTTATAAAAGGAAAAATGACTTATAAATGACATTTTTCCTTCAGAAAAAAGTCTCTTATTCTGAAACATTTTTCCTATAGAAAAAAAAACTCAGATTCTGAAACATTTTTTCTATTGAAAAAGCCTCAAATTCTGAGATATTTTTCGTATAGAAAAAGTCACAGATTCTGAGACATTTTTCGTATAGAAAAAGTCTCAGAATCTGAAACATTTTTCGTATAGAAAAAATCTCTGGTTCGGAGACATTTTTCCTATAGAAAAAGTTTCAGATTCTGAGACATTTTTCGTATAGAAAAAGTCTCAGATTCTGAGACATTTTTCCGATAGAAAAAGTCACAGATGCACACCACAGAGAGGTTTTCTTTCCCCACTCCTTTGACACTAAAGTCAATGCTGCTCTCGCTAGAGGCACGTGTTTGTCTTGTCGCATTTGCTGGCCATGTCGTGATAGTAGTTAAGGGCCAACATTAAGGGACATTTTTCAGGGTTCTCTGAACTTAATCCAAGTAAAACAGAGCTTGTCTTGTTTACAAGGAAAAATAAGATTCCTGCTTTTGATCCTTTTTCTCTGGACGGCACTGAAATCGCCTTCTCAGATGGAGCCAAGTATCTTTAAGTATTTCTGGATAGGGTGCAGAATCTTAGGCGTAATATTGAGGAACGGGTGAGAAAAGCCACAATAGGGCTTTAGCCATGATAGGGCTTTAGCTCTAAAGTCGTTCATTGGACTTATACAGCGGTGGTGTGTCCAATTCTGTTGTATGGAATCATTGTCTGGTGGCCTGCTATAGAGACAAAACGGAACTGGATCTTTATCGTGAAGATACAGAGAATGGCGTCGATGTGTTCGCTGGTGCCCTTCGTACTACACCAACGATTGCATTAGAAATCCTCCTTCACCTAAAACCTGATTACCAGGAAATCCTGGATGAGGGGCATTCCGGGTAGTGGAGCTTCCATAAATTTTATAACAGATATATCGAAGCTACACGAACAAGTGGGCCTTGGAGTCTATTCGAAAGAGCTTGGGTTAAAGATTTCCAGAAGAAAAAAAAATTTAATTTTATGCCAATTTGAACTAAAAAATGGGGAAAATTTTATTTCAATTTAGTTCATACACATTTGAGGACCCGATAGGGTGAAGGCCCCATTGGGTTCGGACCGATAGTTTCAGACCCCGACGGGCCCAGACCCAGTTGGGTTCCTTAAGAATCTTCATATTTTTTGATCCAAAATTTTTGTCCGTTTCGCTCTACCTTGCTTAGTTTTTGAGATACGTGAGTTACTTTTACTCGAAGAGCTTATCGGTATTTGGCGGCCTTGTTCTCCGTGTTAAGGGCTACAAAAATGCTTTTAAACTTTTTGTTGTGTTGGCATTATTTACCGAGATATGTGTATTTTAAAATTTTCGGGAATTCCAACTTTTTTAAATCCAAAGTTAAGACTCATTGGGGTCCACACATGTGAAGAGGACCGGCGATACTAAGGAGATTCAAAGAACCAAAAATGGCCTCCATTTTGCTCTATCTGGCTTAGTTTTCGAGATATCGCCATTTTAAGTTTTTGAAAAAAAAATTTGCCCGAGTTATTCAAATTTTACTAAAATAGTGGAAAAAACTTCCTCAAATCTAAGAAAATTAACTAATTGGTAGAAAATTACGTCATAAAACTAAAAAAGAGGAATATGTCTTAAAAATAAAGATTTTTGTCATATATTTTTGGAAAATTTCTTTGGCGGTAAGAATTTCTTTCATGTATTTGGGAATTCCATTTAAGGAAAATAATGGACTATTTTATAGTACATGAACTTAAATTTTTTCCTAACACTTAAGAAAATTTCCCAACTTTTAGTTAAATTTAAATAAATTGCGGGAAAATTTATAAACTATTTTGAAGAAAATTTTTCCAAAGTTTAAGTTAAGTCTTTTTTTTTAGTGTGGAGTCAATTGTTCTTAAAACAAGATCTGTCCTTAACTCCTGAACGTCTTTAAATGAGGTGACCAAGCAGTTTGACATACGACTGATATTGATCCCAGGGCACAGAGACATTCCATGGAATTACAAGGCCGATGAGCTTGCAAGACTGGGAACTAGCTTACAGGTTCCATAAAAGTTGGAATGTGTTGGTATGCCTCTAGAAATTTGCAAGCAAAATCTACGGCTTCGTTCCGCGACGGAGGCTAATCAGATATGGGCCCATGGATGGACGTGTCGGGCACACGACAGAGTGGGCCTTCTCTTAATCAGAAGCGCACAAGTAAGCTGACACTGTCTTATAGAAAAGCACTTATTGTTAGAGGGGTTAAATGTGCCTTCAAATGACTTTTGCCGTAGTTGCATGGATGAGGAGGAGTTGGAAACTGTCGAACACTTTATTCGCCATTGCCCCGAATTTTCGGGTCAGACACTTGCTGAACTGGGATCTTTCTGATTTGTCAAATGTCAAAATTCAATATCTTTATAGTTTTATAAGAAGCTTAAATTAGTTTACCGGGACTAGTAGGAGAACCTATTACAGTCCAGACTTCAGAGTCTATGTGTGCTGAGTTAAACGTCAGCAGCTACTTAAAACCTTACCTTAAACGTGTGAGACTACACGACAGATTTAGCCTTCTCCTAATCAGAAGCGCACAAGGGAGCTGACACTGTCTTATAGGAAAGCACGCAGAGCGGTTAAATGTACCGTCAAATGACTTTTTCCGGAGTTCCATGGATGAGAAGGAGTTGGAAATTGCGAACACTTTATATGCCATTGCCCGGCACTTTCTGGTCAAAGTCCAACTTCACTGGGATATAGGGAGTTCCATGATCTTTCTGATTTGTCGGATTTTAAAATTCCATATCTCAGGAAGGAGCTCAAAAGCTCAGGAAGGAGCTCAAATTCGTAGGGGAAGATATTACAGTTCCGTAGTATCATAACAGAGAGCATAGGGCCACCAGAGTCTATGTGTCCTGACGTAAAACGTTAGCAGCAACTTACAACCTAACAGATCAAGACACGATCGAAACACGAGTTAGGTGCTTTGCCAATTGTTTACCCCTTTTATGATACCTCTAGTCCCTTTTTTTCAAATAAAAAACTCTTTAAACTTTGTTAATTGTTGTTTGTTTTTCATAGTTTATTTAAAAAAAGAATAACAAAAAAACTGGTACACTTTACAAAAAAAAATCTTTGGTTCGTTGCTTTGTGTGGTATATGGACAATAATTTTATGTTGTATGTATATTTATATTAAAACTATTACATATAAAATAATTAATAAAAAAAATAAGAAAAACTCATTAAACTGACTAGACATAACTTTCCTTATGACGTTTAACATATTGTTCACTCTGTGATTTATTTAAACGTTCGTTATCGGCATGAAATCGTCTTAAATCACCAGAAGCAGTAGTGGGTCCACGCAATAAAGCATGTGGTGATGACTGGGATTTCATAACACTCTCTCCAGTCACCGATGCTGATGCCGAGGTAATATTCGAATCTGTATCGGATGAAATTATTTGAGGAACAGCTATAATATCAGCAAAAAGACTTTGACGACAAAGAGCCGATAAAGCACTACCACCACCACCACCACTAGCTGAGGTATTACCTGATGAAGTAGGTATTAAAGATCTCTGAGGATCTTTAGATTTTTTACCCTTAACTCTTCTTAGTTTTGAAGCTAGAGTAGCAAAACCTAATTTACTAGATATTTTACTGGATCTGGTAACCTGACAATGTATGGAATCATAAATACCACCAAAATCTTGATCTGTACCAGTATCAGATTGTGTGGGAGGTGATTCAGCTCTTATCGTATCAGCACTTAAACTTTTATGTAGTTCATTTTCTTCGGACCCGTATAACTCGCCTTGTATAGATGATTCATCGTTTGTGGTAGAACTTAAACTTAAATCACTTTGACGTTTTTCACCCCAATTTTCATCTCTATGAAAATTTTCCCGTAATTTAACCACTGCCTTTGGACTAGGTTTTGCTCTTAGGAATTCTTCTTTAGCTTTTTGTATACGTATAGCTCTTTCGGTTAAGGGTGTTAAGGGTCTACATTCCTGTTCAAATACTGGACTAGTAGGTTCTGAATTTGTTGGTGTGGGATAATCAAATTTTATATTTTGTATAGTGGGTGTTAAAGATTTGCGTTCCAATTTTCTAGCTATACGTGGTACGGTATTATCAAGTTTATCGGGTGATAGAAATTTTGTAGAATCTGAATCTGTTACAGATGATCCCGAATGTGTTTTAGCAATTTTATTGGCAATTTTCTTAATAGTGGCACCTTTAACATTTATATGGGGTGTAAATGATTTTTCAGAATGTTTTTTATAAAGATGATCTTTTTTAGAGGAACCTAATAAATTTTGGAATTTTGTTAAGTTGGACAATTTTAAAGGACTACTTTCTCTATTACGATTTAGCAAACGAAAACTGTCTGTAGCTAAAGGAGTTCTAAAACCTTTTAAATCCTTTGGACGTATAGATTCCTTTGATTGTTTTAAACTTTCCATACTATGAGATTTACGTATGTCCTCAAAATCATTTTCAGGACGAACATCATCTAAACTTATTGATTTATGAACTAATAATATGCGTGGCTTAACTTCTAGTTCTAAATCTTTAAGAAATGTTTCCGTTTTGAGAGTCATAATCTTCTTTTTGTCAGTTTCTTTTTCCTTAGTTTGTACTTCCGTTATATTTTCCAATACTTTTGGCTGGTTTTCTAATTTAGTAGTTTTATTTAGTTCAATTTTCGTTTCGGTAGGAGAATGTAAAATTTCTTGTTCTATCACGGCCACACCATCTATGGCTGTTGGTTCTTGTACTGTTGTGAAAACTTTTCGTTTTGTTTTTACAAAAACGTTTGGCAATGATGTAGAAGTGGCCAATGGTAACCGGGACAATTGTTTGGATATATCATTTTCCACTATTTTATTATTACCACTGTCACATATTTGTTGTATTGGTTGTCCAGGTTTTACCTTTAAAACATAAACCATATCTTCGGCTATAGTAGCAGAGCTGGGATCATCATCAAAGGATCTTTGTTTAAGACGATAATTTTTGCGCTTTAAACGTCTGGGTGTCTCTAAAATACTATGGTTATCACCATCACTACTATCACTTTCGGTTTTACTATTTTGCCTAGAACCCATTTTACGTAAACGTGTTTTTTTCTTAGCTCCTCCTGAGGGAGCAGTGGTATTATTTCCAATACCTGCACATCCACTAGCTGATATTCCTGTTGCTGCTACTCCACTAGCTGCTATTCCAGTTCCTGCTCCTCCACTAGCTGTTCCTCCTCCTACTGCTCCCCCACCATATATTCCTCCACCTCCTCCTCCTCCATTACCATTACTACCATTAAAAGTTTTTGTTACTGTAACTACCGGCACCACTGTCTCATTTTCCACCATAGAGGCGGCACTTAATTCATCTGTAGCTTCCAATGTTGTCGATACCGTATCATAACGATTATCAGCTGAATGTATTGTAGAAGAATTGAAACCTTCATCGTTTATAATATTTATATCAGGCACAATATCTCTAGAAAATCTGGGATAACCACCTTCTGCAATAGGAAGAAATAAAAGTGTCACGTCAACTTAATTTTTAGTAAATTTAAGTTATTTTTGTACTTACGTATATTTTGTTTAAGTATTTCTAAAGTTTCATGTAAACCCTGGAGTTCTTCATTATATTCAATATTTCGTTCTTCCATAATCTCTTGGCAACAAGCTTCATCCAATGGACTTTTTTCGCACTAGAAAAGATGTAACAATAAAATATTAATGGGTTTCGAAAAATAAATTTTGTTGGATTTAATAAATGCTCTTCTATTACGGCTATTATGGGCAAAAGGAGTCATTTAAGAACAGGACACTCTTTCGGCAATAAGCACATCTGACAAACTGGGCGATGTAAAGGTTGAGCTCGGCAGACGGAAAACCTTTACCTAAGAGGTCTAAGGTGACCGTCAACGACTGGGCTCAGCCTTTTAGTGAGGTGGTGAAAGGTAGCCTCGTTATGGCTCTCATAAACAAGGGAATAGGGATTGTGGTATGCCAAGGAACAAGTGGAGTTTAGGGGAATCTAAATTAAATTAAGTCTGCTTTAGGCTCCTTAAGAGTATGCCTGATCTTCTCCCTACTACTGGCAACGAAGTTTGATATTAAGGGCGAGTAAAACTTGTTGCTTTTGGGAATGAAAGTTAAGCAGCCATGTTTAAGGTGACCATTAGCCAAGTGGAAGAGATATGGCCTGGAGCCAAACTGGAGGTCGTGGACAAACTTGATATCCAGACCAGAGCTCCTGCATGAATTCCGATGACTACAAGTAATAATGAAGTCATTCTGAAGATGACTAGGGTCTGCAATCCTGACCTTTAAACTCAGAATTAGCAAATTGCCGGAATGTTTGAGATGGAGGACGCTCGTCGTCAAGCAGTGACTTGGTTAATAAGGAATTACTTCCGCTTTCAGCCAGGACTGATGGCATTATATGATTTGATATAAGAGTCTATGTCTACAAGAGCGACCAGAAGCCAATTATGGCAGCTAAGTCAGTGACAGCGTCGGCTGGGGAGAAGAATCCGGAAGAAGTTGATATTCATGTGAGCACCTATACTGTAATAAATGTGTATAATGTTAATGGCCACCGATTCTAGGCTGCTGGGAGAAATGTACCGAATGTAACAGTGAACGACATCCAAGTCGAAACCCAATCATTAAAGAATGCGAAGAGTTTTGTTTCCTCCGATTCAGAGCAGGTGAGACACATATCAAGAGCCTGCATCTTGGTGAAAAATTTACTTATTAATAGACGTATAATGTCTCGATTTGCAAATAGTGGCACACCACAGGGAAGTGTTCTTTAGCCACTTCTTTTGAACCTGCCACTGAATTCAATTCTCCTCTCTTTTGAAGCACGTGGTTGTCATTTTGTAGCATATACTGACGATGTCGCGATAGCGTTAAAGGGAAAGCACCTGCCAACATTAAGGGACATTCTTCATGGTTCTCTGAACGATCTGTCTAAATGAGCAAGATACTGTGGTTAATCCAAGTAAAACTGAACTTATGTTGTTTACAAGGAAAAAAAGAGATTCCTGTTTCTGGTCATATTTCTTTGGTATGCACTGAAATCGCTTTCTGACATGGAGTCAAGTATCTTGGCGTATTTCTAGATATTAAGTTGAGTTTTAGGCGTAATATTAAGGGATGGGTAAGAAGAACAATGGGGCTTTAGCCCCAGAGTCGTTCACTGGTTTTATACTGCAATTCTGCTAAATTAAATCATTGTCTAGTGGCCTGCTTTAGAGACAAAAGGGTATTATATCTTTGTCACGAAAGTACGAATAATGGCGTCGATGTGTATCACTTTATCTCTTCGTACAACACCTACGACTGATCATCCTTTACGTAATACCATTAGACATATTGGGTAGGCAGCAGTGGCGTATACAGGGGGGGGGCCCGGGGGCCCGGGCCCCCCCCGAAATGATTTCACAAATTTCAGTATTTTGTATTAAATATTATGTACAATGTAAAAAAACTTCTTAAAAAAAATGTAAAAACATTTCAGAATCTGAAAAGTTTTCTGAAGGAAAATATCTTGAATCTTAAAATTTTTCTGCCAGAAAATGTCTCAAAATCTGAAAATTTTTCTATAAGAATTTGGAAAGTTTCAACTTAAAATTCTAATGGAAAATTGTCTCAGAAACTGAAGTTTTATGTATACAAAAATGGGATCTAATTTTAAGTAATTTTTAGTAATAACTTAAAAATTTATTATTAGTTCATATAACAATCTTCTCAGAAGCTGGTATTTATTCTGACTTTTTCTACAGAAAAAATTTCTTAGAATCTAAGACTTTGCCTTTGAAAAAATGTTCCAGATTCTGAGACTTTTTAGCAGGGTTGGCAACCGAAACGAATAACGGTATCGGTAACGGTATTGGTATTACATAGTTTTTATATCGGTAACGGTAAAGGTAACGGTATTTTCGATTATTTCGGTAACGGTGAACCGTTACCGAAACATCAATACCGGTACGTACCGGTATTATGAATAAAATGTTAACAAGTCACAAATTTGTTAAATATGCGTAAAAAAATAAAAAAATTGTTAAAAAAAATTAAAAAACTGTTAAATTCTGTACCTTTTCTATACATAATTATATTTGCACTAGTTTTAGATACTGTAAATTAACTCAGAATTAAATTAAAACATTCATGCAATATTGTAATTCAACAAATACGAACTCATGATCGTAGAGACACCAATAAGCAAAAAAATCTGCATTTTACGCTATATGAGAAATCTGCATTTTAAGCCATTTGAGAAATATGCTGATTATAACTGACGCGGTTTGCTAAATTTCTCTCTGGATAATCGAGGCAGAATCTGCTGAAAAAACCGTCAAGGCAGCAGACAAATCTGCTGATTTTAATAGAGAAATCTGCTGATTTCAAATAAACCTAAACTGTTTATTTGAAATCAGCAGATTTCTCTGTTAAAATGATCAAAATTGTTTGTCCTGTTGTTAAAAAATCGGCAGGGATAAAAAAAAAACTTGGCAAGGATGTTACAGCGGATGTTTTTTAAGGGAGGGTTGGCGGTATCGGAGGGACACCTTTCCTCTCGCCATAGATGTTAAGAAATTAATTTTAGTTATATTTACGCATAAATAATACAATTTTATCAATGTTTAATTTTATTTGCTATAGCCAAGCCCCCAAAAGGTTCGGACCGAAAAAAATCGCATTTTCTAATCTTGATCAATGAACTTCACACGGCATAAAAATGTTTCATTTTATAAACAACTAGACAAAAAAATTAAATAATATATGTTTTTTGGGGTCTTGTAAGTTTTTCAGGGGGAACCTTTTATCATCTGTTCCGATTAGGGCTGTCAATCCCGAAATCCCGGGAATAATCCCGAATCCCGGGATTTTAAAACTCTAAATCCCGGGATTTTTTAAATATTAAAAATGTATGAGAATTTATTTTTAAAAATACAACTTTGTTCAATTATTGTTACATTTACATAAACAAATTAAAACTATTTTTTTTTTTTTAATTTTCAACGTAGCTGGCCACGAATTTGGCTGAGCTGAGAGTTCTACCCATGCTTGCTGAATAATAGTCCAGCGAACTAACCATTAAGCCACAGTCACGGAGCCCTTTGACCAAAGTTTGCAGGTTTTGGCGAACATTTTCTAAAAAACCGAAACTTTGATCGAAGTGCGCCACGGGTAAATTTAATCCGATTGGCCTCAAATTTGTACCACATAAGTTTTAGGCAACAGTGCCTAACAGTGGATACAGCGCAACAACCAAAATCGGAATGTGATGAAAGTTGAAAGCAAATAAAAGTTGTCAATTTCCATAACAAACCCCACAAGTTTTTTTTTAATTCATTGCTACATATTTAATAATAATTACTTGAAAACTGCATAAGTGGCGTATACTTAATTTTTAATTGCCTTTAAATAACAATTACAATAATTAGAAATCATTATTTTAATTAGAGATGGGATCGTGAGTGACTTTTCAATCACGATCACGCACACTCAAAAAAAAAAATTTAATCACGCACGATCACGCACGAAATTTTTTGTTTTACTCACGCTCACGCACGCTCACGTGAGTAGAAAAAAATTTTAATCACGCTCACGATGTAATCACGTTCACGAAATACTCACGAATTAAAATAAAATAAAAAAAAACTTTATTCCATATTTTTTATTTTTTTAACATTTATTTAAATTTACAAAATGTTTTTGTAATTATAGAAGGGCAATTCTAAAATATTAAGAGCCAATTTTAATCGTTTTTGGGAATGGTTTCTTCAGATTTAATTGAAAATTGTCACATAGATAGCCAACATACCTATGAAAATGTAACTTTCTATCGTTTTTTAAATTCGGTTTACTGATCGTTTTATTGCAGGTCAAAGCTCGACTTTTTTTTGCAAAATTATAAAAACATATCATCACAATTATCCGATTTTCACAATTCTTGGCTCATATGAGAGCTTAAGTCTTGTGCTTTTTGGGAATAATTTTAAATGCAACAGGATTCTTTAAAGAAAAGTATCAAAAATACAAAAACTTTTTTCTTTGCGAATATTTAAAACAACACATCTTCGATTTTTTTTTTAAATTCGGTGATAGTCAAAATATTTTGTATAACATATCCAAAATTCAGAGGGGGATCAAAAGCTATTCTGGTTTGAGTACGAGGTTCCCATAATTTTCCATTTTTTTTTTTTTTATTTTTGAAATGTTTTAAAAAATTTAACAGGGATAAGATTATATTCCTTATACAGGTTGTATTTTTCTCACTTTTGCTAAATCAGTCGAACTTCGACCAGCGATAATTTGAAAACTATACTGAATTCTGAAAATCCAAATATGAAATATGCTATGGCAAATTTTAAGTCAATTCGAACAGTGGAGCGAAATTTTTTTAAAATTGCTTAAAAAACTTATTAAATTTAAATTTATTAACTTATTTGAAAGAACTTAAAAAATAAAAAAAAAACGTAACCAAAAAAAAACGGAGAAAAAATTAAAATCACGAAAAAATCACGCAGCAATTTTACTCACGCACGATCACGCACGAACTTTTTTTTGTTACTCACGATCACTCACGCTCACGTGAGTAGAAAATAAAATTACTCACGAATCACGTGATTCACGCGTGATTCACGTGATTCACGGTAATCACGTGATTGGTGCGCATCACTAATTTTAATAATTTCGTTGTGGGTTTTCGTGGAAATCAAACCCAAGACTCCCTGCTTAATAGGCTAGCACGCTACCAACTGACCAACAGTAACCCCCTTAATATGCACAATAAAATTGAAACATAAAGAGTATACAATTTTTTTAATTTTATAATCAAAGAAATTTAATCCTGAAAAATCCCGGAATCCCGAAAAATCCCGGGATCCCGAAAAATCCCGGGATCCCGGGATTTCAATTTTCAAATCCCGAATCCCGGGATTTTAAAAACTCGATCCCGTTTGACAGCCCTAGTTCCGATTTTCCCCTTTCAGAACTTAACCAGCCTATAACCATAAGACGTATTCGTACCAGAAGAGTAGCATGTTTATTTTGGATCGTATCGTGTCTTCTATATACGGAAAGACGAACATCACATACAATCGATCACTGATCAATAATATAAAATCTTTATGAGGTCCAAGATCGATATTCGAATTTAGTTAATTGCGAATGTAATCATTGGTTGGATTGGCGAACAAAAAATTGTTTTTTTATTTTAAGTATATTAAAAATATTTTAATATGTTTTTAATCCACAAAAAAATTAAAATAAATAATATTAATGCAACCGAAACAAAACCGATATAATACCGGTAAAAATTCGAATAAAGGTAACGGTTTTTTATTGGTAACGGTATTTAAAAATTTTTATTTCGGTATTGGTAACGGTAACGGTAGTCAATATTAAAGGGTTTTTAATCGGTAACGGTATTGAAAGGGTAACGGTAGCCAACACTGCTTTTTAGTATAGTATCTATGTATATAATGTCTCAAAAAATTAGACTTTTACTCAGAATCTAAGATTCTTTAGGAAAAGTCAGAGAAATCAGAGATTTTTTCTATATAAAAATATCTCAGAATCAGAGGCCTTTTTGAAAAAAATATCTCAAAATCAGACACTTATGCTATCTAAAACTTTTTTGATTTTAAAATGTCTTAGAATCTGAGACTTTTTCTTAGGAAAATGCCTAAAATTCTGAGACTTTTTTCATAAGAAAAATGTCTCAAAATCTGAGAATTTTTCTATATGAAAAATGTCTTAGAATCTGAGAAATTTTCTATAAAAAAAATGTCTCAGAATCTGAGACAAATGTCTCAGAATCTGAGAATTTTTCTTTATGAAAAATGTTTCAGAATATGAGAATTTTTCTGTAGGAAAAATGTGTCAGAATCAGATAATTTTTAAATAGGAAAAAATGTCTCAGAATCTAAGAATGTTTCTTCAGGAAAAATGTCTCAGAATCTGAGCTTTAAAAAAAAAAACTCAGAATATGAAACTTTTTAATAGGAACAATTTCTGGGAATCTGATACTTTTTCTTTATAACCTAATAGTTTTTCTTTAGGAAAAATGTATCTGAATCCGATACTTTTATAGGAATAGGATTGTATTAGAATCCAAGACTTTTTTCTATAGAAAAAAATACTTTTTCGATGGGAAAAATGTACCGGAATCTGAAAATTGTTCTATAGGAAAAATGTCTTAGAATCTAAGACTTTTTCTATTTGGAACATATCTTAGAATCTAAACTTTTTTATAGGCAAAATGTCTCAAAATCTAAGACTTTTTCTATAGAATAAATGTCTGAGAACCTGATAATTTTTCTAAAGGAAAAATGTCTCAGAACCTGATAATTTATCTTTAGAAAAAAATGTCTCAGAATCTGATACTTTTTCTTTAGGAAAAATGTGTTAGAATCTAAGACTTTTTCTATGGGAAAAAACCTGAGACTTTTTCTATATTTTTTTTTTTCAGAATCTGAGACTTTTTCTATATGATAAATATCTTAGAATCTAAGACTATTTCTACTTGAAAAATGTTTCAGAATCTGAGACTTTTCCTATAGAAAAAATGTCTCAGAAACTGAGAAGTTTTCTATAGAAAAAATGTCTCAGAATCTGATGCTTTTTTCATAGGAAAAATTTTTCAGAATCTGTGGCTTGTTCTATAGGAAAACTGTATCAGATTCCGAGACATGTTCCATAGGAAAAATGCCCCAGAAACTGTGATTTATTCTATAGGAAAAATGTCTCAAAAGCTTGGACTTTTTTTTATAGGAAAAATGTCTGGGAATTTGAGACTTTTTCTATTGAAAAAATTTCTGAAAATCTGCGACTTTTCTATAGAAAAAATGTCTTAGAATCTGGCACTTTTTCTATAGAAAAATGTCTTAAGTACGTACATATCTTAAAAAATTTAAAATTTTTGAAAGAAAAATTATCAGAATTTGGTTTCTCTTAAACAGTTACATTTTGTTTCAAGGGAAAGACGACGGAAGAAAAAGATATGTAAACAAAAAAAAAATTTTGGGCCCCCTGCGAAATAAAATCCTGGATACGCCCCTGGTAGGCAGTATGTGGCAACGTTGGCAATTCGACTTAATAGCACACTGCAATGAAAGAGCGGCGATTGTGGTCATAGCACGATCTTTAAAAATATGACAATACCACAAAATGTGAACTGTGCTTCCTCCATGAGCCTTTTGTAGCGCCACTTTACCACAATAATACCATCCGGGAAGTCTTGAATGAGGAGCATTCCGGGTAGTAGAGCCTCCACAAATTTTTAAACAGATATATCGAAGCTGCACGAACGAGTGTGCTTCTGAGTCTATCCGAAAGCGCTTGGGTTGAGCTTGGCTCGAAGATTGCCTGATCATTGTAGGGTTTACCAGGCAGATATGCTGGCAAAAAAGAAAGTGGCTAATTGGTTGAGTTGCAATGTCTTGTCTACAACCGCAGTCAACATCTATTCTGACAGTCAAGCCGCGTTCAAGTTACCCGGAGTCAATGTTTCTGAAAACAAGATCTGCCCTTAATTGACACACGTCTTTAAATGATATGGCCAAGCAGTTTGATTTACGACTCATGTGGATCCCAGGGCAAAGAGACATTCTAGGGAATTGCAAAGCCGATGAGCTTGCAAGACTGGGAACTACCTTACAGGTTCCAACAGAAATGGAATGTGTTAGTATAAATCTAGAAACTTGTAAGCAAAATCTACAGCTTTGTTCCGCGACGGAGAGTTATCAGAGGTGGGAACATGAATGGACTTTTAAGACTACGCTACAGATTTGACCTTATCTTCGGCCGATTCACACAAGTGAACTAATATCGCTTCCAAAAGGATAGATTTTGACTGTAGTTGCTGTAATTACCGAACACTGCCTTTTAGGAAAGAACGCAGAGCGGTTTAATATGCCGTCAAATGACTTTTTAAGGAGTTTCATGGATGAGGAGGAATCGGAAACTATCGAACACTTTATCTGCCATTGTTCGGCACATTCTCGTCAGAGACTTGCTTCACTGGGATCTAGGGAGCTGCACGATCTTTCTTGTCGGATTTCAAAATTCAATATCTTAGGAGTTTCATCAGGAGCTTAAATTGGTTTAACGGCCGCGACTAGTAAGGGAACCCCATTACCATCCTGTGGCATCACAGCGGACCTCAGAGTCTATGTGTGCTAATGTTGGGCGTCTGAAGCCACTTACAACCTAACCTATAATCATTGTTTCTAGGAATATTAAAATATATCAAAGCAGACTTTTTTGTCCCTTTTTCAACCTTAGAATCGGAATTTCCAAAAACACAGCCTTAGTGAATTTATTTTCCAGGAGGTGTATCTACATTCTAAATTTCAAGTATCAAGCTTCAGTTGGGCAGGGCAAGGATTATGATGACGATGATATATGCAGTTAGATTAATTTAGATATTTCACACGTTCAAATAAAGCATTCTTATTTATTTTCAAATCACTTACCAAATCTCTCAGACGACTTAATTCATTTTGTACATCCGATATAGCATTTAAAACATTCGGTTTCATCAAATTATCAGCATAATATGAATAACTGCTACGTATTAAAGCCAAAACACCATCACACAATCGTAATGTCTCATTTTCAGCAATGTCAGGTGATTTATGTTTCAGCAACTTTAATAATTCTTCTGAATTTTTCAATACATTTAATAGAGGAGCTAAATTGGTGTGCGATTCAAAACTTTGAATTCGTCGGGTATTGCTGAAAAAAACGAATTTAATTTTTAGGATAAATCATTTGATACAATTCTGAATGCTTGAAACTATGTCTAAAATTAACAGTTTCAATGATGAAATGTTTAAATTTGTTTTCTCAAATGTAACTTAATATCACTAAGGTGAAAATGTTTATTTAATTTGTTCAATTTGTTCATTAATATAATGAAATATTTCTTTAATATGTTAAAACGTTTCTTTAGCACGTTAGCACGTTTAAAACATTTCATCAAAATTTACAACGAATTGTTATAAATACGATTCTGAATATTCAAAGCTACACTTAAAAATAACAGTCTTCAATATAATGAAGACATTTTTCATCAATATTATAAAATGGTTCTTCAATATAATGAATTTTTCTTCAATATAATGACATATGGTCATCAATATGATGATTTGTTTCATTTATTTCAACGAATTTGTCAATAATTTTGTTTTTAATGACATATTTTAATGACACTTTATATTTCGATGACACTTAATGTTTCATTAATATAATGAAACTTTATTCTTTTAGTTTATGCCTGTTAATGTTAACCTTACCAATAATCTTTACAAGTTTTCTCCTCATATTTATAAACTGGCGTTTGTTTTTTATCCAATGCAGGCATTAATTTCAACGGTGATGCTGTCTCCACAATATGATCTTCTACTTCCACCATAACAGCTTCTGGCTCTTCATATTTCTTAAAGTCACTGTCCATTGTTAAAGCGTCGGTACTACTGACACCTCCCTCCATTTCTTTCAATTCATTAACATCATTCAGTGATAAACTGGAAGCCTGTTGTGATATGACAGGCAAAGCAATACTCGGAGAAATACTATCCAATGATAAGGAACGACTTAGGGTGGGAGAATTTTCATCTGTAAAAAATTTATTATAAATTTGGAAATTGGAACAAGTTTATTAGTTTATGTTCACTTACGATTATGGGTCTCTTTGGATATACGTTTTACATCAATTGGACAATAACCCGGATGTAGTAAGGCAAATGTTGATGATTCCGGTCCTATACCTCGTGCCTTTTCCCATTCATATAGTTTGCGGGTAAACTTTCGGGAAATTCCTTCGAATTTCATAACACCAGCTGAGGTTTTTACTTCAATTTCTTTGGCTGGATGTTCACTGACAATGGCTTTAAGTTTTGCTAATCTGTGGGGAAATAGAGATTTTTTTGATTATACATTACGATTTGTGCTCTTCTTCAATTTAAATTGAGACAGGCAAAAAAAAGAACTTCTTAAACCCTGGACCGATTTCAGAGAAATTCATTAATTTTTTCTGACTTGTTTAAATATTTATTCTTATTTACAAAATATCTTTTGGAATAGCTGTAAACTACTTACCTTTCTGATTTTTCTTTATCATGTGGTTTATGTTTATCCAATCTCTTATCCCTATCTACACGATCGTCGTCTGATTCACCTTTTTTACCGGATCCACCATGTTTATAAGTACGTTTTAGTGAATCTGTACAACTTGTAGAAGAACCACCACGTTTTATTTTATTCCATTGTTCTGAAAATTGGGAGAAAATAAAATTAATAACTATTCTTTCGTTCTCTGACGTTTTAATGTCTTACCCCCAGTTTCTGTAACACGAACGTCATTCGTTCGTGACGAATTTGCGTGTATTTTGTTATTGTAACAAAAACCAAATGCAATGCAAATTCGTCGCAGGCGAATGACGTTCGTGTTACAGAAACTGGGGGTTACATGAAACTGATTCTGTTTTAAGTTTTTTAAAAATTTGCGTATTTCTAATTTTTTTGAATTATGCAGATAACACTACTAAACATCGGATATGAGACTGGGACGCGACCTTAAAGACTTGCTCTTAAAGACGCATAACTCATTTGTTCAGTGGCTTTAACAGTCTCCAAACTTTTCCATCGCATAAGGTTTTTAAGGAAATTTAGTTTAAAAAAACCTCCGTCTTGGGCATTTTTGACAACTCCTGGTGGATGAACCCGATGTGATGGGGACTTAAATAAGTCGAAGGAAAGATGCATAGCTTATTTAAACAGTCGCTTTAATCTTTGTGACCAGAAAACAACTTAAAAAAGTGTATAATAAGGTCGCGTCCCATTCGCACCAAGTTTTTTACATGATCAGTAGCTGAAATATTTTTGAAAAAAAGGCCTCAATATAAAACAATTGGTGACCCAACGGTTAAAGCGACTGATCAAATTAGTTAGCCCTTGCCTTACTTTTAAGTCGTCAGCATATCGGGCTCATCCGCTATGAGTTGTCAAAGGAAAGACATATGCGAGAAGTCTATTCCACATACGAATGGTTTGGTAAACAAAAAAATATCTCTATAGTGAGTTGTGCGTTACGCTGTCCAATACACGACAAACAGGTGAGCTCTGCAAGAAATAAGCATATTACGACCAAATACACGTCTATCCGGGTTGAGTTCACCTATGTCAGCAGAATACTTCCCGTTGAAGTATCGTTAAAACAAAGACACACAACCCACACTCCAACGATACTCCAAGGAGTTGATGGAGTTAGATGTTCCATCATCATCTATAAGCATAACCACCCTTTTCTTCATTGAAGATATTGAAGCCCCGACCCATACATGAAATTATATTCCATTTTGGGACGGATATAGGTGGTATGCACTGAAAGAATTATTGTTCATTATATCTATGAACAAATTTCATAAAACCAAATTCATAGATTCTTTGAAATAATTCATTGGCTGAATGAATATTCATTAGTATTTTGAAATATTTCATAGAATTTTATTCATAGATTTTATTAAATTCATAGAAAAAATTCATAGAATTTATGAATGCCATTCATAGAAGAAAATGCCATCAATATGCCTTTTAATTCTTTTAATAATTAAAATAATGTTACAATAATTAAAATAGTTGAATAAATTTATTAAAAAAATAAAAAAAACATTAAAAAAAAAATATCATTGCTGCCCTGACCGGGGTTCGAACCCAAGACCTAGCGGCTGAAGTGGTAATTGTCGACGCCTTAGCTATCAGCGCCACCAAAGAAGAAAAATCTCGCCAACTAACGCATGGTTTTATAACGCTTCATTTTTGTAAATACACAAAATATTTGTTTTCTACAAACACACACACAGCTTTTGGCAGAGCATTGTGACAGAGCATAGACACAAACTCAATATATTAATCAAAATTCATTTTAAGTGTTGTTACTTGTTTATATAATTTAGCTCAGTGGCTAGAAACTAAGCTTTACGAACAACAGGTTCTCTGTTCGAATCTCGGTGGGGATAAGTTAAAATAAAAAAACATATAAATTTTTAAAAATATAAAATTGTAAATAAATAAAATAATAAAAATAAATAAAAATAAAATATAAAAAATAAAATTAAAATAAAAAAATAAATAAAAATAAAATTGAATAATAATTTTTTTTCCATAGCCTATGAACTTTTTCATAGGTTTCTGGTTTCTATGAATTTGATTCATAGATTCTATGAAGGGCATCATTGGCTCACTTCTAATGATTTTTTTCATAGAATCAATGTACGTTTTCATAGCCGTAATGAACAAAATTCTTTCAGTGTGCTGTCAAACTGTCAAGAGATAAGATAGTGCTAAGTATCTTCTACAACGTTTCAGCGTCTTATTTATCTCTGCGTTTCGCAGAGATAAATAAGACGCTTCCACACCCCAAAAACGCTTGTGAGTTGTTGTACAGCGTTGAGTCTTCCGTGCATTAAAATCGACCATATTCTCAAGACCCCATTAACAGATTCCCGAGAGTTATTCATATGCTGTCTTATGAATATAACTTCGGACTGACCCGTTCTATGGTCTATGGAAGACCCCTGGGTTTAAGTTGGTGGTTGCCAAAGGTGAGGGCTCACCAAGAGCCTGCATCTTGGCAAAAAATGGCTTAAATATATTCTTTTTATCAACTTTTAGTGATATGGATGTTACAGCGGCTAGCTTAGAGCTTCATGGGAAGTCTATTTGGCTCGCCTCTGCGTATTTTCCTAATCCGGGGTCAATAACCCCGGAGAAGGTTGTCGGTCTAATTCGGGAGTCTGAATCTAGGGGACACCAGTTAGTAGTGTGTTGTGATGCTAATGCACATCATTCGATATGGGGAAGTACAGACACAAATGATAGAGGCGAATCACTTTTGGAGTTTTTGTTAAGCACTAACCTCTATATTTGTAACAAGGGTGGTGAACCAACTTTCGTTACAAGTACGCGGCAAGAGGTTCTTGACGTAACACTTGTATCAGATACATTGTCTGATAGAATTGATGACTGGAGAGTTTTGGAAGAGCATTCTTTCTCAGATCATCGCTACATTGAGTTTTTACTCAGGGAGCGTGCCCCGGTTGAGACAGTCTCTAGAAATCTGAGGAGAACAAACTGGGTGAAATATAGGGAGACTTTTTCTTTGCTTTTGGATGAAGTACCCTTATCTAAACCACATAGTTTGGCGCAAATTGACTGTCTGGTTGACCATATAACAAATGTTTGTAATAGGTGCCTGGATGCGTCTTGCCCTTCTGCAAAGCCTAAAGGGAAAAAAAAGCCACCTTGGTGGTCAAATGAGTTGCAGACGAGCAGAGATTCCTGCAGAAAGCTCTTTAATAAGGCTAAATTTTCAAGAGCGGACGAGGACTGGTCTGCATACAGGCTGCAACTTAAGAGTTATAAAAAGATGATCAGAAATGCAAAATGTGATTCTTGGAAAAACTTCTGTGGAAACATAGAAGACGTTTCTGAGGCATCCAGGCTGCGCAAGGTTCTGGCTTCTTCTCCTTGCACCCTGGGATACCTGAAAGATCCTAATGGGGTGTGGTCTTCCTCCAGTGGAGAGTCGCTGGATCTCCTTTTAAACACGCATTTTCCGGGCAATTCCATGACGCCGTTTCAAGCTTTGGAACGTTCTGACGCCCAAGCATCTGAAATTGCTTCGGAAGTAATAAATATGCCAACATTAATCTGGGCGATAAAAAGCTTCAGGCCCTATAAATCCCCGGGACCTGATGGTATAATCCCGGCTGAGTTGCAGCAAGTGTCGGACTATATAGCCCCGTTGCTGTATAATCTATACACAGCATGCATCAACTGGTCGTACATTCCTTTAAAATGGAGGGATACCAGAGTCGTATTTATCCCGAAGGCTGGGAAAAGTTCCCACACAGCTCCGAAGGATTTCAGACCAATTAGTCTGTCTTCTTTTTTGTTAAAGACAATGGAACGAATGATAGACTTATATTTGCGTAGAGTGATTGACCCGAGGTTGCTTTCGACAAAGCAACATGCATACAGCAAGGGACGATCAACGGAAACAGCTCTTTATGAGCTCGTTGGTACCATAGAGAGATCGCTTTCGGTAAAGGAGTACACTATGGTGGCCTTTCTTGATATTGAGGGGGCTTTTAATAATGTCATTCCAGAATCGATAATATTGGCATTGTCTGGTCTGGGAGTAAAGCGTGAAATCGTTTTAATGGTGGAAAGCCTACTTGCCAGTAGACGTATAACGTCTGAATTGGGAGCGTCCGTCATATCTCGATTTGTCAATAGGGGCACACCACAAGGAGATGTTCTTTCGCCGCTTCTTTGGAACCTGGCACTGAATTCAATGCTACTATCTCTAGAAGCACGTGGTTGTCATGTTGTCGCATATGCTGACGATGTCGCGATAATTGTAAAGGGGAAGCATCTGCCAACATTGCGGGACATTCTTCAGGGTTCTCTGAAAGATCTGTCTAAATGGGCAAGAGACTGTGGTCTAGGAGTTAATCCTAGTAAAACAGAGCTTGTTTTATTTACAAGGAAAAATAAGATTCCTGCTTTTGATCCTATTTCTCTGGACGGTACTGAAATCACCTTCTCAGATGGAGCCAAGTATCTTGGAGTATTTCTAGATAGGAAGCTGAATTTCAGGCGTAATATTGAGGAACGGGTGAGAAAAGCAACGATTGCTTTGTATTCCTGTAAAAGGGCCATTGGAAAACGATGGGGTTTTAGCCCTCAAGTCGTTCATTGGATCTATACAGCAGTGGTGCGTCCAATTTTGCTGTATGGAATCATTGTCTGGTGGCCTGCTTTAGAAACAAAAGCGAACTGTGTCTTTATCACGAAGGTACAGAGAATGGCGTCAATGTGCATCACTGGTGCTCTTCGTACTACACCTACGGCTGCATTAGAAATCCTCCTTCACCTGATACCCTTGGACATATTGGGTAGGCAGTATGCAGCTGCGTCGGCAATTCGACTTAATAGCACACTGCAATGGAGGAGCAGCGATTGTGGCCATAGCGCGATCTTGAAAAAGATAATACCACAAAATGTGGATTGTGCTCCCTCTTTGAGCCTCTTTGAGCGCCACTTTACCACTATGATACCATCCAGGGAGTCTTGGATGGGGGATACTCCGGGAAGTGGAGCTACCATAAATTTTTACACAGATGGATCGAGGCTGCACGAACAAGTGGGCTTTGGGGTCTATTCGGAAGAGCTTGGATTGAGCCTGGCTCGTAGATTGCCAGATCATTGCAGTGTCTACCAGGCAGAGATGCTGGCAATAAAGGAAGTGGCTGACTGGTTGAGCTGCAATGTCTTGTCTACAACCGCAGTCAACATCTATACTGACAGTCAAGCCGCGGTAAAGTCCCTGGATTCAATGTTTCTGAAAACAAGATCTGCCCTTAACTACCGCACGTCTTTAAATGAGATGGCCAAGCAGTTTAACATACGACTCATATGGGTCCCAGGGCACAGAGACATTCCAGGGAATTGCAAAGCCGATGAGCTTGCAAGACTAGGAACTACCTTACAGGTTCCAACAGAATTGGAATGTGTTGGTATGCCTCTAGAAACTTGCAAGCAAAACCTACGGCTTTGTTCTGCGACGGAGACTAATCAAAGATGGGCAAATGGATGGACGTGTGAGACAACACGACTGATTTGGCCTTCTCTTAATCAGGGGCGCACAAATGAGCTGATATCGCTTCCAAGAGGAGAGATTTCAACGGTGGTTTCTATAATTACCGGACACTGTCTTATAGGGAAGCACGCAGAGCGGTTAAATGTGCCGTCGAATGACTTTTGCCGAAGTTGCATGGATGAAGAGGAGTTGGAAACTATCGAACACTTTATTTGCCATTGCCCGGCACTTTCTGGTCAGCGACTTGCTTCACTGGGATCTAGGGAGCTGTACGATCTTTCAGATTTGTCGGATGTCAAAATTCAACATCTAAGGAGTTTCATAAGAAGCTCAAACTGGTTTAACGACAGGGACTAGTAGGGAAACCTATTACGATCCCGTGGTATCACAATGGACCTCAGAGTCTACGTGTGTTGACGTAAAACGTCAGCAGCCACTTACAACCTAACCTAACCTAACCTATGGTCAACGGAACAAGAATGACAGATATTGATGTCATCTGCAAAAGAACACCTATTTTTCTAGTTAGGATTCAGTAAGTCGTTGATAAAAACTAAAAATACACGGAGATAGAACAAAACTCTGTGGTACACCTGCGTTTAATATGAAGTTCCTAGAGGAGAACCCATCTACAACAACACAAATAGAATCCATCTACAACAACACGAATAGAATTCATCTACAACAACACGAATAGAAAGCTTGAGATAAAACGAGCAAAATTACGAGTATCACCAAAACCAAAAGCTCTTATCTTCGTGATAAGTGCAGGGTGCCAAATTCGATCAAACGCCTTGGAAATATCCAGAGCGATAATATTACTTTCGCCAAGACGTTGGATGGATCTAATCAGATCACCTGTAGAACGCCCTTTCGAAAACCATACCGACGATGGCTCAACAGGTCATTAAACTCCAAAATAATTCACAAAATGTAAGTTAACCAAAACCTTAAAGACCGTGGTGCATATGGGGATTGGGCGATAGTATTCGGGGTTCAAGGCTTTCCCTTTTTGGGCTTGGTTGAATATTAGCCACTTTCCAGAAAGAGGGAAATATACCATCGTGATATGAAATACTGAAAAGATTTAGCAATGAACTAGCCAGTTTCGTAGAACCGTTCTTCAAGACAAGTGCTGGAATCCGGTCCCGGAGATTTTTTCACGTTCACGTTCGCTCGTGTCGTGAAGAACATATTGGGAATAGAACATGAAACCACAGGTAGCACAGGCAGTGGTTGTTTACTCGCAGGTAATGAAGAGTTGTTGGCAATAATTTTAGTCATAAGACTAGTAATAATCCGATCATCCCATAACACAGTTGGGATGGAAGAGCTCCTATTGCTCTTGACAATAGGAGCTCTTCTGGTCGTTTGTCAAGCACAATTCGCCTTAGAACCTAAGCACAATTCGTTCTTGTTTGCTCACACAGGCTGCGTGACGAAGCCGTTCAGCAGTTTCGTTATTGTTCAACCACCATTCCCTAAAGGCTTCATCTCTGGACCTGATAGCATTCCTGCAATTCGCAGATTTCATTAGTATTAATGGTTTTATATCAAGCAATATGATCTTCACCACCATTTCCCCCGAGGCATTACATCTTTATTAAGGAAACAGATCTTCCAGTTAAAGTCCGTATAGAAATTGTTTAACTCCTCCCAACGTGCTTTGTCGTACGGAAAAATTTAGCGTTTTGCAACTGGACTATAAAGATTATACTATAAAGATTAGATAAGAAATGGCTTCGGGAGAAGGGCAAGCAAGAGTATTTCGTACTTATCAGGGTGCGAAGACATAAAGTGGTTTAGGGTGTTACCCTCTTTCCTGTAGCCGAAAAAATTGTTTTTGGAGAAAAAAATAGTTTTTGGAAAAAAATATTTTCGGAGAATAATACCTCATTAAAAGACAGTGCTAAAAGGGATTAAGCGACTGATCAAATGAGATCTATATCTTAAAGAGCAATGTTTTACGTTAACTCTTGACTAATTTAAAAGTCGTCAGTACATTGGGTTCTTCCGCTTTAAGTGTTCAAATATGTCCCAAAGCGCAATTTTTTTAGCTTTGACCTCAAATCTCCCAAAAACCTTATGGGATGAACAAGTTTGGAGCCAGATTTTTGATCACTAAAACAATTGGAATAAAGTGTGTAATTTCTGAACGTGGAAGGTGCGTTAAACAATGTCAATTTCTGGACGTGGAAGGTAGTTGCGTTCAACAATCTCAAAATATCATCAATTCTTAATGACCTACAGAATACCATCACGCACACAATAAATTTTTTTTTCCATGAACGATTTTCGTAGTATTTATGAACAAATTCATACAATTTATTAACTTTTTCATAATATTTATAAACTTTTTCATAGTATTTATGAAAAATGTTAAAAATTCTTAAATTTCACATATTATGATTTATTCATAAATACTATGAAAAAGTTCATGAAAAAAAAATTTTGTGTGCGGACACACAGATTACTCTATGGACGGGCAACATGCTGAAAAGCAGAGCAATTAACTCAAAGATAGATGATGGTGAATCGAGGAAAGTAGTTACAAGGGACACTACACAAGGGGGAGTGATCTCTTCTCTTCTGTGGAGTCTTGTAATAAATGAGATCCTCGAGTCACTCAACGGAATGGGTATCAAGGAGGTTGCCTACGCTGATGACGTTGTGATCCTAATAAAAAGTAAGTTTTTACCAACGATTAGTGAACTTATGGAATCAGCGCTTAAGATACTTTCAACGTGGGCAAAGGACAACGGTCTAGGAGTTAATCCCGCCAAGACCAAACTTGTCTTGTTTACAAAATGGACTAAGATAGACAGATTTGATCTTCGCAAAAAAAATTGAATTGCCCTGGAACTATCTAATAAGGCGAAATATCTAGGTGTAATTCTGCACTCAAAACTTTCTTGGAAAAGGAATGCAGAGGATAGAATGAAAAAATCGTTATGTGCTTTTTGCACCTGCAGAAGAACTTTCGGAAGAAGGTGGGGTCTAAAACCGGAAGAAGGTGTGAATAAGGAGTGAATACGAAATCATATCTCTGCTACCTAAAGAAGGTACTAAGACTGGCGTGTGTGGGTATCACTGGTGTTATAAAATAAGCACCCCAGGCCGGCCTGGAAGTGATACTAAACATTCAGCCCGTGGATATTTACGTCTAGAGCACAGCAGCAAAATCGGCTCTCAGGTTAAGAGAGTCTCAAATACTTAACCAACATTCTTGGGGACACTCGACCATAGTAAATACGGTGGGCGGGACGGAACAGGAAGAGAGAACCGACTATAGCTTACCACAGCTGAACTTTGTCACAACCTTCGAAGTCCAAATACCAACTAGGGAAGACTGGGCGAAAAACTCTGTTTAACAGAGAATGCGATTTTAATCTTTACGGACGGATCAAAGCTGGAGATGGGTAGGGGTTCGGGAGTATTATCTTAATAGCTCGAAATCGGGGCCTTATTGAGACTTCTGGATAAGTGTAGTGTTTTCCTTGCAGATAATTATGACAAACAACCTTCGTCCTTGCGCTATTAAAATTTTCGTGGATAGTCTTGCAGCTTTGAAGGCCTTAGAATCAAACACTGTAATATCGGGAATCGTTAAGAATTGTATACAACTCCTTCGCCGAATCAGTCAGCACACAGTCAAGCTAATCTGGGTACCTGTATAGTCGGGTCGCTGGGAACAAATTGGCTGATAAATGTGCGAGAAATGGCCTTGTATCGGTGGGTGAACATGTAGAACTTGAGATCTTGGTTCCTATAGTAAAATTGATGAACGAAATTGATAGAAATCTGAGAATAGAAGGAAGAATAGTTGGATATCACTAACTACGTGCATGATATCACGAACTCTGTGGCCACTGCCAAATCCTGAGATGACAAAAAGCCTTCTAAGTTTTGGCAAACGGTCGGTTAGCTTTTTAGTAGAAGTACTTACAGGACACTGTACAATTGACCAAGTAGTCGTGCTCATGGGAATTTCTGATAGAATTTGTAGGGATGTGGAGGAGAAGGAGTCAGTGAAGCACTTGTTAATTGAATGTCCGAGGTGATGAGAATCCGTCGTAAGCATTTGGGGCAATGATTTTTCGATGACCTGGATAGCCCAAACAGTGTCTTATTGACGTTCTAGCAGAATATCTTAGGGAATGGGGGTGATTTAAGAAGTAGAACTTTATATCAGAGGGGGAGAAGGGAAATAAAATTAAGGGAATCACAATGGGCCCGAGTGAATTCGCCAATATGGTTTTACTTAAACATCTCGGAAGCATTTCGGAAACACACCGTAACAACCCTGTCTTTGTATCAGCTGACAAATGTCATTAAAAAAACAGCCGTTGTTAAATGAACTGTAAGAGAAGCGGGCGTTTTTTTTAACTATTCGCTACCTCAAAATACCAATGTCGTATATAATTTTTTTCGATAAAAATATTCGGAGTCAAAAACGCTAATAAAGTCTTTTTGATTATAATTACAGTAAATTTGACTTGGGCTGATAAAAAAGATTAATCAGACTACATTAAATTCAAAACTGGAGACATTCCATAGGACCATTTTGAAGATATTTCATATTTAAAACCGCCTCCTGAAATTTCTGTTTTGCTAAACAGGAAAATTTTCTTGGAACAAATTCCTGGTTCAATAGATTCTTGAATATATTCTACGGTAATCACAACAAAGTTTTCTATGTAAAATAATTTTTCAAAAAAACTACTTGCTCTAAAAAACGATTGCTTTTGGGACAATTTCAAACAAAAATCATTGATTCTGGAACGTGAAGCAGAACCGGTTGCAGGGTAATATGATGCGTTCTGGAACCGATTAATTGGTACATACGACATTCGTATTTTGAGGTACGATATTGTCAATTCGAAAACTTTCGTTTAATTTTAAACACGAAACGATGTTTTATATTTTGTATGTGGTATGAGGTCACGTTCCAGATTTTTATAGATTTTTTACAACGGATTATTAATATTGTCTGAAAATTTTAAAGGCTACTTTTCGACAGTATTCTGTTTTTTTTTTTTTGTTAAGTATACACAATCTTACCCAATTTCTTTTGAAATTCTTCGGGTAAATCTTTTTGATCTGGTAATGGTGTTAAGCCTTGTCCTTCTAATTTCAATTGACCCGTTTTCCATAAATGCCAATCAATTTTAGCATTTGCATCTTTGGGTAAAGTAGGCGACATGGGGGGTGCCGACGATTGTATGCCACCAATAGAAGCCTGTTTCTTAACACGCCATTTTTGTAATTTCTTTTTGAAATCAGGTGTAAGATTTTCTTCTAATTGTTTAGCCGAAATATTGCTACCCAAAGCCGAAGGATTGGGCGATAATGGCTCCGGTGGTCTAGGAGCATTAACTAAAGCCATGGCTGTAAAAAAGAAAAGATAATTAATTAAATTTCAATTTAAATTACTTTAAATAACCTTTACCTCGATTCGATTTTAATTTTTGCCATTCTATTCTTTTATTCTCAAATTCTTTATCCAATTTAGCTCTTAATATCTGATAACGTCTATTGATTTCGTCCTGTTGCATTTCAAAACTTTTCCTTGAAGTCAGATGATTTGGTGAATTTGGTTCCGAAAAATCACCACAACTGGAAACATCTTCACATTCTAATTTTTAATAGAAAACAGAAAATCACAGTGCATAACATGATTCCAAACTTTACAAGTATTTTAGATGAGGTTTTAAAATATTTTTATTTTGTTGGGGGGTGTAATCTGTGTTTTTTATACTAACCAAATTCTGCAAAGAAATCAGAATGCCGGGAAGGACTTGAGGGTACAGATGAATTGACTGGTGATGATATTTTCCTAAACTGACGATTTAAGGATTGTGTACCATCTTGTGGACTGGCTTTTAATAAATGAGGTGATGCATAATATTGATGATCAGGGTCGTTAAGATCCTAAAAAAATAATGTTTATATGCAACGGGAACAAAATGTTTGGTCAGGGGAGAGGGAGGGTTTTGGTTAAAAAAATGATTAAAGCTTTTATGTTTTGTTTGTAATACCTGTTTCAAATCCAAATTCAATGGACTCGGGGGATTACGATTTTTACGTTTCGATTCTGCTGGTATGACAGCCTCTACATCTTCGGGTACCACTTCAAAATCTGGCACTAATTTACATTTACGTATAGATTTATTAGATGAAGATTTCGATGGTATACCACAATTAAAGTCGGCTGTTAAACTATCGGGTGATCTTGATTCTTGTAGTAATGGTTGTGAAATGGGCCTTTCATATTGTGTGTCCAGTATATCACTTTTAGATGAATCTCTTCCTGTTTATAAACAAGAAAGATAACAATAAATTTTTATAAAATTGTTTATAATAATTATAATTGAAAATAAACACAGATTTATTTATTACTTACTCATGATACAGGCGTTATCAATATCGTCCATTGAACTGGCTGAACTGATGGTACCCGGTGTGCCAGTTTCGCTAAGAAAATGACCAGATGACGAACTTAAAATGCTATCAGCAGAACTGTTGCCACAAGGTAATGATGGTACACGTAAATATCTGCAAAAAAAATAAGTATTGAAATAAGATTTTATTGCTTGAAGGTTAAGTTGAAAAAGTAAAAATTAATTTTGGCGACAAGCAAGTTTAAGTTTTGTAAAAATGGCAACAAAATCGGATAATGACATTTCATTCCTCTTCATTTAGAACTTTAAAAATCGTTTACACGAAAATCTTAGCGGATCCTGTTTTCGAATTGTTGCTAAATAATAACACTGTTCGACAACAAACCCCTCCCAGTGAAACGTCCAATCGATTCTTATAGATTTTGATCTCCAGATTCCAAATCTGCCATTAACATTTTTCTTGGACGTATCGTTTTTGAAATATTCGCTGGTAAAAAGTCAAAAAGTTGGGTATTTCACTGGAAGGTTTTTGTTGTTGAACAGTGTAATTATTTAGCAATAACTCGAAAACAGGATTAGCTTGCATTTTGGTGCTAACGATTCTATCATAATATAATTTTAGCAATCATAGTATGTTTGTGACAACCATATTTTAATCCTAACTTAAATATTACGATTATTAAGGACCATAATATGTTTGCAACAAACTAAATATGGTTACTAAAAAAAAAATATTATTTCACGGTCTTTTTCGGTGCAAAGGACAGCACTTTTTTATGGTTGTTTTAAATGGCTCTAAATGGAACAAGCATACTCTAGACATAATTTTTGTCCAGATGGTAGAGCAAAAATTTTAAGAAATCGGCAGTTAAACTCAAAAAAAAAATGCGAAAAAAGTCTCAGAATCTGTGACCTTTACTACACGAAAAATGTCTCAGAATATGAGACGAAAAATGTGTCAGAATATATGACTAATAATATCTCAGAATCTGAAACTGTTTCAATACGAACAAGTAAGAAAATTATAGTCGGTCAAGACCGACCATATAATACCCTACACCAGAGTTTCCCGAAAAATGGGCCCTAAGTCAAAATATGGTCCGATGGTAATCAGATTTGATAAGGTTGTTAAAGTACGCTTTTAACATACACAAACAAAATTTTATTAAAAAATTTTGTATTTTCATGAAATTTGAGAGATTTACGTGAAAATCGGGAAGGTGGTTTGTATGGGTGCTACAAGAAGAACTGGTCCGATTTCTTTAAAATTCGGAATGCCGATTTGTGTAGATAAAACATGATTACCTGCCACATTTCAAAAAGATACCTATTACACCGTCCGACAAATTTCAACTTTTGGCTGTACACATGAACCGGACTAAAAAATTCTGAGAGTACGGCCGAAAATAAAATACCCGTGACTCCCACTTTTTTTAGATCAATTCGCGTTTTCGCGAAAAATGCAAAAAAAAAAAAATTCGCACTATAGAAAAAATTCACTACAGTCAGAAAGTGGGTATAAAAATTACATACCCGTATCTCTCAGGTTTTTTAAATCAATTCGCGTTTTTTCGCGAAAAATGCAAAAAAAAATATAATGTTAAATTGTGTTTCACAAAAGAAGTGTAAAATAAGTCGAAAAAATATAAAAAATTTACTTCTGAGAAAAATAGTGTTAAGAGATAAGTTCAGTAGAATTTAATGATGGTTCTTTTCTTGGAATATATTAACCCTCTATCTGCAATTTTTAGGGTTAATTTTTGTTCTTATTTCAAATACTCACCTAGAAAAGCATTAAATCGTGCGTTTAAAGGGTTAAAATGTTTCACAAAAATCTTTTGCATTAAAATTCACTAGGGGTTGTCAAATGCCAAAAGTTCGTAAGATGTTAGCAAAATGCTTAAAAAAGTAAAATTGTAAAGTATCATATTTTATTAAATTGTGTTACACCACACATACTTTACAATTTTACTTTTTTGAGCATTTTGCTAACATCGCACAAATTATTGTGCTTTGACAACTCCTAGTGAAATTTGATGCAGAACATTTTTGTATAACATTTTAACCCTTTAAATGCATGATTTAATGGTTTTCTAGGATAGCATTAGAAATGAGGACATAAATGACCCCCAAAAATGGGAGATAGAGGGTTAATATATTCCACGAAAATAACCGTCTTTAAATTTTACTAAGGATATGTTCAAACATTATTTAGCTCACAAGAAGATTTAATAAATTTTTCGATTTATTTCACACTACTTTGGAAAAATACAACTTTTTTTATTGGCGTTTTTCGCGAAAACACGAATTGATCTAGAAAAACTGGGAGACACGTGTATTTTATTTTCAGCCCTACTTTCAGAATTTTTCGGTCTGGTCCATGTGTACAAAAGTGTGTCGGACGGTGTTATAATGCGGTTATTAAATCATTTGAGCCAAAACTAAAGAGGACCTTTGTATGGGGGCTAGGTCTAAATATGAACCGTTTTTTTCCAATTTCAATAGGCTTCGGCATTGGTCCAAAAGAGGCTTAAGTTTCAAATTTCAAGTCAATCTATTAAGAATTGCGACCTGTATCGTGTTTACACCGTTTACATGGACGGACAGACAGACGGACGGACATCGCTAAATCGACTCAAAAAGTAATTCTAAGTCGATCTGTATACTTAAAAGTGGGTCTAGGACCAATATTTCGGGTAGTTACAAACATCAGCACAAACTCATTATACCCTGTACCACAGTGTGGTGTAGGGTATAAAAATGTCTCAAAATCTGATATAACAAAAAATGTCTCCGAATCTTAAACTTTTTCTATACAAAAAATGTCTCAGAATCTGAGAGTTTTCTATATGAAAAATATCTGAGACTTTATACTAAAAATTTCTAAGACTCTAAGACCTCTTCTATACGAAAAATGTCTCAGAAACTCAGACCTCTTCTATACAAAAAATGTCTCAGAATCTGAGAGTTTTCTATATGAAAAATATCTCAGAATCTGAGACTTTATACTAAAAATGTCTAAGACTCTGAGACCTCTTCTATACGAAAAATGTCTCAGAAACTCAGACCTCTTCTATACGAAAAAAGTCTCAGAATCTGAGACTTTTTCTATACGAAAAATGTCTCAGAATCTGAGAATTTTTCCATAAGAAAAATTTCTCAGGACTTGAGACTTATTCTATAGGAAAAATGTCACAGAATCTAAGACTTATTCTATACGAAAAATGTCTCAAAATCTAAGACTTTTCAATACGAAAAAGGTCTCAGAATCTGACACTTATTCTATACGAAATATGTTTCAAAATCTGAGACTTTTTCTACACGAAAAATGTCTCAGAGTCTGAGACTTTTCTATACGAAAAATGTCTCAGAATCTAAGACTTTTTCTATACGACAAATGTCTCAAAATCTAAAACTTTCTATACGAAAAATGTTTCAGAATCTGAGACTTTGTCTATACGAAAATGTCTCACAATCTGAGATTTTTTTAATATGGAAAATGTCTCAGAATCTCTTACTTTTTCTATAAGAGAAATGTCTCAGTATCTGAGACTTTTTCTATACGAAAAATGTCTCAGAATCTCTGAAATTGTCTATAAGAGAAATGACTCCAAATCTGAGACTTTTTCCATACGAAAAATATCTCAGAATCTGAGACTTTTTCTATACTCAGAATCTGAGACTTTTTCTATACAACAACTGTCTCAGAATCTGAGACTTTTTCTATACGAAAACTGTCTCAGAATCTGAGACTTTTTCTATACGAAAACTGTCTCAGAATCTGAGACTTTTTCTATACGAAAACTGTCTCAGAATCTGAGACTTTTTCTATACGAAAACTGTCTCAGAATCTGAGACTTTTTCTATACGAAAGTCTAAGACTTTTTCGATTCGAAAAATGTCTCAGAATCTGAGACTTTTTCTTTACAATGTCTCAGAATCTAAGACTTTTTCTATACGAAAAATGTCTCAGAATATCAGATTCTTTATACCCTCCACTCTAGTGATATATATAAGTTTGTCATTCCTTTTGTAACACCTCGAAATATTGGTCTAAGACCCCATAAAGTATATATATTCATGATCCTCGATCGATTTTAAGATGATCTAGCGATGTCTGTCCGTCCGTCTGTCTGTCTGTAGAAAACACGCTAACTTTTGAAAGACTTTACGGAGGCTCCTGAAGTTTGGCATATATGTTGGACATTTACCTGGTCAGGTTGTTATTGCAATCCAGCAAAATCGGTCCAGTGGTTCAAAAGTTATGAGCAAAAGACTGAATTTCGGCAAGGCGTTTTTATGAATTTACGAGATAAAACACACGGTAACTTTCGAACGACAATTCTAAGAGTGCTGAAGTGTGGCATATATATTTTCCGTTCCTCTGTCCCTGTTCGTTTCAAATCTCAGCCAGATCGGTCCAGTGGTTAAAAAGTAATAAGCAATATCCTGAATTTTAGATTGGTTTCACCTTAAATTTACGTGTTGAAAACCCCGAGTTTAAAAACAATTATAAGCCACAAAATTACTTTACAGAGTATTTTTGTCACTCAGCAATATTTTTACACTAAAAAAAAAATTTACACTCGAAAAAAATTTTACACTCAAAAAAAAAAATTAGTAAATTATTTTTTTTTTTACAAAAATGACAAAAAAAAATTTTTGTTACTCAAAATAAAATAATTCTAATCAAAATTGTTAATTTTTTTTACAATAAAAAATTTACTTTCCTTTAAAAAGGGCATTGTGGAGGGTATTCATAGATTCGGCCTAGTCTAATTTAACTTTTATACTTGTTCTATACTAAAAACGCCTCAGATTCTGAGTCTTTTTCTATACGAAAAAAATCTCAGAATCTGAGCCTTTAAGAAAAATGTCTCACAATCTGAGAATTTTTCTATACGAAAAATGTCTCAAAATCTAGGACTCTTTCTAAACGTGAAATGTCTCAGAATCTGAGAATTTTTCTATACGAAAATTATGTCCCTAGAGGGGTAAAACGTTAGGACGACCTCCCATTTATTTACCCACCCCCCCCCCCCCCCTCCCTACATTTGTTGCACACATACCTAAGCCTTATTTCACCGCCTAAGGGAGCCCCCATACAAAGTATCATTTTTATAAAATTTACTCCTACAGCTCCCAAGGGTGCACCTAGTGTGAAGTCAAATGTATGACCGACCCCCCAATATTTTTTCAACCCCAACATTTTCCCAGAACATACATTTCTCTTATATTCAAACCTCAAGTCAGTCCCATACATTTTTTTGATTTTTTAAAAATTTTGTTTTATTTAATCAGCTCC
The DNA here is from genome assembly GCA_963921195.1 of Pegoplata infirma. Taxonomy (NCBI): domain Eukaryota; kingdom Metazoa; phylum Arthropoda; class Insecta; order Diptera; family Anthomyiidae; genus Pegoplata; species Pegoplata infirma. The sequence continues at coordinate 260,069,980 of OY992536.1, read as the reverse complement.
TATCGCTTTAATTATGTCTCCTAGAGGGGTAAAAAGTAAAACCGCCGTTATTTTTTACCTCCCAAAATTTTTTCTCAACAAAACTTCACCCTATCTCCACTCCCTAAGAGTGCTCCCATCAAAGTTACATATTTATAAAATTTACCCCCACCGTTCTAACTGTCCTAAGGGCACCCTTTTAGGAGTCAAATGTATGACCGACCCCCAATATTTCTCAAACCCTACATTTTTTTACACTTCTGCCTTTTATCTTAAAACTTTACTTAATGGAAACCACTATTTTTATTTTTTTATATTTTTTTTACAAAATTAGCCCCTCTGGTTCATTCTAGAGGTGTGAAATGTTAGGGCAACTCTAACATCCAAGCATACCTATCCCATACTTCCACTACCTAAGGGGGCTCCAATACAAAAATGATATTTTTATAAAATTTGCACCCACCGCTCAAACTGGCCCAAACGTAACTCTTGCGGAGTTAAATATTTGACCGACCCCCAATATTTTTTAACACCGACATTTTTTCGGACACAAATTAATCAGGGTCGATCTCATATTTTACCCTCTAGGGGAAAATACGGGACAGATGTGGAACTTTTTGTAGATTTTTACCCCCTTCACGCCCAACTTTGACCTTGATGAGCGACCCTAAGATCCCACTCCACCTCTACAATTTTTGGTTCATGCATTTTTTACGAACCACACAAAATAAGCGGTACTAGCGTATGAAAATCGGAAACGCGGGCACTATCCCACCCCTAGAATTCATGAATTCTGACAATTTAATTATTTCTTACCTTGCCACCTCCGTATTATTAGGCGTTAAACCACCTTCATTTAAGGCGGGCACATTAGCTTTTTCCCATTTAAAGGCGGCCTTGACTTTAGTCCATTTCGAAACTTTCGATTTACTATCACTATAAGTGCTTTGACGTCTTAACAAATGACCAGCATTACTTTTGGAGGTATCACGTTCTCCTCTCATGCTGCACATATCCTCAATCATAAAAGATTTGCTGCGTTCCCGTTGTCTAAAGATTTTAAAATAATAAATTTATTTATTTAGCATTCCAAATCTAAAAATCTCCAATTAAACTCACTGTTTATTATCTGGGGTCTTGAGATTTTGACCAACATGTACTGGGTTTAAAATAGTCTCTATCATAGCAATAGATTGTTCCATATCTTGATGATCAATATCATGATCGGAAAAAGCAGACGCCATTTGATGTTTTTCAATGATTTTTGGATCTTCTATCTTAAATAAGAAATTTAAATTTAATTATTTCATATTTAAGTAGATTATTCATTTCAACTTACTTTTCTTTCCAATAACCTTACGTAGCGTAAACATTCTTTACGTTGACGCATTTCCCGTTCCATTAATAAATATTGATCCCAAATACCGTACATACGGTTCAATTGTTCTATGGCACCATATGTGGCCAATGCGGCTGTTATCGTTGAATTCAAACGATATTGTAATGGTTCTACGGTTTCTTCACACTCCTTTCGTATCTTTTCACAACATTGACATTGATGTTTTTCCTCATCATAGGATCCTTTCCTTTTGCTGCTGCTCTCCATTGATGTCTGGGATTGAGTCATACTGTTGGTGCTGGTCTGTTGATGAAAATTCTTACAATCATTTGTTATCGATTTATTTAAAACTTTCTGAAATTCCTCCTGACGTTCAGCATAGTTAAGTAAACCATGAAATTCAATGGGTAAATCTTTAGTGGTTGGTGGATAAATAAATACATTTTCAGGTTGGGAGCTTCTTTTTGGCGGTTCTCCTCTGGGATCTGGTGGCGGTGTTGGCAGCGATTCTCGCGGAATGATTGTTGAAGTACGTCGTGATGCTGGACGTGAACTGGGAGTTGTTGCTGATGATGAAGATGGTGTATTATGTTGTGATTTATCAACTTGTAAACTATCCATTTCGTTTTTTTTTTTTTTTATAACGACATTAGATTCTGAAAAATATTAAAAAAAGATTTTTAATACGGTTTGCAAAAATTTTGGGGTTATTACGAAATCTGAAGAATTTTTCAGTAGGAAAAATATTTTTGAGATTTATTCTTTAAGCAACACTAACGTTTTTATTGAAAAAAAAACTGGAAAGAATGGTAGATGTCTATGTGAGAAGTACCTTCACATCAGGCAATTTCAGCAAGGCCCAACACTCCTATCTTAAAGACAGGTATGTTGAAACGGCTTTAAGTGATGTTGTCGGGCTGATTGAGGATATTCTTCACAAAAAAGAGTAAGTTTTGGCATCATTTTTGGACGTGGAAGGTGCGTTCAACAAAGTCAAAATGTCATCAATTCCTCATGCCCTACAGAATATATGCACGGACACACAGATTACTTTATCGACGGTCAACATGCTGGGGTATTAACTCGAAGATAGGTGATGGTGAAGCGAGAAAAGTAGTTACAAGAGGTACTCCACAAGGGGGAGTTATCTCTCTTCTTCTGTGGAATCTTGTAATAAATGAGATCCCCGAATCAATCAACGGAATGGGTATCAAGGTGGTTGTCTACGCTTAAGACGTTGTGATCCTAATAAAAGGTAAATTTTTACCAACGATTAGCGAACTCATGGACTCAGCGCTTAAGATACTCTCAACGTGGGCAAAACACAACGTTATAGGAGTTAATCCCACCATAACCGAACTCGTCTTGTTAACAAAAAGGACTAAGATAGACAGGTTTGTTCTTCCCAAATTAGATGGAGTCACCCTGGAACTATCTAATGATGCGAAATACCTCGGTGTAATCCTGGACTCAAAGCTTTCCTAGAAAAGGAATACAGAGGCAAGGATTTCCTTAGACAGGGAATTGCTTAATACTCTGTTCATTAGAAACATTGAACAGAGTTTGAATTAAATTTATAGATCTTGGCACAAAAGACACATAAAGGTCGCAGTGCCGGCCGTTGGGGCTAGATTACCCCTTGAATAATAAAATAAAAGGATGAAAAAGTCGTCATATGCTTATTACACCTGCAAAAAAACTTTCGGAAGAAGTTCGGGTCTAAAACCGTACATTATACACTGGATGTATGGCTCGATAATTAGACCAAAACATACCCTCGTGCCCTTGTGTGGTGGAGAGCAGTGAATAAGAAATCATATCTCTGCCATCTACAGAAGGTACAACGACTGGCGTGTGTGGGTGTCTCTGGTGCAATAAGATCAGCACCCCAGGCAGGCCTAGAAGTGATACTAAACATTCAGCCCGTAGATATTTAAAAATCGACTCGCAGGTTAAGAGAGTCGCAAATGCTAAAGCAACGCTCTTGGGACACTTGACCATATTAAGTACGGTGGGCTGGACGGAACTGGATCCTAATATTTCACCACAGACAAACTTTGACAGAACCTTCGAAGTCAAAATACCGACTAGGAAAGACTGGGGAGAAAACTATGTTATAACAAAGAATGCGATCTCAATCTTTACGGACGGATCAAAGATGAAGGTACGGGTTCGAGTACGATGGTACGAGATTACTCTGAATGCCTCGAAATCAGGGCCTTATTGAGACTTGTGGATATGTGTAGTGTTTTCAAGGCTGAGGTACTTGCAATTGATAAAGCCACGCAGATGATTATGACAAGAGACCTTCGTCCTGGCGTCATTTACATTTTCGTAGATAGTCTTGAAGCTTTGAAGAAATTGTATACAATCCCTTCGTCAAATCAGTCAGCATACAGTCATGTCCAGGGACTCAGATTAGCTAATGCTAGTCTGCAGGCGCGGATCCACCTCTTGGGTTTGGGGGGGGGTGAAATTTTTTTTTTGCTCAAAATTTTTTTTTTCAGGGAACTTTAGGTCGAATTTGAATCATTGGTTATGGTTTTTTCCAGGCTGAAATAGTTGACATAAGCAGGGCAGCTTTACAGTTCGGTGATGTGACAAAAGGGAATTTAACATTTATGTTGCCAGCCAAGCTGCTCTAAAAGCTCTTAAAAGATTTTACATCAAGTGGAAAGTAGTTTTCGAATGCTTCGAGAACTTACAAAGTTTAGGGAGTATGAACAAGGTGAAACTAATATGGGTACCAGGTCACATAGGTATTCAAGGGAACGAGAGAGCGGACGAGCTCGTGAAACAAGGTGTTGATGGTATTGGTATTTCTGTACATATTGATCCACCAATCCAGCACTTCAGTTCGCTACGCGACATTCAAAACACTGCAATGGCTAATGGAAAGTGGGGAGAGCTAACAACAAGTGCGATCAGTATAAGATTGTGGGCATGCTACAAACTAAGGAAAACTAAATACTTACTCTCACTCACCAGATGGAACTGCCGTGTACTTACTGGAGTGATCACCGGGCACTGCCTTATAGGTTATCATAGAAAGAAAATGGGACTTATTTCTGATGCCAGCTGTAGAAGGTGCGATGAACCTAACACTGAGGAAACGGTCGAACATATTCTTTGTCAATGTCCTGCTTTGGCCAGAACCCGACTGCACATATTAGGCAGACATGACTTCGAGAGCTTGGAAACGGTTTCGAATGTCGACCTAAGGCAAATAGTACAATTCGCGATGAGGACAAACGCGTTCTATCAGCGTCGCTGGGGAATTATTTTGGTTTCGCTATGGACCATCCGGTCTATGTGAGGAGTCTTTGACTCCGCCACCTCTAACCTAACCTAACCTTGGACAATTTTAAAATACATTTGGACAATTTTAAAATACATTGGAAAATTTTAAAATACATTTGGACAATTTTAAAATTCGTTTGGACGATTTTTAAATATATTTGGACAATTTTAAAATACATTTGGACAATACAGTTGGACAATTTTAAAATTCATTTGGACAATTTTAAAATATGTTTGGACAATTTTAAAATATATTTGGACAATTTTAAAACATGTTTGGACAATTTTAAAATATATTTGAACAGTTCTAAAATACATTTGGACAATTTTAAAATTCATTTGGACAATTTTAAAATTCATTTATACAATTTTAAAATATATTTGTACAATTTTGAAATACATTTGGACAATTTTAAAATACACTTAGAAAATTATTGTAGTTACTACATGACGGTCATTTGTGTAGTAAGTAGTAGTTGTTGTTTTCAACTACAATTTCAGTTGTTTTTGTATGAAAAATCTCACATGACTATTTTTTGTAGTCGTTTTAAAAAACAAATGCATAAAATTACTACATTGTAGTAACAGTTGTTCTATGTAGTTGTTTTTAGTCTATAAAAAAACTGGAAAAACGGATATGTTGAACGGGTTGGAAGTGCAGGAATTATTTCCAAACAATTTTAACCATTTTTACGTCTAGAAGTTTTTTTTTTGTTAATAAAAAATTTTGACAATTTGAGTTACAGTAAAAACAACTGTAATTTGAAGTTGTTTTTACCGTTTTTGTAGTTGTTTATCAATAGTTAAAAACAACAACAATTTTTGGTTGATTTTACCGTAAAATGTAGTGGACGCCTAAACAACAACAAATGTAGTTGTTTTAACTGTCTTTTGTAGTGGAATCTACCGTCATACTTTTTTATACCCTCCACTCTAGTGATAGAGGGTATATATAAGTTTGTCATTCCGTTTGTAACACCTCGAAATATTGGTCTAATACCCCATAAAGTATATATATTCATGATCCTCGATCGATTTTAAGACGATCTAGCGATGTCCGTCCGTCTGTCTGTCTGTTGAAAACACGCTAACTTTTGAAAGACTTTACGGAGGCTCCTGAAGTTTGGCATATATGTTGGGCATTTACCTGGTCAGATTGGTAGTGCAATCCAGCGAAATCGGTTCAGTGGTTCAAAAGTTATGAGCAAAAGTCTGAATTTCGGCAAGAGTTGTTCATGAATTTACGAAATAAAACACACGGTTACTTTCGAACAACAATTCTGAGAGTGCTGAAGTGTGACATATACATTTGCTGATCCTCTGTTCCGGTTCGTTTTAAATCTCAGCAAAATCGGTCCAGTGGTTCAAAAGAAATAAGCAAAACCCTGAATTTCAGATTGGTTTCGCTTAAAACTCACGTGTTGAAAAACCCGAGTTAAAAAAAAAACAAGTGTTAAAAACAATTATAAGCTACAAAATTACTTTGCATATTATTTTTGTCACTCAAAAATATTTTTACACTAAAAAAAATTACACTCGAAAAAAATTTTACACTCAAAAAAAAGATTAGTAAATTATTTTTTTTTTTTACAGAAATGTTTTTTTTACTCAAAATAAAATATTTCTATTCAAAATTATTCATTTTTTTACATTAAAAAATTTACTATCCTTAAAAAAGGGCATTGTGGAGGGTATTCATGGATTCGGCGAAGTAGAATTTAACTTTTATACTTGTTAAGTATACATTTGGACAATTTTAAAATATATTTGGACAATTTTAAAATTAATTTGGACAATTTTAAAATACATTTGGACAATTTTAAAATATATTTGGACAATTTTAAAATAAATTTGGACAATTTTGAAATACGTTTGGAAAATTTTAAAATACATTTGGAAAATTTTAAAATACATTTGGAAATGGTGTAGAGTGGAGGGTATAAAAATAATAATAAACAATTGGTATGCACTAAAAATCTTAATAAATGATGCAAATCCGACCTGAGGTTCCCTGAAAGAACCTCGTTTAATACGCTGTGAAGTGTATTTTACGGTCGGTCTTGACCGACTATAATTTTCTTATTGTTTTTTTATACCCTCCACTCTAGTGAGTATATATAAGTTTGCCATTCCGTGTGTAACACCTCGAAATATTGGTGTAAGACCCCATGAAGTATATATATTCATGATCCTCGTTCGATTCTAAGACGATCTAGCGATGTCCGTCCGTCCGTCTGTCTGTTGAAAACACGCTAACTTTTGAAAGACTTTACGGAGGCTCCTGAAGTTTGGCATATATGTTGGGCATTTACCTGGTCAGTTTGGTATTGCAATCCAGCGAAATCGGTCCAGTGGTTCAAAAGTTATGAGCAAAAGAGTGAATTTCGGCATGGGTTTTTCACGAATTTACGATATAAAAAAACACGATAACTTTCTAAACGCAATTCTGAGGATGCTGAAGCCTGGCATATATATTTATCGTTCCTTTTGGCTGTTCGTATTGAATTTCTGTCAAATCGGTCCTGTGGTTCAAAAGTTATTAGCAAAACCGTAAATTTCAGATTCGCCTCATCTTAAATTCACTTGTTGAAAACCCGTTAAACATGTTTTAAAAACAGTGGTAAGTCACAAAAAATATTTTACAACGCATTTTTGTCACACAAAAATATTTTTACACTAAAAAAAAAAAAAGATACACTTGAAAAAAATTTTACACTCAAAAAAAATTTTACACTCAAAAAAAAATTTAGTAAATTATTTTTTTTTTTTCAAAAATTAGTTAAAAAAAAAAGTTTTTTTACACAAAATAAAATATTTCTAATCAAAAATGTTATATTTCTAGAAAATTTAATATAACTTAAAAAGGGCATTGTGGAGGGTATTCATAGATTCGGCCAAGTCGAATTTAACTTTTCTACTTGTTTTTTTTTTTTTTTTGAAAATTATTATTTGAATATATTCAAATTTGAACAATTTTTTTTTCTAAATGTAATTCAATATTAAAAATATACACAAGTGTGAATTTACTTCACTTAAATAAAACGAGCAGAAAAAACAATATAAAACAATTTAAACCATGAGACCCAAGAAAAATATTTTAAGAAAAAAGCACGTTTTCCCCCAATAAGTAAATGCGAAAAAAAAATACGGAAAATTGTATTATTTTTCCAACAAATTGTTTTAAAATAATTTGTGAACATATTAAATATTACTCACACATAATTTTAACATCGAAACGACGAAAAAAAAAACGTTTAAATGGAAAACTTAACGCATCATTAAGGCGCAAAGCCAAAAAAATCAGGGAATGAAAATTAAAAATATTTTCCAAAAGAAAAAAAAATTAAGGGCAATTAAAACCAAAAAAAGAAAATATTATTTTGAGGGCAAAAAAAAAAATAAAACACAACAAATGAAACAAAAATTTTGGAAAACCAGCTACAAAATTAAGGTCAATATACAAAAACTGAACCAACTCATTCATTCATCATTATGATGATGAAATTTTTTGGAGAAAACCAAATATAATTTTATTTAGCAAACAAATAAACAAAAAAAAATTATTAATTTTTTTTGTTTATATTAAAACAAAAATTATTGTTTTCTTATGTTTGATGTTTAAATAATCCAAAAAAAAATTTTTTCAAATAAAAATTTTGAGATCATTTATATTTCAAACAAAAAAAAGAAAGAGTTCTTAAAACTTTGTTACAGATGTTTTGAGAGATCCAATTTGAAAAAGGCCAACACAATACACAAAAAAACACTTTCACTCTTTTTTTTTTGCCAATTTTTTTTTTTTGTTTCTTATTTTTTCAATACTAAAATATAATTTTGTGTGTATAATTTTTTTTTTATTAAAATGAGTTTAACGAAAAAAATTTTAAGAGGTTTTTCCAACGTATACACATTTTTTTAATGACCACTTTTTTCAATTCGTTTAGGCCAAATTGAAAAAAAAAACTTCTTTTTCTAGATTTTCATATAATTTATATAACTATTTTTTAATTTTTTTATATTTTTATTTTAATTATTTACTTTTTCATTACAATTATATATAAAAATTTTTATTATTAAATACTGTTAAGAACGCACTTTATTTAAATAATTATTTTTTTCAAATCTATATGTATTAAAGACACCGCCATAGATTTTTCTTTAACTCAACACGATCCGCTGCTGCTTTTTTTTCATTAATAATGATTTTAAGATTTTCAAAACACACGTCCGCTTCGTTAAACGTTCAATACTATTCTATTTGAAATTGATTTTTAGTCGGAAAATTTGCTCATATATTTTTTTTTTTTTTTTTCAAATAAATTTTCACAAAAAAAAAAGCTCTCGCGAGTTTTTCCTGTGTAGATTTATTTAAATTTTGTAGCTTCTCAGAATATTTAAAAATATCTCTGTGTATATTTTTTTTTTTTTGTTTAAATCTAAATGTTTTGAATGCTCCACTTTAAAATACGACTTATTTTTAACAATTGTTATCATACATTTTCTATGATAACATTTAAAATGCATTTTGTCTAGTTTTTTTTTGGGAAGATTTTATAAAATTTGCACTTTTCCCTTAAATCAAAATTTGTTTATAGACTATTGACTTAATCTCTTTTTGTGTGTATAGTATTTGAGAAAGTTTAAAAGATTTTGAAATTTTTTATCAACATATTTTAATGTATGTTAGGCAGGAGCGTTTTTTAGCTTTTTCTTTGTGATTTTAAAAAACATCAAAAAACTTTGTAAAATTGCTAAAAACAATCACTTGTTTTTTGTACATTTATTAAACAAACTAGTCGAATAGCATGTCCCTGCCAGGCGGAACACCAAATCACTTTTCTTAATAATTCTAATTTTTTACCAAACTTTATAAAAAATTATGTTTGTGCTTCAAAAATTTAATATTGCTAGATTGAGTTACATCAATATATTTCCCAAAGTGGAAAAAAATTTTATGAGTATAAAAGGTTTTATTGATAAAAATTTTAGAACTAAATTTAGCACGCCCATTTCGTTTCTGTCCTTCAACCGGATATCAAAAATTCATCGTGTAGGTCTGTCCCATGGTCACTCCTATATACATGGCAATTTTTATCTTTCTTAGTCATGAAGGGTTTTAAAATTAGAAAAAATTTTGAAAAACACAATTTTTTCACTTCAATTTTTCCTTATAATTCTCCGTACACAGTTGACTTTATAAGGATATTATGATACATTGTCAATACTTTATGCTTTACAATTTTCAGCTTCCTTAGTCAATAGGGGTTGCAGAAATAGTTTAAATGATTAAAAACATAATTTCGCCGTCTTCCGCCACTCCCCCTGTCTCATTAGTGGTTGCATAAATAGTTTAAATGATTAAAAACTTAATTTCGCCGTCTTCCGCCACTCCCCCTGTCTCAAAGGCCGAAAATAAATGGATATCCAGGTCAGTGTTGATCTTTGCCATAGTCCGTACCATATGCATCCCAATTTTCATCTTTCAAGGTCATAAGGTATTTTCAAAATTAGGTAGATGTAAAAACATAATTTTTCCACGCCCATTTCTTCTCTTAATTCTCCGTCCATAATTCAAAATCTTTAAATCTGACTACTTTAGGATAAGCTCCATTGTTAGTACTGTACTCGTATCCACGCCCCTTCGCACTCTTAATTCTCAGGCCACAGTCCAATAACTTTAAGTCTGACTACTTTAGAATATGATCCAGTGTCAGGACAATATGCTTGCCAATTTTCGGCTGCGTAGGTCATAAGGGCTTTAAAGATAGTTAAATAAAAAAATAAAAAAACACAATAGGTGTGTTCCAGAACGTTACCGCGGGTGCCCGCGGGTACCCAAACCAGCCCGAAAAGCGTTCCCGTACGCAAAAATTGGGTAAATGAGAGAGTTTTTGAGAGAATAAATTACTTTCTCATTTTACCGAACTTACCCGCACTTTTTTTTCGGGTAAATTGGTAACAATCAGAGGTTAAAAAAACAGCTGATTTTTTTGTGAAGCTAAATTGGAAATTTAAATAAAATAAAGAACTAAACCAAGGAAATGTGTTTTTTCAATACAAAAAAAGATAATTTGTTATTAAAATAAACTTTTACAATTTGTTTTCTTGTTTAAAGTAATTTTTCTTACGAAAATATTTTAGCGTTATTGGTTTGTTTACATTTTCTACTATTTTGGGCTTGAAATGTGGTTTTTAGCGTTCCCGTACTTTTGTGCATTTTTGTGGTATCGTGAGAGGTTTTTTGATTTTCTCTCATTTTACCGAACTTTACCCGGAAAGTTCTGGAACACACCTAATATTGCCTTGCCCTTTTTTCCTCTCAATTCTCCGTATACATTCCAAAATGTTAAATTGTACTACTTTAGAATATGCTTCATAGTTAGGACAATATGTTATGGATTTTCAGCTTCCTAATTCATTGGGGCAGAGCTTCAAATACTCTAAAATGTTGCCAAGTCCCCTTTTGTTCGTAATTCGCCGCTCACAGGCAAAAAATCCGGCTTCGTAAGAGTCCGTCCCCGGTGTTTTACTATATGCACGCCAATTTTAAGCGTTTAAGTCTATCAATGAGATTCAAAAGGCGCTGGATAGTCAAAAAATAAGAGAAACACAAAAAAATATATACATAAAATAGATGGAAATAAATTTACCATTTAGGCGCCCCAGTAGGCTAGTTGGTAGCGTGCTAGCCTATGAGTCTGGGGGTCGTGGGTTCGATTCCCACCAGAGGCCTTGGTCTGATTCGCTACAACGAGACGAAGGTCATTGTTACCAGTTCTCGGTTAGGTAAAATTAGTATGTAATTTGTAATTATATGGTAATTCTTAATAAAATAAATAAAAAACAAGTAAGAGTTTTAAATTCGGCTGTGCCGAATCTTTGATACCCTCCAACATATAAAAAAAAATTTAAAAAAAAATTGAAGGGGCGTTTTTTTTGGGGGGGGAGGGTCGGTAGGTGTCATTGTGGGACAAATAAACCCATGCGGTAAATGTTTAAAAATTCATTTATTATGCTTTTGGAGCATAAGTTATACAATTTTATCATTATTTAAAAAGATTTTTAATATCCACGCCCACAAAAGGGGGGGTGGGCAAAAAAAGTTTTTTTTTTTATTTCCTGGGTCCAAGTGCAGGACCTTGAACTTTTTCTGACATCAAATTGTTTCATTTGCTTAGTCAAAATACAAAAAAACCTGTGAAAATATGGCGTTTTTCAGAGGTTAGTTAAGTTCTTCAAGGGGGAACTTTTTTCCCCCCGGTTCGATTTTGCCCATTTCCAAACTTAAACTGCCTAGGACCAAAACACATATTCCTGTCAAACTTTACGAGTCTATCTCTTTTATTTTGGACTGCATCGTGTCTTATACAGACGGACGGACGGACGGACGGACGGACATACGGACATTCTAGAAAAGTCTTAGAATCGATCATAGATCAATAATATATATACTTTATAGGGTCCCCGACCGATATTTCGATGCGTTACAAACGGAATGACAAAGTGAGTATACCCCCATACTGTAGTTGGAGGGTATAATAAATTTACCACGGCCCTTTGCCTTTCTTGTTCTCTACACTCAAAATAAATTCTCTGTCCAATCAGCAGAAAAATCTGCTGAAAATACACCCATTTTGAGCCATATGAGAAATCTGCTGATTTTAGCAGACACGGTTTGCTAAATATCTGTCATAAGAGGTGAATAAATATAACAAGAAAAAAAAAACATACGCCGCCAGCCAGCATCGAACTCGCCACCTTCCGATTTGAAAGTACACTTCTTAACCACTACGCTACGGAAGCTTATACTTTTATCTGGCGTTTTAGTTATTAAACATGTGTGTTGTTCGACAGCAGAGAAATCTGATTTTAGCAGAAATATCTGCCGATTTTAGCAGAAAAATCTGCTGATTTTAGCAGAACAATCTGCTGATTTTAGCAGAATAATCTGCTGATTTCAGCAGAATAATCTGCTGATTTCAGCAGAGCAATCTGCTGATTTCAGCAGAGCAATCTGCTGACAATCTGTTCTGCTTTTTTTTTTATATAAAAAAATTTCTTGAAAAAATAATGAAATTCAGCAAACAAAATTAGCATAAACATAGTAAAATGTCTGTTATTTTCTTAAACTGAATGACAGAGATTTTAGTAAAAATATCCTTCTCAGCAGAACAATCTGCTAAAAGATTGCTAATTCAAATTGAAAGTCGTTTTACAGATTTTTTGACAGAGTTTTTCTTTTGAGTGTACCCATACACTGGATATCAAAAATCCAGGTTCGTGTTGATCCTCCCCATGAAACCTTCGATATACATGCTAATTTTCATCTTCCGAAGTCATTGGGGGTCTTCAAATTAGCTAAAATATTAAAAACCCAATTTTTCCACTCCTTTTATCTTTTAATTCTCCGTCTACAGTCGAGAAATTTTAAATCCGATTACTTCAGGATATACTACATCGTTAGGACTATACGCTATGCATTTTCTGCTTCATTTGGGGGCTTCAAGTTAAAATGTTAAAAATCCCAATTTTGTCACTCCCCATTTCCTTTCAATTCTCCGCCCACAGTCAAAAAATTTAAAATTCGACTACTTCAGGATATGCTTCATCGATAGGACTTCCTAAGTCATTAGAGGACGTTAAAATAAGAAAAAATGGCAATTTTAATCTTCATAAGTCATTGGGGGGTTTTCAAATTAGTTAAAATATTAAAAGACACAATTTTGCCATGCCCCATTTTTCTCTTAATTTTTCTTCCACAGTCAAAAAAATTGAAATACGATTACTTCAGGATATGCTTCATTGTCAGAACTAAATGCTATAAGAAGTAAAAATGTTAAAAAATCCCAATTTTGCCACGCCACTTTTCCCCTCAATTCTACGCCCACATTGCGAAAATTTTAAATCCGACTACTTGGTGGTATGCGCCATCGTTAGGACTATATTCTAGGAACTTTTCAGCTTCCTAAGTCATTAGGGGGCTTTAAATTAAGCCTAAATGTCAAAAAATTGAGTTTTGCCACGCCCACTTTTCCGCTTATTTCCCCGCCCACAGGCCAAAAATCGAAAATCCGGCTACGTTAGGATCTGCCGTAGGTGTTTTACTATATGCATGCCAATTTTCGGCTTTGAAGCTCATCAGTTGGCTTCAAAAAGCTCTGGATAGACAAAAAAGAGGAACACACAAATAGGGAAATTATATATCGTCGCTGCTCCGTGATGATTTGGTATGTGACATTTTTGGTTTTTTTTTTTTATTGCATAAAATGAGACCTCTATAGGTCATCCGTCTGCCCACTAAACCGTTTAGCGATATCTTGAATGGTTTAGAAATTAGCAAAAGTAGCTATGTGAAATCAATATGTAAATGTTCCAAAAAAAAAGTGGTATGTGTAGTGTAAAACCAGTTTTTGTTAAGAAAACTTTTGCAAATATAAACATTTTTGCTTAAAATTTTTAGCATAAGGGTTTTAGGTATGCTTACATACTATAGTAAAAAATGAAGTATTAGATCACATTTTAAAGGGAAGTTGCCATTAAAAAAAACCGATTTTTCGCGATTTCCAAAAAAAGTTAATTGTATCTAAACAGTTTTTTTGCAGAAATTAATCACATACATTAGTCTTTTTATACACAGGAAATCAATTCTAAAAACTAATTATGAGGTTGCAAAAAGCAAAATTAATAAAATATTAGAAAAATCGCGATTTTTACCATTTAATCGCAAACAATTTTATCCAAATTTGTACTTAATGTATCGTTATGAGTCTAATCCGCATTTCCCATACCAAACAAATTTACATTTGTAAAAGCAGAATTTTTTTAAATAAAAAAACTGCAACAAAATGTGCAAAACTTTAACGATGATTTGCATGAAAACTGTTCCATTGATTAAAAAAAGGACTTCACCATTGAAATTAGCATGCCCCAATTATATAGAAATGATGGTCAGTTCTCATGGCACAAATTTGAGTACCATTTTTTTGAATAAAATTTTTTCGCTAAAAAACAAAATTCATTGAAATAACCCAGTGGGGGTGTTCTGTAATTTATGCGAAAAGTTTTCGCATCGAAAAGTATGAAACAAAAAATTCCATCGTTTCTCGATTCTGGAAAAAAAGTTGTTTCTGTATATCAATGCGAAAACGGCAGCATTTTTATTGGAATATTCCAAATCAGCTGTCAAAAAGGTAAATAAGGCGAGAAAATAATAAAAATCACAACAAAAAAAACTCAATTTCTCATTTTTTTTGAACAACACTCGTAACATTGGCAAACAAAAATGAAATAATAAATTAACTTAATGAAAATAATGTGTAGTATATCAGTTATAATATTAATTGATAGTATATTCTTGAAAAATATTGTTTTTCATTTATTATAACTCAAAAGTTGATTAATTTACGAAATATCGCACCATTTTTAAATGTGAGTGATTTTGACACTTCAACTTCAAAAGTTTTCGATCAATTGGTTTACAGAAACAGTTTTTATCTCATCTTTCCAATAATTTTGAAAAAAATCATATTTGACAGAAAGTTTCCGCATAATAAAATTACAGAAACAGTCGAATACGAAAAGTCAGGTTTTGTGCCGATTCACGATGTTTCTGTTTCGTTTTTCATGTTTCATGTGAGAAATCTTTCGATTCGAGAGATATAGAACACCGCTACAGGACTTGGAAAGCAGATTTGTACAAAATATGGCTTGAAAAAGTGTAATTGCTATCACTTTAATGAATATTATTTTTTTTTGCACTATTATAAAATTTTATAACTTAAGTTCTTTGAACAAAAACGGTCATGTGTATAAAAATGTCCAAAAATAAAAAAAATAATACCAAAAATGTTCTAACAAAATGTGTTATGTGTAGTTTTTTATGTAATCCGTTAATATCTCCGTTATAGCTAAAAAATCATTCTTTTTTTTGTGGTACACATCTATAAAATATCTTTATGTATTGAAAAGCCGGACGACTTTTTTAAAATATGGCAAAATGACAAAATAAAACGTTTTTTTTTGCTCTCCTGAAAACTTCATTAAAAACACATACCAAATTACGACGGAGCAGCGACGATATATAGATGGATCATTTTTATATCACAAGTTTACCTGGTAAAAAAGTCGTTTTGGTAAAAAAAATGGATAAAAATTATTTTTTTTTTGTCACGAAAAACAAAATTATGATAAAACAAGTAGAAAAGTTAAATTCGACTTTGCCGAATCTATGAATACCCTCCACAATGCATTTTTTAAAGGATAGTTCATTTTTAAAAGTGAAAAATTAACAATTCTGTTTAGAAATATTTTATTTTGAGTTAAAAACTCTTGTTTTGTCATTTAAAAAAAAATAAAAAATTACCAAATTTTTTTTTGAGTGTAAAATTTTTTTTCGAGTGTAATGTTTTTTTAACTGTAAAAATGTTTGAGAGTGAAAGCACTAACGTATGTACACAAAAAATTGTAATTTTTGTAAAAAAAAAACTAAATTTTTTTTTGAGTGTAAAATTTTTTTTGAGTGTAAAATTTTTTTGAGTGTAAAATTTTTTTCGTGTGTAATTTTTAAGTTACCAATGCTTTTAAAACTAATCAAGTTTAAAAAGCATTGCTTTAAAACTAAACAAGTTTGAAAAGCATTGTTAAGTTACCACCAATGCTTTTATAACTTTTTTAAACACGTGGCATTTAAGATGAAACTAATCTGAAATTCAGGGTTTTGTTTATAACTTTTGAACCACTGGACCGATTGAGCTGAAATTTAATACCAAACAGACCCGGGAAACGGCAAATATACATGCCAAGCTTCAGTAGTCGCATTATTGTCTTTCGAAAGTTATCGTGTTTTTTATCTCGTATATTCGCGAAACACCCTTGCCGAAATTTACTCTTTTGCTCATAACTTTTAAACCACTGGACCGATTTGGCTGGATTGCAATACCAACCTGACCAGGTAAATGACCAACATATATGCTTAACTTCAGTAGCCTCTGTAAAGTCTTTCAAAAGTTAGCGTGTTTTCTACGGACAGACAGACAGACGGACGGACATCGCCAGATCGACTTAAAATCGATCGAGGATCATGAATATATATACTTTATGGGGTCCTAGACCAATATTTCGATGTGTTACAAACGGAATGACAAACTTATATATACCCTCTATCACTACTAGAGTGGAGGGTATAAAAATTTGATGAAAACAAAATTTTTGGTGAAAAAAAAATTTTTGATGAATAAAAAGTTTTTGATGAAGAAAAAAAATTTTTGACGAAAAAAAAATTATAAAAACAAATTTTGATGAAAAAAAAAATTTTCTTATGAAAAAATTTTTTTTGTAAAAAAAAAAAAATGTTTGATGAAAAAAAAATTGGTTAAAAAAATTTATAAAAAACCGAAATATCGGAAAATTAAAAATAAATAATAAAATTAAAAAATAACTTTTTAGTTTTTTTATTGTTTTTTCTGACCTAAAGCCGAAAAAATAAATAATTAAAAAAAAAAATAATAAAAAACAAGTAAGAAAATTTTAGTCGGTCAAGACCGACCATACCCTACACCAGTGTTTCCCGGAAAATGGGTACCAACTCCAAACATGGACCAATTGGGTCTATCATTTGTCAAATCTTTAATAAGTGTGGAAAACACTCACATACCAAATTTGAGTGAAATTGGCTTATATTTATTGCAAATAAACCACTTTTAGTAATATCGGGCGAAATTTTGATATGGGGCCTAAGTCCAAAAATGGGCCGATTATAAACAGATTTTTGGGTTATTAAAGTATGCGTTAAACACACACAAACAAAATTTTAATCAAATGTTTTCTATTTTCATCAAATTTTATAGATTTATGTGAATATCGGGAGGTTGGTTTGTATGGGGGCTACAAGAAGAACTGGTCCGATTCCTTTGAAATTCGAAACAGTGATTTTTGAATACAAAAAAACGTTTACATGCCAAATTTTGAAAGGATATCTATTAAAATAGGTTGTTAGGGGCATTTGACCCAAATTTAAAGGGAACGTTTGTATGGGGGCTATGTCAACACATGGACCGATTTTTTCCATTTCAATAGCGTCCATCCTTGGGTCAAAAGAAGCTTAAGTTTCAAATTTCAGACAAATCGGTTAAAAATTGCGACCTGTATCGTGCGCACAACGTTTACATGGACGGACAGACGAACGGACGGACGGACATCGCTAAATCGACTCAAAAAGTGATTCTGAGTCGATCGGTATACTTTAATGTTGGTCTAGGACCAATATTTCGGGCAGTTACAAACATCAAAAAAACAATTTGATGTAATAACAAGTGAGAGTGTTACATTCGGCAGTGCCAAATCTTTTATACCCTCCAAAACGTTAAAAACAATATAAAAACAAGTGAGAGTGTTACATTCGGCTGTGCCGAATCTTTTATACCTTTCAAAATGTAAAAAAACAATTTTAAAAAAATCCAGGGGCGTCTTTTTTTTTGGGGGGGGGGGGGGGGGTTAGGGATACCTTCCCCTTTCGAATTCTAACTTCTTTTGAGATAAAAATGTTGCATTTGCTTAGCAAAAGTACAGAAAACCCTGCAAAAAAATCCGGTTTTTCTTAGGTTGGTTTAGTTCTCCAAGGGGGAACTTTTTTCCCCTTGGTCCAATTTTGCCCATTTCCGAACTTAACCGGCCTACGAATAGAAGACATATTCGTGCCAAACTTCGGAAGTCTGGATCTTTTATTTTAGACTGTATCGTGTCCTGTGCTTGGAGGGTATAAAAAATTTGATAAAAAACAAGTAAGAAAATTATAGACGGTCAAGACCGACCATATGATAGCCTACACCAGTGTTTTCTGGAAAATGGATCCCAAGTCCAAACATGGACTGATTGGATCTATCTTTTCTTAGATCTTTAATTAGTGTAGAAAACACACACAGATCAAATTTTAGTGGAATTAATTTATTTTTTTGCCAATAGACCGATTTTACTGAATATCGGGTGCAATTTTTATATGTAGACTAAAGTCCAAAAATGGTCCAATTATAGTAAGATTTGATTAGGTTACCAAAGTACACGTTTAATACCTTCAAACAAAATTTTAATTAAATATTTGCCATTTTTATGAATTTTGAGGGAATTATGTGAATATATCGGAAGGGTGGTTTGTTTGGGGACTACAAGAAGGACTGACCCGATTCCTTTGAAATTTGAAATGATAATTCGTGTATACAAAATTTCATTACCTGCTTAATTTAAAAACGATATCTATTATAATACGGTTTTTAGAGTTATTTAAGCCAAATTTAAATTTTGTATGGGGGCTGGGTCTAAACATGGACGGATTTTTTTAAATTTCAATACGCTTTGTCCATGGGCCAAAAGATGCTTAAGTTTAAAATTTTAAGTCAATTGATTAAAAATTTCGACCTGTATCGTGCTTCAACCGTTAGACGGACAGACGGACGGACGGGCATCGCTAAATCAACTCAGCAACTTGCTACATCAACTTCTGAGTCGATCGGTATACATACTTAAAGGTAGGTCTAGGACCAATATTTCGGGTAGTTACAAACATCAGCACAAACTCATTATACCCTGTACCAGAGAGTGGTATAGGGTATAAAAATTGATATAAACAAACATTGATGTAATAAAAAATTTGACAAAAAAAATATGAAAAAAAAAATGGATGAAAAACAAAAGTTGATGGAAAAAAATATTATGAAACAAAAATTAATAAAAAAAAAATTGTTTACCATTTGAAGAAAAAAAAATTGATGAAGAAAAAAATTAAAATAAAAATTTGATGAAAAAAAAATAATGAAAAAAAAAAATTGTTGAAAAATAATTATGTTACGTTTTATTCATTAGGTGGTGAAAAACGGGTTTATTCACCAGCATTTGAAATATTATCCAAGTTAGACCATGTTCACACTACAAGAACTTACCATGGTAAGTTGAGATGATTTTGCAATTTTTCTTTATGTACAATTAGTACAATTTGAGATGATTTTGTAAATCACTATGTGATTTTGTTCAAAGGAAAATCACATGGTGATTTTAAAATCACGCTAGTCTGTATACATTATTACAAACCTTTTTGGTTTTAAGAAAATGAAAACAGTAATTTTGGTTTTCTTTTTTGTTAGTCGGTAGCAGGGACCCGATTTTAATACTTTTAAAACTATCTTTTTTTATTTTTATTTAAAAAAAACAAACACTTGTGTTCAATAAAAAAATAAAAATCCAATCGGAGTTTTTTATTTTAATCAAAGTTGAAAATAATTTTTATTTTTCAAAATCAAAATTTTAAAACTCTTTTGTGATATTTATCAGGAAAGTTTAAA
Source organism: Pegoplata infirma (assembly GCA_963921195.1). NCBI lineage: Eukaryota > Metazoa > Arthropoda > Insecta > Diptera > Anthomyiidae > Pegoplata > Pegoplata infirma. The sequence goes on along the minus strand of OY992536.1, from coordinate 260,050,033 downwards.
ATTATTTTCATCTTTTTTTTTTCATCGGATCAAAATAGTTTAACAAAAAAATTATAACAGAAATTATTAGAAGAATAAGTTAAAAATTTTTATAAAAAAAATGATATAGTATGTATGTTATGAAAAATTAAGATTTATTTGAGTTTAATGCATTAAATTTAAAGGTGATGCATTAACTGCTACAAAAAAAAATAGGAACAAGGTCTTAAAATGTTGCACAATTTTCAAAAATGCAATAAATTTTTTCCAATTTATTTGTTTTAAATCGCCTTTGACTTTGTGATCTAAAGTCACAAAAACTTAGTTTACGCAACAGTCCGCCATATTTCGGAAGAAACAGCGAATGTACCTCGCAAAAAATTTTTATTTTAGAAAAAATACGTTTTTTTCTAATTTTGAGCAGCTAATATTACTCTTCTTGGCATATTAATGGAATAGATTTTAAACTGTTAAGAACTACAGCATCTACAAACTCTAGTTCAACATTTTGCATTTTATAGAAGGGGCCGCAATTCCGGATCAAAAACCGCGAAAATTCAAAAAATTCTTAATCGTCTTTTAAGTTATTACCTAAGTGTACAGACTTTGTGTTACATATGTCAGTAATGATGTTAAAATATGGAGAAATGAAAACAATAGGGAAAGAAGGAGAAAATTAAGGATATTTTTTTGCAATTTTTGAAAATTTTCCAACTTTTACCCTCTGTAATTATTACAGATACAGAGATCTAAGCCTTAAACTTTGCGCTATGATAGTTTAAGGTTTTGTCTACACAATATCACCTGCAGTCTCCCTTAATTCAAAATATTGGAGGTTTTATTAACCATTAATGTCGGTTGTGATACATACAATTTGTTTGAGTTTTAATGAAAATTGTGTTTAAAATATTTGATTTGAAATATAAACAAAAGATGAAAAAAAAAAGATATTTATATTTTTTATTTTTAAATATATTCCTCCTTTGTGATATTTATCGCAATGGATATTTTTCGATTTTCATCATTATGGATATTTATTTTTTGAACAAAAATTTTTATTTTATTTTTTTGAACAAATTGGAAAATATTTTGAACTTTAAATATAAATATTTTGATGAAAAAAAAATAATAAAACGTTTTCCGGTCCTTGGTCGGTAGCTTATATAGTCAAACTGGGGTGGCTGGTGTGTAATTTTAAAAAAGTTGCAGGACGCCCCCTCAGTTTGACTATAAAGCTAACAATAGCATGTCCCAAAATCGGGAAATTTTGGAATTTCTTTAGGGCATACCCCTAGAATCATGCTTATTGAAGAGCTGATTACTGGAAAAAAATTAAAAAATTTTCGGAGGTCATCTTCAGGGCGCAACCCGCGCTAAAAGTTTGCATCCGTGTGCATTTGGTAAAAAAAAAATATTTTTTTTTTATTTTTAAAATTAGTGCCAAAATTGCTCCATGAAAACTTTAAAAATATTTTTTCTCAATGTACTCTACCCATACTTGGGACCTGGCATTACTTTTGTATGAAAAAACAAGCCAATGCCTGCTTTTTCATTGGCATTTTACATTAAAAAATCTAATGCCTCAATGCTCAGGTCCCAAGTATGACTCTACCTAACGAAACTTTTGGCACCAATTTTAAAAATAAAAAATTTTTTTTTTTTCCAAATGCACACGGATGCAAACTTTAAGCGCTGGTTGCGCCCCACATTGGTTGAAGAGTGGCCGAAATTAATTTTTTTCATATTCGCCGATTTGGATAATTTTTTGGTATTTTGTTGTCAGATATCTGAATATTACGATTTCGTAATATTAGGCTGATATATTTATTATTTGTTTGGACAGACACGCTCAAAGTTCATATATGTTCGCTTGTTTAAAATGGCATGCAAATTTACTGTATATTCAATCTTTTGTTCCAATCAAAGTAAACTTATCATTTGACTTTGTTGTATATTTTCGTAAATGACAATTGTCATGAATGAGATTTGCACTAAAAAAAGTTGTAAAAAGTACCATATAAAAAATTTCGTAGAACAAAATATAAACAACATCAAAATTTCAATGTTCATCAAATTTAGTGGACTGCATCTTTTTAGCGCTGTGGAGCGCTGTTTAACGAAAGATGTCAAATTACAGCTTGAAGTCTCAGCTAAAAGTTAAAAAAAAATTCAGCTGCTCATACCTGCTCATTTCCAAAAAAAACAGTAAAAACTATAAAATAATAAAGTAAAAAAAAAAATGAATTTTCGTTCATGTTTCAGAAACTCTGATTTTTATACCCTCCAACCACAGTATGGGGGTATACTCACTTTGTCATTCCGTGTGTAACACATCGAAATAACGGTCGGGGACCCCAAAAAGTATACATAATATTGATCCATTATAGAATCTAAGACATTCTAGCGATGTCCGTCCGTCCGTCTGTAGAAATAACGATGCAGTCCAAACAAAAAGAGCTAGACCCCTGAAATTGGGCAAGAATATCCCTTATGTTACTGTTAAGGTTAAGTTCGAAGATGGGCAAAATCGGAACAGGGGGAAAAAAGTTCCCCCTTGAAGAACTAAAACGACTCCTGAAAAATACGATACTTTTACGATTTTTTTTTTAGTTTTTGCTCAACAAATGTAACATTTGTATGCCATATTATGTTCATAGACCTGCGCTTGGACCAAGGGGGTTAGAAAATTCGATTTTTTTCAGGCCGCCCCCTTTTGGGGGCGTGGTTATAGAAATTAATTAAAAATAACGATAAAAATTTATTATTTAAGCGTAAATATCATAAACAAATAATTTGTTAACATATATAGCGGGGATACAGGTGTCCCCCACCAACTCCGCCGACCCCCCACCAAAAAAAAAGGTCGCCCCTGCGATTTATTTTTTATTTTAAGCGTATTGGAGGGTATGAAAGATTCGGCACAGCCGAATTTAACACCCTTACTTGTTTCTATTTGTTTTTTTTTTTTCTATGGGAGGTGGGCGTAAAAGTGGGCGTTTCAGGTATATATTTTCAGGAGCCCATTCTACAATTATAATATTTATTTTTTGTGAAAATTTAGTTGATACATTAAAAATCAAGTGAGTTATGTCACTTTTTTAATACAAGTTGTATGGGAAGTGGGCGGATATTTTTCAAATTTCACACAAATGATTCTGAGTGTTTAAAAATGATATGTGCCAAAAAACAATGCAGTAGGTCAAAATTTAATTTTCCTTTGTATGGGAGGTGGGCGTAAAAGTGGGCGGATCATTTTGATTTTTGCATTTTTTTCTTAATTTAAACAAAAAATGCCTATGTGCCAAGTTTCATTGTCCTACGACAACTTCTTCTATTTTTAGCCGCTCGTTCTATGAGCATCAACCAATGTGCGCCCTGAAGATGACCTACAAAAAATTTTTATTTTTTTTTCTCGTAATCATCTCGTTAATTAGCATCGTTCTAGGGGTATGCCCTAAAATTTTTCATTTTCGGGACACGCTAGCTACACTCAAAAAAAAAAAAACTGTAATGTTAGCAAAAAAAGCTTGTAAACCTACAAGAAAATTTGCTGATTTTGAACCCACAATTTTTTTGCTAAAGTTAGCAAAAATGTTTTGCCAATAATTAGTTAACTAAATTTTTTATTTTTTTTTACTTAGTTCATACACATTTGAGGACCCCATTGGGTTCGGACCCGATAGGTCCAGACCCCGATGGGCCTAGACCTAGTTGGGTTCCTTAAAAATCGTCATAGTTTTTGATCCAAAATTTGTGTCCGTTTCGCTCTACCTTGCTTAGTTTTTGAGATGCGTGATTATAGGGGACCACTGGGGTCTTGAGAATTAGAAAACTCTATAACTTCAAAAATATTACTCGGAGAGCTTTTGACTATTTTACGGTCTTGTTCTAGGTATTGAGAGCTACAAAAATGCTTTTGGACTTTTTGTTGTGTCGGCAATATTAACCGAGATATGAGCATTTTAAAATTTTCGGGAATGCTAACTTTTTTGGATCCAAAGTTAGGGCCCATTAGGGTCCACACATGTGAAGAGGATCCGCGAAAGTATGGAAATTCTAAGAACCAAAAATGCCCTCCATTTTGCTCTATCTGGCTTAGTTTCCGAGATAGCGCCATTTTAAGTTTTCTGAAAATAAAAAAAAATTTACCATTTATTTTTGCTAATGTTAGCAAAAAATCTTGTAAAAATGTTGTCAACTCAATTTAAAATTTAGCAAAAGTAATTAGTTCAAAGTTTGTTTAAAATTACTAATGTGCTAAATAAAGTTTACAAGAATTTTTTGCTAACATGCTAATCTCAACTAAAAATTTGCTTAAAGTTAGCTAACTATCATTAGCAAAAAAAAATTAGTAAATCTACTAACGTATTTTTTTGAGTGTAACAATTAACGGAAAAGAAAATAAGAATTACTATTTTCATTTTCTTAAAACCAAAAATTTTAGTAACTTAGGTTTGTAACTTGGATAATAATTCAACTCGTGGTGAATAAAGCCGTGTTTCACCAGATAGTAAATAAAAAGTAAAATAATTATTTTTCAAAAAAAAAAATTTTTTCATCAATTTTTTTTTTATCAAATTTTTTTTTACCATCAAATTCTTTTTTCATCAATTTTTTTTTTTTCATCAAATTGTTTTTTTTATCCAATTTTTTTTTTCATAAATTTTTTTTTCATTAAATTTTTTTTATCAAATTTTTCTGTATTAAAATTTTTTTTTTATCAAATTTTTTTTTTATAAAATTTAAATTTTTTCATCAAATTTTTTATCAATTTTATTGTTTTTTCCTAAAATTTTTTTCCGTCAATTTTTTTTTTTTCATAAATTATTTTTTTTATCAATTTTTTTTTGATCAAATTTTTTTTTTAAATTTTTTTTCATAATTTTGTTTTTTCGTCTATTTTCATTTGGCTTTGAAACTCAAGGCGACGACCCAAAATTTGTTGCACAGTGTTATTAAACATTGACCTATCTATGTAAATTTGTTCTTCTATGTGTTCTTTTAATTTTTTTTTATAAACATTTTAAAAATTTCAACATTTTTCTTGTTGTTATTACAATTTTGTGTTGAGCAAACAAAAAGTAACATAAATTTGTTATTTTTTCTACTGGAAATACAAAATAAACAAATTGATTTGAATTTTGTTTTATTAATGTACATTAGGGTGGCAGCGAAATGTATGGAGCAATTTTTTTGTATTAATATTGATGTCTCCCGGGCGGAATATTGTGCCACATGGTCTAAAATTGATGTCGAAAAAATTTCAGCCAAATCGGATAACTTTAACCCGTGCCCCTTTGAGGTCAAAGTTCAAATGATAAAAAAAAAATTTTCCATACAAGCAAAAAATTTTTTTTTCGATTTTTTTTTTTTTTATTTTTTCATATTAGTTAGCTTTATTAGCTTATTAACGACAAAAAATCTCATTTCGATCGGACAAGATTTTCAGTTTCTAAAGTGACTTTGAAAAAAAAATTTGAGGCTTGTTAGGGGCTTACTCTAAAAAATTTTCAAAAAATTTTTTTTTTTAGTTTTGACAAGCATACATTAAAGATATTTTGTCACTCTTAATAACAGGTTTTTTAAACATTTTTTGTGACGTCGTAATTTTGTTTTTTAATAGGGCCAAAAGCTAAATTTTTGCAGCTTTTGGCCCCAATTTAGAACTAAACTTCAAAAAAAAAAAAAAAAAAAAAAAACTGTTATCAAGAGCGACGTAAAATCTTTAATGTTTGCTTGTCAGAGCTAAAAAAAAAAAAAATAATTTTTTTGGAGTAATCTATAATTTTTTTTCTTTCTGGGACATTGTAATTATGCTCTTAAATAGGGCCAAAAACTGCATTTTTTCCAGTTTTTTACCCCAATTTAGAACAAAAATGCGATGTCGAAAAAATTTTTTTTAAAAAAATTTAAAAAACCTGGTATTAAGAGAAACGAAAAATCTTTAATGTGTGCTTATCAAAACTAAAAAAAAAAATTTTTTGAAAATTTTTTAGAGTAAGCCCCTAACAAGCCTCAAATTTTTTTTTCGAAGTCACTTTAGAAACTGAAAATCTTGTCCGATCGAAATGAGATTTTTTGTCGTTAATAAGCTAATAAAGCAAACTAATATTAAAAAAAAAAAAAAAAAAAAAAACGAATTTTTTTTTTTTGCTTGTATGGAAATTTTTTTTTTTATCATTTGAACTTTGACCTCAAAGGGGCACGGGTTAAAGTTATCCGATTTAGCTGAAATTTTTTCCACATCAGTTTTAGACCATGTGGCACAATATTCCGCCCGGGAGATGTTGAAAATCCAAAGTTGAAATTTAGCTGCCACCCTAATGTACATACATACATATGTATGTAATTGTTTTGATACAATTTTAGCAAAAATAAAATTGAAATAATATTTAAATGTAATTTTGAATTAGTGAACAACAATAACAATATTTTGTTTACATTAAAAACTAATTGCAAAACACTTTTTTTTATTTTTATTTTTTTTGTTTTTAACAAGAACAGTATTGAGGGAAAAAAGTCATTGTAATGCATGAAATCGTTTTGATTAATTATAAAATTGTATAAATGATTCGAAGAATTTAGAAAACAAAAATTTTGCTTGTTAATATGGTAGATTTTTAAATCAAATTTCTTTAAAATTTTGTAACAAATGGAAATTAAATATAATTTTTAAGCTAATCAAAAAAACTAATTAGATAAAAAATTTCCCATAATCTAAGAACTTGTTCCAGACGTAAAATGTTTCAGAGTCTGAGAAGTTTTCCACACGAAAAATGTTTTTGGAATCTGAGAATTTCTCCCATAGAAAAATTCTCAGATTCTGAGATATTTTTCTAAGATTCTGAAATTTTTTTTTTTCAAATTCTGAGATTCTAATACATTTTTGTTATAAAACAATTTCCAATGTTTCAGAAATTTTTTGCATTGCAAAAATTCTGAGACATTTTCGTATAGAAAACTCTCAGCATTTTTCGTATAGAAAAATTCTCAGATTCTGATACTTTTTCGAGAGAGACATTTACGTATAGAAAACTCTCAACATTTTTCGTATAATAAAATTCTCAGATTCTGATATAGAAAAATTTTCAGATTCTGATACATTTTTCGTATAGAAAAAATCTAAGATGACAGACTCTGAGAAATTTTTCTTATAAAAAAATTCGGACAGATAATGTGACATTTATCATTTATAAAAATTTTCAGAAAGATTCTTATCTTCTTATTCTGAGAAATTTTTCGATAGGAAAAATATCTCAGTTTCTGAGACATTTTTTGAAAGAAAAATTGTCTATAAAATAACTCTCAGATAATTATCATTATCTTTTATCTTTTTATTCATTTATTTAAATTATTCAATTCTGAGTAATTTATCAATAGAAAAATTATCAGATTCTGAGACGTTTCAGATTCTGAGACATTTTTCCTATAGAAAAACTCTTAGATTCTAAGACATATTTCCTACAGAAAAATTCACAGATTCTGAGGATTTTTTCTATAGAAAAATTCTGAGACATTTTTCCTATAGAAAAATTTTCAGATTCTGAGACGTTTTTCCTATAGAAAAACTCTCAGATTCTGAGACATTTTTCCTATAGAAAAAATCTCAGATTCTGAAACGTTGTTCCTATATAAATATTCTCAGATTCTAAAACATTTTTCGTATAAAAAAATTATCAGACTCTGAGACATTGCATAGAAAAATTCTCAGATTCTTAGAAAAATTTCGTGTAGAGATCTGAGACTTTTTCGTGTAGAGATCTGAGAATTTTTTCACACAACACCGTCTAATAAAATGTTGAAAAATTTCTAATGTAAAAAATTTCAAATTAACGGAATTTTAACTTTTTGTTGATACATTTAAAAGCTGTATGCTATAAAACCCAACCAATATTATAACGTCTTGGCAACCCCACCAAAAAATAAAAAAAACAGCTGTTCACATATTTTTACACCGAAAGCAGCAGAAAGCACAGGTTATGTAGTCAAATCCAAAGAAAATTTATTACAAATTAAATTTTTTCACAAAGAATTATAAAAATTATTAACAAAATGTTGTCAATACTAAACTCTTCCATGCGTTCTTTGGTTATACGCCAACAATTTACGGCCGAAACTATGAGAATGTTGCATACTTCCACTGTTTGTGAAGCGGCCCGTAAGGGTACACGAGAAAAAGCACGTAAGAAAAAAGTTAAGGTGGAAGTTAAGAAAGTGGGCTTTATACCACACAACCAAAGGGATAAAAAGTAAGTAGGATAAAATAAAATTTCATACATATTGGTTTTTTTATTATTACATTTAATCCAAAGAATAAATCTTCAACGAGAAAAAAAACATGTTGATGACTCTTGGAAACAAATTGCCACCGATAACTGTTATGTGGGCAAGTATTACCGTTGGCCGGTATATACAGTAGCCGATGCTATACAATGTCATCGTGAGACTCATCATCCCAGCATGTATAATGAACCAAATGCACCACTTGTGGTGGACGTCGAATTAAATATGAAGGGTGAAAAGGCTACAAGATTTGTGGACAACTTCCAGCGAATGGCAATGGTACCACATAAATTTGAACATGGTGAGGAGAGACGTATACTGGTGTTTACAAAAGGAAATGTAAGTAGTATAAGTGTTTACAAAAGGAAACGTAAGTAGTAAATGGGTTTTCCTACAAATGGGTGTTCCTACAGAAAACGTCTCAGCTTCGAAGACATTTTTCCTATATAGAAATAAAGTCTTAGATTCGAGACATTTTTCCTATATAGAAAAAGTCTTGGATACTGAGAAATTTTTTCTATATAGTCTAAGATTCTGAGACATTTTTTCTATATAGAAAAAGTCTCAGATTCTGAGACATTTTTTCTATATAGAAAAAGTCTCAGATTCTGAGACATTTTTTCTATATAGAAAAAGTCTCAGATTCTGAGACATTTTTTCTATATAGAAAAAGTCTCAGATTCTGAGACATTTTTTCTATATAGAAAAAGTCTCAGATTCTGAGACATTTTTTCTATATAGAAAAAGTCTCAGATTCTGAGACATTTTTTCTATATAGAAAAAGTCTCAGATTCTGAGACATTTTTTCTATATAGAAAAAGTCTTAGATTCTGAGACATTTTTTCTATATAGAAAAAGTCTCAGATTCCGAGACATTTTTTCTATATAGAAAAAGTCTCAGATTCTGAGACATTTTTTCTATATAGAAAAAGTCTCAGATTCTGAGACATTTTTTCTATATAGAAAAAGTCTCAGATTCTGAGACATTTTTTCTATATAGAAAAAGTCTCAGATTCTGAGACATTTTTTCTATATAGAAAAAGTCTCAGATTCTGAGACATTTTTTCTATATAGAAAAAGTCTCAGATTCTGAGACATTTTTTCTATATAGAAAAAGTCTCAGATTCTGAGACATTTTTTCTATATAGAAAAAGTCTCAGATTCTGAGACATTTTTTCTATATAGAAAAAGTCTCAGATTCTGAGACATTTTTTCTATAGATTCAGATTCTGAGACATTTTTTCTATATAGAAAAAGTCTCAGATTCTGATACATTTTTTCTATATAGAAAAAGTTTCAAATTCTGAGAGATTTTTCCTCAGATTCTGAGACCCTTGTTGTCTCTTAGGATAAATGTCCCAGAATCTTTTTTTACTTGGAAAACTATGTCATAGTCTAATGTTTTTAAGTGAATTCATTGTCTAATCGTTTGCATTTTTTGTTTGTTTATTTAGGACGAAATTATAGAAGCCCGCAAAGCTGGCGCTTCTCTAGTAGGTGGTGTTGAACTTATCAAGGACATTACTAATGGTGAACTCCTACTCACCGATTATCAATACGTTATAGCACATCCTAATATATTACCAGAGCTAGTAGCATTACGTGGCCTAATGAAACGCAAATTTCCTAATCCAAAATCTGAAACTTTAGGAGCAAATCTTACCGAAATGATAAGACGATTTTCTGATGGTATTAGTTATTCAGCTGCCAAAGATGAACATCAACAAGATTTTGGTATAATAACTACAATTATTGGCACATTAAATATGGATGCACAACATTTAGAAGAGAATTTACGTTCTCTATTACAAGATGTTAATACGGTAAGACCAAAACGTGAGGGACGTTTTATTACACGGGTACTACTTAAGAGTCCACCAAGTCGGGAGCAATTCAAAATAGATGCATTTTTGTATGTTCCCGAAATGCATGAAAAACTTGGTGGTGGTAAAAAAACAACACCAGTAAAAGAAGCCAAGGAAAATGACGATTTAGATGAAGAGGAGGAGGAAGTAATAGAAAAGAAAAAGAAAACTGCTAAAAATTAAGTAAAAAAATTAAAAATAATAACTAAAAATTTTGTTGAATATATTTATATCTTATATACAGTATGTTTTTTATTTGTTAAGATTAATTTCAAAAATTTACAAATTCAAGGCAATTAAGGAACGAATTTATTGAGTTTTATCTTAAGTTTTAAAAGCTCCATTTACGCTTGAGATAGTAAGAGGCAAATACTTGACATAGAGCAAATTTCAGCATTGTTTATATACCATTCTATATATAGCCATTCTCTATTTCTCGCGTAAACACTGCTTATTTTATTTATTGAGATTCTCAGAAATCTAGAATTTATAAATTATAATACGTTTTCTTTACAATACTCCATGTAATCTTCTCCTATAAAACTTTGATCGGAGTTTCCTTCATAGATCTCATAACTTATACTCATATCATTTGAATTGTAATGGAATACATAAACCGTATCCAAACTGTTTACGTTCGACATTAACGTCTCTACACTTTTTAGAAAATCATGTAAGAATGCAGTACATACATTTGGTTTCCAATAACGATTCTGCAATTTTAAATACATCAATTTTATGTTTTTATGTACATGCAAACAAAATTTGTACATACCTTGGGTAAATCTGATACTTTTATACGTTCGATTGGTATTTCTACGACGCCTTTGGTATTCTTAAATGCCAAATATATATCTTTAACATTAGCTAAATAAGCCTGTAACCAATAGGTTAAATACTTTTTGTCGTCATATTTTAAAGTTAACCACATTTGTTTGGTTAAAACACAATGACATTTATCAAGAGCTTGCATATCATCACTGTAAAGAGTTTAACTAATTAATTACAATGCATTTTAATTTAGGTATTTATGTACATACAAATCTTTGAATTCCTCATCGGCTAAAATTCCTTGGATTTCACCTGAATATACAAAATTATATTTGCCCAACGTGCTTTGATGAACTCCAACCAGGTGTATATTTTCATCACATGGTTCATCAATTTTAGGCAATTCATTAACAGAATCTAAAAGTAGTGAGAAGTTTAAGTTGTGTTGATAAATCATTAAGTACTGTTAGGTTTGTTACCGTATGTTACCTTGGAACCCAAGTAAGCTTAAATAACACTGATTTTTATATATACCCTGCAGGAAAAGTGACCGGTGCGAAAAACTTGTCAGAATCTAAGACTAAAAATGTCTCAGATCTGAGATTTTTTATATACGTAAAATGTCTTAGGATCTGAGACTTTTTCTATACGAAAAATGTCTTAGAATCTAAGACTTTTCTATACGAAAAATGTCTGAGAATCTGAGACTTTTTCTGTACGAAAAATGTCTCAGAATCTGAGACTTTTTCTATATGAAAAATGTCCTAGAATGTAAAAATTTGTCTATACGCAAAATATATCGGAAACTTAAACCTTTTCTATACAAAAGATGTCTCGTAAACTAAAACTTTTTCTATACAAAAAATATTTCAGAATCTGAGATTTTTTTTACAAAAAATGTCTCAGAATGTGAATTTTTTTTCTATTTGAAAAATGTGTCAGAATCTGAGACTTTTTCTTTACGAAAAATGTTTTCGAATCTGAGAATTTCTAAGCGAAAAATGTCCCAGAATTTGAGACATTATCTATATAAAAATGTCCTAGAATCTAAAACATTTTTATACCATCCACTTAGTGATAGAGGGTATATATAAGTTTGTCATTCCGTTTGTAACTCATCGAAATATCGATCTGGGACCCCATAAAGTATATATATTCATGATGCCCGATCGATTTTAAGACATTCTAGCCAAAGTTATGAACGAAAATGTAAACACACCTTAAAAATTTCAGTACATTCAACATAACCTAAAAATACAAAATGCTTTAATTCGGCTTCTGGTTGACATATGTGAACATAATTGAACACCAAATGGTATTTAAACAAGTACGAACATATTTTTTGACAAAAAAAGAAAAAAAAATCGTAGACTTTTTTTTAACAAAATTTTTTTTTTGCGGAATTTTTTTTTTCAAAAAAATGTTTTTTTTTTAAAAGTAATTTCCTTTTAAATAAAGTTTTTTGCAATAATCTTTTTGAAATTGTGGAGGGTATCACTATTTGGCAAGGCCGAATTTAACTTTTTTACTTGTTTATACTAGAAATATCTCAGAACCTAACACTTTTTCTATAGGAAAAATGCCTCAGAATCCGAGACTTTTTTATACGAAAAATGTCACAGAATCTGAGACTTTCTATACGAAAAATGTCTCAGAATCTGAGACTTTCTATACGAAAAATGTCTCAGAATCTGAAACTTTTTCTATACGAAAAATGTCTCAGAATCTGAGACTTTTTCTATACGAAAAATGTCTCAGAATCTGAGACTTTTTCTACACGAAAAATGTCCCTGAATCTGACTAAACGAAAATTGTCTCAGAATCTGAGACTTTTTCTATACGAAAAATGTCTCAGAATCTGAGGCTTTTTCGGAACAACTCTATTTGGCTGGCATTGCTCCAAATTTATTTAATTTTTTTTTTTAAGTAGCCATTTTTAAGGAGAATCCAACAAAAAAAAAATCAAGGATCGGCGAGAAATATTTCGCGAGATATATCGCTATAAAGTTAAAAGCGAAATCGCTTATATCTCGGCTTGTAAGGGTCCGATTGGAATAAATAGGGTATCATTAAAAAGGTAATTTTAATACCCATTAAACTTTCCAAATTTTATTAAAATCGGTTAACCCGTTGCGAGCCAAAAAAAAATTTAATTTTAAAATGTGTATATCTAAAAACAACGCATATATAGTACCATAGTTTTTTTACATGGTATTAAAGCCAAGGAAATAAACTTTAATTTGAAACCAGTCTCGACCCCGTAGCTCTTCTAGGAACAAAGTTATTAAGGTTCAAAGTTAGGAAGATTTTTATGTGAAATTTTTTTCTTGTCATAAAAGTTTTTCTGCGTAGCCGGCCTTCGGCCGGGCTTAGGGATTACAAACTCCATGCATTAAACCCACCCTCTCCGCAAAATAAAGGGATTATGACCGAAATTGTTTTGGACTTAGTCCCCATAATATGAGTGGGGTTTATGACCGGTTAAAATCAGTGCTAAATTCGCTACTTTATGGGGGGCTCACTCTCTTTGCAAAATTAAGTTTTTTTTGGTTAATATTATAAAGAATTTATTGTATGTATTGCAATTAAATAAAAATAAAATAAATTAACATACATTAAAAAAATAATACACAATAAAAAAAATCCCGCTTAAATTTGAACCTTAATAACTTCGTTCCTAGAAGAGCTACGGGGTCGAGACTGGTTCCAAATGAAAGCTTATTTCCTTGGCTTTATTACTATGTAAAAAAACTATGGTACTATATATGTGTTGTTTTTAGATACATACATTTTAATTTTTTTAACGTTTTTTTTTTTTAGAAAAACTTGATTTGGCTCGGAACGGGTTAACCGATTTTAATGAAATATGGATAGTTCAATAGGTATTAATATTACCTTTCCAACGATACCCTATTTATTCCAATCGGACCATTACAAAGGGAGATATAAGCGATTTCGCTTTTAACTTTAAAGCGATATATCTCGCGAAATATTTCTCGCCGATTCTTGATTTTTTTTTTGTTGGAATCTGCTTGATGAGATCTATCAATGGTATTAGTTTTAAGACGTTTGGAAAAATGCCAGTAAAGTAGAGTATAGCCAAAATGTCTCAGAATCTGAGACTTTTTCTATACGAAAAATGTATCACAATCTGAGAGTTTTTCTATACGAAAAGTGTCTCAGAATCTGAATCTGAGACTTTTTCTATACGAAAAATGTCTCAGAATCTGAGACTTTCTATACGAAAAATGTCTCAGAATCTGAGACTTTTTCTATACGAAAAATGTCTTAGAATCTAAGACTTTTTCTATACGAAAAATGTCTCAGAATCTGAGACTTTTTCTATACGAAAAATGTCTCAGAATCTGAGACTTTCTATACGAAAAATGTCTTAGAATCTGAGACTTTTCCTATACGAAAAATGTGTCAGAATCTGAGACTTTTTCTATACGAAAAATGTCTCAGAATCTGAGACTTTTTCTATACGAAAAATGCCTCAGAATCTGAGACTTTTTCTATACGAAAATTGTCTCAGAATCTGAGACTTTTTCTTCAAGAATGATGTCTCAGAATCTGACTATACAAAAAATGTCTCAGAATCTGACTTTTTCTTTACGAAAAATGTCTCAGAATCTGAGACTTTTTCTATACGAAAAATGTCTCAGAATCTGAGACTTTTTCTATACGAAAAATGTCTCAGAATCTGAGGCTTTTTCTTCAAGAAAAATGTTTTAGAATCTGACTATACGAAAAATGTCTCAGAATCTGAGACTTTTTCTATACGAAAAATGTCTCAGAATCTGAGACTTTTTCTATACAAAAAATTTCTTAGAATCTGAGACTTTTTCTTTACGAAAAATGTCTCAGAATCTAAGACTTTTTCTATACGAAAAATGTCTCAGAATCTGAGACTTTTTCTATACAAAAAATTTCTTAGAATCTGAGACTTTTTCTTTACGAAAAATGTCTCAGAATCTAAGACTTTTTCTATACGAAAAATGTCTCAGAATCTGAGACTTTTTCTTCAAGAAAAATGTCTCAGAATCTGAGACTTTTTCTATACAAAAAATTTCTTAGAATCTGAGACTTTTTCTTTACGAAAAATGTCTCAGAATCTAAGACTTTTTCTATACGAAAAATGTCTCAGAATCTGAGACTTTTTCTTCAAGAAAAATGTCTCAGAATCTGACTATACAAAAAATGTCTCAGAATCTGAGCCTTTATCTATACGAAAAATGTCTTAGAATCTGAGACTTTTTCTTTGCGAAAAATGTCTTCTTAGATTCTGAGTTTTTCTATACAAAAAATGTCTCAGAATCTGACTTTTTCTTTACGAAAAATGTCTCAGAATCTGAGAATTTTTCTATACGAAAAATGTCTCTGAATTTGATCTTAGCTGATTTCGGATTGTCTGTCCAAAACCCCTTTTTTCTGCAGGGTAATCTTTTTGGGTTTCCACTGTAAAGTACGTCAACAGTTTTGATTATTTATTAGCTACACAAATAATACCAGCCACTACAAGTAAAACTGAAGAACTTACCTGCAAATAAAACCCGTTCTAACCGACTATGGTGTGCATCAACCGGTCTACCCATACTTTTATATGCACCTAATTCTTGTCGCACCATATATAAATTTCCATTATAACGAGAAACTTTTATATTCCAATCATTATGTTTCTTTATATATATTGATTGCATAATATGGCATAATGTACCCCGACGTGTATACACCAGAGTACGCTCAACATTATCAACAGCAGAATCATTCATTTCTTTAGTGGAAATGCCATATTTAAGGCATAAATTAAGTTTATCTGAAATAGTTTGTCTGCGAAAATGATGTGTTTCAAATCCATTGTTTAAGTCAATTGGATATTGTGTTATTTTTGGTTCTTTCAAATATGAAATTCTTCGTCCAGGAGTTTTTTCATCATAGTTGGTTTCATAATAACCCACTAAACGTGGTTTGGAAAAAAACACGGATCTTTTTTCATATTTTTGTAAATCAAATCGCGTAATTTTAAAAAGAATTTTTGCTGTTGTACCAGTAGCAATTTCCATTTTGTTTAGGATTTGCTTTATTGAAGTTTATTTTGGTTTATTTGCTAAAAAAGAACGCACCACAAAAAACTATAAACAGCGAATGTTGATGGCTGGTGTTTATTTATGTCCAAATTGTTATTGTTTTGTTTAAGAGGGAAACACCAAAATTGATAGCTAGAAGAGATGAGCGCGTGATACATAAATTCTATTCGCGTGATCGTGACACACAAAATGTTTCACATACTGATTGTCTCAAAAAAAAAAAAAAAATGTTGCACTTGAAAAAATCACACAAAATAAACATAGCCACGACTTATAAAACTTTGTGCGTTGTCAAAAGAGTCAATGATAAAGCGATGGGTAGCGGATTTATAGATCATGTTTAGTACACAAAAACTTTAAAATCACCAACTTTTAAATGCGTGTAAAAAAAGCCTTAATGGTTTTGTTATGTAAACTGTCAACTTTAATTTGCTTTTTTTTACTCGTTTTTAAATATTAAAATCTTCATCATTTTAATATTTTGAGTTGTTTTTTTATAGGGAGCATGCTTTTATGCATGTCAAAATTCACTCACGCGAACATATGTAATCGCAAACACATCCGCAATATCATAAATGTTGCAGTGGTGCCAAGTTATTAGATTATCGATGTATAAAGTGCTGTCAAGTTTAAAAATTAAATTTTCGTTAAAAAAAATATTTAAAAAATTGTCGTTGAGACTTTGCATCCGTATGCTTTGCATACCGTTAGTAGTGCTGGAACAGCACTGCACAGGGGACGGTGGCCAATTAGAATGAGTTGGAATATTGTAAAAACGGAACATATAGAAAAATTTGGAGTGCAGTTTTGAAATGAAATCAATTCCTATTTTTTGGAAGCAACTTAAGAATACGTAACAGTGGTTCGCCAAATTTTGGTTTTTTGACTTTTTAACAGCGAATATCTTAAAAACGGTACGTGTTAGAAAAATGTGGGTGTCAGATTTGGAATCAGGAGAGCAAAATCATACATGGGAATTTTTAATTGGCATTGAATTTTCATTGGCATTAGTTGGAACTAATGCCAATGCCAAAAAAAAGCATTAGCATTTATTGCCAATGAAATTTTTTGGCATTGGCATTATTTGTACTAATGCCAATGAAACGGCACAAATGCCTAAAAAAACTACCCATGCAGAAAAATACAATCATCAAAGCGTTTTAAAAGTACTCTAAATGGTGGTACAAGCGTTTCCAGAACGTCATGGTTTTTGTTTTTAGAGTTCTTTAAAAACGTCCGAATGATAACGTCGTTAAACGCTCATATGATAGTTTTTCAAAGCGCTCTGAAAGCATTCGGAGGACTAAAAATAAAGCGGTTTAAAGACGTTTTATAGTGATTATATTTAAATTTGTAGACTATTTAATTTAAATTTTTGATATATTTTTTTACAACAGACTAAAAAATAATTAAGTTAATACAAGAGGACTTGAGAGAGGATGTGTGCTTCATTCTTCTAAATGGAATGACACAATTATTATGTCCCCAACTTTATTGGCAGAAGATATAAAACATTTTTTAATTCCTAAAAAGGTGCTGTAAAAGCACTTATTAGTTGGTAAAACGAAGCGTCTTCAAAGCGTTTGGAAAACAGTACTTTTAAAGCGCTTTATTTTTTGTACCATCATCAATTTCTGGCTGGGTATATACAATTGATAAAAAAGCATTTTTTTACAATAAATATACACACAAAAAAAAATATAAAAAAATTGTGTACGTTTTGGGGATAATACAACCTATAAAGTGGTTTTGGATAATTTACCTAAGTTTTTTAGAGCAAAAACTTTGGTAAGTTATACAAAACTACTTTATAGGTTGTAATTAAACCATAAACTGGCACAATTTTTTTAATTTTTTTTTTGTGTGTATACTACTATTTTAAAAAAAAAATTAAAATGGCGATATCTCGAAAACTAAGCCAGATAGAGCAAAATGGAGGGCATTTCTGGTTCTTAGAATCTCCATACTATCGCGGGTCCTCTTCACATATGTGGACCCCAATGGGTCCTAACTTTGAATCCAAAAAATTTGGGATTCCGGAAAATTTAAAAATGCTTATATCTCGGTAAATATTGGTGACACAACAAAAAGTCCAAAAGCATTTTTGTAGCTCTTGGTTTCTAGAATGCGTCTGCCAAGAAAACAACTAGAAAACCCTCAGAGCAATAGTTTTTTTAGTTATTCAGTTTCTAAAATTCTCAAGACCCCTATTGGGCCTCTAAATTGCAGTACCTGGAAAAATAAGCAAGATAATGCTAAAGATATGTGAATTTTTAAACTTTCGGGAGTGCCAATTTTTTAGATTCAAAATTTTGACCTATTAGGGTCCACACATGTGAAGAGGACCGGCGAAACTATGGAGATTATAAGAACCAAAAATGCCCTCCATTTTGCTCTATATGGCTTATCTCTTTTCGAGATATAGCCATTTTAAGCAAAAAAAATTTTCACAACTGGTTGACGGAAATACGACTTAATATTTCTAATGCTTTGTTTTCATTAAGGCATTTATTAATGCCAATGAAAGTTTTCATAATAGCATTACTAATGCTACTAATTCCTTAACGGGCATTGGCATTGATTGAAACAATGCCAATGCTAAAAATTTCATTGGCATTAGTTTCAATAGAATGCCAATGAAATCGTCAATTAATTAGTCCATTTATTTAAATAGTCCCATGTAGTCCCAATAGTCCCAACATAAAAAAAAATTATTAACGTAAACTTTGCTCTCAGTTTTTTTCAAAAACCTGAATTAATGGGAAAATTTGCAAACCAAATTCAGAAGCAGCATTTAAAGATTAATCGAAACCGTGTGGTCAGATCCCCGATGCATACCAAAAATTTCACATAAAAAACAAAATAAAAAAACACAATTTTTGGCCTCTGTTCTGTATTTCACAACTTTTCAATTCACATGAAAATTTCCGAATCACGTGAAATCAAGTTTAATGTTTTGTTGATCACGTTTTCATTTAAAGTTGAAATCGAATAATTAAAATTTAAAAAATTACAAGGAAAAAAGTGCATTCGTTTTACTTTCACCAAATTGTATTTATGTAAAACAAAACGAAAAAGAAATTCGGATGTGAAATCTAGAACACCAAAAAAATTCGGAAATTTTCATTTTCACATTTTTTATGTGAATTACTTTTTTTGGAACAGCGGCCAAAGTGGCGTATGCTTAATTTTGTAATTGTCTTTAAATAACTATCATATACAACGGTGTCCAACGGTTTATTTTTAATAAATTGGCTATTCAGTAAATAGGTTATGGGACGATTGCAGCGAAATTCATACCGTTTATAACTAACGTAATTTCGAGCTTTAGTTTGGACGCTGGACCCCACACGACCAATAATGGCACCACCAGTGGCCCCTAAAGTAGAACATGTTTAGTACACAAAAACTTTTAATGCTTTAAAATCACTAACTTTTAAATGCGTGTAAAAAAATATAGCGCTGAACTAAAAAAAAATGCCTTTATGGCTTTGTTATGAAAAATGTCAACTTTCATTTGCTTTTTTTACTCATTTTAAATATTAAAATCTTCATTATTTTAATATTTTGAATTGTTTTTTTATAGGGAGCATGCTTTTATGCATTTCAAAATATACTCACGCGAACATATGTAATCGCAAACACATCCCCAATGTCATAAATGTTGCAGTGGTGCCAAGTTATTAGACTATCGATGTATAAAGTGCTGTCAAGTTTAAAAATTAAATTTTCGTTAAAAAAATATTTGAAAAATTGTCGTTGAGACTTTGCATACCGTTAAGGCATAATTACTTGAGCGAATACGGTTCGGAGACGTGTCAGCTGATACGTTTAAAAAATTTTGATTTTCCGTACGTTTTACGTGTCAGCTGATTTTATTTTTTATTTTGTGTTGAAATTTTTTCATTTGTGTGGCAGAATTGACAAATAAATATAAATAAACGAAGAAAAAATGTTTTTCTGTAAATATAAATTAAAAAAAATCACAAATAACAACTTTTTAAAATAAAATTTGTAAATTAATATGAAACGTTGAAACGGAATCAGTAAGTGCTTGAAAAACGGAACGTCACGCTACAGCACCGCTCCAGTAGCGCTCAAGTGCCTAGGCCTTAATGCCAATGCCAAAAAAAGCATTAGCATTTATTGCCAAAGAAATTTTTGGCATTGGCATTATTTGTACTAATGCCAATGAAACGGCACAAATGCCTAAAAACCTATATACAATTGATAAAAAAGCATTTTTTTACAATAAATATATACTACTATTTTTTTAAAAAACTTAAAATGGCGATATCTTGAAAACTAAGCCAGATAGAGCAAAGTGGAGGGCATTTTTGGTTCTTATAATCTCCATACTTTCGCGGGTCCTCTTCACATGTGTGGACCCCAATGGGTCCTAACTTTGAATCCAAAAAATTTGGGATTCCGGAAAATTTAAAAATGCTTATATCTCGGTAAATATTGGTGACACAACAAAAAGTCCAAAAGTATTTTTGTAGCTCTTGGTTTCTAGAACTCGTCTGCCAATACTAACCCTCAGAGCAATAGTTTTTTAGTTATTCAGTAGTGTTCTGTTCTTCATACCGTGTACACGTCCTTCTGTGCGTCAATTTGTTTTATCGTTTTTGTCCGTCAAAAAGTGAACGCGTTTATTTAAAAATTATCATTATAATCACAAATAGTTTATAAAACAAATACATACTATAAAATAAGACAAAAATAATTAACTTGCTAAAAATAAAAAAATCGTTTAATACAAATAATAAATTAAATTTACATACATAAACCAAAATAACAAAAACAAAATTTGTGCATTCAAACCGGTTTTAAATAAAAAGAAACAATATTCTCTTAATTCTATACAACAAAAAAAAAACCCTTTTGCAAAACTCCAATAAACAAATAAAAATCAAAAAGAAATAGAAAACAATTCATAATAACAATAACAAAATCACAAATAAAAATTAAAACAACAACACCCACCACAACAACAACATAAATTACCCACAATAAGCATCACCAACAAAATAGCACAAAAAAAAAAAATAAAAAAATCAACACAACACAGCATTTAAATCAACAGAAAAATACACCAATCCCTGGATAAACATTTTTTTTTCCGGAATCATCATTTACAATGACCATGCGAGGGGCTTTTATGCTCTCTTTTTTAGTGTCATTGTTGTCTTCCTTTTTTTCTAGTTTTCCCTAATTTCGACATTGTACATGCGGCATAGTGTTGGTCTGTTGTTGGGCTTCTTGGTGACAAAGGTATAACACTGGTCACTAATTAGCCAACTTTAACAGCAGTACCCTTACTTTGCCTGCTGTATAATTGTCAGGAGTATTAATTTACATTTTTTTTTTCATCGTAATGACTGGCAGGTTTCGGTTAGATTTCTGCAACATACGCGGATTGAGAGCTAATTTCAACTTTGTATATGCTCACGTTCGATTTCATCGGCCGGATGTTTTCGCCTTGTGTGAAACCCAGGTAGGCGGGGATTCTGATCCACAGGATTTCCAAATACCGGGGTATCACTTTCTATCCCTTTTTATTTTCCAACGGGGCCTTGTTATGTATATTCGGGAGAATGTTGCTTACCAACTTCGGCCACATCTCGGTTATGGTGATTTGGAATTTAACTCACTTTGGGTTAAATTTCAAATAAGGTCGCATGTTCTCCATTTCGGGTTTCTCTATAGGAGCCCAAACATGGAAACGGAGAGGTCACATGGTGCCTTTGACTCCATTTCCGACTCCATCACCAGGATTCTTGAGAATTGCCCGGACAGCGAAATCGTTGTTGCTGGCGATTTCAATGTCCACAATTCTTCCTGGCTTCGTTATTCCAGCCACACGTCTCTTGAGGGCCAATACGTTGAGCTCTTCGCTGCACACAACCACCTTGTGCAACTAGTGAATGACCCAACACATATTCCGTGTGTTGAAGGGCAATTTCGTAATATTCTTGACCTTTTCCTCACTTCGCACCCTGAAAAGTACGAAGTTGAGTTACTTGCGCCTCTTGGCAATTCGGATCACCTTATCATTTCTGCATCCTTTCCATATTCGGCAATTCGTAGTGCTTCTCATCCAGCGCCGAAGCGCTCGGTATTTGTCTATGAAAAGGCTCGTTGGGCTGAGCTCAATGATTTCTTTCGACATTTCAACTGGAAGCTCTGTTTTCTAGATGACAATGTCAACGCTGCTGCAGAAATGATCGTGAATGTGATAACGCTGGGAATGAAATCATTTATTCCATCAAAGCGTATTTCGATTAAACCAAAGAATAAGTGTTGGTTTAATCAGACGTGCAGGAATGCAGTCAGATCCAGAGAGGATGCGTTCAATAACTGGCGGAATGACAAAACTCCAGTTACTGTTCGGCTACGTAAACAGGCAAGAAACGAATGTGCCAGAGTACTCAGACGTGAAAAGCTTCTATACGAACAGCGTCTGCGTACTAAGGTCCTTGCTGCTCCACGGGGTAGCAAGACCTTTTGGTCATTTGTTAAAAGAGTAAAGAATAATGCTAGTTCGTCTATTCCAACTCTTATAAGGAATGACCAAATATTCACAGACCCGGTTGATAAAGCTAATCTCTTCGCTGAGATTTTTGCAAGCAACTCAAACTTGCCGGTTAGCAATCAATCACTGCCCGAGCTCGAAAGAGTATCCTATACTATGCCCAAGATATTTTTTCGGGCTCGTGCAGTAAAAAGGGTTCTTGATGATCTCAATGTAAACAAGTCTCCGGGGCCGGATGGAATTACTGCACTGGTGCTGAAACAGTGCTCTTCGACGCTCGCTCGCCCATTGGCTAAACTTTTTAGCTTTTCCTACCGTGGAGGGATCTTCCCCTCTTGCTGGAAGGTGGCCAATGTTCAGCCCATCCCTAAAAAGGGTGAGGCCACAAACCCTGACAATTACCGCCCAATTGCAATTTGCTCTGCGCTCGCGAAGGTTATGGAGAGCATGGTTAATTTCCATCTTGTGAACTATCTAGAGTCCAATTCACTTCTATGTGATCGACAGTATGGCTTTCGTAGAAGTCGTTCTACGGGAGACCTGTTAGCGTTCCTTACGGAGCGTTGGAGTCGATCCATACACCAATTTGGTGAGAGTAAAGTGGTGGCTCTGGATATTTCCAAGGCATTTGATCGTGTCTGGCATGACGCACTCGTATCAAAACTTATTGCATTTGGTGTCGGTGATGATTTCTCTCGATTTATATCGAGTTTTCTCGGGAACCGCACTATACGTGTTGTTTTGGATGGGGTTTCATCCAACGAGTTTCAGCTTAATTCAGGGGTACCACAAGGTTCCGTTCTTTCTCCTACCCTTTTCCTAATTTTTCTAAACGACCTTCTTAGTCAAACTTTCAATCCTATATACTCTTATGCAGATGACAGCAATATTTGTCATTCATTTTCTTTTGATTATAGGCCTAGCCTTGTAGAGGTTCAGGCCATGAGACAGAATATGAATGACACACTTAATCATGACCTTTCTACAATCTCTGAGTGGGGTCTGGCGAATAGGGTCGATTTTAATGCTCGCAAGACCCAATGTTGTATGTTGACCCACAGACGATCTGTGGAATCAACGTCATCTGTATCCATGGGTGGTATAAATATTGAGGAATCAGATACTCTTGATGTTCTGGGCATGAAAATACAATGTGACGTTCGCTGGAATCAACATGTTTTTCAAGTGTCGAAAGAAGCATTCAAGTGCCTTGGTTTCTTAAAACGGTGCAAAAATTACTTCACTCCGTCTGACCTCCTTACTATTTATACCGCCTATATCCGGCCGAAGTTGGAATACAACTCCCATATCTGGGCAGGGGCTTCAAAGTCTGTTTTGAAGTTCTTGGACCGGGTGCAAAGGAGTGCGTTGAAGCTCATCAATGACAGTAGGGTATCCAACTCTATTGATTCATTGGAGCATCGTCGGAACGTGGGTTGTGCGTCATTGTTCTACCGATATTACCATGGTAAGTGCTCTGCTGAGATAAGTGAACTTATCCCCGAGACTCGGGTGTACGTTCGCAATACTCGTCAATCCAGTAGATCACATCCGTTTGTTGTCGATAGCCCAATGAATCGCACAACGCATTACAGAGAGAATTCGTTTCTCAGTCGAACTAGTCGTATGTGGAATTCACTCCCCGCAGAAATCTTCCCAGTCAACTACGATTTGGAAAAGTTTAAACTAAACGTCCACAAACACTACTCCCTCTTTCCTCCTCCTCATAACCTATTTTCCTAATACCAACACAATGCACTGCATTAGTAGGGGGCATCCCCTGAGTGTTGGCTCAAAGTAAAAAAAAAAAAAAAAAAGATAATGCTAAAAGTATGTGAGTTTTTAAACTTTCGGGAGTGCCAATTTTTTAGACTCAAAATTTTGACCTATTAGGGTCTACACATGTGAAGACGACCGGTAAAACTATGGATATTATAAGAACCAAAAATGCCCTCCATTTTGCTCTATATGGCTTATCTCTTTTCGAGATATAGGCATCTGTTCTGTCTTTCACAACTTTTCAATTCACATGAAAATTTTCACATGAAATCAAGTTTAGTGTTTTGTTGGTCACGTTTTCATTCGAAGTTGAAATCGAATAATTAAAACTTAAAAAATTATAAGAAAAAAAGTGCATTCGTTTTACTTTCACTAAATTGAAAAATTTCGTGAAACAAAACGAAAAAGAAATTCGGATGTGAAATCTAGAACACCAAAAAAATTTGGAAATTTTAATTTTCACATTTTTTATGGGAATTACTTTTTTTGGAACAGCGGCCATAGCCATTTTAAGTTTTAACCAAAAAAAAATGTTTACAACTGGTTGACGGAAATACGACTTTTAATATTACTAATGCTTTGTTTTCATTAAGGCATTTATTAATGCCAATGAAAGTTTTCATAATTGGCATTACTAATGCTACTAATTCCTTAACGGGCATTGGCATTGATTGAAACAATGCCAATGCTAAAAATTTCATTGGCATTTCATGAAATCGTCAATTAATTAGTCCATTTATTTAAATAGTCCCATGTATGAGCAAAACATATAAGAATCAGTTGAATATTTTACTGCTAGGTTTTTTTTGTTCGTGTTAACGATTTTTAAAGCTGTAAATAAAAAGGAATGAATTTCCATTACCCAATTTTGTCACCATTTTTACTAAACTTGCTTGAAGAAGGGTGTGTCTGAATACCTTAACTTTATTTTTTAAAGGGTTTTGGAGCACTTAACCCGTATCTGACCTTGGAATTGCTTTATCGTATTAGGTGTTTTAGACTTTTAACAAATCTCGATACATGATGCGATGAAGAAATCACTAGGCTAGAATCGTATACATTAAAAACCTTGGGTTTTTTGCAAAGAAAATAAATAATAAAGATACAGCAATGGGGACAGTTGCTAGAGTTCGAATAGGTAGTTCGAAAAGAATGAAATGAATGATGAAACGATGAGAATGAAAAATCTCATCGCATCCTACTACTATTTTTGTAAATTAGATTTCGGTTTTTAATGAAATTAAAACATTTCTAATTTATGTTGCGGAGAGCAAGGCTTCCAAAACACTATTTTCTGTTAAAAAAAAATACTGCTATTGGTGGACATAATGTGCTAGTTTACAAAAACAAAATTAAAATTTTTTCGAAAGAAGCATTCGATATTTTCGAACTGTAGCAACTGTCCTCATTGCTGTATCTTTATTATTTACTAGCATTGGACAGAATTGAATGGAATAGATATTTTATGGCCCTAGGCTCCTTATAGGAATGACAGGAATTTATTATTTATTGTTATTAACTCCTTGGGAATCAGAATTTAAAAAAAAAATCTTTTGGGAATGTTTTTTTTTTCGCCAGACGATCCTACTTTCTAAATTTCAAGTTTCCAGTACCATTATATCAGATATGAAAAGTACCAAAGTGCTCGTTTTTACTCCCTTAGAATCGAAATTTCGAAAAAAGTACTTTTTACAGATTTATTTTCTGTTGTTGGAACCTACATTCCTAATTTTAAGTTTTTAGGACCTCTATTTAAGAAAATATAAACAGTAAAAAAAAGTTTTTTTTTTTTTGGGATTTTTTTCCCGTTAGAGGATGCTACATTCCAAATTTCAAGTTAATAGGATCATTATTTAAGAATATATAATTATCTTTTTTAATTAATTTCCTTAGGAATCAGAATTTCCAAAAGTTAATCTTTTGGGAATATTTTATTTCGCTAGACAATTTTACATTTCAAATTTCCATCATAATTATTTCAGAAAATATAAAAGGTACCATAGTACTCGTTTTTATCCCCCTAGATCGGAATTTCCAAAAAGTAAATTTTTCATAGTTTTTTTCTGTGGTTGGATCCTACATTCCTAATTTTAAGTTTCTATGACCTTTATTTAAGCATGGGATAATACATTCCAAATTTCAGACTCCTAAAACCATTATTTAAGTATATATAAAAAGTACCAAAATACATTTTTTACCCGGTTTACCCCCATTGAATCATTATTTCAAAAAACCCAGCCTTAGTGGATCTATTTTCCCGGAGATGCAGCTACATTCCAAATTTCAAATCTCTAGCTTCATTGGTTTGTGGAACTATAAAAAGTACTAACGTACCTGTTTTTGCACATTTTAACCCCTTAGAATCAACATTTCCAAAACCCAAGCTTTATTGGACCTATTTTCCGGGAGGTGCATCTATATTCCAAATAAAGTCTCTAGCTTCAGTGGTTTGTGGAAATATAAAAAGTACCAAAATACCTTTTTTAACCCTATTCCCTAACATCAACATTTCCAAAAACTCAGCCTTAAAGGATTTATATTTCGGAAGGCACATCTACATTCCAAATTTCAATTCCTATTTCGTTCCCTGTTTTATTCCATTTGATTCCCTGTTCCATTCCGATTAGTCTTATGTGGCTTTCATTCCGTTTCGAATATGCGCTTACATGCGTTAAAAAACAAAAAATTCTTTGCCTTCTTTAGAAATCTTTTTTCGCTAAATGACCCTGCATTCCAAATTTATAGTTTCCAGGACCATTATTTCAGGAACTATAATAAGTACCAAAGTACACTTTTTTACCCCCCTTAGAATCAGAATTTCGAAAAAATACCTTTTCAAAATTTTTCCCGTTGTTGAAACTAACATTTTAATATTTTTTTTGTATGACTTTGTAGGATTTTTTTTTAGAAAAAATAAAAAGTACCAAAGTGCTCGCTTTTTACGGTATTTCGAAAAAGGACTTTTTCAGAATTTTTTCGTTGTTGGAAACAACATTGCAAATTTACATTTTTTTGTAAGACTTTAATTTCAAAAAATATAAAACGTACCAAAGTACAATTTTTTACCCTTAGGAATCCGAATTTCGAGAAAGTACTTTTTTTGGGAATGTTTTTCCGTTAGAGGATCCTACATTCCAATTTTCGAACTAATAGGATTGTTTTTCAGAAAAAATAAAAAGTTCCAAAGTACTCGCTTTTTTACCCCCCTTAGAATCGGAATTTCAAAAAAGTACGTTTCCAGATTTTTTTCCGTTGGTGGAACCACCATTGCAAATTTTAATATTTTTGTAGGACCTTAATTTCAAAAAATATAAAAAGTACCAAAGTACCATTTTTTACCCCTTTTTACCCTTAGCAATCCGAATGTCCAGAAAGTTCTTTTTTTGGGAATGTTTTTCCGTTAGAGGATCCTACATTTCAAATTTCAAATTAATTGGATTTTTTTCAGAAAAAATAAAAAGTTCCAAAGTACTCGCTTTTTCCCCATTTTCAACCCTTCGTTTTTATCCCTTAAAATCAACATTTCCAAAAACCCAGCCTTAGTGGATATGTATTCCGGGAGGTGAAACTACAATCCAAATTTCAAGACTTAGGCTTCAGTGGTTTGGGCTGTGGGATGATGCGTGATTAGTATGTCAGTCAGTCATCAGTCAGTCACGTAACTACTTTATATATATAGATTGATGATATTCACGTCAGAATTTTTTACCCTTGCAAAGTGCGAAATGCGACATTTATTAAAACAAACACACGTAAAATTATGTTGGTGTTTTTTTCATCCTATATGTTTGTTGTAAAAGGTTTTGCATTTCGCACTTTTCAAGGCTGAAAACTTCTGACGTGGATTCCATTATTATCTTTGTTTGTAGCAAAGTGTATTAGGTCGGTTCGATTATCTTGTCACAATCTACCTTTTTTCTATTTTAAACACAAAAACCAACTTTGCAATTGCATCAATTTAAATGAAAAAAAGTATAAATAAGTAAAAAATTGAAATAAAAATTTAATTCAGGATTAAAAAAAAAAGCAATAATTAATTAATGTAAAAAAAAATAAATTATACAAGGAAAAATAAATATAAAAAATTCAATTCAGAGTGTTAACAATAATAAAACAACGTTATTAAATATAAATATTTTATATGCTTATATACAAAGCGTTTAAAGGATTAAAAATCATCTTCAAATTATATTGTTTTATCTTTGCAGTAGTCCATATATTCCTCTGTTATAAAAGTTTTATCAGATTCGCCGTTAAAAATTTCATAATTAATTAAATTTTCACTTGGGTTATAATGAAATACATAAACAGTATTTAAACAGTTAATCTCAGACATTAGGTTCTCTACACGTTTTATAAAATCATACAATATTGCATTACAAATATTAGGCTTCCAATAACGATTCTAAGTAAAATAATTTAATAAATTGAATTTTTATAAAAAAAAACAAAATAAAATGCACAACACACATACCTGTGGTATTTGTGATACATTTATATGTTCAATAGGCGTTTCTACAACACCTGCTAGGTTTTTATAAGCCACATATAAATCTTTAACATTGGCTAAATAAGCCTGCAGCCAGTAGTTTAAAAACTTTTGGTCACTATTTTCCAATTTCTTCCATAGCTGTTTAGTTAAAACAAAACGACATTTGTCAAGTTCTTCCATGCTATCGCTAAAAAAAAGTAGATTAATAGTTAAGTTAGTTAGAGTGTTAGTTGAATTGTTTTTATTCTTACAATTCTTCAAAATTTTCATCTGCTATTATTCCTTGGACTTCCCCTGAATATACAATATCGTATTTACCCAAAATGCTACGATGTACACCAATTAAATTATTATTTTCATCACATGGTTCATCGATATTAGGAGATTCATCCGGAGAAGCTTAAATTAGAATAAATGTGAGGTTTAATGATTTCTTTTATACATTATTTATAACAAACATGGGAATTTTTAATTGGCATTGAATTTTCATTGGCATTAGTTGGAACTAATGCCAATGCCAAAAAAAAAGCATTAGCATTTATTGAGTAGTCGTCTGTTCGTTAAAGTGTTAACACGTCTAGTGATCGTCTCTTGCGTTTGCCGTGTTTAATTTTCTAATTTACAATAATTAATTTTAATAATTTATGTCGTTCTGTTTACCTTTTAAACTTAATAAATAATAAAAAAAATAGTGCAATAATTCTAAAACATATCAGTGCAATTTTAAACATATTTAAATAAACCAAAACCCCATACAATAATTTTAACTCAGTCGAAAAAAAAAAGAAAAAAAAACAATAAATAAAACAAAAAAAAAACTTAAGCCTACATTTAACTATACACACATAAAGTCACATTAATTTAAATAGTCGTGCTCTTAAGCATACAAAAAAAAATACAAAAAAAAAACATAAAGTCTCTAATCTAAAAAAAAACAAACTAATGTAACGTCGCAAATTATCGACATAATTACGACACACATATTCGTCCTATTTTCATAACATATTTTCATAATTATTACCTATTTTTCCTATATTAACACTCGTGTTATTTTTATAATAATTTAGTACAGTGTAAAACCAGCCACACTATCGTGTAGAGCACTCTTTCGCGTAGCACCCTCTAAACCGATCGTAATAATCTGGATTGTTAAGTTGTTTTAAATACACACAAACCTGTATATTTCAATATCACACTGCACACCGGCCCTAATGTTCAAGTTTGTGTGTTTGTTTAGCAATTTGGTTGTTTGTTCATACACCTTGTGTGTGCATTTGGTGTTTTATATAGGTTAGCGTGGTTGTGTATTATAATGCACTGCAAAGTAATTTAAATAATTTTCTGTATTTTCAAACAAACTGACTATTGCAGTTGTAATTCCAATTAGGGTAATATTTTCTATCGGATAAGAAGAATAGTTTGGACACTTGAAGTTTGTCTCCATACTGGCATTGCACCTGGCCAGTATATACGTGACAATCTAGTTCTTTGCTCTCGAGTAAAGAACAAATATTTTAAGGAGCGACCAATCCTGGTTGTTCTAATATATCACAGCGGTCCTTGGACTGACTGTTCCCACAGCAACCTTCGGGCTGACTGTTCCCACAGCAACCTTCGGGCTGACTGTTCACACAGCAACCTTCGGGCTGACTGTTCACACAGCAACCTTCGGGTTGACTGTTCACACAGCAACCTTCGGGTTGACTGTTCACACAGCAACCTTCGGGCTGACTGTTCACACAGCAACCTTCGGGCTGACTGTTCACACAGCAACCTTCGGGTTGACTGTTCCCACAGCAACCTTCGGGTTGACTGTTCTCACAGCAACCTTCGGGTTGACTGTTCACACAGCAACCTTCGGGTTGACTGTTCACACAGCAACCTTCGGGTTGACTGTTCCCACAGCAACCTTCGGGTTGACTGTTCATACAGCAACCTTCGGGTTGACTGTTCCCACAGCAACCTTCGGGTTGACTGTTCACACAGCAACCTTCGGGTTGACTGTTCACACAGCAACCTTCGGGTTGACTGTTCACACAGCAGCCTTCGGGTTGACTGTTCACACAGCAACCTTCGGGTTGACTGTTCACACAGCAACCTTCGGGTTGACTGTTCACACAGCAACCTTCGGGTTGACTGTTCACACAGCAACCTTCGGGCTGACTGTTCCTACAGCAACCTTCGGGTTGACTGTTCCGACGAATTTACACTGCTGCCACCAAAGACGTTATCGTTGCCAAAGTTGCTACTACCGAAGCGGCCACTACCTAAGTAGTCGTGTCAGAGTTGTTACTACCGAAGTTTCCATTGCCGAAGCTGCCACTACCAAAGTCGTTTTGTTAAAGGTGCCATTACCACTACCGAAGTTGCCATTATCAAAGTTACCACTCCGACATCGCCAGAGGAGATCCGAACCGATATTACCGAACTGAAAAATCCGAATGTTGTCAACTCTTAAGTCGTGCCTACAGTTACGTAGCTAAAGCCGAAGCAGCTAAACCCTGTTGATCCTGTCAAACCCGAAGTTGTGAAAGCCGAAGCAGCTAAACCCTGTTGCTCCTGTCAAATCCGAAGCTGTGAAAGCCGAAGCAGCTAAACCCTGTTACCCCTGTTAAATCCGAAGTTGTGAAAGCCGAGGTTACCTACTTAAAAGTACGAATACGAGTTGCCATACGTGAGAAATTATTGCTAATCATTATAATAATTCTAATTTATATAAATAAGAATTCAAATAAAGATATATTGTTGTTAAGCCCAAGAAGGGAAAATCCAACTGTGTTTTTATTATGAAAGGTTTGAGGGCCCTTACGTAGATCCTGGTACGACTAAGCAATCCCAGCCAATGAATAAAACCTCGTTACAAATGGCGCCCGAGCAGGGACCCGATTCTAAACCGAAATGCGGAAACTCCGAAACCACCGCCAGCGAAACAGAATCGGTTCAACAAAATGATAGCAATAAAAGTGATTCTCAATCAACCGTCCAGTTTTTACCCACTGATACACTCAGTTGGGTATATTTAGTACGAAAAGATCAACTCGTTGAACTTTGTCGAGAATGTGGAATAACAACATCTGGTTTTACGGTAGAAAACCTACGAAAACAGCTTAGTGACCATATTCGATCAAAAAGCGTCAAAGCATCTGCCGAAATTTTGCTTCGGGAATTAGAAGACGAAATCAAAACTGCCGAAAAAACAATTATTCCCGAAGGACAAATGGCGTTCCAAATACCTCCTAATAAGCTTAACATGAATACTACGCCATCTAAAAACAATTTAGAGGTATTCGACACTGAAATAGTATCTACGGTTCAAGAATGGGACCTTAAGTTTGCTGGTAACGACAACGAACTCATGGAATTTCTAGAGCGCATTGAAGAGTTGGCCGAATGCTACAATTTTCCGCTAGACCGCCTTCTTCCGTCTTTACTATGTGTGCTGCAAGGCAATGCTTTAAAATGGTATCGGGTCAAAAAACCAGAAATCACCACATGGCGAACCTTTAGAATTGAGATAGAGAAATTTTTCCTTCCAAAAAGTTATGCAGCCCAACTTGAACAAACTTTCTTTAATCGAAGACAGCATTTACGTGAGCGAGCCAAAGATTATATACTTAACATGCTCACACTAGCTAGGCAGCACAGAGATCTTCGCAACATGAACCACCTCGACCGCATCTACTACGGTCTCCGTACGGAGTACCGACATTACATCAAGCGTGGCGAGTTCTCCATCTTAGACGAACTAATAGCCCTGACCGACGACTTTGAGGCATTGCAGAGAGAAGAGCAACCACCAGTTGCGCATTCGATTGCCGAAGCAAACTACACCCGATCAAACAGATGTTGGAGATGCAAGGGAATAGGTCATACTCGGAGACAATGTTTGAATCCTAGCCAAATATTTTGCTCCCATTGTGGTCGCGACGGCATCCTATCCCGTTCATGTGATTGTCGATTAAAATCTCCAGCAACGACTGTTAGTAGTCTACCGGCACCTAAAAAGGATCGCCACTTTGAAGTCCTACACACCATATGTGACATAAAAGTTTTCTCAGCTAAACCATCAACTCAATCAGCTGTTCAGACTAATCAACACCGATCGTGTGATCTTTCCCGCCCAGCATCACGACAAACAGCCAACAATTTTGCCTCCGCTGCCGGTCGTAGTTGCCCTCCTTCCATCATCGATTCCGAAACCTATATCAAAAGCCGTCCAACAGCCGGGAAGAGGGTAATAAATCCACCAGGTGGTAAAAGGTATCGTTGTAGAAAAAAAAAAAAAAAAACCGAGAACATCCCAGAGCATCGCTCTACAAAGTAGGGGAGGAATGTAACGTCGCAAATTATCGACATAATTACGACACACATATTCGTCCTATTTTCATAACATATTTTCATAATTATTACCTATTTTTCCTATATTAACACTCGTGTTATTTTTATAATAATTTAGTACAGTGTAAAACCAGCCACACTATCGTGTAGAGCACTCTTTCGCGTAGCACCCTCTAAACCGATCGTAATAATCTGGATTGTTAAGTTGTTTTAAATACACACAAACCTGTATATTTCAATATCACACTGCACACCGGCCCTAATGTTCAAGTTTGCGTGTTTGTTTAGCAATTTGGTTGTTTGTTCATACACCTTGTGTGTGCATTTGGTGTTTTATATAGGTTAGCGTGGTTGTGTATTATAATGCACTGCAAAGTAATTTAAATAATTTTCTGTATTTTCAAACAAACTGACTATTGCAGTTGTAATTCCAATTAGGGTAATATTTTCTATCGGATAAGAAGAATAGTTTGGACACTTGAAGTTTGTCTCCATACTGGCATTGCACCTGGCCAGTATATACGTGACAATCTAGTTCTTTGCTCTCGAGTAAAGAACAAATATTTTAAGGAGCGACCAATCCTGGTTGTTCTAATATATCACAGCGGTCCTTGGACTGACTGTTCCCACAGCAACCTTCGGGCTGACTGTTCCCACAGCAACCTTCGGGCTGACTGTTCACACAGCAACCTTCGGGCTGACTGTTCACACAGCAACCTTCGGGTTGACTGTTCACACAGCAACCTTCGGGTTGACTGTTCACACAGCAACCTTCGGGCTGACTGTTCACACAGCAACCTTCGGGCTGACTGTTCACACAGCAACCTTCGGGTTGACTGTTCCCACAGCAACCTTCGGGTTGACTGTTCTCACAGCAACCTTCGGGTTGACTGTTCACACAGCAACCTTCGGGTTGACTGTTCACACAGCAACCTTCGGGTTGACTGTTCCCACAGCAACCTTCGGGTTGACTGTTCATACAGCAACCTTCGGGTTGACTGTTCCCACAGCAACCTTCGGGTTGACTGTTCACACAGCAACCTTCGGGTTGACTGTTCACACAGCAACCTTCGGGTTGACTGTTCACACAGCAGCCTTCGGGTTGACTGTTCACACAGCAACCTTCGGGTTGACTGTTCACACAGCAACCTTCGGGTTGACTGTTCACACAGCAACCTTCGGGTTGACTGTTCACACAGCAACCTTCGGGCTGACTGTTCCTACAGCAACCTTCGGGTTGACTGTTCCGACGAATTTACACTGCTGCCACCAAAGACGTTATCGTTGCCAAAGTTGCTACTACCGAAGCGGCCACTACCTAAGTAGTCGTGTCAGAGTTGTTACTACCGAAGTTTCCATTGCCGAAGCTGCCACTACCAAAGTCGTTTTGTTAAAGGTGCCATTACCACTACCGAAGTTGCCATTATCAAAGTTACCACTCCGACATCGCCAGAGGAGATCCGAACCGATATTACCGAACTGAAAAATCCGAATGTTGTCAACTCTTAAGTCGTGCCTACAGTTACGTAGCTAAAGCCGAAGCAGCTAAACCCTGTTGATCCTGTCAAACCCGAAGTTGTGAAAGCCGAAGCAGCTAAACCCTGTTGCTCCTGTCAAATCCGAAGCTGTGAAAGCCGAAGCAGCTAAACCCTGTTACCCCTGTTAAATCCGAAGTTGTGAAAGCCGAGGTTACCTACTTAAAAGTACGAATACGAGTTGCCATACGTGAGAAATTATTGCTAATCATTATAATAATTCTAATTTATATAAATAAGAATTCAAATAAAGATATATTGTTGTTAAGCCCAAGAAGGGAAAATCCAACTGTGTTTTTATTACGAAAGGTTTGAGGGCCCTTACGTAGATCCTGGTACGACTAAGCAATCCCAGCCAATGAATAAAACCTCGTTACACTAAAAGCACAAAATAAAATAGAAAAAATTCTCCGCTCATTCTCACATTTAACACCATATACATCCTGCACATACAAATTTACATTACACTAACTAGTGAAGAAAAAAAAAAAAAAACAACAACACCTCATATGTTTTTGCTGCATCTTTAAAAATAGAGCCATCAGTTTTTCAGGATCCCGGGATTTCCACAAAATTCACACGAAAGCTCCAAAATCATCACTTTTTATTTTGCAATGTCCAAGCATAGGGCTTTTATGCTTCCTTGTCTGCATCATTGTTGTCGATAATAACCCCATCCTTATTTTTATTTGTTTTCACGTAGTTGCAGGTGCCTTTTTGTTCGTTTGTTGCTGGGTTGCTATATGATAAAGGTATAACACTGATCATAAAGTAACCAATACAGCATCAAACCTACCTTTTGGCCACTTGCTTCTATCGTAAGGAATACTGACTTGAATTTTGAAACGTTTTAATGACTGGTAGATTTCGCATAGACTTCTGCAATATACGCGGACTGAGAGCGAACTTTTTTTCTGTGTATGCTCACATTTGCTTCCATCGGCCGGATGTTTTCGCCTTGTGTGAGACCCAGGTACGTGGGGATGCTGATCCGCAGGATTTCCATATTCCTGGGTATCACTTACTATCCCTTTTTGTCTTCCATAGGGGCCTTGCGGTATATGTACGTAATGATGTTGTGTACCAGTGCCTGACACATTTAGGCACGAATGATCCCGAATTTAATTCCTTGTGGGTTAAATTCGGAATCAGGGCACACACATTACATTTCGGGTTCCTGTATAGAAGCCCAAATGCGGGAAGGGTGTCATCCTTTAATGGTTTTGACGCTCTCTCCAATTCCATTTCGAGAATCCTGGAGAGTTGCCCGAATAGTGAAATTGTCGTGGCAGGTGATTTCAATGTTCACAACTCTTCCTGGATTCTCCATTCAAACCATTCGACTCCCGTTGGCGATTACGTTGAGTTATTCGCAGCGCATAACCACCTGTCGCAATTAGTGAACGAACCAACGCGCTTAACGGGCATTGGGAATGAACACCAGAATACTCTTGACCTTTTTCTTACTTCACATCCTGATAAATATGAAGTAAAAACATTAGCACCTCTTGGCAATTCGGATCATTGCACCATTTCCGCATCCTTCTCGTACTCCGATCTTCGTAACGTCTCGACAACAGCTAAGAGGCGTTCAGTTTTTATCTATGAGAAGGCTCGCTGGGTAGAACTCAACGACTTTTTCCGGCGTTTCAACTGGAAACTCTGTTTCCTCGACGGCAACGTCGACGCCGCGTGTGCTAGAGTACTTAGTCGTGAAAAGCTTCATTACGAACAACGACTTCGTGCTAAAGTTCTTTCGGCTCCTCGGGGCAGTAAGAGCTTTTGGTCGTTTGTTAAAAGAGTCAAGGAAAATGCTAGTTCTTCTATCCCGACTCTTTTAAAAGATGACCAAGTGTTCACAGAATCGTATTTACCCAAAATGCTACGATGTACACCAATTAAATTATTATTTTCATCACATGGTTCATCGATATTAGGAGATTCATCCGGAGAAGCTTAAATTAGAATAAATGTGAGGTTTAATGATTTCTTTTATACATTATTTATAACAAACATGGGAATTTTTAATTGGCATTGAATTTTCATTGGCATTAGTTGGAACTAATGCCAATGCCAAAAAAAAAGCATTAGCATTTATTGCCAATGAAATTTTTTGGCATTGGCATTGTTTGTACTAATGCCAATGAAACGGCACAAATGCTTAAAAAAACTATTTACAATTGATAAAAAAGCATTTTTTTACAATATATATATATTTTTTTAAAAATGGCGATATCTCGAAAAGTAAGCCATATAGAGCCAAATGGAGGGCATTTTTGGTTCTTAGAATCTCCATACTTTCGCGGGTCCTCTTCACATGTGTGGACCCCAATGGGTCCTAACTTTGAATCCAAAAAATTTGGGATTCCGGAAAATTTAAAAATGCATATATCTCGGTAAATATTGGTGACACAACAAAAAGTCCAAAAGCATTTTTGTAGCTCTTGGTTTCTAGCACTCGCCTGCCAATACTAGAAAACCCTCAGAGCAATAGTTTTAGTTAGTTATTCAGTTTCTAAAATTAGTTATTCAGTTTCTAAAATTAGTTATTCAGTTTCTAAAATTCTCAAGACCCTATTGGGCCCCTAAATTGCAGTACCTGGAAAAATAAGCAAAATAATGCTAAAGGTATGTGAATTTTTAAATTTTCGGGAGTGAAAATTTTTTAGATTCAAAATTTGGACCTATTAGGGTCCACACATGTGAAGAGGACCGGCGAAACTACGGTGTTTCTAAGAACCAAAAATCCCCTCCATTTTGCTCTATCTGGCTTAGTTTTCGAGATATAGCCATTTTAAGTTTTAACCAAAAAAAAAACTCGCTGACGGAAATACGACTTTTAATATTGCTAATGCTTTGTTTTCATTAAGGCATTTATTAATGCCAATGAAATTTTTCATAATTGGCATTACTAATGCTACTAATTCCTTAACGGGCATTGGCATTGATTGAAACAATGCCAATGCTAAAAATTTCATTGGCATTAGTTTCAATATAATGCCAATGAAATCGTCAATTAATTAAATAGTCCCATGTATGATTTATAAATTAAAAAATAAATATTTTTATTAAAAAATTTAACTTTTTAGTTTAATTTTTAACGGGCCTATCCTATTTTTTTGCCGGTGATACGGAAACAAAATGAAACAGTCCAAGTGACATGTCACAAGTGAGGAATCCTGGGTTGGAAATTTTTCTCACAAAAGTGACAGATGTTGAAAGCTGTCAAGTTTCTTATAAGTCATTTGGATACGTGTGATATGCCACTTTTTCTGTAAGGTTAAAATTTTTTTCCATTGGAAACATTGGAACTCATTAAGAATACCGAACTTGCTTAATATTACAAAAAAAATATGACCTTGACCTCTAAAAAGTCGAATGTAGTGTTCAAGCCCGTGGGGCGTACCCCGTTTGGGAAAAGCAGGGGTTTAAAGTTAAATTGGTTTTTCTTAAATACTTCAAAAATTACTTATCCGATCAGACGGTTATGGTATCATTATAAATGATAATTAGTCTTTTTTTTTATCAAAATGCCTAATATCTCAAAATCGGACGTATATAAAAATTCTGCGTGCAGCCAAGATCGCAAGCTTTTATATGCGCCAAAAAAACGGCGCTGTGAGTAAAACTTACTGAGATATTTTTTTAAATTTTTCATTTTTTTTTTTTAATTTAATTTATTGATTTGTAGAAACATACAGATATGAGGAGTTCCGTCTAAGACTTAAATTTTGAGGTAAAAAATATGTGATTTTTGTTTTGATGGCACATCGATGAAAGTTGGCATAAATATTAGAAGCTATTTAAGAATAAGAAATTCGTTCGCGTCAATTAAATCGCGCAAGGGGGTCAAAAGTTATGGCGGTTTTAAGATTTAGCGGTTTTAAAAATCTAAAAAATATTTTAAAAATTTTTTTTTTTCTACACATTTGCTGCATGCGTTATTAAAACATGCCAGGATATATCATTTCTTCTAACCGTCCAACCTGAATCAAATTACGTCGCGTAAGGCGTAACGCCCAATAATTTTTCGTTTCTAATATTTAAATGTGAGTTACCTAGTAAATCAAACGGACGTAAAAATTTCAAATTTGATGTGTTTGTTTTTGTTTTTTTTTACGTCTTACGCTACGCATTTGATTCTGGTTCGACCCTAAAATATATGATATAAATTTAACCCTTTAATGACCAAACGATTTAAAAAAAAATATCTAACAAGGGAAGTCTCCCTAGTGTCACCCGCGGATCTTTATGGAATTGGTTTAATTTTGTAGATCAGAAAAAATAAAGGGTCACGTATTTTTTTAAAGCGGCCCAAATTCATATTTAGGGGGTAAAAAAGAGGGGGGAAGACAAGGCCATTTTTCGTTTATCTCCTATGTTATGCAAAGAAACCTAGTCATGTTACATATCAAATGAAAGGTCTTTGGAAAACCTATCTACGTGTGCTAAGAACGTGTCCAAACATGCACAACTTTTCGTCATATTGAGTAAAATACCAAAATTTTAGAACATTTTTGTTAATAAGTCGAAAAATATTAAATTCTTTGGCCCGTTGTTAGCACCACGATATAGTTATTTTTAATACCTTTAATCTGATACCACACATGCCTATATTAATTTTGTTTAAATAGGCGTAAATCGTAAAAAACTGAAAAAGGTCAATTTCCCCCCATACAAATCGACCCCCCCTAAAAATGAGTTTGGGCCGCTAAAAAAAAATACGTGTCAAATTAATTTTCGTTCTTAACAACATATCCAAATTTTATGAATATCGGAGAGTGCCACCAGGGAGACTTCCCTTGTAAGTACCTAAAATCACGATTAATTCGCGGTTAAAGAAAAGTTTCACAATGTTTTATAACATATTTAGGCAATGCGCGTTGGTATTACTGAAAAAAATCACGGAAAATCGTATCATTGTATCAGTAGTTTAAAAAAAAAATCGGTGATGCTTTTTTATAACACGAAAATTTAATATGGTCCAAAAAATCTATAGTCACCAAAATTTTTTAACCCGCCTCTGATTTTATGATGACACATCAAGTGGGCTTTCATTTAAAAAAAAATTCATCCGATTTCGTGTAAAGCCTTTGATGTGCCAGATCAAAACAGGTTTAGATAAAATCATCGCGCTTTCCGCTCAGAATGGCTTAAAGTAAAAAGTCAAAAAGCAAATCAGTTCTACTCGTTAAGGCACGTCTTTTGGTGTATTAAAATGAACATGATGCATTAATTGCTACTAAAAAAAATAGGAAACAGATTTGCAAATTTCGCACAATTTTCAAAAATGCCATAAAATTTTTGCAATTTATTTTTTAAAAACCCGCCAGTGATTTTTTTATGTAAACTCACAAAAAACTCGGTTTACGCAAGAGTCCACCAAATTTTGAATGAAACCGCGAATGTGCCTCGCGAAAAACTGGTATTTTAAAAAAATTACGTTTTTTCTTTCAAACTTTGATCTGCTGAAACTCTTTAACTATTCGTGGCACATCAACGGGATTAATTCCAAAATGTTAAGAATTACAACAGCTACCAACTAGTTCAACTTTTTTCATTCTATAGAGGGGGCCGAAATCCCTGATCAAAAAACCTGGAAAATTTAAAAACTCTTAATTTTTGGTTTCAAAACTTAACCGTCTTATAACTTCTTACCAAGCGATGAAGCATTTATCAAACCAACATTAAAATAATCTCTATAGTATAGTATATATACTGACTTTGTGTTATGCCGGAAAAGATTGAAATATAAGGAGAACTTAAAAAAAAAAAAGCGAAAGAAGGTAAGCACTATGGATTATTTCAAGCCATTTTTATCGATTTTTCAACTTTAACCCTCTGTAACTTTAACGGATAAAGTGGGGTAATCCTTAAACATTGCTCAGTGATGGTTCAAGGTCTTGTTTACACAACTGCATTTACAGTTTTTCTAAATTCCAAAAACTGACGGTTTTTTTAAACATTTATTTCAGTTTCACTGAGTTGAAATTTAAAAAAGATTTTGTGATATCTGACAAACTACTAATCCAATTTTAAAATTTTTTTCTGTGTAGCCTGCCTTTGGTCGGGCTTAGGGATTACAAACTCCATAAATTAATTAAGCTGCTTCGCTAAATAAAGTTTTTTTTGTATCAAGCCTTTTGCCCGGTTAAAATCACTTAAAGGGGGAGGAGCGGGGGGGGGGGATGTTACCTACACCTTTTAAATGATACCATATCCATCCATACTGGACAAGTGGTGGTTCCAAAGCCGATATATTTAGCCGCATAAACAAAGCCCGGCAATCATTTGGCCAACTCAAGTCAGTGTGGAACTCATCATATATGTCAAAAAGGACGAAGTTAACGGTTTTTAACTCGAATGTAAAATCCACACTCTTGATGGATGCGAGACGTCAAATGCAGCACCACGTGACATACACTCCATCCAAGTTTTCGTAAATAAATGCTTGAGAAAGATTCTACATATATTCTGGCCTAGAATAATCCCAAATTACCATCTTTGGTCAGAAACTAGTCAACAGCCTATCCAAATTGTAATCCGTAAATGGAATTGGATTGGACATACATTGCGTAAACAACCCAACGATATTGCTAAACAAGCTATAGATTGGAATCCGAAAGGCAGTCGACGTATCGGAAGGCCATCACACACCTAGAAACGGCAAATTGAAACCAAAATATTCCATTTAAATCTGTGTTGGAATGAAGTCAAACACCATGCATCAGATCGAGTTTATTGGAATAACCTTGTGGCGGCCCTATGCTTCTTGCATATATATTCGTCTCGATTGGACTAGTAGTTTGTCAGATATCTGTATTTTTCCACAAATCAATAAAATTTTAACAAGAATCCTAAAAAAGTTTAAAAAAAAGTTACAACTTTGACCCTTATTATCTCAGTAAGTTATAGACTTACAGCGCCGTTTTTTTAACAAATTAATGCTTGAGATCTTGGCTACAAGTCTTATAGACAAAAAAAATATAAGTGCTATTTTAAGATATTAAGCATTTTATAAAAAAAGTCTTGTTAAAATTTTGTAAAATAATTGTTTGTCGCTTAAAGGGTTAATTAAACTACATCATGTTACATACCTTTGGAAAGGTCTTTAATTACCCTTTCTAATGATACTAGTATCATCTTGATTGGATAAGTAGTTTTTGAAATATTTAAAAATCACATTAACTTTAAACCCCTGTGCCTCCCAAACGGGTTACGTCCCCACGAGTTTGAACCCCACACTCGAAATCTAACAGTCCAAGGATTAAGATCACACATTTTTTTTAATTTAAACAAAGTTCGGTAAACTTTATGCCCAACTTTTTCTAAAGGGTTATTTTAATTTTTTTCCCCATTGGAAACATTTTTAAGAATTTAGGGGTTTCTCAATCAAAAAGTTGTTTAAATTTTTGTTATTCATTCTTAATCTTACCTGCAAATAGTATTTTTTCCAGCCGATGATGATGTGTATGTACTTTTTTTACACTCAATTCAGATTCATCATACTCCTCCTTTAAAATATATAAATTACCATCATATCGCGAAACTTTTACAGACCAGTCATTGTTTTTCTTAACATAATTCGTTTGCATTATATGTGACAAGGTTCCACGACGTGTATAGACCATTGTACGTTCTACATTATCAATGGAATCATCATGATCGAATTGTTCGGCCAAGGGTGATATGGCATATTTAAGGGATAATTCAATACCTTTAGAATACATTGATGATTTCCGAAATTGGTGTGTTTGAAATCCATCATTCAAATCAAATGGATAGTGAGTCAACTGCGGTTTCTTGAAGTAATTAATTCTTTTTCCATCTGTTATTGCATCATAATTATGTTCATAATAGGCTACCAAACGGGGCTTGGAAAAATAAACAGAATTTTGTTCGTACATCTGTAATTGAGACTTATTAATTCTGTAAAGAATTTTTAATTTTTTGTTGGTATTATTTTCCATTGTTTAAAATAATTTATTTATTGTTTTCTCTCCCACAAATGTTATTATTGAAAAGTTTATATTGTGATTCGAATGGAGGGGAAATACAAAACAACATAGAGAAACACAAAACAAAGTACAGTAATACACAGTGATGCCAACTTAGCGCTTTTGGCTTCAAATCTATGATTAATCCATAGAAAAAAATAGAAATGAAACAGAGTCGTATTTCGCTTGAATAAAGCTATAATTAGTTTAGAAGTGAGGTAGTGAAGTAATGAGGTAGAGCCTTATGTGATTTTCAATAAGAAAAAAGAGTGTATATAATTTTAAAATTTGTGTGCTCTTCATACGCATTGAATTTTTCCATTAGACTAAAAAGTAGAGAGACGTAAACAAAATCTGTAGAGAATAGAATTTCTCTACCTCGCTCTACGTTTTATTCTTATGTCAAAATTCAATGTGTATGAAGAACACACATATTCAAAAATTTTCTACACTTTTTTTTCTTATTGAAAATCACATAAGGCTCTACCTCGCTACTTCACTACCTCACTTCTAAACTAACTATAGCTTAAGTATTAGTGACAGCACATTATGTAACTTTTGACGTTTAATAAAAACAATGCAACATAAAGGAGAACAACAACAAAGCAAACAACAAAAGAGAAAAACAAAGTTTTTAAACTATCAATAGTGCGTATTATCTTTAAAAAAACGTTGAATAAAGCAAAATAAATAATAAAATTAATTAAATGAAAGACAAATTCCATTTTTTATAAACAAAGAATCTAATTTGATATTAAATACGTGTGAGATGAGGAAGAACAAGCATTTTGCCACCATATTGGAAAATACATCAAATACAACACTGCGTACCTTCTAATCTTTTCTATGTTTAGCAGTACCCTGTAATAGAAAATTATTACCAAACACTAATTTTTAACTAAAAATCTATTAAACCTTATTGGTGTCTTCGGAATAGGGGTATACTCACTTTATCATTCCATTTGTAATTCATTGAAACAAACGTATGGGACTCCATTGGTTTTGCTAAATGAATGGTGTTTTAAGTTATGAAAGCAAAATTAACTTTAGCATTTTTTTATCTTACATTTATTTATCTTTTAAAAAACTAATTATTTATTTATTAATTTATTTTAATTTTATTTATCAATTTCCTTCTTACGTTTTTATTATTGGAAACGATGTTTACAATTTCAGTTTTTATATATCAATGAAAGAAAATTTATTTATTTTTTCAACTTCAAATTTACAAAATTTCCAAAACTTATTTTCTAAA
Organism: Pegoplata infirma; assembly: GCA_963921195.1. Classification (NCBI taxonomy): domain Eukaryota; kingdom Metazoa; phylum Arthropoda; class Insecta; order Diptera; family Anthomyiidae; genus Pegoplata; species Pegoplata infirma. Next base: position 260,006,117 of record OY992536.1, on the reverse strand, counting down.
AAACAAAATTAAAACAAAATAAAAACAAAGTGTAAACAAAGTACTTTTGTTTCCACACTCCTCCTCTTTGTTTACAAATTATACAAGTCCTAATAATGATCTTAAAATTTCTAATCGTGTTTTACCAAGTGGTTTTGTAAGTATGTCAGCTATCATTTTATCTGTAGGGCAATATTTTAAATTTACAAAATTTTTGTTACAATAATCTTTTACAAAATGATATTTTATGTCAATATGTTTTGATCTAGCATTAAACTTTTCATTTAAAACCATTTTAATGCAACTCTGATTATCTTCCATAATTGTAATTGGTGTATTTATATTGTAATACATTTCCTGGAGTAAACCATGAATCCACTTTACTTCTTTACAGGCTTCTGAAAGTGCTATAAACTCTGCCTCTGCTGTTGATAGGGAAACACAAGTTTGTTTACGACATGACCAACTAATAACTCCACCATTCACATAAAACACATAGCCACTGTGAGATTTTCGGTCAACTTTATTTTCACCCCAGTCAGCATCAACGTAACCACACAATTCATTGTTAGCATTTTGACTACTTAATTTCAGGCATAATTTTGATGTTCCATTTAAATATTTCATTACACGTTTTACTTCATTCCAATCTTCTTTAGTTGGTGATTGTGTCTTCTGTGCCAAAATTGATATGCTTGCTGTTATATCTGGTCTTGTATTTACGGATAGGTATAAAAGGGATCCTATAGCCTTTTGATATAATTCATTATCTAATAATTTTTCTGAATCTTCATTTTTGTTGTATGATGTATTTAAAGGAATGTCGGAGTACTTTGAATCTTGAAGACCGAAATCTTCTATAAGTTTCTTTATAGTGCATTCACATTGGCGTCGAAACCCCGTTTAACGAGGTTTCGAGCCAAACCTCATTTGAAAATACGTATTTTCCCACACAAATTGAAACCTTTTTGTATCGAGGTTTCAACGAATGTACGATCGAAACCTTTTAAATTTCATAGTTCTCCTTTTTTTTACAACTGTTATAATACAAGAAAATAAATTAAAGAAAGTGTCAAAAATAAAAAAATTAAAAATATTTAAATATTTGAATAAAAAACAACAATAAACAAAAGATTTTAATAAATTAATTTAAAATATCCCGTAAATTAATTAATTGTGTGTTTTTTAAGCCGGTATAGTCGCGAATTTTGTTCGGTAAATTTTGAAAACGTGATAAGTGTAAAATATTTCAGGTGTGAACGGCTGAGTTTTGAAAATGAAAATACGTCCCAACAAACATCAATTCCAGCCTTTGAAAAAAAATCAAAACTGGCACTAAATATCAAGGGTGTTTTTCAAATTGTTTTCAGTGACAAAAATTTAAACATTTAAACTAAATTTGAAACATGTTGGAAATATTTGTTTTTTCCTATGCTATTAATTCTTTTCAAAAAAATATAAACATCAAATTGATTTGTAATGTTTCTCAAACCTAATATCAAACATTGATTATGGGTGGAAATAATTTTGTTTTCAAATGTTGTTCAATTCCGAATTTCAAATTGTCAGAAAACTTAAAATTTTGTTTTAAAAATGAAGATAAAAAATATTGAAATTTTATGTATTTTTATGCATTTTTATGCATTATAAAAACTTGCATAAACGTTTAAAAAGTAAGTACACATGAGTTTATCAAAAAAAAGTTATACATTTAATAACGTATTTTCTTTTCTTTAAAGATTTCGAATTTTAAAGAGCAGACGGCTGAAGAAGAAGACCTGGAAGGAGACGACCTCAAAAATGGCATTCGATGTAATTATTTTATTAACAATTTTTAGTGCAAATAAATAGCAAATATTATTAAAATTCGTATTCACATTTTTTTTATAAAAAATAGTATTGAGGTTCATTTGAAAAACAATATTAAATTATCATTATAAATAAGGCTGAGAATTCTTTGAAAACTACACTAAAATTCAATTAGATAGTAAGCATATTTTCAAGCTAAAAATATTTGTGTACATTGGAGAAACATTATACATTCAAAAAATCTCAAACTATATATCAAATCTAAATAAACTTGAAAATTTTACTTGAGAACTAACATGCCGTTTTCTTTGAGAATGCTATTGTTTTCACGTTGAGAACTATGTTATTCTCAACTCGTTTTCAAGGCTAAGGTTTAAATTTTAAACTTGCTATCAATATAATATTCAATGTATTTCAAAGGTAAATGTTTGTTGGGGTATTTTCAACGAGGTTTCAAAGTCAGTCTGAATGTACTATTATATACATTTGTTGATTTAATAAATAATTTCCATTATTATCTCGTGTAACTTGCATGCCTAAATAATGTTTTATAGGACCCAAATTTTTCATGTCAAATCGAGAACTTAACATCTTAAATATTTCTTCAATAAATGTAATATCTTTACTAGCAACTATCATATCATCCACATATACCAGGAGATAATGTACACCTTTTTCAGTTTGCATTGTATACAAACATGGATCCATGACACTTTGCTGGAACTTCAACTCAATTAACACTTTATGTACACACTGATTCCAGGATCGAGCAGCTTGTTTTAGTCCATATAAACTTTTATTTAACAAGCAAACTTTTTCGGGAGCTTCTTTTGATGTAAAACCAGGAGGTTGTTTCATGAAAATTGTTTCTTGTAAATCACCATTCAAAAATGCAGTTTTTACATCAAAATGATAAATACTCATGTGTTCTTTTCCAGCAATTGAGAATAAAATCCTTGTCGTTGTTTGCTTAACAACAGGTGCAAACACTGCATCATAATCTATTCCAAATTTTTGGTTGTATCCTTGGGCTACTAGTCTTGCTTTAAATCTTTCAATTTCACCTTTTTCGTTTATCTTCTTCTTAAATACCCATTTACATCCAATTGCCTTGCGACCAGGAGGCAGATCCTCCTGCATCGCCGAAATCCACTGTGACTTCTCCTCCTTAATTGAAATGGCTTCATTGAAATTACGTGGATCAGGAGTTATTGTTGCAGAATTTGCTTGATACCTTAGCGGTAAAACACCTTTATTAACTCTACTAGATATACGCCTTACAGGGTCTGGACTTTGAATAGCATCTTGAAACACACACGAACTGTCGTTTTCTGAATCCGAAATTTCAATATTTGACTCATTATTTTCGTCGTTTTCGACTCTATTTTCATTTACATCTTTGTTTACCTCAGAATTTTCCAAATTATTATCTTCATCTTCTATGTTGTGTAATGTGTCATCATCCTGAGTTTCTTCGTCATTTAATACGTCATAGCCACCATCCAGATTTTCTTCGCCATTTAACACATCACCACTATCTTCTATATTGTTTTGTATATCCTTACGATGAATAAATGGAAAATATGATAATTGTGGATTTTTTTTCTGTGTCTTATTGCTTATTGTACAATCATTTAAATCTCCATTTTCCAGAAAAACAACATCTCGAGAAACCTGTACCTTATACGTCTTTGGGTCTAAAACTCTATAACCTTTTGAGTTACGATCATATCCAACAAAAACTTTGCGAATCGACTTTGTATCAAGCTTCTTTCTTTTCTCTTTGGGAACGTGAACGTAACACCATGTACCAAAAGCATAACAACTTTTCAATGTCGGTTTTTCACCATAACGCAACTCGAATGGAGTTTTTGAAATACTTCTCGAAGGCATCCGATTCTGAATATAGTTTGCCATCATTAACGCTTCGCCCCAGAGCCGTTTTTCAAGACCTGAGTCAATTAACATACACTTGACCATTTCTATTAAAGTACGATTCTTTCTTTCTGCGATCCCATTCTGTTGTGGACTATATGGTACACAATACTGAATTTCAGTTCCACACTTGGATAAAAACTGTTTTACATTATGGGCTATATACTCTCCCCCTCTATCTGACCTGATAACCTTTGGGTAATGACCAACCTGATTTTTGACATAATTCCAATACTCTACTATTTTATTATATACTTCAGTCTTTAGTAGAAAAACGGTACAGTATCTGCTATAATCATCTATGAACGTAACAAAATACTTATAACCAACACACAAAAAAAAATATAAAAAAATTGTGACCGTTTTGGGGATAATACAACCTATAAAGTGGTTTTGGATAATTTACCTAAGTTTTTTAGAGCAAAAACTTTGGTAAGTTATCTAAAACCACTTTATAGGTTGTAATTAAACCAAAAACTGGCACAATTTTTTTAATATTTTTTTGTGTGAAGATAAGTAGCAGGTGATATAGCACCACAAACGTCTGAATGAACAAGATCGAAACAACTTGCAGACCTAGTAAAACTTTCCTTCGGAAAAGGATTTCTTGTAAACTTCCCTTGTAAACAAACTTCACATGCTTCTTTGCGACTTTGACACACTCAAAAAATTATGTTAGTAAAATCAACTGAAAATGTCAGTTAAAATAACTACTTTGTAAGTTGTTTTGGGGTCAACTACTTTTTCAGTTAAATCAACTAACAATGTTAGTTATTTTAACTGACAAAAAACAACTGACTTATGCAGTAAAAACTACTTACATTTGTAGTCAAAACAACTAATATGTAGTAAAAATAAAATCATAAATATAAAAAAAATTGAAGACCAAATTTTTTCCAAGTTTTTTTTTTTAAATTTTGTGAAAAATAAAAAAAAAATAAAATTTATTTTTAGTTTTTGGAAAAAAACTTCGAAAATTTTTCAAAGATAAAAAAATAAAATTAACTACTTTAAATAACTGTTACTACATAACAGTACTTTTTTGTTAGTTATTCAAAAAAACGACTTAAAATAACTAACAGAAATAGTTGTTTGATATTTTTCATACAAAAACAACTGACTTTGTAGTTGAAAACAACTAACTACTGTAAAATATACAAATAACTAACATGTAGTAACTTACATAATTTTCTGAGTGCATTCAACTATTCTAATATCTTTTGCTAAACTCTCTTTTGTTAGTTTCCTAATACCTTCGTCATTATAATGACCAAGAACACGATGCCAATAATGAATACAACCTTTATTACAATTATTTACTGACATAACATTTTCAGAAGTTGCATTAATGGTGTACAAACCGTTTTTAATAAAAGCTTTACAAACTACCTTAAAATTCTTTTCAATAATACATTCAACATTATTAAAACTTACTTTGTAACCTTTTTCTGCGATTTTTCTTACAGATAGCAAATTTGAGTTGAAATCAGGAACAAAGTATACGTCACTGACATTTAAATAACAAGCACCAACCTTGATTCTGCATATACCTTTCCCTTTAGACTGAGAGCAATTTCCATTAGCAACACATATTGATTGTTCATTAACATTATAATTTAATTCGGTGAATAGATTTTTATCATGTGCAATATGGCAACTTGCACCCGAATCTATAATCCATGTAGTTGTATCAGCTCCTCCTGAAGATACCAATGCAAACTCTGTATCTTGATCATCGTAATGCTCATTGGTTTCAAAAAAATTTGCTGATTTTCTTGTATTTTTGCACCACTCTTGATACTTACGGCAATCTTTCTTTATGTGCCCAACTCTTTTACAAAAAAAACAAGTTCTAGAATTGTCATACGGCTTTATGGTTTTAAGCTTTAGAGCTGAAAAATCAGATTTATCTCGGGAAGACTTTTTCAAATATTCCTCCATCAGCTTTCCTTTAACCATTTCCATAGTTAGATCTTTATCAGGCCGCACTTCAAGAGCCGTAATTAAACCGTCATATTCAGACGGCAAGCTACTTAAAATCATTGAGACTTGCCAATCCTCCGAAAAATCTTTATCTCCCATAACGCTTAACTTATCGAACAATTCCATCATAGAATTTATGTGCTTTTCCATGTTTTCGTCTTCGCTTAGCCGCATACTGCAAATTTTTCCCATAAGATGCACTTTTGAACTCAGAGTTACACGTTCATGTTGTTTTTGTAGTTTATTCCATGCATCTCTGGCTAGAGTTTCATTACGAATGTGAATAAGTTGCGAGTCTTCCACACATAAGCTTATAACAGCGAATGCTTCCATATCCTTTTTCTTCCAGACATCTGTGTCACTTACTGGATCTTGAATCACAGTCCACAAATCTTCCTTTATTAGGTACATCTTGATCTTAAATTTCCAGTTGTAATAGTTGTCCTGATTCAGCTTTTCAATTCCATAAAACCGATTTTCACTCATCTTAATTTTAATAATTATGTACTTCAATTATCCTTATTGTCCTTTAAAATGCTTTATATTGTATTTTCTTTATTTAACCGTGAAAAACGAATAGGCCCATAACTAGGGATGTGCGATTAATCGATTAATTAATCAATCCGATTAATCGAAATCCTGATTAATCAATTAATCGATTTATCATACTTTCTGATTAATCAGAACTATGATTAATCAATTAATTTGAATTTTGATTAATCAAATTTGAATAATTTTATTCAAAAAGCAAAATATAAAAAAATAAACAAACAAAAAAATAATAATTTTAAAGCATTTATTTACATAAAAAAAATTAAACAAAATTGTGGCAAATGGATTTCGGCGAGGAAAGAAGGAGCAACCGTAATTAAGTTGAACACCAATCAAGGCATAGGCACATATTTGCAGACATCTGTTTTAACTGTCCATGAAAAAGTCAAGAAAAAAATTCAGTCTATAAAATATTTCGAAACATATATGTATTAAAAGGGGCATGTTTTACTATGTTAAGGAATCAGGAGACCTCAAGACCATTTAATGGAATATGCTTCTCATATGTACCATCAATTTCAGATGTTAATAAAAGTTAATAAAATTATCCCAAATAAACGTATTCTCATTTTTTTCGGTTGTAAATACATAAACTCATTAAAACAGCAAACAGTCCATTTAACATACAAAATTTGTATTACAAATATATTAGTTCGATTTCAACCTGAAGGCTAAATAAACGCCACTCGCAGGATGTTCTTCATGTTGGTGGTACACTTAGGAACTCTGAAGAACACCCTAAGTTGTACAAATGGTTCAATACAAAACTTTCGGAAAGCTCATGTCTTTCATCACAAAAGCTTGAAGGTTGATTTATTGGTTTAAAATCGACGCTGAAATGGGATGATGGTCGAATGTTAAAGCAATTAAAGACGGGATATTTACTTTGACGATACTGCATATTGTATCTATTCATAAAATTAAACAAAGAAAAAGAAAAGAGAAATTGTTCAATTATTTAAATTTTTGAGTATTCAATTTCCTGATTAATCAATTAATCATGAATTTTGATTATTCAAAATTTATATTATTCGATTAATCATGATTTTGATTAATCAAAATTCAAGATTAATCAATTAATCGATTAATCAAAATTTCGATTAATCAGAGTGATTAATTAATCGATTAATCGCACATCCCTACCCATAACCTATTGGAAACGATGTTTACAATTTCAGTTTTTATATATCAATGAAAGAAAATTTATTTATTTTTTCAACTTCAAATTTACAAAATTTCCAAAACTTATTTTCTAAAAAACAAAATTAAAACAAAATAAAAACAAAGTGTAAACAAAGTACTTTTGTTTCCACATTTATAACACAAAAAATGAACGAAGCACGCACACAAAAATACAAAATGAAAATGGCGGTCTGTATTTGTTTTTTTTTTTTGTTTTCTTTCGATAAATTTTTTTGCAAGTAATTTGCGTTATTGTGCAAGCTACTTGGTTATTTTACATAAAAGACTAATTATGTTACTTTAACATCGACAAGCAAATAGCAGTGTTGGTATTTGAGAATTTTCAATTAGTGCCAAGTTGAAGGCTAAAAAGGGCCAAAATAGGTTGAAAAGGGCCAACAAAATTTTTTTTAAATTTTTTTTTATTTTTTACACACAACTTATAACTTTTTTATAAATGACGGTTTTGAAAGTAAAATCATCTCTGCGGGAAAGGTGACCAGTCGAGGACCGGGCATAGAGTGTTTTTGAGTCTTAATCGAGATCGCGTCGGAGAAGCATCTATTCGTCGCTGAAATTATTTTATAAATTTAGAAACGTGTTTGTGTTTGTCGGTCGCTAGTATTGGTTATTTCTCCGCGAGTACCGTTAGACAACGGTGTCTAACCATACTCAAACACACGCACGTGTTAAGGAAGCGTCATTTCACTCTTCCATTGTGAGGGCAATGGTCGTATTGTGTCCGGAGTTTCCCACGTGTTAAAACCCCACAAAAACTTTATCCCCATAAAGGTGGCACATAGACTTCGCGTCTCGGTCACTTTTTTATTCGTCCATTCGTGGACAAGGTGTAGCATTGCTACACCACCGAAGAAGAAGAAGATAGAGTGTTTTTTGTACAAAAAGGACCTGTCAATAATTAACACCTTGGTATATGTTCCAGGACTTGTGTCGAACTGATCTTTTAGATCTCCGGACACATTTTTATTGGTCTTACAACTAGTATTCCATGACCAGTTCGCGTTGAATAAGTCATGGGATAGGTTTTTAGGATAAATTTTTCCTGTAGGACCAATTAATTTCCCTCAGGGATTAAACATTTTAAAATCTTAATTTAAAGGAAACAGAAACTTACATTGTTGTAAGGGGGAACAACTGATAATTTTTTCGTGTTTGTAATACAGGGCCATTCCAGAAAATTTAGCTCAAATTTTAGTCATTTTTGGAAACGGTGTCTCAGATTAATTTGAACATTGACACATAGATAGCCCTTATAAATATGATATATGTACCATTAAGGGTGTTCTTAACAGTAAGGGAAAAATTTAAAATGGTTCAATTGGTTGGCACTGGGCAAATTATTGTTCCTTTATACTAAAAACTTAAAAAAATAAAATTTGGAGTTAATCCGATAACTTTAAGTGGACGCGGAAACGACCGGAAGTTTGAAATACGGATTACAAGGGGAAAAAATTACTTTTTACTCATTTTCTCAATTTTTTCGACATTTAAAGTTAACTTTGAATTCAAATGGTTACATAATTGTGATGTAGAGTACATTACCTTTCTAATAAGGCAATAAAAACTAAAATCGGTTAAAAATCAGCCAAGTTATTACAACTGCCCCAGGCAACTAGCGTGTGGCAGACCACTTGTTCAAAGATTTCGAGTTCCATTTTTGAAATTGATTGAAATTATCTACTATAGCAACATTTTTTTATTCTTTAAGTCCCAATGTACTAAGGTGATAGGTATTTTTCATATTGTGTTATGCTAACTTGTTTTAAATTAATGATAAAAAGGTCTTAATTTTTCAACCCTGTTTTCAAATCTCCAATTTTAAATTTTTATTTTTTTTGGCAAATAAAATTTAAAAAATCGATCATTGGACTATAGGATTTTGTTAAGCACATATAAGGGAATAAAAACTACAAAAATTGTAGATATTCCTTTTTTCATTCGGCTAGTTCAGCGATTTTATTTCGGCGGATTTCAAGATAATAGTGAATTTGGTAACTTTTTTAGCTTTTAGTTATTTTTTTTTAACAAACTTTATATGTTTTGTACCGAATTATTACAGCATAACATAGAATACTTCAATTCCTTCAATAAGGGCAAATTTGAGATATGAAAAATTTACCCAGTTAAAGGTCAAAGGTCAAATTTTAGAAGAATTTGAATTTTTAAAGATTAACATTTTTTTTGAGCGGATATAAATGAAACTCCTTGATGTTAATTTAATATGACTAAACATAAATGGTTTATTATTAAAATTCAGAAAATTAACCCTTAAGTGCTATTGGGGTCTATATTTTTTTTATTTAATGGAGAAAATATAAGTATATTATTTCATAGGGTCATATAGACCCCAACAGCACTTAAGAGTTAATGTTCTGAATTTTAATAATAAATCATTAAATTTTAGACATATTAAAATAACATTAAGGAGTTTCATTAATATCCGCTCGAAAAATCTGTTAATCTTTTAAAATTCAAATTCTTTTAAAATTTGACCTTTGACCTCTAATTGGGTCAATTTTTCATATCTCAATTTTGCCCTTATTAAAGGAATTGAAGTATTCTATATTACACTGCAATAATTCGGTAGAAAACATGTGAAGTTTGTTAAAAAAGAATAAAAAAATTAACTAAAAGCTAAAAAAGTTACCAAAATCACTATTATCTCGAAATCCGCCGAAATAAAATCGCTGAACTATCATAATAAAAAAGGAATGTCTACAATTTTTTTAGTGTTTATTCCCTTATATGTGCTTAGCAAAATCCCATTGTTCAATGGTCGATTTTTTTAATTTTCTTTGCCAAAAAAAATAAAAATTTAAAATTGGAGATTTGAAAACAGGGTTGAAAAATTTAGACCTTTTTAACATTAATTTGAAACAAGTTAGCATAACACAATATAAAAAATACCTATCAACTTAGTACATTGGAACCTAAAGATTAAAAAAATGTTGCTATAGTAGATAATTTCAATCAATTTCAAAAATGGAACTCGAAATCTTTGATCAAGTGGTCTGCCACACGCTAGTTGCCTGGGGCAGTTGTAATAAATTGACGGATTTTTAGCCGATTTTAATTTTCATTGCCTTATTACAAAGGTAATGTACTCCCCATCACAATTTTGTAACCATTTGAATTCAAACTTAACTTTAAATGTCAAAAAAATTTAGAAAATGAGTAAAAAGTCATTTTTTCCCCTTGTAATCCTTTTTTCAAACTTCAGGTCGTTTCCGCGTCCACTAAAAGTTATCGGATTAACACCAAATTTTTTATTATTAAGTTTTTAGTACAAAGGAACAAAATTTAGCCCAGTGAAACACAAAAATCCGAAATAAAAAAATAAGGACACCCCTAATGTACCATATATCGTTTTTTTTACATTTGGTGTATTTAACGAATTATGGCGGGTCAAAGATTGACTTTTTAAGCAAAAGTAAAAAAAATACATCACGTTTAAAGAGCTGTAACTTCTTAACCAATGACCCGATTTTCACAAATTTAGGCTCATGTGAAAGCTGGGGTTCTTCTTTTAGAAAATATTTTTAAAATAACACAGTTTTTTTTTACAGAAATGATGCAAAAACATTTTTTCTTTTCGAATATTTAAAAAAACACATATTCGATTTTTTTTAAAAAAATTCTGGTGAAAAATAACAATGTTTTGTATAACATATTCAAAATTCAGAGTGGGATCTCCATGGGATCAAAAAATATTCTGTTTTAAGTACGATGTTCTCATATTTTTCCCTTAGAAAATTTAAATTTCTACTGGGCTATTCATAATGAGTAAATTAAATCTAATGTAGGTTTATTTGACTGATATTGCATGAATATTTGTCAAATAAACCTACTTTAAGTACACTTTAAGTATTATGAATAAAGGTCCTAATGTTTTGAATGTTTTTCAAAATTTTAATAGTATAATTTTCTTTGAAAATTCAAATTTTTATATTGAAGAAACATAAAATTTTAATTTTCTAAGGTAAAATTTAAAAACTTCGTACTAAAACCAGGATATTTTTTGATCCCATTAGGATCCCACTCTGAATTTTAGATATGTTGTACAAAACAGTAGTGGTGTTTTTGTCAATTCCTATGAGCGCTTAGATAAACTGCTTCGAAAAAAACGACATCTCAGCTTAACTAAACTAACTTGGTATTACTTTTTATTTGTGTCAAAAATAGAAATAAAAACTGACGTTTGCTAAAAAATAAAAGAAATTAAAAAAATTTTGCCGAAATTCACCATCATATTTATTGTATTATTTTTTAAATTAAGACAATGTAATCATTATTTATAACATTTTTATGACCACATTCACTGCAGGGAAGAAATTTGCATTTCAGATCCGAATCAAAAACTATGAACTTCCCTAGCGGTAATTTGCAAGGAGAAAATTGTTGCCCTCTGGTCAGATTTTGTCCGTTTACCTAACTTTTCCTCCCTGTGACCCTAATACATATTAATGCTTTAGTTTTTCAATGAAAAATTGCCTCTAAATCTATGATTTGTCAGATCTTTAGTTTGGTTTTTAAGAAAAAATGCCTTAATCCAGTGGAAGATTATATATTTAAAAAAAAAATACAATTTATTGTATGTGTTCTTTTCATTACAACAAAAAAAAAAAGATTTTTGTTGTTGAATCTTCTAGTCGCAGCTACGTAAAACTTTCTTCCAGCAGTTGTTGTCAACAGAGTCACTATGGTTGTCAATTCCCAGCCTTTAATTATCCTTTCGTGGTTTTCTGTTGTTGATTTTCTTTAAACTTATTGGAATCAATATTCATTGCTTCCGTTTTGTATTTTTTATCAAAAAAAAAAAATAAGCAAAAAAATTAAAAACAAATATAATAATTTTGTTGTTGACGTTTAAAACAGACGTAGATAATTTTCAATTCAATTCAATTCAATTTTATTGAGACTTCAGTTCAATTACAATTTTATACTAAGAAATAATAACTATATACATTAGAGTTAATTTTGAAAAATAGATTTTTGGATATCATCACTTTTTAGAAGGTTTTTGTATCCATAAAAATAATGTCGTATTTTTTTGTTTTAAATTCCAACTCCTTTCCGTGCCTATAGGCGACTTAAATCGCGGATTTTGGGTACCTTTTTACATACAACAAAAACGGCTGAATATATGTCAAATCTGACTTCACTATTCGATTCTACAGGAAAACTTAGGCCCATAAGTTTTTTTTTGGTTTTTGGAATGCACCAGAATGCATGATTAGAGTGGTCCAAAAAACTAATTTTTTTAAAAAAAATTTAAATATTTTTTTTGTTAATATACAATTAAAAAATACTTACATCTGAGAAAAATGGTCCAAAAATTTTAATTTTGTTGTTGCCGTTCAAAAGTTATCAAAGTTTAAAAATTTAATTTTTTAGTGAATACAAAATAATTTATTAGTTTTGTTATTTCTATTTAACAACAATAATTCTAATCAATTATATTCCTTTCAATAGCAGATAAAGCTAAACAATTTAAATTATCTTTATTTTTAACTAAACACCAGTTGTTCAGGCGCGAAATTTTACCACCGAACAACTTGTTGGTAAAATTTCGCGCCTGAACAATTCGAGTTGAGTTAAAAATAAAGATAATTTAAATTGTTTAGCTTTATATGCTGTCGAAAGGAATAGAATTAATTAGAATTGCTGTTAAATAGAAATTTCAAAACTAATTATTTTTTTTTCTATTCACTAAAAAATTAAATTTTTAAACTTTAATAACTTTTGAACGGGTAACTACAAAATTAAAATTTTTGAACCATTTTTCTCAGATGTAAGTATTTTTTCATTGTATATTAACAAAAAAAAATATTTAAATTTTTTTTTTAAAAATTGTTTTTTTGGACCACTCTAATTATGCATTCTTGTGCATTCTAAAAACTAGAAAAAAGCTTATGGGCCTAAGTTTTCCCGTAGAATACTGAAGTCAGATTTGACATACATTTAGCCGTTTTTGTTGTATGTGAAAAGGGACCCAAAATCCGCGATTTGAGTCGCCTATAGGCACGGGAAGGAGTTGGATTTTTTTAAAAAAAAGTACGCCATTATTTTTATTGATTCAAAAACCTTCTAAAAAGTGATAATATCCAGAAATCAAAATCCAAAAAAAAATTGAAAACGAACTCTAATATACATATGTACATTGAAAAACTTAGAACTATATTGTTTTATTCTAATGAGTATCTAAAATAATAAAGCCCTATAGGCGGAATGAACTTCTGTATTAATAGGAATAGCCTAACCTTATTATTGCAAACAACGCTTGCTCCTGACGTTATACCACATTTCGTGTACGTGTATAAAGTACCAAAACCAAATCAAAAAACTTATATCTACTTATAATCTACTTAAGACTAATCTTAACTTACTATTTACATATATACAATATAGTGGGCCGATCAGCTCCCCGGTTCCATAAATTTTTACAACCGCAAAGCTGATAAGTCCACTCATATGAGTCCATTGCCACTAACCTCTGTGGGTGCCAGGGGTCCTCCTGCCATAGAAATCAGGAAGTTGTGGTTCTAAGGAGTCCGTATCGACTTCCTCGTTTATTTCTCCAACTGGAGATAAATAATTTACGTTTGACCAATTAAAGGCACTTTGCATATCAAAAATTTCCGATATGAAAAAATTATCATGGGTCGAAAGACCCTGTACAAATCTACGTAATAAATCAATAGAGTATTTACAAAACGGTTTTACCCCCGCCTGTTCATAGATATATGAATTAGAATATTTTCTATCATTCGTCCTATAATTTCTATTTATACATATTCGCAACACCCTTCTTTCGAACACTTCTACTTTTCTAGCAATCGATGGAGAAAACCAAAACCATATGGGAAACGCGTATAAAATAACCGGTCGTATACTAACCTTATACAAAAGTAGCTTAGTATTCACTGGAAGATTAACATTCCTTAATATATATAAAAACATTCCTAAGACTTTGATGGCCTTCTTAAGGACAAGGTTAACATGAACATTGAATTTAAGTAATTGGTTAAAAGTAACCCCCAAGTATTTAATCTCGCGCTTAAATGGTATTCTAATCTGATTCAGAGAGACCTCCAATAACTTACTTTCCGGCACCGTTGAGGCTGGACACTTGCCCGATGCATTACGAATACAGATTGCCTCAGACTTATCAACATTTATCCTTATGCCCCACATTTCATAATAGTCCTGTATCTTCTCCAGGTGGGATTTGACTAATATAAGAGCAACAAATGGCGACCGAGCATGTGCATATATCAACGAATCATCAGCATAAAGTATCCCCGTTGAAGCACTATGATGATGGGGAAAATCATGAACCAAGACATTATATAAATGGGGGGCTAATATTGCACCCTGAGGTACTCCACTTTTAACCTGCCCAAAATCCGAATTAGCTTGCCCAATTTCCACATAAAACGTTCTATCCTTTAAGAAATTATCTATCAATCTCACAATAAACGGGTCAAATCCAATTTTAATCAACTTATAAATTATTCCCTTATGGTAAGCTCTATCGAACGCTTTCTCGACATCCAACGATATAGCCACAGTACACTTCTGTTGACGTAAGTTCACAACTATATCATTCTCAAATTTCAACAAAGCATGTTGCGTCGAGTGCGCAGGTTTAAACCCGAATTGCAATTCAGGAATATATTCAATCAGCATATTCTCATCCATTTTCTTTTTCAAAATTTTTTCAAATACTTTACCAACGTTTGAGAGTAAAGATATGGGTCTAAAATTGCCAAGTTGGAAAGAGCCAGTGTTCTTTTGAATAGGAAGTATCTTGGCAACTTTCCATGACCTTGGAAAATATCCATTATTCAGGCAGTTGTTTATGATAATTGTCATAAATTCCAAAGCAATATGTGGCAGTTTCTTTAAAATAAAATTTGAGACCTGATCAGGACCGTAAGATTTCTTCGAGTTTATGGAGCATATTGCCGAAGAAACATGTCCAGTGTTAACAAAATGAATATAATCATCATTGCAGAGTGAATTAAATGTGTTATCAAAGCTCATCACATGTGATGAACAAGACTCTATCGTTCTGGTGATTAGACCATCTACCTCTTCTATATGTTGACCACAAGGAGTGTTCTCAATGTATACATTCTCATAATGTCTCCTAAAAAGTTCCACTTTCATTGTATCATCTGTAATAACAACACCTTCGTGCTCCACTTTACGACAAAATTTGCCCCCCTTTTTTCCAATTATGTTATAAATTTTTCTAAATGCATTAGGGCCAGGTCTTATGCTCTTGAGCCTATCCCCGAAATTTTCCGCTCTAAATATCTCCACCTGCTGTTTAATGATCGTCTTTAAAAGCGATATTTGTGTGGATAGTGTTCGATATTCAACAGATGTTCGGTTTAAATTTCGGTGAAATATTTTCTTCAGCTGTCTTTGCCAACTGTTCTTAACTGCAAATAATTTCCGGATCGATTGGGGGAGATCAAGATGGTACTCATTTTTTAGATCTATTCTACGCGCAAGTTACGATAGTAAACTTCCAAATCTTAACTCTCATATTTAAACTCTTTACTTCATAACATATTAATTATAAGTTACCTTTATTTGTATTATTTATTTTCTTCTTTATTATCTTCTTTAATCTTTATATTATTCTCTCTACTTTTGAAATTAGTTTTAAGAGCTTTTAAAAAACCAAACCATATTTTATTTAAGAATTAGATTTTAGTTTTTAGTCTTTAAGCAGCCTTTAATAAATAAAGAACCTATTGGCACAGTATATACAGTAGCGAAACTCTTAATGGTGAATTTTCCCCCTTTTTTATTCACCTCAATTTGCTCACACGTATATGGAATGTGTGAATTCACCATATTTGTCAGAAATTTGAATTTTAAAGACATTTGCTTTCATTAATTATTGTTTACAAATATGAATTTATTTTTTGTGTTGGAAACTTATTTACACTTATTTTTTCATAAAAAAATTATTATATCAAGAATTATAAATTATAATTAATTAAAGAATATAAAAAGTACAAAATTAATTGCCAATAAAAGTGTCTCTAAGTGTTTTTTGTTCCCATTGACGACTGATTCTCGAGTGGGCTTCTAGTTCTCCCATTGATGGGGCTGGATGAGGCCTTTAAATTGTCCACCTCAAATTATTTGGAGCCAAAAAACGCCAAGCTATTGCAAATTTTTCCATTTGATCTTACGCTTATTCAAATTAACTAATAATTTACAGCATTTCATGAGGATAAATTTTTTTTTTATTTAGTTGTTTAATAAAAATTTGTAAATAGCAAATACATAAAATATAGAATTCCTTTAGAAAAAGCCGACTTTAACAGATTTTTCGTACAGAAAAAGTATCAGAACGTCACAGAATCGGAGAATTTTTCTGTAGAACAAAATTCTAAAAATCTGAGTTTTTCTATAGAAAAAATATCTCAGAATCTAAGAATTTTTGTATAGAAAGAATGTCTCAGAATCTGATAATTTTCCTATAAAAAAAATCTCTCAGAATCTTATAAATTTTCTGTAGCAAAAATGTCTCAGAATCTATAATTTTCTATAGCAAAAATGTCTCAGAATCTGATCATTTTTCTATAGAAAAAATGTCTCAGAATCTGATAATTTTTCTATAAAAAAATGTCTCAGATTCTGAGAATTTTTCTATAGAAAAAATGTCTCAGAATCTGATAATTTTTCCATAGAAAAATGTCAGAATCTGAGAATTTTTCCATAGAAAAATGTCAGAATCTGAGAATTTTTCCATAGAAGAAATGTCACAAAATCTGAGAATTTTTCTATAAAAAAATGTCTCAGAATCTGAGAATTTTTCTATAGAAAAAATGTCTCAGAATCTGAGAATTTTTCTATAGAAAAAATGTCTCAGAATCTGATAATTTTTTTATAGAAAAAATGTCTCAGAATCTGAGAATTTTTCTATAGAAAAAATGTCTCAGAATCTGAAAATTTTTCTATAGAAAAAATGTCTCAGAATCTAAAAATTTTTCTATAGAAAAAATGTCTCAGAATCTGAGAATTTTTCTATAGAAAAGATGTCTCAGAATCTGAGAATTTTTCTATAGAAAAAATGTCTCAGAATCTGAGAATTTTTCTATAGAAAAAATGTCTCAGAATCTGAGAATTTTTCTATAGAAAAAATGTCTCAGAATCTGAGAATTTTTCTATAGAAAAAATGTCTCAGAATTTGAGATTTTTTTTACAGAAAAAATATCTCAGAATCTGAGAATTTTTCTATAGAAAAAATGTCTCAGAATCTGAGAATTTTTCTATAGAAAAAATGTCTCAGAATCTGAGAATTTTTCTATAGAAAAAATGTCTCAGAATCTGAGAATTTTTCTATAGAAAAAATGTCTCAGAATCTGAGAATTTTTCTATAGAAAAAATGTCTCAGAATCTGAGAATTTTTCTATAGAAAAAATGTCTCAGAATCTGAGAATTTTTCTATAGAAAAAATGTCTCAGAATCTGAGAATTTTTCTATAGAAAAAATGTCTCAGAATCTGAGAATTTTTCTATAGAAAAAATGTCTCAGAATCTGAGAATTTTCCTAAGAAAAAATGTCTCAGAATTTGAGATTTTTTTTACAGAAAAAATATCTCAGAATCTGAGAATTTTTCTATAGAAAAAATGTCTAAGAATCTGAGAATTTTTCTATAGAAAAAATGTCTCATAATCTGAGATTTTTTTATAGCAAAAATGTCCCAGAATCTGAGAATTTTTCTTTAGAAAAATGTCTCAAAATCTGAGAATATTTCTATAGAAAAAATGTCTTAGAATCTGAGAATTTTCGTATAGAAAAAATGTCTCAGAAACTGATCATTTTTGAACAAATGTCAAAGAATCTAATAACTTTTCTATAAAAAAAAATTCTGAGAATCTGATAATTTTTCTATAGAAAAAATGTGTTCTAAAGAAAGTCAGGATTTGAGACATTTTTGATATAGAAAAGGTCTCAGAATCTGAGAAATTTTTTATATAGAAAAAGTGTCAGAATCTGAAAAATCTTTCCTAAAGAAAAGTTTCAGCAAACAGACAGTTTTCCTGTCGAAAAAGTTTAAGAATCTGAGACATTTTGCATATTGAAAGTCTCAGAATCTGAAGCATTTTTCATAAAGAAAAATCTCTGGATTTGAGAAATTTTTCTTATGAAAACGGCAAAGAATCTGAGACATTTTTCCTTTTGAAAAAATCTCAGGATCTGAGACATTATTCCTATTGAGAAAGTCTCAGGATTAGTGAAATTTTTCTTATAAAAAAAGTCTTGGCTTTAATACATTTTGCTAAAAGGAAATATCTAAAATTTTAAAACAGTCCCCTAATGGGAAAAATCTTAGAAATTTTTCAATAATTATTTCTTCAGAATATGTATATTGATTCCTCCAAGATGCATCCAGTTCTTTTAAGATTTTATTTTTCCATGAAATTTAGTTTTATATTAGAGCAGCACGGCTTCTAATTTTTAAATTTACCGATGATGATTATGATTATATGTGCAATTGCAAGACATCTGCAAAATAAATTTAACAGAAATTATTGTGTGTACAATTTTAACTTGAAATAATTATTTCAAACACACACAACTTTTCGATTTTATAAAAAAAAAATTGTTTGAATAATTTTTAAATAAATATTTTGGAAATTTTAAGTTTAACGTCAAATATTATTGTGGTGATTTTAAAATTATGACGTGTTCGAGGTTAATAACAAAAAATACATGACATTTCGGTGTAACACCCGGAACAGTATGCTATACTTTTTTTCCTAACTGACAAATATTATAATGGGTGTTTCGTAAGTAGTCCAATTATTAAATTCTTCTTTAGTAATTTTTGTGTAAATAACGCAAATTTATAAATATGAAATAGCTGTGCATATTATTTTGTAACCGGACATTTATTTGTAATGATGTTTTAATGTGTACTAATGCTTATTTTAGTAATTTTTTAAGTGAACACCAAAATTATTATCGCATCCTGTATCGAAATTTACCAATACAAGTAAAACAAAATGTGATAGTATTAGTGACAGAATGATTCAAATAAACCCAAAAAAAGAGTTTCGCTACTGTATATACTGTGCTATTGGCTTACTATTTTTTATATAAAATTAAAAGTTTGTTTTAATTAATAAATTAAAAGTGTAGATTAATTACTACATAAGTGGCGCAGTCTGATTCGAACCTATGTTGAACTAAAGTTTAATTATAAAAAATAAATGTTTAATAACAAATATTTCACAAATAATAAAGTGAATTAAAAAAATAAAATAAACGTTCAAAACCAAAGTTATTTAAAAACGAACAAAAATCAAAACATACTATTATACATATTTAAAAAAAAAAAAAAACTAATTGAAATAAAATCTTCACATAAATACTAACGTATAATTTTTAAATCTTACTTATATATATAATTGAATAAAAAGTACAGTTTACTATCAAATATAAAAAGTACAATTCTTCAATTTCGTAAAATTTATTTTAAAAGAAAACAAAGAAAAAAGTTCAAATAAAAAAACTAAGAAAACATTGTAATATAAACAACCAAAAAATAAAATATAACGGCCGTTAACAACAAATAATATTTTTTATATTTTAACGGACAAGTAGAAAAAACGATAAAGTGATAGATTTGAAATAAAGTGGAATGACCGTTAACAACAGTTCAAATTTTAAAAAACATCAACAGTCAGAAAAGTAAAGAAAAAAAGAAAGAGGAAGAGTGAAAAAATAAACTATCTCTCGTATTAAAACAAAAACCAACTAAAGAAATAGACCGTTAGCAACAAAAATTCAAATTTTAGTTTTTTAACGATAATATAGAGACAGTTAAAGTAGAAAATCATAATAACTAAAAAAAAAAAAAAAAACAACAACAATCATTAACTAAAGAGTGTCATATGTGGAGTTACTAACAACTATTTAGAGCACAACAACAACAACATCATCTAATTGAGTGATATTTAATAAATACTAAATAACAACAAAGAGATATTATAAACAATTTAAAAGAGTACATTTTTAATTGAGTGATAATATATAATTAAAGCTTTGAGAAAAGTTTACAATTGAGAAAAACAAATTATGAACATGTTGCCGGCATTGTCATTGTCAATGAACGAGGTCTTAAAAGATGCTCAACGAATACGTGAGTTTAGAGGCGATGATATTTATGCTCTGACATCATTCTTAAGAGAAGTTGAAACAGTTTTTGCTCTTGTCCAATCACAACCTGACGCTTTGCAATATATTTTTCAAAGAATAATACTCAATAAAATTCAAGGTGAGGCACTTCATGTCATCAGAACTTTGGGGCCGAATCCAAATTGGGAGGAGACTAAAGAAGCTTTAATTAACAATTTTGGAGTGAAAGAGACTTACCACCAACTTTACCAAGAGGCGTTTGCAGCGAAAAATAATGGTATTAAATATTATTATAAAGTTTTGAGAGGTATTTTGTGTAAAATTAATGAAAAGTTTGAATACGATTCTGAAAAACCATTAGAATTTAGTCCAGCATATGCTGAGAAAATTATTTTAAAGACATTTTTGAATAACATTGACGTAAATTTAGCTTCTGTAGTCATTAATAAAAACTTAAATAAGCTAAGAGATGCTTTTAATTTGTTAGAAAAGGAGGGTTTAATTAGAGAGGAATCTCCAAAATATGGGACAAATAAAAGTCAGAATAATGTAGTCTTTCGAGGAGATGTATATAATGATGGAAATGTTAATCATTCTAATAATTTTAAAAATCGTTATCAAAATAATTCAAAAAGACAAAATTTTCAAAATAATTCAAGCCAGAGTAGAAACAATTCCTATTTTAATTACAATTCAACAAATATTCCTACTTCAAGTCAGAATAGAAATAATTCTTATTTAAATACGAATTTTACGAATATGCCGAATTTAGGGAACCAAAATTCAAGAAATAACGGAAATTTGCAAAATAAGCAAGGAACATTTCAATCTAGAAGCAACAGGGAACATTATAGACAGAACAATTCTAATATGGAAATTGATCATTTACAGGATGACGAAGAAGATTATAATCAGGACGAGCAGGTAAATTTTCTTACAACAGCCTCGTCAAGACACTTCCGATAATTATTCTTACTATAGGTAATGATAAAATAAGGGCATTAGTTGACACTGGTTCTACCACATCACTTTTAGATGAAAATAAATTAAGACAATATAAAAGGTTATCACTGGAAAATTCAATATCATTCACGTCTTTAAATGGCAGAACATGTATAGACCAGGAAATTATAACAAAATTACCTAAGGAGTTTTGTGAAAATGCCACAATGTCGTGGAAATTAACAACATTTAACGGAAAGCACTTCGATGCAATTTTGGGACAGAATATTTTAAGACCATTGGGTGCTATAATAGATATGGAGAACGACAACCTTACTATAAATGGAAATTCTATAGAATTTGTCAAGACTTGTCCATATTACGAACACGAAATACATCAGCTAGAAACTTTAAAAATAAATGACAATATTTTGGATAACCTATACAATGGTCTTAGTACCGAAGAAAAATCATATTTACAGAATATTTTAGAAGCATACGAGGACTTGATTTTTATAGAAGGACAAGTATTGGAAAATACAAATATTATTAGTCATGAAATTCGGACTATAACAGATAAACCTATGTACACAAAAGTGTATCGTTATCCCCAAATCCATGAGCAGGAAATTTGTGATCAAATTAGTGATATGTTAAGACAGGGTATAATAACGGAAAGTAATTCACCGTATAACAGTCCTTTGTGGATTGTCCCAAAGAAAATGGACAGTTCAGGTGAAAAAAAATGGAGAATCGTTATAGACTATCGTAAACTTAACGATATAACTGTGGATGACAAATTTCCCATACCAAATATTGATTCTATTTTGGATACATTGGGAAGGGCTCAATATTTCTCCACAATTGATTTAGCTAAAGGATTTCACCAAATTCTTGTTAAAGAAGAAGACCGGTTGAAAACAGCATTTTCCACACCATATGGGCATTATGAATATGTCCGGATGCCATTTGGCTTAAAAAATGCTCCAGCCACTTTTCAGAGATTAATTAATTTTGTTCTTCGGGATTTAATTAATAAGATCTGTGTGGTATATTTGGATGATATTTTAATATTTTCAACAAGTTTACAGGAGCATATTCAGAATATAGAAAAAGTTTTCAAAAAATTGAGGGATGCAAACCTCAAAATTCAGATAAATAAATGTAAGTTTTTTGCTAGGGAAACTTTGTATTTAGGGCATGTTTTGACACCTGAA
The DNA here is from genome assembly GCA_963921195.1 of Pegoplata infirma. Classification (NCBI taxonomy): domain Eukaryota; kingdom Metazoa; phylum Arthropoda; class Insecta; order Diptera; family Anthomyiidae; genus Pegoplata; species Pegoplata infirma. The sequence continues at coordinate 259,983,324 of OY992536.1, read as the reverse complement.
GGAGTCAAGCCAAACCCGGCTAAAGTTGATGCTATTTTAAAGCTCAAACTACCAACCACAGTAAAGGGAATAAAATCCTTTTTGAGTATGACTGGGTATTACCGGAAATTTATCAGGGATTACTCTAAAGTAGCATATCCAATGATTAGATACCTAAAAAAGGATGTAAGACTTAATTCTAATGATCCTAACTATATTAATTCTTTCGAGAAATTGAAAAATATTATCACTCAAGCTCCTGTACTTAGATATCCTGATTTTAAAAGGCAATTTCAGCTCATAACGGATGCTAGCCTTAATTCCATTGGAGCTGTTTTACAACAAAACGGACACCCTATTTGCTTTGCAAGTAGGACTTTAAATGATCACGAAAAAAATTACTCTGCTACTGAAAAGGAACTTTTGGCCATTGTGTGGTCCACAAATTACTTTAGACCTTATTTATATGGTGTCAAATTTGAAATCCTATCGGATCATCAGCCATTAAGATGGTTATTTGTTAAATCCCAGAGTAGGGAGTTGAATCCTAGGCTTTATAGGTGGATAATAAAACTTAGTGATTTTAATCTGACTGTAAATTATATTAAAGGGAAAGATAACCATGTCGCTGATTTTTTGAGTAGAATCAATAATGATTCTGGGGAAATAAATGCGTTAAATTGTTCTAATGATTCGCTTTATAATAATGATAACGATAATGAATTTGCAACGGTACACTCTCAAGAGGAAGATACTCATAATCACATCGGAATTTTGGATACAATAGTTAACAGATTTAAGACTCAGATAATTTTAACTGATAGCAAGACAAGGGAACTTGAGACTATACATGGAAATAGAAAAATTTATATAAATTCAAATGATTTAGAAAATAATTTAGAAAATATACTTACCCGAAATATTCATAGAGGAAAAGTAGGCATTTTTACACATTTAGATGACCATCAGTACAATATTCTGCAAAACAAAATTATTGAAATATTTGAGGGGGTGAACAGCATTAAATTTGTGAGATGCTCCTACCATGCTATAGACATACAATCTGAAGATGAAGCATACAGACAAATACATCATTATCATAAAAATGAAACCGGTCATACTGGTATAAATGAGAACTACGAAGGGTTAAAAAAACGGATATACTTTCCAAATTTAAAGCTTCTTGTTCAAAAATATGTCAATAATTGCGATGTCTGTAATCAAGCAAAGTACGATCGTAACCCTGTAAGACCAAAATTTCAATTAACGGAAACTCCAACTGACATAAGGCAAATAATTCACATGGATATTTATACGAACTCTAAGTCAAACTTTTTGACGTTTATTGACAAATTTTCAAAATTTGCTACTGCCTACTATTTAGAGGATAGGACAAATCAAACTATTATTGAGAAACTCAGGTTATACAAATCTCAAAAAGGAAATTTTATGAAACTAGTAACAGATAATGAATTTAAAAGCGTTAATATCAAAGAATTTTTAAGACTTGAAAATGTTGAATTACATTTAGTTAAACCAAATAGCCATACTGGAAATGCAGATATAGAACGGTTGCATAGTACACTTAGCGAAAAAATTCGAACATTAACTATTGAACAGAAAACTCTAAGTATTAAGGACAAAATTAGTAAATCGATAGAATTTTATAACAACAGTTGTCATTCGGTTATAAAGGAAAAGCCCATTAACGTAGAATATGGTAATTGTGACAAGTTAAAAATTCATAATTTCATTATAGCTAACAAACAAAACTACATCGGTAAAAGTAATAGAAATAGGGAAATTTACGATGATCAAAGGGATGTAGGTTATATCAAAAATTACAAGGCTTTAAGACATAAGGAAGAACCAAAATTTAGAATAAGCAATTTACAGAATGTCCATATCTCCAATGTTAAACGGCAAACCCAATATAATGGAATTGTAAATACAAGGCAATATGATAACGATAATTATTAAAGTGTTTTAATCTTTTTGATCATTCTTACATTATTTGTTCTTTTACTTTTTTATGTTATTATTTTAATTTTGAAAATTTAATAAATGAAAAGGAAAAGAATATATAGATTTATAAAAGTAATAGAAAAAATGTATAATTTCTAATATTAATTCAAATTTGTAAATGCAATAAATATTTAATAAAAAAAATAAATTATTTTAACCAGAAAATGAAAATAAATGTTCAACTAGTTTAAGTTAGTTTTAAATTTTTGTTAAATATTATAAATTCTTGATAAACAAAAAGAAAAATTAATATATTTTGTTTCAAGGACTCAGGAGTGTCCTTAATTAAATTGGGGAGTAGTTACGATAGTAAACTTCCAAATCTTAACTCTCATATTTAAACTCTTTACTTCATAACATATTAATTATAAGTTACCTTTATTTGTATTATTTATTTTCTTCTTTATTATCTTCTTTAATCTTTATATTATTCTCTCTACTTTTGAAATTAGTTTTAAGAGCTTTTAAAAAACCAAACCATATTTTATTTAAGAATTAGATTTTAGTTTTTAGTCTTTAAGCAGCCTTTAATAAATAAAGAACCTATTGGCTTACTATTTTTTATATAAAATTAAAAGTTTGTTTTAATTAATAAATTAAAAGTGTAGATTAATTACTACATAAGTCGCATGTGACTCTGCAATGGATTTTATCTCCGTAGCCAAAAGATCAACAAATGTGTCAATTTCAACATTGCCTAAATTGCGATTCTTGGAAGGCATTGCCAGCAACATTCTTTCAGTTAGATCCTTCTCAAATAAAGACCAGTTGGTATCCTTAAATGACAGATAAAATCTTGGCTGAACAGTCTTAAAAGACATAGCAGAAATATTAAGTCTCAGACAGATTGGGAAATGGTCAGAGAATGATGCCATTGTAAATATCTCATAATTGGTATTAGCTGTTAGACGAGAGCAAAAAATGATCTAGATATGAAGATCCACCAGGGAAAGAGGGACCTTTATCACAAACTCGAACAAAATCAGTTGCATTATCATTCAGCCATCTAAAAAAGGCGTTTCCATTTGAGTTACAAATCACATCTCCCCATGAATTATGCTTCGAGTTAAAATCGCCGCCTATGGCGACAAAATCAAATGTGTTAGCAAAATTCGCAATCTTAGTAAGACCGTTATATATTGAATCGACGGGATAATTGCAGGGCAGGTAGATGGAGCCAATTAGCATCTTCTTGCTTTCACCATTAATAAAAATCGTAATAGTTGCCAAAATATTCGGAAAAAGTACACCCTGAACCGAAACAATGTTATATTCATAATCGTTCTTCACCACCAACGCAACAGCCTGATTTTCATAGTCCCTTATAAACCTATACCCTCTAATGTTGCATTTGTGATTTCTTGAAAGATGAGTTTCCTGAATAAAGCCGAAGTCTGCATGTGCAGCTTCTAACACTTCACCTAATTCAATCCTCCTACTAGTTTCGATTAAAGATCGAACGTTAAAAGTTATACATTTTAACTTTTTAAGGGCCATATTCATTTCTTACATCTCTTAATAAACTTTCACATTCCCTTTTCACATTATCCTTAGATAATGTCCGGAAGTTTTTCAAAAAATTTTCAATTCGCGTTTCCAAAGAAGGCTTTTCGGGACCAAGTATTCTTTCAGCCACCTCCAAAAATTGAAGTATCAAAGGCGGTTTGTCATTTACGTTATTTGCACCAATTGAGCTTGCCATATTCAATCTCGCATTATGAGAAGTCGAGGGACCTTCATCATAAAAATTGCTAGCATACGATCTACCACGTTCAACTCTAGCCGTATTATTCACTACTCTTCCGACATTAGCCTCAGCTGTTCTCTTACGTTCAATTGCAGCCCCAATAAGGGATCTTTTCCGTGCCAAGTAATCCTTAAAAGCAGGACACCCTCTCCAGCTAGCAGGGTGGCCCAATGTCGCGCAATTTACACAAAACGGCCTAGAGCCATTATCTTTTACCATTGTACATTCACCAGGGCCATGGGAGTTTTCACATTTCACACAAGTATAATCCCTAGTACAATTCTTAGCAATGTGACCCCATTTTTGGCAACGTTTACATTGAATTTCCCTTTTCTGATCCTTAGGAGTTTCCCAATTTACAGCTTGAAACATAAGATATCTTATACCAGAAATATCGCCTGCAACTTTACCTGGTAAAAGCTTTACCAAAAATAAGCCTGTTTCGAAATTCTCTCTTGCTGAACGAGGGGTTTTAAATTTAGTCACCTCAAGAACTGTATTTGGCACTTTTTCATCAAGTTCAGCCTTTATCTCCTCCTCGCCAGTAAGAAAATGAAGACCTCTCAAAACAAAACTAACATTTCTATACTCCTTAGGTGTAAAAGAATACGACTCTATGCCCTTATCCCTAAGAAGTGCCATCATCTCTCTATGTACATTCGGATCCCTAAAGTATAGCTTACTCTTATACTTACTTTTATTAATAATCTTAAAATCTATTTTCTGCTGTCTGGTATTCAACTGGTCGACCAGGTTTTTGATGTTAACTCTATACAGAAATATCGGTGGGCAGTAATCCTTCTTCACTTCTTGACTACCACGAGTAATTACTTCAGTATCAGGTTGGGTACTTTCAATATCTAAATCGCCTAATGCTGCAAATCGATTGGCCGTTGATGAGTTGCCGTGAGAACTCCCGTTTTCCATTGCAGATAAATCAATTTTTCGGATTCCTTGACAATATCTTTTACATCCTTTTCCAGGTAACACGGTAGTAAAACCATCCAAATCATCTCCATCACTTTCGTTGTTTGTATCAACAGTTTGATCATTCACTTTCTTCGTAGCATCATCCATTTCACAATCAAAATGGCGGTTAGCATTATTCACATTAACATGTAATGATCCGTCGCTCATTTCTACATGAGCATTATGCTCCAACTTGGAACCAAAGTCAAAATATTAAGCAGTTTTCAGAAAATATACGCCTTCAATCTCAATAATACAAATCAAATGTTAAAAAGAATTAATTTAATTCTTAAAACAGATTGTACAAAATATCAAAATACGCTGAATCTTTAAATTCTATGAATTTGAAAGTCACGCACGTCTACTCTGATAGGCTGCCAAAGAGCGAATCCCAGACGTAGATAATTAAAAAGATAATAAATTTAGAAACTTGGTAGCATTTTTATTTGTGCTTAATTTTTAAGCACTTATAAATTTTATGTCTTAGCTAAGCGTATATAGACAAAAATTTGTGTGGAAAATTTATATTCGAATCGACAAAAACACCACTAGTATTGTTTATCACCAAACTTTTTTTAAAAAAAACCGTATGCTTTTGAAAATATTTCCTAAAAGAAGAAGAATTAAGCTTTCATATGAGCCATTACTTGTGATAATCGGATTACTAGTTAAAAAGTTAGAGCACGTTAAACGTCATGTATTTTTCTGACTTTTGCTAAAAAAGTCGAACTTTGACCCGCGATAATTTGAAAACTACAGCAAATTTTGAAAATCCAAAAATGCAATATATCTCATATAAATGCAATATATCTCATATATGAGCCAAATTCTCAGTGGCGTCCAAAGGCATGTTTCCGAACAGTGGGGCGAAAATTTTTGGAATTACCCTACATAATTAAGTTTTAGAACGAATATTTTCATTTTAAATAAATTTGACAATATTTGGAGAGAATGAAAAAGGGCCAAAAATTTCTATTAGAAACCCATTTTTTTTTTTAAATTTAATATACAACGAACGGTGTGTTCAATTTTACAACTTTTAAATTTATTTTTTTTTATAAAATTTTTTATTCAATATTAAAAAAAAGAAGGAAATACATATACATATGTAAGTATTAAAATGTTAGTACAAGTTATTTATTCAATGTTAAAAAAATAGAAAATTCATCCATAGAAGTATCAAAAAAAATGTGAGTGTGCAAATTATCAATTAAACAAATTTAATTTCTTATATAGTCCATATATTCCTTCGAAATAAATGTTTTTCAGTTTTTCCCTCGTAGATTTTATGACTGATTTTGTTGTAAGCCAGATCAAAATGGAAAACATATACAGTATTCAAACAATTAACATTAGACATTATTTTTCCTACTCCCTCCAAAAAGTAGTGTAAAAACTCAATACAAACTTTAGGTTTCCAATTACGATTCTGTATAAAATAAATATTAATTTCGTTTTTTTTTTTTTGTCAATTAAAACAAATTCGATCGGTACATACCTTAGGCAAATCAGATACAATTTTATGTTCAATCGGCTCTCTAATAATACCTTCACGATCTTTGTATGCCATGTATAAATCGTTGACATTGGCTAAATATGCTTGAAGCCAGTAATTTAAAATTCTTTCTTCTTTGTATTTTAAAGTTTTCCACATTTGTTTTGTTAAAACAAAACGACATTCGTTGAAAGCATCGATGTCATCACTGAAAAAAATACAAGTGTTAATTTAATACATATTAGCACGATTTTAAAAACCTACAAATCTTCGAATTTTTCATCAGTTATTATACCCTGCACTTCGCCCGAATATACAATATCATATTTTCCTAAAGTTGCACGATGTACAGCAACAAGGCGGATATTTTCATCATATGGCTCAGCTTTTGGTTCCTCTTTAGGAGATCCTATAATAGTTAAAACAAGTAAAAAAGTTAAATTCGGACTTGCCGAATGCAGTGATACCCTCCACAATTTCAAAAAGATTATTACAAAAAACTTTATTTAAAAGGAAATTACTTTTGAAAAAAAAAAAAAAATTTTTGAAAAAAAAATTTCCGCGTAAAAAAATTTTGGTAAAAAAAAATCCGCGATTTTTTTCTTTTTTTGTCAAAAAATATGTTCGTACTTGTTTAAATACCATTTGGTGTTCAACTATGTTCACATATGTCAACCAGAAGCCGAATTAAAGCATTTTGTATTTTTAGGTTATGTTTAATGTACTGAAATTTTTGAGGTGTGCTTACATTTTCGTTCATAACTTTTGAACCGATATCGCTCAAATGCAATACCAAACTTCTCGGGAGAACTTCCAATAAATATGTTAAGTTTCAGTCATCTCTGTGCAATATTTTGTCCGGTACAGCATTTTCCACAGACAGACAGACGGACATCGCTAGAATGCCTTAAAATCGATCGGGCATCATGAATATATATACTTTATGGGGTCCCAGACCGATATTTCGATAAGTTACAAACGGAATGACAAACTTATATATACCCTCTACATTGGCGTAGGAAGCCAACATTTCTGGGGGGGGCTATAGCCCCCCCTAGATTTTTTTTACTTTTTTGGTATTTTTTTTTTTTAATAGAAAACCACAGACCTATTCCTGAAGCGTTCCCTTTAACATGGGTCTAGGTGTCCTAGAAACGAATGCCCCCCGAAAGCGGTTAAAAATTAATATTTTTTAAATTTTGATTCTGTAGATTTTTCGTAAATTTAGAACTCCCAGATATGTTTTGAGAATGAAAGATTTTTAATGTTTTCCCTATAGTAAAATTACACAGTGCAGCAGCACATTTAGGGCCTCAACCAAACCAAGACAGTTTGAAAGTACTTATGTGTAGTAGTAAAAACCCCAAAGGGTTTAGCTCTGTAACGTCTCAAATTTTTTTTATAGCCCACTGAATTTTTCAGTTTTTTTTCAAAGGTGTTGGAAAAAAGTCGAAAAAACTAATGTTAATGGTTTTTTGAACTTAAAATAGTGTTTGGATGTCTTCAATAGAATTTTATGGGGAACATTTTTCTAGAGTACGCTAAACCTCTATCTCCCGTTTTAATGGGTCATTTACGCCATTATTTTAAGAAATGGCTCAGAAATATACTAAGACGTGCGTTTAAAGGGTTAAAATGTTCTACTATTATATTCAGCATCAAATTTCACTGGCGGTTACTGAAGACAGAAAGTTCGACCGGTATACGAAAAATGCATAAAAAAGGTTAACTGTAAATTATCATTATTTTTTTATATTTTTTCCTATATTTGTTAGTTACAATTGTATACAATTTCTGGCAAAAATATAAAAAAATGAATGATACTTCACATTTGATCTTTTTTCTGCATTTTCCTTATATCAGTCGAACTTTCTGCCTTCAGTAACCCCTAGTGAAATTTGACGCAGAGTATATTCGTAGAACATTTTAACCCTTTAAACGCAAGCTTTAGTAGACTTTTGAGCCATTTCTTAAGAAAACTACATAAATAACCAATAAATACGGCAGATAAAGGGTTAATATATTCTAGAAAAAATTCCCCATCAAATTCTATTGAAGACATCCCAATACTATTTTAAGCTCAAAAGAACAGTTACATTATTTTTTTCGACTTTTTTCAAAAGCCTTTTGAAAAAAAAATGAAAAATTTAGTGGGCTATGAAAAAAATTTGAGACGTTACAGAGCAAAACCCATTGGGGGTTTAACTACTACACACAAGTACTTTCAAACTGTCTTGGTTTGGTTGAGGCCCTAAGAAATGACCCTTCAATTGTGTCACAGTGTTATCAGATTACTATGATTTTTTTCAAGAAAAAGTTCTGATGATTGCAAAAGTTGATGATTATTAGTCAAAATTCTTAGATTCTTTCTTTCAATAACTTTTGTCTATTAAAAACCCCTTAGAATTTAGAAACTTTTTTAAATCAAAGAAGTTAAAATGTTTTCCTGAAGGTAAAACCCTAAGATTCGGTAAAGTTTTTATTACTGAAAAAAACATCAGATTCAAATAAAAACTTTTTTCTATAATTCAGACTATTTTTCAATAGGAAAAACTATTAGATCTTATATAATAATCATTACGAGTCCTTAAGACTCATTGAATAATCATAACGAGTCCTAAAGACTCATTTCATATTATTATTTATTGTTGCAAAAATTAATGAAATCATTAAATTAATAAAAAAAAAATTGTGAATGATTAAAATTCTGGGGGGGGCTAAAATTTTTCTGGGGGGGGCTTTTATCATTATAATCTTACCTGCAAACAAGTATCTATGCAAATGACAATGATTTGTATTTTTCTTTGGCTTCCTAGGTTCAGATTCATCTTCTTCTTCCTGTACCATAAACATTTTGCCATCATATCGAGAAACTCGTACCTTCAAATCTCCAAACTTGTTATAGTTAATATAATTCGATTCCATTATATGGGTTAATGTACCCCGACGAGTATAAACCATAGAATGTTCTACATTGTCAACATCATCGAATTTGGGGGACATAACATGTTTAAGGGTTATATCTACATATTTCTTATACATAGATGATTTACGAAATTTATATTTTTCATATCCATAATTTAAATCCAATGGATATTTTTTTAGTTCTTTAAAATATGGAACTCTTTTTGCCGGAGTAATCGAATCATAGTTATCTTCAAAGTAGTCTACCAGTCGCGGTGTACCAAATTCCACCGACTTTTGTTTATAATTTTCCAAAACAAATGGACTTTTTTCAAAACGATATTTAAAATCTGCAATATTTGCCATATTTTATATTTTTTTTTTAAATTAATCTTTTATATATTTTTGATTTTTTTTATATTAAGCCGCTTTCAACTGTGTGTGACAATGGACACAATGAACTGCCTTTGCAAATTAAATAAAAGCTTCGATACTTTTTTGAAATCGTTTTTCTTTACGTTGATAGGGGAAATACAAAATTATTGGCTATAAAATGGCGCTGCCATCACAGTATATGAAATAAAGTTTTTTGCAATAATCTTTTAGAAATTGTGGTGGGTATCACTACATTCGGCAAGGCCGAATTAAACTTTTTTAGTCCCAATTTATACAGGGCAATTTTAATTGCCGCAATTCTTAGTTTATAGGAGAGAGGTGAGAGGAATGGAAAGGGGAAAAAACTTGCTCGTACTGGCAATTCGTTTTGTTTTTTTATTCGCAACTCTCAATCTGAAGTGTATTTTCACATTTCTTTTTGGAATTGCCGAACAGAATTGCCAGTGTGTGAACATAAACGGCAAGTTCAAAAGAGAAACACAAAAATTGCCGCAATTAAAATTGCCTGTTGTGAATTGGGACTTACTTCCCAAGTAGAAATTCATGACGGTTATAAAAAAAAATTGAATAATATTGCTGCTTCACGTCCACGTTGGAGAACTCTTATTGATAGCCTATGCCCACATTGAGGTAGCTTGGATCCCATCACCAAGCAAGGCGTTATTATTATTATTATTATAAAAAAAGCGTTTTTAAAGCACTCCAAAGTAGAAACTCATGACGGTAATAAAAAAATAGCATTTTTAAAGCACTTCCAAGTATAAATTCATGACGGTAAAAAAAAAAGTCATGACTTATCAAAAATAAAGCATTTTTAAAGCATTATTTCATAACGCTTTATGAACGTTTTGAAAAAGCTTTTTGAGATTACTTTTTCGACAAATTTATGTTGGTTTAGGAATACAATTTTTTACAACATTTTTTTACACTACTTTTTAAATATGGTTTACGACGACCAAAAAGCCGACATTAAAAGCGAATTAACTTTAGACGACCCAATAACAGATTTAGTTAAGTTTGAGGAGTGTGACAACAAGGTTAAAACTGATTAGCAATTTTGCAATTCACTGGTATGTATTTTTCTATATTTACATTTGAATCAAAATTACTAATTTTTATTTTGTTATTCAGCGTGACCTGATGCGGTTAAAATGTAAGGCCGACTCATTATATGAGGCATACATGGGACTATTTAAATAAATGGACTAATTAATTGACGATTTCATTGAAACTAATGTCAATGAAATTTTTAGCATTAGCATTGTTTCAATCAATGCCAATGCCCGTTAAGGAATTAGTAGCATTAGTAATGCCAATTATGAAAAATTTCATTGGCATTAATAAATGTCTTAACGAAAACAAAGCATTAGCAATATTAAAAGTCGTATTTCCGTCAACCAGTTGTGAAAATTTTTTTTTGGTTAAAACTTAAAATGGCTATAGGTCTGTTTGTTTACCCAAATTTCTTACTTTTTTTACTACAACTGGAAAGTTTTGTTTACTTTTTGTATTACAAATTTCCAGCTTTATTAAAAGTAGTAAAAATGAGATGATTGTAGTTAGGTAAACGAACAGGCATAATATCTCGAAAACTAAGTTAGATAGAGCAAAATGGAGGGCATTTTTGGTTCTTAGAATCTCCATAGTTTCGCCGGTCCTCTTCACATGTGTGGATTAGTTCCAACTAATGCCAATGAAAATTCAATGCCAATTAAAAATTCCCATGTATGATATAAGGCCATTGGAAGTATCCTTTCCGTTATAATGTCCCCAGGTTTACAGCAAATGTTTAGCGGCGTTGGAAAACCGACTTAAGGAGTTTCAAAAAAAATTTTTAGCACCATTAAAGTTTTGAATGAATTGAAAGGTAATATTATGCTGGCCAACAACTATATATCTTTGACCAAATCATGTATGTGTTTTTCACAAAACAATTTTAGGTATCAACCTAATTTCGTCCCTTCGCGTTATATTTTTAAAGTAAAATTTATGTTAATAGAAACTTTTCAATTTTTTTGTTGATATTTTTGAAGTTTGCCTTACCGCGAAAGCATCCAATTAAGCAAATTTCTAGATCTTTTTTTAAAAGATTTAAAAAAAACACATCGCAGTTTTCGTCAGATCAGAAATGCTTTATACCTATTATATTAATAAACTCATTTTGTTTTCCCGTTGCAGAACACCTTCTTCTACAATTTGAAAATGAGTCCGACAAGTCTATCGTGACCAAAACAAGCCGCTAGCGGCAGCAGAAGAGAGAATAACTAAACGAAATTCTATTTAGTTTTTGGTATAAAAAAACAGTTATTTTTTATAAAAAAAAATAATATATTTATCTTTTCTTAAAACAATAAAAATTAAAACAAAAATAAATTTTCATTTGGTTTTTTAACTGATAGAAAATTACTTTAGGTTTTATATCTGAAATGCTTGTAAATTGCTTTTTTTTGCATATAAAGCACTTTAAAATTGCTTTACATACCGTTTTAAAAGTGATACATTTTTGGTTTTTGCAATGCTTTAAAAGCGCTATAACGAAGCGTTCTAAAATCATTATTATAAATGTCTTTAAAAACGCTTCAAATAAACCGTCTAACGGTGTTATCATTATGACAGTCTGAAAGCGCTTTGATGATGGTTTTCAGTATGGTCTGAGAGCATTCGTACTACCATACAAAGCGCTTTTAAAGCGTTTTAACGGTTGTATTTTTCTACCTGGGTTGTTTTACATTGTGGAGGGTATTTATACATTCGGCAAGACCGAATTAATTTTTTTTTTACTTGTTTTAAATATAAATTGGCAATCACTGTCTCATATTTATTAAAAAAACAAACAAAAATCTGAAACGAAATACAGTAAATGTTTATGTTATCAGGCTTTTTGTGCAATGTTGGCTGTGCGATTATGTTGACGTTGCATTTCTAATTGTTTGACTCTAGTGTAGGCACCACTAGCCACTAGTACCACAATATTTGAAGTCCACCAAAGCATAGATTTTGTTTCATTATACCACTGAGTGGCTATTACAGTTTGAGCACACGCCTTGGCAGTACCAGAAATATTATGCGTTAAAGGTGAAGTGACCTAAAATTAAATTTTATAAAAAATTTTATATGGCATTTAACATAGTCGATTCCGTTTGTAAATGGAATTGAATGTTTACTTGAAAAATTAACTACCACCTGATATTTATTTTTTTTTTTTTCAGAATTTAAAAAAAAAAACTTAAAATAAATATTTTTACACTTACCTTAATTTGTAAAGCTGTTACAAAACCAATTGCAAAACCACATATACCACCCATTAGCATTGTTAACACAAACCAAAATTCAAATATATTATCATAAGTGATGATAGCCTCCAGTTCACCATTCAATATTATTAAAGGTAGAAATAGTATCGATGAATACAAATTGTTGTAATAACTTAAAAGCCAAACTTCTTGATTGACATGTTGCAAAGATTTTTTCGTATGTATGGAATACATGGCCAGTGCCAATGAACCCAATACACCAAATATTGTTCCACGCCATGAAAATGATTCTGTTAATGATTCTTGATCTACACCCAACATAAAACCAGCTACAATACCAGCGCAGCAGAGTATACAGGATAAACTTGTTTTTTGTTTAAGTAAAACATAAGTGAGGATCACATTGAAAACGGTGGTTAGAGAGCGGCCAACATAGTAAAATGCCACGCCTACATATTTCAGGCAAAGATTATTTGTGCCAACCATAAGGGTAAATAACACCGATAGGGGTAGAATCTATAAATGAAAAAAAAAAGATGTAATGGATTTTGTTACAAATAAATAGGTCTATTCGATTACCCAAATTTCTTACTATTTTTTACTACAACTGGAAAGTTTGTTTACTTTTTGTATCAAAAATTTCCAGCTGTTATAAAATGAGTAAAAAATAGTAGATTGTAGTAAGGTAATCGAATAGACCTAATATTTTTCTATTTTCTAAAAATTTCAGAATCTGAGAATTTTTCTAAAAATTTTTTGAAACGAAAAAATGTCTGAATCTAAAAATGTTTCTATAAAAAAAATATCTTAGAAACTGAGAATTTTTCTATAGAAAAAAGTCTCAGATTCCGAGCATTTTTTATAAAAAAAATGTCTCAGAATCTAAAATTTTTTTTATATAAAAAATGTTTCAGGATCTGAAAATTTTTCTGTAAAAAAAATGTTTTAGAATCTGAGAATTATTCTATCAACAAAAAATATCTTAGAGTCTGAAAACATTTCTATAGAAAAAATGTCTCAGAATCTGAGAATTTTTCTATAAAAAAATGTCTGAGAATCAGAGAATTTTTCTATTAAAAAAATGTCTCAGAATCGGAGAATTTTTCTAAAAAAAATGTCTCAGAATCTGAGAATTTTTTTTTATTGAAAAATGTCTCAGAATATGAGAATTTTCTTATAGAAAAATTTCTCAGAATCTGAGAATTTTTTTTATTGCAAAAATGACTCAGAATCTGAGAATTATTCCTTAAAAATAATATCTCAGAATCTGAGAATTTTTCTATTAATATAAATATCTCAGAACCTGAGCATTTTTCTATAGAAAAAAATGTCTCAAAATCTAAGAATTTTGCTATAAAAATGTTTCAGAATCTGAGAATTTTATTATAGCAAAAATTTCTCAGAACAAGAGAATTTTTCTATAGAAAAAATGTCTCAGAATCTAAGAATTTTTCTATAGAAAAATTTATCCGAATATGAAAATTTTTCTGCAGAAAAAATGTTTCAGAATCTGGGAATTTTTCTATAGAAACAATGTCTCAGAATCTGAGAATCTTTATACAGAAAAAATGTCTCAGAATCTGAAAATTTTTCTATAGAAAAAATGTTTCAGAATCTGAGAATTTTTCTATAGAATAAGTGTCTTAGATTTTAAAAATGTTTCTATAAAAACATGTCTCAGAATCTGAGAATTTTTATATAGAAAAAGTGTTTCAGAATCTGAGAATTTTTCTATAGAATAAGTGTCTTAGATTTTAAAAATTTTTCTATAGAAAAAATGTCTCAGAATCTGAGAATTTTTCTGTAGAAAAAATGTCTCAGAATCTGAGAATTTTTCTATAGAAAAAATGTCTCAGAATCTGAGAATTTTTCTATAGAAAAAATGTCTCAGAATCTGAGAATTTTTCTATAGAAAAAATGTCTCAGAATCTGAGAATTTTTCTATAGAAAAAATGTCTCAGAATCTGAGAATTTTTCTATAGAAAACTTCTCAGAATCTGAGAATTTTTGTATAGAAAAAATGTCTCAGAATCTGAGAATTTTTCTGTAGAAAAAATATCTCAGAATCTGAGAAGTTTTCTATAGAAAAAATGTCTCAGAATCTGACAATTTTTCTAAAGAAAATATCTGAATCTAAAAATTTTTCTATAAAAAAATAACTTAGAAACTGAGAATTTTTCTATAGAAAAAAGTTTTAGATTCTGAGCATTTTTTTATAAAAAAATGTCTCACAATCTGAGAATTTTTCTATAGAAAAAATGTCTCAGAATCTGAAAATTTTTCTATAGAAAAAATGTCTCAGAATCTGAGAATTTTTCTATAGAAAAAATGTCTCAGAATCTGAGAATTTTTCTATAGAAAAAATGTCTCAGAATCTAAGAATTTTTCTATAGAAAAAATGTCTCTGAATTTGAGAATTTTTATTTAGAAAAAATGTCTCAGAATCTGAAAATTTTTCTATAGAAAAAATGTCTCAGAATCTTAGAATTTTTCTATAGAATAAATGTCTTAGATTCTGAAAATGTTTCTATAAAAAACATATCTCAGAATCTGAGAAATTTTCTATAGAAAAAATGTCTCAGTATCTAAGAATTTTTTTACAGCAAAAAATATTTCAGAACTAAGAATTTTTCTATAGAAAAAATGTCGCAAAATTAAAAAAAAAGTGTATAGATAGTTTTTCTAAAGAAAAGTTTTCTACAGAAAAAAGTGTCTCAGAATTTCCCCTAACATCCCTTTTTATAAAAAAAAACTACTCTAACATCTATTTACTTCCAATACCGGCATTATTTTTGATTGACTTACCTTTCGAAAAGTATCAATATCCAATGGATTCCCCTCTGGAAAACTAACGACCGTTGGATAGAGTTTAGCCAAACGACTCATAATAAAACATATTAAAGCACTGACTACACATTGGAACCAGGTTACAAAAAGAGGTGCCTCCAATTTGACACTGTCGCTGCTTAGTAAATGCTTATTTACAAATACTGTTAGAATAGAAATACACCTGTTCAAAAAATATACAAAAGGGTCATATGAATGAATATCTTAACTGATAAGCAACTAAAAATACGTGTTTTCATTAAAGACCAAAGACAATAAAAGGGGTGGTAGATTAAAAATTAAAAGAACTTACCAATATAGTGCCACAACTAGGAATACTTTAATATATTTTCCCACTAGTGTAGTGGGTTGTTTGGGTTCTTCTAACTTTTGGTACATTTTATAATGTAATTTATATATAGTTTATTTTATAAATAGCCGGGTATGTGGTATTTTAGGTGTTTTTTAATAATTTTCTTTGAGTTTATTTCATTTTTTAGCACTGCATTAAATTTTCATTTGTTTACTTGTCAGTTCGTTGTTGTTGTCATTAGTGTTCTACTACTTTATATTTTAACTGTGCATTTTTACAACTGTTAATTAAAGTTTAGGAGTCATTGCTTAGATTGATTTTTATAGTGGCTCTCAACATTTTATAGTAGCTTGGTTGTTGTATATGATATGTGTACCGTTTGGTAAACCGTTTGTTCCTACAACTATTTATTTAATTCTAAAACCACTGAACGAAAGTAGGGGAGATTTAAACAAGGAAAAACTCCGTACTTTATTAAAATAATGTTTAAATTATTCAAATTTAATTTTGTTTTGAAATAAAACTCTTAAAAATGTTGGTGTTTTATAATTTCAAAAAATAAAACTCTTAAAAATTTTGGAGTTTTATAATTTCAAAAATAAAACTCTCTCAAAAAAAAAGAGTTTTATTTTACCTTAAAAATAGAAAGAAATTTATTTTGGTATTATTTTTGAAAATAATATAAATATATGTATAGTAGAGTTTAGATAAAAATAATGCATCTCATCTTAAATATTTTCATTAGGTTTAAGGGGGGTATAAAGGAAAAATTAGTCTTAACTTGAGCAATTTTTAAACAGCTATAAAAATATTAATACGCAATATTTTTTAATTCTGTTTCTTTTTATTTGCAAGACGAATTATTGTAATATTTTTAAAACTTTATTGCACAAAATTTGGTCAACAAGAATTTCCAGGGTTGCCACTCATTTCTTTTTTTTAAGAGAAAATCGGATGCAGTTGTACAGAAACCCAGTTGGCAAAATAAAAGCACACCTGACATTCTGCTGACTCTCCCTTTATGAAATCGCTGACATCTTCATACAATTTTTCAAAATGTCATCAATGACATGTCAGCAGTTGGTCAGCAGTGTCCACCAGTATCGGTGGCCACTAACAATTCGTTTAAACAACCGCTGACCAACTGCTGAAATGTCATTGATGACATTTTGAAAAATTGTATGAAGATGTCAGCAATTTTTTAAAGGGAGAGTCAGCAGTATGTCAGGTGTGATTTTTTTTGCCGACTGGGAAACTACTGAACCGATTTTGATGAATTTTTTTTAATTGTAGGTTATTAAATTCTCTAGTACCTACTCACCATTTTTGAAAAATATTGATTTTTGTTGAAATTATGCTAATATAAACTTAAAAACTGTACTTTTCTTCTTTCAAAAAAACATAATTAGGTCAAAATTTTAAAAAATGTCCACGGTAAGTACTAGAGAATTTAATAATCTACAAATCAAAAATATTTCATCAAAATCGGTCCAGTACTTTTAGCTGTACAATTGCAGCCGTTTCTCTTGAAAAAAACCTTCTACAATTAAGTGGAAATTTCAGTTCATCAAATTTTGTGTTATGAAATTTTAAAAATATTGCAATAAATTATTTTTCAAATCAAAAAACAGAATTAAAATATATTGCGTTTTTATTTTTTATCGCTGCTTAAAAAATCACGTGAAGGCTGTTTATTTTTTCTTTAAACCCCCCTTAAGAAAAATAATATTATTTAAATCTTCGTTTTTTTAAATTTGGAACAGTTACACATGCTAAACCTTTTGCTCAAAATTAGCGAGTTCTTACACTCAGAAAATTATGTAAGTTACTACATGTAAGTTATTTGTATATTTTACAGTAGTAAGTTGTTTTCAACTGCAAAGTCAGTTGTTTTTGTATAAAAAATATCAAACAACTATTTCTGTTAGTTATTTTAAGTCGTTTTTTTGAACAACTATCAAAAAAGTACTGTAATGTAGTAACAGTTATTTAAAGTAGTTAATTTTATTTTTTTTATTTCTGAAAAATTTTCAGTATTTTTCCAAAAAATAAAAATTAATTTTTGTTTTTTTATTTTTCACAACTTTAAAAAAAAAAAAAAACTTGGAAAAAATTTGGTCTTCAATTTTAAAAATCTATTAAACCTTATTGGTGTCTTCGGAATGCGGGTATACTCACTTTATCATTCCATTTGTTATTCATCGAAACATACGTCTGGGACTCCATTGGTTTTTCTTAATGAATGGTGTTTTAAGTGATGAAAGCAAAATTAACTTTAACATTCTTTTATCTTGCATTTATTTATCTTTTAGAAAACTAATTATTTATTTTTATTTATTAATTTATTTTTATTTTATTTATCAATTTCCTTTTTACGTTTTTATAACACAAAAAATAAACAAACAACGCACACAAAAAAATGAAAATGGCGGTCTGTATTTGTTTTTTTGTTGTTTTCTTTCGATAAATTTTTGTGCAGGTAATTTGCGTTATTGTGCAAGCTACTTGGTTATTTTACATAAAAAATGAATTATGTTACTTTAACATCGACAAGCATAAAGCTTGATTTACATGTTAACTACCCTTGACTACCCTTATCTACTATTTCCCAGTATTGGAGGATAACAATTGTCAAATTCAAATAATTTTTCATACAAAATTATTTAAACCCAGCAAATCGTATCATCAATACTGGGAAATAGTAGATAAGGGTGGTCAAGGGTAGTTAACATGTAAACTGCCCTTAATATTAGCAAAAATTTGGTAAAATTTTTTTTTTGGTATGAAAAAAGTTTTACCAAGTAGGATTGCTCAATCTTACACAGATTTTTTTTTTGCGTGTACTGTTACGCACTTATATTCCTTATAAATCACACTAAAATTTTCAAACGCGAATATCTCAAAAACAGAACATGCTTGAAAATTGTGGATTGCAGTTTTGGAATCAGGAGGTCCATTTTATATGAAATCAAGTCCCATTTCGTGGAAGCAACGTAAGAATACGTAACAGTGGACCCCTAAAAGTGCTTTTTTTTACTTTTTAACAGCCAATATCTCAAATACGGTACGTGCTAGAAAAATTTGGACGGTAGATTTGGAAGCAGGAGACCAAAATCAATAAGGGCAAGTTAGAAATTTCACTGGAAGGTTTTTGCTGTCGAACAGTGTTTTTAGTGTTAATATTACAAAAAATACTCTTTCAATCAATCTTACAAAAATAAGTGAAAAAAGAACTTCTAATTTAGAAGTTCTAAATCACCAATTAAAAATGACATAATCACACCCAAAATGCTAAGAAATATGTACTTCTAAAGAAGTGAAGAGAAAAGTGCTTCCAAAAGGTCAAGTTATATTAACATCCGGATCACTACTTCAGAAGTTGTGATAAAAACACTAGTGATATATGTTATACTTAAGTGTCAATCTTTCGCCACTGAAAAGTGGCGATAAAAAGAACATACTTTGTGTGTCACGCCCATATTAAATTCATCAATGTTTCAGTTGAAGAAGAAGTACATCTGGTTCATAAGTTGTGGTGAATTTCGTAGTGAATGGTAAGCTCTTTTTTTGCTGGGTAGTGATACGATTTGCCGGGTTTAAATAATTTTGTATGAAAAATTATTTGAATTTGACACTTGTTATCCCCCAATACAGGGAAATTGGGGGATAACAAGTGTCAAATTCAAATAATTTTTCATACAAAATTATTTAAACCCGGCAAATCGTATCAATAATACTGGGAAATAGGAGATAAGGGTGGTCAAGGGTAGTTAACGTGTAAACTGCCCTTTACGCTCCGGCTCCACCAACATAAAATTGTAGATAACATAAGAGATAACGTCGGCAGAATTTTTTTGTATTTTTATTTTATGTTAAAGGGTGGGTAATCGTAATTTATGTTAACTCATTTTTTTCAGGAATTCGTTGATGAAGGTCGTTTGGATTTTATTTTTTATTTATTTTTTTAATACATATAACACACTTTTTTTAATTAAAAATCTTAAATTTAACGTTATTAAGTTACTTTCTTTCAAAAAACAACATTTATTATTAATAAAGTGAATGTTTTTTGCGTATTTGTATTTTTCCAAAATGTCGGCATCAACAAACTCATGAATTTGACGTTTCTTATGTTAACATAATTGTTAAGACTTATGTTTGGAGAACTATGTTAACATTTATTTCCAACACAAATATGTATAACATTTGACTATGGCACACGAGAAATAACACGATTTTGACGTATGTCGGAATAAATGTCCACATAATTATAGAAGGTGGAGCCAGTGGGTTATAATTTTTATATTAAACAAAATACAGACTTCAAATCAAAAATAATATCAATATCTTCCAAAAATCTGTAACATTATCAAAAAAAGGTAAGAAATAATACGTTTAAGAGGAATTTGATTTGACACAATTATTGAGAAAGTCAAATTCACAGGTACACAGAGTCGTTTTTTGGCCTTACGAACGATAAACAAAAAAAAAATATTGAACATTTTTATTTCTTTGACAATTTAAAATAATATAATTTATGTATCAAGCACAACAAGAAATTTTTGAAAGAATATAAGTTTGGTAACATTTTTTACTTTCAAAGATAAAATAAAAAATTCAGCGAATATTGCAGGTGAATGCAAATGTTTTTAGTCCTGTTAACATGACTAAAATATAAATAAAAAAAAAATGTCTATTTTTAGCTTCAGGGAATCGATATACATAGCTGCATCGCCGAATTATCATTTTAGTGATATTCCGGCGATACAAACAAATCTTTTTTTTTTTTCATTTAAATGACATGCCATTAGGCACGTCTCCGAAACAGAAAATGCAAATTCCTTCATTTGTGTCTGCAATTCCAGATCATGTTGGTAACCCTTGCGAAATAATGTAAGAGACAAAAAAGTTGAAAGAAAGTATGAGGTGAGGTTGAGATTGCTAGAAATAGAATTGTAGTGTTGGAAACTGTCAAAATTTATTCTGTAGAAACTATAAATATTCACATATATAAAAAACAGTTTTCATTAACAAGACAAACCGACATTTAAAATCCTACTGAAGATGACACTAACTGGGGTGTTTGAAACCGGTATAGGAAATACCAGAAATGTCTATAATTTTTAGAAATTCAATTTTTCTTCTGCATTTTTTCAACTTGAACCCTTATAACAAATATAATTAGAGCCCGTGCTCGATCTGTACTTACAGAAAAAATCAAAAAAAAAGATTATTTGGCGATATTGCCCTTTTATCGCCGAGACGAGTTCGTCGTATCGCCGGCATGTACTGCCGTCGGGTAACAGTTTTTCTCGAAGGGTGTATCGCAGACGATACGACCGAATCGATATCGTATCGATTCAATTCAAGTTTCGCTTAAAAACTGTACAAACTAGATAATTCATAAAAAAAAAATTTCCAATAATATTGATTTCGACAGTTCATTTACTCGATTTTTCTATATTGAACAGAAAATCCATTTGGATTTTTATGAAAAAAAAAAACAACAAATGCATCTTCGAACCAGAATCAAATTACGTCGAGTTTGGCGTAACGCCCAAAATTTTTTTTCTTCATTTGGTTTAGCCGGAGCGTAAGGAACCTCAATCAAGCGAACATCAAAATCATTGAATGTGTTTGTTTTTGATTAATACCCTATTCACACTTACAGTTTTAAACCGTTTTTAGCAATTATTTTTAGCATTTTCTGTCAATATACTGTAATAGAATAAAGAAAGTGCTAAAAATATTGCTGCTAAAAACGATTTAAAACTGTACGTGTGAATAGGGTATAATACCCTATTCACACTTGCAGTTTTAAATCGTTTTTAGCAATTATTTTTAGCATTTGCTGTCAATATACTGTAATAGCATAAAGGAAGTGCTAAAAATATTGCTGCTAAAAACGGTTTAAAACTGCACGTGTGAACAGGGTATAAGCTAAGTAAGTTGTTTTTCACGTGAAAAATTTTTAAACGCCTAAAATCGTAACAAAAACTATTAAAAACGAAAACTTTTAAATATTAGAAGAAAGAAACAATCACAACAAATCTTAAATGTCCATTTTTTTGCAAAATAAATGCAGTTTTATATACTTAAAATCATTTTAAACGATTTCCCTACTATAAAGCCGCGTTGCCAAAAATAGTTTTTTATATGGAGTTTGACAGATTTTTTCACGTGAACACGAACAACTTATGCACCTTTATACCCTATTCACACTTACAGTTTTAAACCGTTTTTAGCAATTATTTTTAGCATTTTCTGTCAATATACTGTAATAGAATAAAGAAAGTGCTAAAAATATTGCTGCTAAAAACGATTTAAAACTGTACGTGTGAATAGGGTATAATACCCTATTCACACGTACAGTTTTAAATCGTTTTTAGCAGTAATATTTTTAGTACTTTCTTTATTCTCCTACAGTATATTGACAGAAAATGCTAAAAATAATTGCTAAAAACGGTTTAAAACTGTAAGTGTGAATAGGGTATTAGTTTTAATGTCAAACGCGGTATAATTTGATTTACGTTAGACCCAGGTTTTCGGGTTTATTAGAACAGACAAATTGCGTTTAGCTTAAATTACCAAATTTTTTACTTTAAATTAGTACGCACAAAAAAGTGTACTATAGTATCAACACTGCCCTTCCTGGTAAAAGTTGTACTTGTGTTGTTGTTGCTATCAGGGTTGCCAGAATTGTTCAGTACAAAATCGTCAAAAATGTACGATTTTTATAAAAAAAATCGTCAAAATCGTCATCCCATTTGCAAAAATCGTCAAAATAAAAAAGGTAAAAAAAGGTTGATTTAAGAGTAATTCTAAGTGCCAGTTTAAAGAAGACGAACGAAAATTTTACATGTATTTTGTTGTTGTTACAATAACAAAACACATGCAAAATTTTCGTTCGTGTGTATCGTTCGCCTTCTGTAAACTGGCACTAAGATATTCAAGCGATTCCCGACCGTTTGTTGAAGACATGATGCAGTCCAATTCCAAAACAGCTAAATCCATGCAGTTTGGCATAAATATATCTTATGTCCATTGGATGGTTCAGTTCGAAAATTAACAAAATTAGACCAGGGAGAACAAAGTTCCCCCTTGTAAAACTAAACCTACCTCTGAATTTTTTTTTTTACATTTTTTGCTATATTTTTAAGCAAATGAAATATTTTTATGAAAGGAAAGGTCATGCAGTTGGGTCAAGTTAATTGGAAAATGTATTTTTTTCGGTCCACCCTTTTTTGTGGACTTCCATAAAAAAAATAATAATAATGATAAATTGCATAAATAAAGTAAATCAATTTGCAAACATTTACACGAAAAGAAAGGTCCTCCGCCAAAAAACTCCCTATCATTTTTTAAATTTTGGAGGCAAAAAGAGAATGTAACACTCTCACTTGTTTCTTTTGTCCCTTTTTGTACAAAATTATTGGTGGATAGTTTTTTTAAATTAATAATGAGCAAAAAATATTCATTGAATACTAAAGTTTTATTAAAAAAAAAAATTTAAAAGTAGACAAAATTGTCATGTTTTTTCTTATTTTTGAAAATCGTCATTTTTTGGCCAAAAATCGTCAAATCGTCATTTTGCTATTTTGGGGAGTAAAAATCGTCAAAATGCAGAGAAATCGTCAAATCTGGCAACAGTGGTTGCTATGTTTAGTGTGGTTTAGTGATACGCTAGTAGAGTGTTAATAAAATGTGGTGGTTGTTAGTGTAAGAGCCGAGTCACAATTGGGTCGACAGACCACAACCACAAATCGTTTTTGTCAGATTACAACTACAAGTTATTGATTTTTTTAATTTTTTTTCTAACATCTGCTTCTATAATCAGGTAGTTAGCAGAGCTTGCGAATGCAATTAATTTTCCTTTCATTCAATTTAAAAAATCGAACGGCTTATTCATTTATTGCATAAAAAACTAAAAAAAAAAACTAGCCAAGATAGAGCAAATTTTTTGTTCATACACTCAACCAAAAATCATTGTATTCCCAAAGAAAATCGTTGTAAATTCAACAGAAATCATTGTTGATTTTGACCCTACAAATATTTATGTTGATTTCAATAAAAATTTGTGTCAGTTTTTGTAAAAGTTGATCAACTCGTTTTTTTGTTAATCAACTCGTATTTTATGTAAATTCAACTCATATTTTTGTTAATATAAGAAATTTTATTATTAAAAAAAAGCTTGTTGTTATTTGTAAATATTCTTTTATTAAGTATAAATCACAATATTTTTTTATTTCCGGCTTTTTAAGCTGCAATATTTGAAGATTTTCACAAAGATTTTCTCACACACTTCGTTTATTTATGTTATGCACCCATTAGCCATTCTCTAGTTACACTCAACCAAAAATCATTGTATTCCCAAAGAAAATCGTAGTAAATTCAACAGAAATCATTGTTGATTTTGACCCTACAAATATTTATGTTGATTTCAACATTAAAGCCGCATTCACAATGTTGGAGTACTCCAATCTGTGGAAAATTTTATACCTTTCCCTTTTGCACTTTCATATTTTTGAATTTGACTATCTTTTTTCAATTCACTCCAGAGTCAAACATGTTCTACTCTGAAGTTCCAATCTGGAGTTAACAGAGCCTATGTTAACTGTTAACAGAGAAAAAATACCCCTCTGCGAAAGTGCCATCTCTAATATGTCATAAAAAAAATAATAAACAAAACAAAAATTGTGTTAATTTAAAAATAAAATGTTACAAAAATAAAAAAAAAAATACAAAAATTTTAATTTTAGAATTATGTGGCCAAAATTTAAAAGGATATTTTCCCAAAATTGCAAAGCATGTGAGTAATATGTCAACAACAATGTGACAGAACTCCACTCTACATTATGCACGGTTAACATTTCAATCTGTGCCATGGATTGGATTGACTCTGACATTGTGAACGTAGCTTAATTGTTGTCAGTTTTTGTAAAAGTTGATTAACTCGTATTTTTGTTGGTTCTATTCGTATTTTTGTTAATCATACTCGTTTTGTTTTGTATATTCATGCAATTTTATTTATTAAAATGAAATTCTTATTTGTGTTGTAAATGTTATTTTATTTAATTGAATATTTTCACAATATTTTTTCGTGGTTTTCGTTAACTCACTATTTTCACATAAACTTATTTTGTTTTTAGATATTTTTTGTTTCCTGTATTTCGCTGTTGTTTTGCTGTCGGCAATCATTTTTCGTGATTAGCTTCTGGAGTTTTTAGAAAGATTCCAAATCACAAATTGCTAAAAAAAATAAAAAATTGCTTTATTAATGAATTAAATAACAAATATATTTAATTACTCACCAAATATTTTCTAATAAAAAATATTTTTTTTGAGAAACATCACTTCTGTACAAGACAACAAAAATTTACAAATGGCGATCAGCAAAAACAGTGTTGCACATTTCATGTACTTATATTTTATACAATTTTTTCCAACTATTTTTTTTTTTCAACCATTGAATTTTGTAATATCAACATTGATTTTTGTTAAATTCTGTAAAACTTGATCTACAATGGGTTTACTAATTTTTCTACTAAGATATTTCTATGGTTTTTATTGCTTTTTTATCTGTACCAACTCCTTTGTGTGTGTCTACGAGTATGAGTGATATTATAATTAAAATGTTATTCATACGCTATAGTGTCAAAGGATTTTTTTTTAGATAAATTACATAATAGCAAAGTCATATTTTCTTTCAAGAATGTATCTGTATAAAAATAAATAATTAAAAGGTTTAATAAAAATATTATTTTCGAAAAAACTATTACTATTACACCATTTCCAATTTTATTTAAAATTTTTCAAAATGTATTTTAAAATTGTCTAAATATATTTTAAAATTGTTCATATGAATTTTAAAATTGTCCAAATGTAATTTAAAATTGTCGAAATGTATTTAAAAATTGTCTTAATATATTTTAAAATTGTCCAAATTAATTTTAAAATTGTCCAAATGTAATTTAAAATTGTCGAAATATATTTTAAAATTGTCCAAATTAATTTTAAAATTGTCCAAATGTATTTTAAAATTGTCCAAATGTAGTTTAAAATTTTCCAAATGTATTTTAAAATTTTCCAAATGTATTTTAAAATTGTGCAAATGTAGTCTAAAATTTTCCAAATGTATTTTAAAATTGTCCAAATGTATTTTAAAATTGTGCAAATGTATTTTTAAATTGCCCAAATGTAGTATAAAATTGTCCAAATTTATTTAACAATTGTTTAAATGTAGTTTAAAGTTTTCCAAATGTATTTTAAAATTTTCCAAATGTATTTTAAAATTTTCCAATTGTATTTTAAAAATTTCCAAATGTATTTTTAAAATTGTTCAAATGTTGTATTTGAAATTGTATTTCAGAAAAAGTCAAGCTGTATTTCAGAAATAGTCATTTGTATTTCAGTAATAGTCAATTGTATTTCAGAAACAGTCAATTGTACTTCAGAAATTTCCAATTGTATTTCAGAAATTTCCAATTGTATTTCAGAAACACATACATGTGTAGTAATCTATATGGTAGTAGAAACGTTGCCATTTTTATGGGTTTTATTATGATATAAGGTTTCAAATGTTTTAAAAAAAAAATTTTCCACCCTAACGAACACGATTCCGGGCTTAACAGAGTTATTTTATTTTTATTGTTTAAATCACTGTAAACTGTTCTTTAAGGACTTAAGCGACAACAAATAAATAAAATAATTATCCTTTTATTATCCGGTTTTTAATGTAGCTTATTAAACAAATTATATAAATAGTTTGGGTAGTTTATCTTAGTTTTGGGGTAGAAGTGAGAAGTTTTTCAAATTTAAACACCATAAACCTACAAAAATCCAGAAGTTTCAAAACAACAAAAGCCTGCATTTACTTACATATATTTTTAATATGTTTTATTAAATTTACAAAAAAGACTTAAACTACTCTTGGAATCCAAAAACCTTAAGATTACCTGCCTCACGTCTGCGATCATTACTATCCTTATCATCACATGCATATGCCAGCAAATACTGTTTTGGATGCCAAGCTACTGTAAATGTGGCAGCATCAACTGGAACATCTGCCACCTTTTCACCCGTCTCCGTATGAGAAATATCTATCATTAAGTCTTCGGAGGCCGAAGCTAACAATTTACCATCGTGACTAAATGATATGGTACGTACAGGCCAATCTAAACGTGAAAGAACACGTAGACAGGCCAATTCATTAGCATCCCAAAGAGAGACTAAGGCATCAGCAGAACCCGTGGCAAAATATTTGCCAGTAGGATCAAATTCTATACAGATACACGTGGCTGGATGGGCTTTTAAAACATGTTGTAACTCCAATGTAGGATAACTAAGAATATGAACACAGCCCATTCCATTGGTGAGGAAAAACAAATCGCTGCTATTATTCCAAGCTATTTCGTTGACCTTAAATAAAGAAAAAAGGAATTTCAGTTTTTCAAAAATGGGTAAAAATGTAAAAATGGATATTTTGTTTTAGATTCTGAAAAATTTCTTCTATAGAAAAATTCTCAGATTCTAAGACATTTTTTCTATAGAAAAATTCTCAGATTCTGAGACATTTTTTTCTATAGAAAAATTCTCAGATTCTGAGACATTCTTTTTTATAGAAAAATTCTTAGATTTTTAAACATTTTTTTCTATAGAAAAATTCTCAGATTTTGAGACTTTTTCTATAGAAAAATTTTCAAACATTTTTTTCTATAGAAAAATTCTCAGATTCTGAGACATTTTCTTTTATAGAAAAATTTTCAGATTCTGAGACATTTTTTTCTATAGAAAAATTCTCAGATTCTGGGACATTTTTTTCTATAGAAAAATTCTCAGATTCTGAAACATTTTTTTCTATAGAAAAATTTTCAGATTCTAAGACATTTTTTTCTATAGAAAAATTCTCAGATTCTGAGACATTTTCTTTTATATAAAAATTTTAGAATCTGAGACATTTTTTTCTATAGAAAAATTCTCAGATTCTGAGACATTTTTTCAATAGAAAAATTCTCAGATTCTGAGACATTTTTTTTATAGAAAAATTCTCAGATTCTGATACATTATTTTCTATAGAAAAATTCTCAGATTCTAAGACATTTTTTTTCTATAGAAAAATTCTCAGATTCTGAGACATTTTTTTTCTATAGAAAATTTCTCAGATTCTGAAACATTTTTTCCTATAGAAAAATTCTCAGATTCTGAGAAATTTTTTTCTATAGAAAAATTCTCAGATTCTGAGACAAATTTCTATAGAAAAATTCCCAAGATTCTCAATTTCCCAGACATTTTTATTTTATAGAAAAATGCTCAGATCCTGAGACATTTTTTCTATAGAAAAATTCACAGAAAAATTTTGTTGGAATGAATATAATTAGAACGGATGTTTTTTTTAATCGCCTCTAAACTAACCTCAAAATTAAATTGTTCTTCAGCTCGTATTTTATTTGTTCTGGTATCTATAAATGTTACTAAGTCTTCCTTATTGCCCACTGCTATAGTTTTACCATCTGGTGACCAAGTTATATTGATATTTTCTCCTTTGGTATTGGTGACCGAAGAACATTTGCCGGCGCGTATATCCCAAATGCGCACAGTTTTGTCACCACTTGCAGTACTTAGGAGATCCGCATTACTAGCATGCCAACATAATTGATCCACAGAACCAGTATGACCACGATAAGTATTTTCTTTGCTCTAAAAAGAAAAGTGAACATTTTAGTGGCCTAAATTGTTATAAAACTTTATTTCATTATCATCTTACCACCCGATCTCTTTCCAGGGTATAAACTGCTACAGTTTTATCAAAAGAGCCAGAAGCTAATCGTCTTCCATCACAACTCCAACCTACTGAATGTACCTGTAAAAATTATTTGTATTAATTTGTTCCCTCGAAGCCTTTCTAATTTCTAATACCTTTGAAGTGTGAGCCTTTTGCTCCCGAATTTTACTGTGCGATTTGAAATAGCTTTTCAGTTCTTCCACGGTAGCGTTCGTACGACCCATCGTTATTGGTTTTAATTGTTTAATTTTGATAAATTTATTAATTTACTGTTTTTAGTTAAAATTGCTTAAAGTTTTTCAGTAAACAAAAAGAAAAAGCCGCTTTTTATTTTATTTGACAGTTTGCGTTTTGTGCACAGCTGTTAATTGTCATTGTTTAGAGTTGCCAGATTCTTAAATTCAACTACATAATTTTTATAAATTTTACGTTTAAAAACGCAAAATTTTGAGGAGAAAAATTATTAGGGACGGTTACATTTGATTTTTTTAGGGGCACCCTTTGGAAGGTAAGAGCTGCAGAAACAAATTTTAAAAATTGTCCTGACAAATGTTCGGCTTCGGTCAAAAAGCACTATTCGGCCACATTTTTGGCCAATATTGAATAACCGTATAAAATCAAATTAGTATAAAACTGGGCAAAATTGCAGTTTATGGGGCACACTGAAATCGAAAAAACTAAAAACGCCATCCGCTTTAGAATTAAAAAAGAAAAAAACCAAAATTATTGATTAGTGGCGCCGGGAACTTTTTTTGGGGTCCTCTTTAATAGGGACATCCAGGGAAGGGACATCTTAAAAAAATTTTTTTTTTGTTTTAAAATTTTTTTCTGCGTAGCCGGCCTTCGGCCGGGCTTAGGGATTACAAAATCCATGCATTAAACCCACCCTCTCCGCAAAGTAAAGTTTTCTTGGGTAGCAGGCCGGTTAAAATCAGTGCTAAATTCGCAACTTTGTGCGGGGCTTAGAGGTGCTTCCCGAGTCCGGCGCCACTAATCATTAATTTCGGTTTTTTTCTTTTTTAATTCTTGGTCGGGTGGCGTTTTTAGTTTTTTTTAATTTCCGTGTGCCCCATAAACTGCAATTCAGCCTAAAACTGTATCAAATCAGATTGGTGACCCACAGAAACATTTGTAAAAATTTACACTTACAATTTTTTTTTTTTACAAAAATCACTAAAAATTTCACTTCTATGTCATTGCGTTTTTCAAACATTACAAAATCAACGGGTTTAGCATATCAAAATCTTGTTTTTCAACGGTTCAGAAACGATTAATGTTTATGCACCCATAACAACTCTGTTTTTATAACAGATAACGCAACTGTCAAATTAGACGTGTCGATGTGTTATTGTTTTTAGTTTGTTGATTTTGCCAAAAAGAACTTTAAAAAAAACTAAAAAAAAGAATTAGTAGTAATTAATAACTTGGTAAATTATAAAATATTTCAAGAATGGATATAGAAAAATATACCCTACAGTCTATTAGACAAGAATTAATAGATAATAATCTACAGGCAAAAGCTATTATACAGGTAATCATCATCGAACGTCAATAAGAGAAAAGATTAATCATCTATCATTATATTTTCTTAAGGATATATTATCATATCGTGGTTCCATACAAGAATTAGAAGCATTAAATGAAGCTGGCCGAGCTAAATTAGCAGCATTACGAAAAAATATTGATCGATTAAATGACTGGGCTAGAGATACTGGTGATCCGGCTTTATCTAAAGAAGTCGATACACAAAGAGAACAATTTTCCAAAGTATTACAAGCGTTCCGTAAAGCCAACGTGGCTACCATGCTGGAAATAGAAAAAGCAAATCGGGAAGAACTAATGGCCATAACCGGAGAAACAGATTTACGGCAACGTCATAATGCTGCGGCTGGTGGAAATACTGGCGGCGGTGGTGGTGGTGGTACGGCGACACGTCATAATCGTGGCAGTCTTGTATCACAAGAAAATAATGTAACTGAAAAAATGTTATCAATTTCTCGGCATCTTTCCGAAACTACTCAAAAAAGTGCCATCACTTTAGAGACTCTAGTGGCCTCCTCACAAAATGTTGAGGCCACACGAGATGAATTACAAAATACAGCTGGTTCCATATCACAATCAGGCAAATTATTAAAGAAATATGGACGACGTGAATGTACCGATAAAATGTTATTATTTTTTGCATTTGCATTCTTTTTGGCCTGTGTTTTTTATATTGTCCAGAAAAGACTTTTTTAGATTTGATCTTGCACCACTGGCAGACTAGGGATGATTGGAGATACATTAATGTCCTGTATAACAGTTACTGATAGAAGATTTTAAGAAGGCTGGCCTCTCAGGGCTTCGGTTCCTATATAGCAGGAATAGAATCCTTTATTTCCAGATTGTTTTGTTTAGGGAAATATTTAAATGATAAAATGTTTTAGTGTATGTATGCATTTTTTATGTGTAGTTTAAAATAATAATTATAAAAAAAGATAAACCTATAAAAAAATATAAAATTAATGCTTATAAAAATTAGTCTTAAAAATTAAAAAGAGAAAATAAATATTTTAAAATATAATTATGTATAAAATTTAAGCTTAATTATTCAACTAGCACTACACCATTTCCAATTGTTTTTATTTTTTTAATTTAAAATTGTCCAAGTATATTTTAAAATTGTCTAAATGTATTTTTAAATTGTCCAAATGTTTTTAAAATTGTGTTTTTTATGTTTAGTAAACAAATAGTCGAGATCGAGCGTTTGTGTTTATTTATTTTTGTTATTGTTATTTTTTTTTTTATTTTCCAAATGAATTAAAAAATTGTCGAAGTATATTTCAAAATTGTTCAATTGCATTTTAAAATTGTACAAATCCCAGGAAAATTTTTTGGAACAATTTCCTGGTTCAATAGAATCTTGAATACATTCTACGGTAATCACAACAAAATTTTCTGTGTAAAATTATTTTTCAAAAAAACTACTTGCTCTAAAAAACGATTGCTTTCAGGACAATTTTACACAAAAATCATTGATTCTGGAATGTTAAGTAGAACCGGTTGCAGGGTAGTTTGATGCGTTCCGGAACCGATTATTTGGAACAGAAAATTTTGCTGGGATGTATTTTAAAATTATTGAAAAATGAAAAAGAGTTTATTCTGATTCGAGGCCTTTTCATGTTCCCCATTATGAATTAACATAACAAGTACTTATGATAACTCTACTTTCTTTATTAGGATATTCTCCCATTAAATACTCATAGAGTTTCTTGCTTTCAAAAATTTTGGCAATTTTCAGGAATGAATTGACGATCGTTTCGGAGGTCGGGTTAAGATTTGGATTAACTTTATTTAGTTAAAAAATGGGTCAAATAAAGTCCAGATTTTTTTTTATAATTTTTTTCTGAAATTACATACAATTAGTAAATATTAACAGAAAAACAAATTAAGCTTTGTCCAAAATGCAAAGAACGAAAAATAAATTTAGTTAAATCCTAGGATTAACTCAAATTTATTTAAACCGTTTTACATTTTGGACAAAGCTTAATTTTTTTTTCCTGTTTATACATATTAACTGATTGGATGTAAATTCAGAAAAAAAATAAAAAAAAAAATTCCGGATTTGATTTGATCCATTTTTTAACTAAATAAAGTTAATTCTAATCACTAATATTTAGATTATTTACAAAAGTTAATTCTAATCTTAATCTGGTCTGCAAAAAACAGGGCTATTATATTTTAAAAATTTCCAATTATATTTCTAAAATTTTCATTTACATTTCCAAAATTTCCAATTGCAACACTTTTAAAATACATTTGAATAATTTAAACCGATTTGCCTGAAACTTAAAATACATTTAAAAGAGATGATTTGAGTTGGGGTCGCAGCTTATCGAGCCTACTTATTGAGTGGAGATAGGGCGTAGGTATGCAGGGTAAAAATAAATGGGGGTCGGTCTCACTAATGATCCCTCTGGTAGAAGCTGATTAAATAAAACAAATTTACAAAAAATAAAAAAAATTGTATGGGGACCGCCTTAACAGTTAAAGATAGAGGGTAGGTGTGTTCAGAGAAAATGTTTGGACTAAAAAAATATTATGGGTCGGTCATACATTTTGTTGCTCTAAGGGCACTATTAGGGCAGTTAGAGCGGTTGGAGAAAATTTAAAAAAATGTCGTTTTGTGTGGGAGCCCCCTTAGAAATTGGAGATAGGGTATTAGTTTGTTCCGAAGAAATGTTTAGACGTAAAAATTAATCGGGGTCGGTCTAGGAAATGACCCCTCTATGACGTACCATTGGAGCAGTAGAATTGATTTTAAGATTGGAAAATTACAATAAAAAATAGTAAAAATCGTTATCCCATGATCCTACTGGGCAAAACATTTGTAGAATCGATAGAAGTTTTACACAAAAAAATTTCAAAAAAATCGAAGAGTACAAACATTTTCAAAAATGAGATTTAAATTTTAAAACTTAAAAATCGCATACTAGAGCGCTTTTAAGATTTTTTTGGGATTTTTTTTTTTTAAATACGTAAAAAAATAAAAATTTTGAAAAAAAATTTGAAATTTGGACCATTATTGAAGAAGTTATGAGTAAAAGCAGTTTGAGTAAAGGAACAAACGACAAATTTCTAAAAATTCGATATCTTTTGAACGGGTCATCAAAAAAATCTGAAAATTTACCACGAAGGAGTTTTCGAAGGGTACTAAAAACTGTAAACAAATTGGGAAAATCTAAAAAAAAAAATTTCAAAGTGTCTGATTTGACATGGAATGCCAAATATACCCAGGAAAATTTTTTGGAACAAATTCCTGGTTCAACAGATTCTTGAATGTATTCTATGGTAATCACAACAAAATTTTCTATGTAAAATTATTTTTCAAAAAAACTACTTGCTCTAAAAAACGATTGCTTTTGGGACAATTTCAAACAAAAATCATTGATTCTGGAATGTTAAGTAGAATCGGTTGCAGGGTAAAATGATGCGTTCTGGAACCGATTATTGGGAACAGAAAATTTAGCTGGGTATTGTTAATCAGTGATTGATTTTAAGAAATTCTAGCGATGTCTGTCTGTCTGTTGAAATGGCGATCACGTCCAAAATATCACACAGATATGAATGAAACTTATCATATTTACTTGCTGTTGTCCTGAGCAGTTTGCTATTGGACTTCAGCGGTTAAAAAGTTATGAATGAAAATGTAAGGACACCTCGAAATATGTTGGTACATTTCATAATATATACCCAGGAAAATTTTTCAGAACCGATTCCGATAACACTTGTTCTAGAACAGGTTCTTCGGTAATCAAACACTATTACACTTTAATTATTCAGAACAAGTTAAGTGAATATTATTGTGAAGCTTGTTCTATGCAATCTAAATTTCATAACATTTTGGTTCTCAGGAATTAAAAAAAATTATGTGTCAAAAAAATTAAAAAATAAATATCATTTTTTTTTGTGTTCACCAAGAAAAAACACGAAATTCTATGAAAATATCAGGATATAATCGCGAAAATTGTTGATACGAAGGTAAGTAAATTAAAGTTTGATTGTCTGGGTCGGGACAAATACTAATAAAATAATGTTTTTCATTTTTGTTTGCAGAAAATTCATGTTCTGATGTATCTTTATTGCAAGGCTCAAAATGCAATTTTGGAGGCGAAAAAGGATGTATGTGTGTTAAAAAAAATTAATATACGATGTCATATAGGATTATCTTTATCTTTTTTTAATAAATTAATGCAATTCAAAATATTTCTTTAATTCTCATTTCTGTTCTAAATTTTACTTCTAGAACCGGTTCCGAAGAACAAAAATGTGTTCCAATTTTGAAAAAAAAAAATATATATTGATTATTTTATTTTTACTACATTTTAGTTGTTTTGACTACAAATGTTAGTAGTTTTTACTACATAAGTTAGTTATTTTTTGTCAGTTAAAATAACTAACATTGTTAGTTGATTTAACTGAAAAAGTAGTTGACCCCAAAACAACTTACAAAGTAGTTATTTTAACTGACATTTTCAGTTGATTTTACTAACATAATTTTTTGAGTGTATGAATGAAACTTATCATATTTACTTGCTGTTGTCCTGAGCAGTTTGCTATTGTATTTCAGCGGTTAAAAAGTTATGAACGAAAATGTAAGGACACCTCAAACATTTTGGTAAATTCAACATAACCTAAAAATACGATATGCTTTAACTCGGCTTCTGGTTGACATATGTGAACAGAATTGAACACCAAAAGGCAAGTTCCAACATAATTTTGTACAAAAAAAAAAAAAAAACTAAAAATTTGAGAAGTTTTCAATAGGAAATAGACAAATTTTTGAATCAAGTTTTTTTTGGGTGTCAGAGAATGATTTTTTTAACAGAAAAATTTAACAAGTTGTGTAATTTCTTCGTTAAATTTTTCAAATAAAATTTTATTAAAAATTCTTAAAAACTACATTACATTTTAAAATATAAAACAACAAAATGAAATTTCAAATTTTATCCTTAATACGGACACCTTGGTACACCTCCAGGGTTGGTAAACCCGTTAGCGTTTACCGTACGACAAATATCCTTATAAGATTTTTCTTGCTTAATGGGATGCGTTTGATATCTTTGTTGTCTGTGTGGTGGTGAGTGATAATTGTATCCATTGGAATTTTGAGGATATGGATTAATTGGTTGATAGGAGTGAGCATTATAGTAATGTGCCTGTTGAGGCATTAATATTCCGACAAATAATTTATTAAATACTTCAGAAGATTTAATACAAATAATACTGGAAAGTATGATTGTTATAAGAAACGAAAGCACTTTCATTGTTCCGCAGTAGTGTTTTTAACAAAAACTTGATGAAGACTACTTGTGATTAAATGGATTTTGATGAGATTAATACATAGTCTTTAATATGTATAAAAATAGTGTCGCACTCTATTCGCCAGTTTCGAATTTTGTATACCCTACAGCGTTACAGAGAAATTTTTAAAAGTATTTTATGTGAAATTCAAGGACTTGTGAAGTGATTTCAGTTCTATTTCAAGAGATATTTTCCATGACATAATCTAATCATTGTTTAATACATATTAAATATGTTAGTGTAAACTGTAGACTGAATATAATACTGTTATTATTTTATCTCCTTCAATAAATAGTTGACATACTATTTTTCAATTATATCCTGAGGTCTCTTTAAATCTATTTTAAATCTTTAAATCTATTTAACAAAACTTATGATAGATTTAACACACTCTCCTATGATGTAGGGTACACAAATGTACTGATAATATTTCACCTTGTTATGTATTTGTCTCATAAAATGATCATAGGTCCATTCATGCTTTGTTATTGTTCTTGAATTTTCTATAGTATTTTAAAGCGAATTATAGGAAGTTTGAAAGACCCTGTTGGAAGATAACATATCTTGTACAATTTAAATAAAAATCAAATACGGTTCGTTCGTAATTATATTATTTAAGAACGGCTGGACCGATTTGGTAAAAAAGTTTTTCTTCCAATTTTGAAAGTCCGTGAAAATTTGTACTACAAAGTTTTTTCTTTAAATCTGTATTTTGACAGAAAACTCTGTCAAATATCTGTTGAATTGAGATTACAGTCATTATACAGAGTATTTAACAGAGTTATTATTTTGAGTGTACTATGCCACCATTTAGCGAAGAAAACTATATATTTGTAAAATACATTAAATTAAATTTTGATGCCAAAAAAAAAATACAGAAAAAACTCTGTAAATTTACAGAGTTTAGTTAAATGCATGTTATTTTGTAAAATTTTTATAAGATTTCTAAACAAAAATTTGATAACTTTTTTTGCTACTTTTTCAACTTTTTTTCAAAAAAATATTCAGATAAAATATTGATGTTTGGTAACAAAAACAAAAACTACTCAAAACCGAAAACTTTTTTGGTTATAAAAAATACGATGTATTTTGCTTAAATCTGTATTTTAGCAGAAAACTCTGTTAATTATCTGTAAAATTAAGATTACAAAGTAAAAAGTAATATAACAGAGGAAACTTTGTTTTTTTGTCACAACAAAATACAAAGTAATTTCTTTAAATCTGTATTTTGACAGAAAACTCTGTCAAATATCTGTTGAATTGAGATTACAGTCATTTTACAGAGTATTTTACAGAGTTATTATTTTGAGTGTACTATCTTTTATGCCTAAAACTTATGGGTAAAAATTTGAGGTCAATCGGATTAAAAAACAAGTCAAAAAATTAAATTCAGCCTTGCCGAATGTATTGATACCCTCCACAATTTTAAAAAGATTACACTCAGAAAATTATTGCAGTTACTACATGACGGTCGTTTGTGTAGTAAGTAGTAGCTGTTGTTTTTAACTACAATTTCGGTCGTTTTTGTATGAAAAAATCTCAAACAACTTTTTTTTGTAGTAGTTTCAAAAAATAACTACAAAAAATATACTACACTGCAGCAATAGTTGATTTATGTAGTTGTTTTTAGTTTTTTTCTAAAACTCGTTTTTTTCTAGAAATTTTTATTGCAAACGAATGTGTCGAACGAGTTGGTCGTGCGGGATGCGGAAGAAATTATTTTTATGCCAAATAAATAATATCTAAATAAATTACAATTTATTAAATTTAATTATAACAAAAAATATGTTTTTGGAAAAATATTCTTGAGCGAAAGAAAATAAGTGGATAAATGAGATAACAAGTGTGTATAATATAGCGCTCACATAAGCGTATGTAAAAACCAATCGGAAAAAAAACAAAATACAATGTATGCAGTGTCTTGTTTTCTTATAAGTGTGCCATCTTTCTTTTCTTTGTATACACAACAGAACAGGTACATACTTTTTTGAAACATTGCAAATTAATTATTTTTTTTTATAAATCAATTTTGCCAAAGCATTTCGTTTTTTTTTATTCCAGACAAATTTTGATCAGTAGCGGTGAAAATTTGAAATATACTATTAAAAAAACAAAGGTAAATACAATCAATTTATTTTGTTTAACATTTTATTAATATAATTTTTTTCTTCTATAATTCCAGATAAATACACCAAAAAATTTTAATTTCATGTCGAAATTCTATACAACCAACTGAAATGTATTGCTTTTTAAATAAATAAAAATCAATCACTTAAACGTTTAAGAAATTTTTTAAATAAAATTTCTGGCAAGTATAGTAAAAACAACTGTATACCGTCTTTTGTAGTAGTTTAGTAAAAACAACTGTATACCGTCTTTTGTAGTAGTTTTTACTACATTTTGTAGTTGAAAATCAATAGTTAAAAACAACAACATATTCAGTTGTTTTTACCGTAATGTGTAGTGGACGCCTTTTCAACAACAAAATGTAGTCAAAACAACTGTCTTTTGTAGTAGATTTTACCGACATACTTTTTTGAGTGTATTGCAAAAAACTTTTTTTAAAAGTAAATTACTTTAAAAAAAAAAAAAAATTTTAAAAAATTTCCGCGAAAAAAAATTTTTGTAAAAAAAAATCCGAGATTTTTTTTTTTCAAAAAATATGTTCGTTCTAGTTAAAATACCATTTGGTGTTTAATTATGCTCACATAAGTCAACCAGCAGCCGAATTAAAGCATTTTGTGTTTTTAGGTTATGTTGAATGTACCAGAATCCTTTCATTTTTTTTATAACTTTTTAATTTTTTATAAGAAAAGAAATCGAAAAAAAATTTTGATAGCAAAAATTCCGCAAAAAAATTCTGGAATTTTTTTTTTTTTTTTTTAAAATCTGTTTGTACTTGTTCAAATACTATTCGGTGTTCAATTCGGTTCACATATGTCAACCAGAAGCCGAATTAAAATTTTGTTTTTTTTTTAGGTTATGTTGAATATACCAGAATTTTCGAGGTGTCCTTTAATTTTTGTTTATAACTTTTGAAGTGCTTAACCGATATCGCTCAAATGCAATACGAAACTTCTCGGGGCAACAGCAAGTAAATATATTAAGTTTCAGTCATATCCGTGTAATATTTTGGCCGTAATCGCCATTTTAACAGACCGAGTGACATCGCTAGAATGTCCTAAAATCGATCACTGATTAATAATATATATGAGGCATTCCACACCAAATTTCCCGCTAAGAACTGAGAAAATTGCGTTTCTGGTTTTTAAATTTTTTGAAAACTGGGCTTAGGAGTCGTGGCCAAATATTGGAAAAATGATAAAATTTGTGCCTTGATTAAATATTTATAAAATTAAAACGAAATGCACCACAATCTCAAAAATGTATATTCTTGTATAGTTTTGTATGCACTCAGAAAATTATGTAAGTTACTACATGTTAGTTGTTTGTATATTTTACAGTAGTAAGTTGTTTTTAACTACAAAGTCAGTTATTTTTGTATGAAAAATATCAAACAACTATTTCTGTTAGTTATTTTGAATCGTTTTTTTGAATAACTAACAAAAAAGTACTGTAATGTAGTAACAGTTATTTAAAGTAGTTAATTTTATTTTTTTATCTCTGAAAAATTTTCAAAGTTTTTTCCAAAAAAAATAAATAAATTTTCGTATTTTTTTTATTTTTCACAACTTTTTTTTAAAAAAAAACTTTGACAAAATTTGGTCTTCAATTTTTTTTCTGAAAAATTTTTTGAAAAAAAAATTATATATTGTTTATTTTATTTTTACTACATATTAGTTGTTTTGACTACAAATGTTAGTAATTTTTACTACATAAGTCAGTTGTTTTTTGTCAGTTAAAATAACTAACATTGTTAGTTGATTTAACTGAAAAAGTAGTTGACCCCAAAACAACTTACAAAGTAGTTATTTTAACTGACATTTTCAGTTGATTTTACTAACATAATTTTTTGAGTGTGGGCTATCGATTAAAATTTTCAGAGCCCGTTCTGAAATTTTCCGTTTTTTTATAAAGTCAATTTATCATCAAATTTTGTAATTTGCTTTTATTTTCCTGTTTCAACATTGCGGATGAGTATTTAATATTTGCATAAATGTTACTCATGTTGAAACATGAAAATAAAAGCAAATTACTAAATTGTTATGATATTCAAATGCAAATGAGATTTTCTCGAAAAAAAAAACGAAAAACACATGTCTGATTTTTTTTGTGTGGATGGACACACATCTAAACTTAATTTTTTTTTTTTTTAAAAGTGGCCGGATTTTTGATAAATTGACTTTTTTAAAAAATGAAAAATTTTATCATTAGCCAATACAAAACTTTACAAGAATGTGAATTTTTGAGATTTTGGTGCATTCCGTTTTAATTTGATAAATATTTATAAATATTCCGTTTTAATTCGATAAATATTTGGTGTGGAATGCCTCATATGCACTATGGGGTCCCAGACCGATATTTTGATCAGTTACAAACGAAATGACAAACTTAAACCCTCTGCCACTTAGTGGGGGGTATAAAAATGAAAAAAAAAAAAAAATCCGAGTAAAAAAGTTTTTATATAGTTGTATATAGTTTTATAAGCATCATATATGATTATATAGAATTTGATGCGAAAAATGAGTCGATAAAACTGTCAAAATTGTCAAATATTTTAAGGCCCTCTACAATTCTTAAAAATGTTTTATTGAGTGAAAAC
Organism: Pegoplata infirma; assembly: GCA_963921195.1. NCBI lineage: Eukaryota > Metazoa > Arthropoda > Insecta > Diptera > Anthomyiidae > Pegoplata > Pegoplata infirma. Next base: position 259,943,069 of record OY992536.1, on the reverse strand, counting down.
AATTTTTAATTTGTAAAATATTTTTTTACTTGAGAAGTTTTTTCTTTGTCACTAAATATTTCTGAAGTTCAAAGTATTATAAAAGAAAAAAAAAATATTAAAATACAATTGTATTAATATTTTTCTAAAACAAGTCATTTTTCAATACTTTTTGTTTTTTATTCTAAAAAAAATTATTTATTTTTAAATACTTTTTTCGGAGTTTTCCGATTTTCAATTCAAAAAATTAACTTAAAGGCAAAAGACCCACCCTAACTCTAATCAAAATAAAAACTCAATTTTCCTCGAAAAAATCTTAAAACATTTTTTTCTTTACGATTAGGGAAAAGACATTCATAAATATCTCAGAATAGGAACATTTTAAATAGGAACAATTTTTCAGAATCTAAAAATTATACTTCCAGAATCCATTTTCTTTAAAAAATGCATTAGAATATGATTTCCATAAATAAATACATTTTTCTATTAGAAATAGGGAATCGGTTTTGAATTTTCCTAAGGAAGGTTTGAAAAATTATTGATGAAATTTAAAAAATGCCTAATTTATATGAAAAAAATGATCGAATTGGGAAAATGATTCGGATTAATTTTTAATAAAAATGTTTTTTTTAGTTTCTTGACCGTTGAAAAAAGGCAGTTTTGCAAATTTTAAATAGCAATATCTCGAAAGCCCTTCAACCGATTTTAAAAATTTTTTGATTTTCGTAAAACGTAAAACAAAAAAAAAACTGTAATGTTAGCAAAAAAAGCTTGTAAACCTTCATAAAAATTTGCTGATTTTGAACCCACAATTTTTTTGGTAAAGTTAGCAAAAACTTTTTGCCAAAAATTAGTTAACTGAAATTTTTTTATTTCAACTTAGTTCATACACATTTGAGGACCCTCTTGGGTTCGGACCCGAAAGGTCTAGACCCCGATGGGTTAGACCTAGTTGGGTTCCTTAAAAATCGTCATAGTTTTTGATCTAAAATTTGTGTCCGTTTCGCTCTACCTAGCTTACTTCTTGAGATACGTGATTTTAGGGGACCACCGGGGTCTTGAGAATTACAAAACTCGATAATTTCAAAAATAATACTCGGAGAGCTTTTGATTATTTTGCGGTCTTGTTCTAGGTGTTGAGAGCTTCAAAAATGCTTTTGGACTTTTTGTTGTGTCGGCAATATTTACCGAGATATGAGCATTTTAAAATTTTCGGGAATGCTAACTTTTTTGGATCCAAAGTTAGGACCTATTAGGGTCCACACATGTGAAGTGGACCGGCGATACTATGGAGAGCCCGAGAACCAAAAATGGCCTCCATTTTGCTCTATCTGGCTTAGTTTCCGAGATAGCCCAATTTTAAGTTTTCTGAAAATAAAAAAAAATACCATTTATTTTTGCTAATATTAGCAAAAAAGCTGTAAAAATTTGGTTAACTCAATTTTAAATTTAGCAAAAAAAATTAGTTCAAATTTTGTTTAAAATTGCTAATGCGCTAAATGAAGTTTACAAGATATTTTTGCTAACATGCTAATCTCAACTAAAATTTGCTAAAAGTTAGCTAACCAGCATTAGCAAAAAAAATTAGTAAATCTACTAATGTATTATTTTCAGTGTATCGCAAGAAATATATATAATTTTTATATTCAAAAATTAAAAACTTTGATCGCGGCCGGGCGCCAATCTGTTTCAATTGGCGTCAAATTTTTGCCACATAATCTTTATATCTAGAAGAATTAACTATTGGGAAAATTAATAGTTGAAGAAAAGATGTCAACTTTTATATGGAGTACATATAACTTATATCTAATTTCTTGTGTGCGACCGAACGCTCTTTTTCATACCGAACCAGTTCCCGAAGCCGAACTTCGGTCAATTTGGCAAAGTTCGGCCAACAAAAATTTCAAAAATTTGTCCTTAAATAAAACAGATATAGCAAAATATACGAAATCTGGGTATCACGATACGATGAAATTTCATCTATTTTATCTATTTTTTTTTTTTTTAATTTTTCTAAAAATAGTGCAAAATAAATAGAATCTTGAAATCACCATTAAAAATATGCAAATTCCTCTTTTGAATTAAATTTTTCTCAAAACATTTATTTGCAATTATCACCTCAAAATTTTTGTTTTTGTTCAAAAACTCTTCTTTTGCAAAATCAATAAAATCTGGGGATCACCATCGAAAATTAAAAAAAAAATATTTTTGTACGAAATTTTTCTTAAAATCAGTATTTGCCATTATCTTTTTAAAGAGTTACAGCAAAATAGTTGAAATCTGTGAATCACAATACAAAATTTACAAAAAAAATCTATTTTTGTATAAAATTTTTCTTAAAATCTGTATTAAATAAAATTTTGCAATTACCTTTTTGAAGAGATAGGGCAAAATAGACGAAATCTGGAGATCACCATCAATAATTTTAAAGACTTAATTTTCGTATCTTATTTTTCTTACAATCTTTTTTTGTGTTATCTCCTTAAATAAATGAGATAAAGCAAAATCTGGTGATTACTATCCAAAATCTCAAAAACTCTATGCTTGTATGAAATTGTTCCTTACACTCAAAAAATTATGTTAGTAAAATCAACTGAAAATGTCAGTTAAAATAACTACTTTGTAAGTTGTTTTGGGGTCAACTACTTTTTCAGTTAAATCAACTAACAATGTTAGTTATTTTAACTGACAAAAAACAACTGACTTATGTAGTAAAAATTACTAACATTTGTAGTCAAAACAACTATAATGTAGTAAAAATAAAAAAAAACAATATATATATTTTTTTTTTAATTTTTCAGAAAAAAAAAAATGAAGACCAAATTTTTTCAAGTTTTTTTTTTTTTAAAGGTTGTCAAAAATAAAAAAAAAAGCTTTTTTTGGAAAAAACTTTGAAAATTTTTCAGAGATAAAAAAATAAAATTAATAAAAAAATTAATAACTGTTACTACATTACAGTACTTTTTTGTTAGTTGTTCAAAAAACGACTTAAAATAACTAACAGAAATAGTTGTTTGATATTTTTATACAAAAATAACTGACTTTGTAGTTGAAAACAACTTACTACTGTAAAATATACAAACAACTAACATGTAGTAACTTACATAATTTTCTGAGTGTAAATATTTATTTGTTTTTATATTATTGAATAAAACCGATTTTTAGTAAATTAGACAAAATCTGGAGATCACCATTAAACATTAAAAAAGTTCCCACTTTTGTTTGAAATTTTTCTTAAAAAATTTATTTGCCGTTATCTCCTTAAATAAAAGAGATAAAGCAAAATAGACGATCATTTTTGGGATCAACATCAAAAGCTTGACAAATGCTTTATTTGCAATTATCTCCTTAAGTTTAAAAATTTCAAAAACTGCATGAAATTTTTTGGTATGAAATTTTTTTAAAAACTTAATTTTCAATTATCTCTTTAAATTAAACAGATATAATAGCCCAGTTGGAAAATGTGTCTCTGAGGAAATTTCCACAGTGATGCTTCACTCAAAAAATTATGTTAGTAAAATCAACTGAAAATGTCAGTTAAAATAACTACTTTGTAAGTTGTTTTGGGGTTAACTACTTTTTCAGTTAAATCAACTAACATGTTAGTAATTTTAACTGACAAAAAACAACTGACTAATGTAGTAAAAACTACTGTCATTTGTAGTCAAAACAACTAACATGTAGTAAAAATAAAATAATCAATATATAATTTTTTTTTCAAAAAATGTTTCAGAAAAAAATGTGTTTTTTTTTGTTTTTAAAAAGTTGTGAAAAATAAAAAAACGATTTTTTTTTTATTTTTTGGAAAAAAAACTGAAAATTTTTCGGAGACAAATAAAATTTACTACTTTAAAAAATTTCGTCTTTTTTCTGAAAAATTTATTGAAAAAATTTATATATTGATTATTTTATTTTTACTACATTTTATGTAGTAAATGTAAGTAGTTTTTACTATGTAAGTAGTTTTTACTACATAAGTCAGTTGTTTTTTGTCAGTTAAAATAACTAACATTATTAGTTGATTTAACTGAAAAAGTATTTGACCCCAAAACAACTTACAAAGTAGTTATTTTAACTGACATTTTCAGTTGATTTTACTAACATAATTTTTTGAGTGTAGTAAAATTTTATGAGGAAAATATTTAAAGAACATTTTAACCCTTTAAATTGAAGTTTTATTAGACTTCTGTGTTTAGCTTTTGAAAAAGGACAAAAATAACCCCATAAAATGGCAGTAAAAGGGTTAATATGCTCTAAGAAAAGAGCCACCATACATTTTCACTGAAGACATTAAACCTTTAAATTACCGTTTTATTAGACTTCTGTGAAAAAATGTCTAAAATGACCCCTTAAAATGGCAGTTAGAGGGTTAATATGTTCTAAGAAAATAACTGCCATACAATTTCACTGAAGACATCAAGCCGTATTTTGAAGCTTAGATGTGTTTTATTACAGTTTTTTTACGTTTTCCATAAGCCATTGATAAAAATTAAAAACTTCAGTGGGCCATAAAAAATAAATTCGAACTGACTTTAAAAACCCTTTATTGATATTGTCTACTTGATGATCTACTTTCATATGACTTTGAAGCCATTAAGGCTTATTTTTCTTGTTGCACAGTGTTATTTGTTTCGACATTAACCGCAATAGAGCCGATTAGTCGAGTAATCGGTTAATCGATTAACCGAATTGAAAACACTACACCATTTCCAATTGTATTTCAAAAATTTTCAAATGTATTTTAAAATCGTCCAAATATATTTGAATTAATTATCCAAATATATTATAAAATTGTCCAAATGAATTTTAAAATTGTCCAAATGTATTTTACAATTTTCCAAATGTATTTTAAAATTTTCCAAATGTATTTTAAAATTGTCCAAATATATTTTAAAATTGTAAAAAATGTATTTCAAAATTGTCCAAATGTATTTTTAAATTTTCCAAATGTATTTTAAAATTGTCCAAATGTATTTTAAAATTGTCCAAATGTAGTTTAAAATTTTCCAAATGTATTTTACAATTGTCCAAATGTATTTTAAAATTATCCAAATGTTTTTTTTAAAATTGTCCAAATGAAGTTTAAAATTTTCCAAATGTATTTTATAATTGTCCAATTGTATTAAAAAATTTCCAAATGTATTTTTAAAATTGTCCAAAACTATTTTAAAATTGTCCAATTGTATTTTAAAATTTTCCAAATGTATTTTCGAAATTGGCAAAATATATTTTGAAATTGTCCAAATGTTGTTTAAAATTTTCCAAATGTATTTTAAAATTGTCCAATAGTATTTTAAAATATTCCAAATGTATTTTAAAATATTCTACATAGAATTATACATAGAATATTTTAAAATACATTTGGAAAATTTTAAAATACAGTTGGACAATTTTGAAATACATTTGGACAATTTTAAAAACATTTGGACAATTTTAAAATACATTTGGAAATTTTTAAAATACATTAGGACAATTTTAAATATATTTTGTCAATTTTAAAAATACATTTGGAAATTTTTAAAATACAATTAGACAATTTTAAACTACTTTTGGACAATTTAAAATACATTTGTACAATTTTAAAATACACTTGGAAAAATACACTTGGGCAATTTTACAATAAATTTGAAACATTTTTAACTACATTTCGACAATTTTAAAATACAAATTTAAAATACATTTGGACAATTTTAAAATTCGTTTGGACAATTTTAAAATATTTTTGGACAATTTTAAAATACACTTGGAAAATTTTAAAATACAATTGGAAATGGTGTAGTGCTAACAAAATTAAACCAATTTACTAAAAAGAGCAAACTAAGAGAACGATAGAGAAAAGGCAACAACAAAAAAATGAATAGCATTTGGTATTTTATTTTTCTCTGCAGTGTTGCCCAGTTCTAGGGTTTTCCTTAAACTTAGGGATTTATTTTCATTTAAACGGAATTACATATTAAAGATACACACACTCAAAAAAGTATGACAGTTACTACATGTAAGTTATTTGAAAATAAATCCGTGCTAATTGTTTTCAACTCTACGTGTAGTTGTTTGTTTAATAAATATCAAACAACTATTTTTGTTAGTTGTTTTTAGAACAACCACCACAAAAGTACTGTAATGTAGTAACAGTCATTTGGAGTAGTTGTTTTTATTTATATATTATCTATCAAAAATGTTGGTTATTTTTTTTAGTATTTTTTAACTTTTAAAATGTGGTGTTTTTATAACTACGCATGTCAGTTGATGTTACTACATACATATGAGGCATTCCACACCAAATGTCCCGCTACAGAAAAACATGTGTCCCGTAAATTTCTGAATAGGTTGTTTGGATAGCCCTATATGTAACTAAGAAAATTGCGTTTTTGGTTTTTCAAATTTTCGAAAACTGGGCTAAGGAGGCGTGGTCAAATATTGGAAAAATGGTAAAATTTGTGGCGAGTTGCCTTGATTAAATATTTATCACATTAAAACGGAATGCACCACAATGTCGAAAATTTACGTTCTTAAATAGTTTTGTATGGGCTATCGATTAAAATTTTTTTTTTTGGAAAATTTTCAGAACCCGTTCTGAAATTTTCCATTTTCTAAAAAAGTCAATTTATCAAAAATCCGGCCACTTTTTTTTTCTTTTTTATTTATTTTTTTAAAAGTTTAGATGTTTGTCCATCCACACAAAAAAAAAACAGAAACACGTTCATCTTTTTTTTCGAGAAAATCGCATTTAAACTTTAAATTTCATAACAATTTTGTTATTTGTTTGTATTTCTTTGTTTTAAAGTTGCGAATGAGTAATATTAATTGCATAAATATTCGTCATACGCTCTGTTGACACAAGAAAATACAAGCAAATTACTAAATTGTTATGAAATTTAAAATTCAAACGCGATTTTCTCGAAAAAAACGAAAAATACATTTCTGATTTTTTTTGTGTGGATGGACAAACATCTAAACTTTAAAAAAAAAATTTAAAAAAAGAAAAAAAAAGTGGCCGGATTTTTGATAAATTGACTTTTTTAAAAAATGGAAAATTTCAGAACGGGTTCTGAAAATTTTTCAAGAAAAAAAAATTTATTCGATAGCCCATACGAAACTATATAAGAATGTAAATTTTTAAGATTGTGGTGCATTCCGTTTTAATGTGATAAATATTTAATCAAGGCAACTCGCTACAAATTTGACCATTTTTCCAATATTTGACCACGCCTCCTAAGCCCAGTTTTTGAAAAATTGAAAAACCGAAAACGCAATTTTCTAAGTTCCATATAGGGCTATCCATACAAGCTATTCAGAAGTTTATGGTACACGTGTTTTTTTTCGCTGGACATTTAGTGTGGAATGCCTCATATGTACATATATGTATGTATATGAAATAAAAGACAATTATATTTTTTCAGTTAAAACAACTACATTTGTTAGTTATGTTATAATATGGTTGACCCCAAAACAAAACATGGTTTGTTAAATTTATGGGGTTTTTAAAAACTTTTTAGGAAAAGAAAAAAAAAATGTCAATGCAACACTGATACTCAGCTAAAAAATATAAAAAAAAAAAATATTAAAAGGTTGTTCCCATAACACATTCATTGCACAAAATTGTAAACGTAGACTTGTATTGCAGAGATACGGAAGGAAAAAATAAAAATTGTATTAATAAAAGAAACAAAAGTTGTTTGTTGGCATTAAATCAAACTATACACTTGTTAGTGATTATTACTAAAGCAGCTGTTTAAAAATAAAAACAATTGCAAAAGATAATTTAAAGAATCAAAATCTTAAATGGTAAAATGTGATAAATATTAAAAATAACTACTTAAAATATCTATTGATATTTAACTGTGCATGTTTTTAGTGTTACGTGTGTCGTGTTTTAAAGTTTATACTGTTTATGTTGTGTTTTAAATAATTTAATATATTGCCGGTTAGAAATTACTTGTTTTTTTTGTTTTGTTGTTTACTTACTCCATGCGACGAAAAAATCGTTATCGGAGAATCAAAGGAATTATTGCACTGTGCGTGCACCAAACCATTCTTTAAGATAAAATCAATTTAAACTGACAATTGAAACCACTTAAAATTTGTTAGTTGTTGTCAACTAAAAATGTAGTCGTTTTTGTATGAAAAATATCAAACAACTTTTTTTGTTAGTTATAAACCAAACAACCAAAGTACTGTAATGTAGTAACAGTCATTTAAAGTATGAAAAATATCAAACAACTTTTTTTGTTAGTTATAAACCAAACAACCAAAGTACTGTAATGTAGTAACAGTCATTTAAAGTAGTTGTTTTAAGTTACATCTTGTCAATCAAACATTTTTATTTGTTTTAATAATTTAAAATTTTACGAGTTTTTCATTGTTTAAGTAAAAATGTATTCGACCCAAAAACAACTACACCATTTACAGATGTAATTCGTAAAAGATCAATTGTAATTCGAAGATTCTACTTGTAATTCGAAAATTCCATTTGTAATTCGAAGATTCCATTTGTAATTCGAAAATTCTACTTGTAATTCGAAGATTCTATTTGTAATTCGAAAATTATTTTTGTAATTCGAATATTCCATTTGTAATTCGAAGATTCCAATTGTAATTCGTAAAATATCAATGGAAATTCAGTTGATATTTTTCGAATTACAATTGGAATCTTCGAATTACAAATGGAATCTTCGAATTACAAGTATAATCTTCGAATTACAAATGGAATCTTCGAATTACAAATGAAATCTTCGAATTACAAATGGAATCTTCGAATTACAATTAGAATCTTCGAATTACAATTGATCTTTTTCGAATTACATCTATAAATGGTGTTTTAGTTGATTTAACGGACGTATTCTGTAGATTTTACTTCCATAATTGGATGAGTGTAAAAATATGTAACTTAAAAAGTTTCTACACTTGTAGACTCAAAAAATAATGTAAGTTAAATCAACTGAATATAACAATTGAAACAACTACTATGTATTTTGGAGTCAAATACATTTTAAGTTACAACAAATGTAGTTGTTTTAACTGACTAAAATATGACTGCCATTTAAATCAACTGACATGTGTAGTTAAAAAAAAAACTCAACTAAATTTTTTTAAAAATTTTTTTTTCTTTTTAATAACACTGTGCAACAAATTTGGGGTATTTGAGGGTATCTTGGACGGAATAAAAAAAAAAATGAAAGTATACCAATAGAAGACCAAAACCACTGAAGGTTTTTGAAAACTTAGCTCGAGTTCTTTTTTTTTTCAAAGGCTTTTTGAATAAGTAAAAAAAAAACAGTATTAAATCTAATTCTGTGGTAAATAATGTTAAGGCATGTCTTCAGTAAAATTTTATGGCTGTTCTAGAATATATTAACCATTTATCTCCCATTTTTATGGGTCATTTTAGTCCTTTTTCAAATATCCTCATAGAACACCAATAAAACGTGCGTTTAAAGGATTAAAATGTTCTACAAAAATTTCTGCATCAAACTTTTCTACACTCAGAAAATTATGTAAGTTACTACATGTTAGTTGTTTGTATATTTTACACTAGTTAGTTGTTTTCAACTACAAAGTCAGTTGTTTTTGTATGAAAAATATCAAACAACTATTTCTGTTAGTTATTTTAAGTCGTTTTTTTGAACAACTAACAAAAAAGTACTGTAATGTAGTAACAGTTATTAATTTTTTTATTAATTTTATTTTTTTATCTCTGAAAAATTTTCAAAGTTTTTTCCAAAAAATAAAAATAAATTTTCGTTTTTTTTTATTTTTCACAACTTTTTTTAAAAAAAAAAAAAAAAAAAACTGAAAAAATTTGGTCTTTAAATTTTTTTTTCTGAAAAATTTTTTGAAAAAAAAAAAAATATTTATTGATTATTTAATTTTTACTACATTTTAGTTGTTTTGACTACAAATGTAAGTAGTTTTTACTACATAAGTCAGTTGTTTTTTGTCAGTTAAAATAACTAACATTGTTAGTTGATTTAACTGAAAAAGTAGTTGAACCCAAAACAACTTACAAAGTAGTTATTTTAACTAACATTTTCAGTTGATTTTACTAACATAATTTTTTGAGTGTAGGGCTTGTCGAAGATCAAAAGTTCGTGCGAAAAGTAAAATATGCTTAAAAAACTAAAATTGTAAATTATTAAATATGTACTATTAAATTGTTTTTCAACAAAGTCGTGTGAAATAAGTCGATGTTATAAATCTGCTTCTGACCTAAATTACGATAATAGATCTCTTCAGTGAAATTTGATAGTGGTTCTTTTCTCAGAACAAATTAACCCTCTATCTCCAATTTTTAGGGGTCATTTTTGCCCTTTTTTCATATATCCTCTTAGAACACGACTAAGGTATATACTGTAACTTAGGCGTGCGTTTATAAGGTTAAAATGTTCTACAAACATTTTCTTCATCAAATTTTATTAAGGGTTGTCAAAGGTCAAAAGTTCGTGCGATACAAAGACTAACAAGACCTCCGACTCTACATAACCTCACAAAAATAATTCACACGTACAGGTACTGTGTATTTCAACACAATTGTAAAGGTGTGGTGAAATAAAAAATATGACATTTGTAAAACAAATATAAACAAAATTTTGTTTATTTTATTTTTTAATTAAACATCGAATTTTTTGATGCTTTTTGTGTTTTTTGGCACAAAAACTTGGGAAGTATATTAAAATCTAATATGTAGGAGATTTTTAATTAATAAATTGTATTATTTAAGGCCGTAATCGTACAACCTGCCTGAAAACATATGCAAGGAATATGTAACAAATAGCATAATTAAAGGTACATAGATATTGCATTAGGTTTGTTTTTTGTATGGAATAGTTCCCTTTATATATTTTAGATTTTTGGTGCCTAAAAAACTGTTCCCGTGATGTGCAGAAACTTTTGTATTATTATGGTGAGAAAAAACCGTATATCCTTGAGAGTTGTGCTTTTATGTATTAAGAATTGTTGTTTTGAAAGCCCGTCCCTTAAAAATTGCAAATTGATGGCGATGAAAAACAATACCTCCGTTTTTGGTTGAACTGTCTTTTTGGGACGTAAGTAATGTTTGCAATAATTTAAGAAAACCGGTGCCCAAATAATTTTACACCATCCTGCTCCCAAGCTATATGCAACAAAGAATCTCAAATCTATTTATGTTATGTTTAACGTGCTCGAATAATAAAAAGATGACTTAAAAATAAGATGTGTACGTGTTTTTTTAAAGAAAATGTCATGCAAGCTATGAAAATTCAACAAGATTCTTAAACAGTTTGTATAGAAAAATTGTCAGATTCTGATATATTTTTCTATAGAAAAATTCATTAGTTTTGACGTTTTTCTTGTATAAGAAAAATGTCTTCGATTCTGAGACGTTTTCTATAAGAAAAATGTCTCAGATTCTGAGACTTTTTCTATAAGAAAAATGTCTTAGATTCTGAGACTTTTTCTATAAGAAAAATATCTTAGATTCTGAGACTTTTTCAATAAGAAAAATATCTTAGATTCTGAGACTTTTTCTATAAGAAAAATATCTTAGATTCTGAGACTTTTTCTATAAGAAAAATGTGTCAGATTCTGAGATTTTTTCTATAAGAAAAATGTCTCAGATTCTGAGATTTTTTTATAAGTAAATGTCTCAGATTCTGAGAGTTTTTCTCTAAGAAAAATGTCTCAGATTCTGAGATTTTTTCTATAAGAAAAATGTCTCAGATTCTGAGATTTTTTCTATAAGAAAAATGTCTCAGATTCTGAAATTTTTTCTATAAGTAAAATGTCTCAGATTCTGAAATTTTTTCTATAAGAAAAATGTCTCAGATTCTGAAATTTTTTCTATAAGAAAAATGTCTCAGATTCTGAGAGTTTTTCTATAAGAAAAATGTCTCAGATTCTGAGATTTTTTCGATAAGAAAAATGTCTCAGATTCTGAAATTTTTTCTATAAGAAAAATGTCTCAGAATCTGAGACTTTTTCTATAAGCAAAATGTCTCAGAATCTGAGACTTTTTCTATAAGCAAAATGTCTCAGATTCTGAGACTTTTTCTATTAGAAAAATGTTTTAGCTTCTGAGACTTTTTCTATAAGAGAAAAATGTCTCAGATTCTGAGACTTTTTCTATAAGAAATATGTCTCAGATTCTGAGACTTTTTCTATAAGAAAATTGTCTCAGATTTTGAGACTTTTCCTTTAAGAAAAAGTCTATAAGAAAAATGTCTCAGATTCTGAGACTTTTTCTATAAGAAAATGTCTATAAGAAAAATGTCTCAGATTCTGAGACTTTTTCTATAAGAAAAATGTCTCAGATTCTGAGACTTTTTCTATAAGAAAAATGTCTCAGATTCTGAGACTTTTTCTATAAGAAAAATGTCTCAAATTCTGAGACTTTTTCTATAAGAAAAATGTCTCAAATTCTGAGACTTTCTATAAGAAAAATGTCTCAAATTCTAAGACTTTTTCTATAAGAAAAATGTCTCAAATTCTGAGACTTTTTCTATAAGAAAAATGTCTCAGATTCAGAGACTTTTTCTATAAGAAAATGTCTCAGATTCTGAGACTTTTTCTATAAGAAAAATGTCTCAGATTCTGAGACTTTTTCTATAAGAAAAATGTCTCAGATTCTGAGAGTTTTTCTCTAAGAAAAATGTCTCAGATTCTGAGATTTTTTCTATAAGAAAAATGTCTCAGATTCTGAGATTTTTTCTATAAGAAAAATGTCTCAGATTCTGAAATTTTTTCTATAAGTAAAATGTCTCAGATTCTGAAATTTTTTCTATAAGAAAAATGTCTCAGATTCTGAAATTTTTTCTATAAGAAAAATGTCTCAGATTCTGAGAGTTTTTCTATAAGAAAAATGTCTCAGATTCTGAGATTTTTTCGATAAGAAAAATGTCTCAGATTCTGAAATTTTTTCTATAAGAAAAATGTCTCAGAATCTGAGACTTTTTCTATAAGCAAAATGTCTCAGAATCTGAGACTTTTTCTATAAGCAAAATGTCTCAGATTCTGAGACTTTTTCTATTAGAAAAATGTTTTAGCTTCTGAGACTTTTTCTATAAGAGAAAAATGTCTCAGATTCTGAGACTTTTTCTATAAGAAATATGTCTCAGATTCTGAGACTTTTTCTATAAGAAAATTGTCTCAGATTTTGAGACTTTTCCTTTAAGAAAAAGTCTATAAGAAAAATGTCTCAGATTCTGAGACTTTTTCTATAAGAAAATGTCTATAAGAAAAATGTCTCAGATTCTGAGACTTTTTCTATAAGAAAAATGTCTCAGATTCTGAGACTTTTTCTATAAGAAAAATGTCTCAAATTCTGAGACTTTTTCTATAAGAAAAATGTCTCAAATTCTGAGACTTTTTCTATAAGAAAAATGTCTCAAATTCTAAGACTTTTTCTATAAGAAAAATGTCTCAAATTCTGAGACTTTTTCTATAAGAAAAATGTCTCAGATTCAGAGACTTTTTCTATAAGAAAATGTCTCAGATTCTGAGACTTTTTCTATAAGAAAAATGTCTCAGATTCTGAGACTTTTTCTAATAGAAAAAATGTTTTAGATTCTGAGACTTTTTCTATAAGAGAAAAATGTCTCAGAATCTGAGACTTTTTCTATAAGCAAAATGTCTCAGATTCTGAGACTTTTTCTATTAGAAAAATGTTTTAGATTCTGAGACTTTTTCTATAAGAGAAAAATGTCTCAGATTCCGAGACTTTTTCTATAAGAAAAATGTTTCAGATTCTGAGACTTTTTCTATAGAAAAATGTCTTAGATTCTGAGACTTTATCTATAAGAAAAATGTCTCAGATTTTAGACTTTTTCTATAAGAAAAAGTCTATAAGAAAAATGTCTCAGATTCTGAGACTTTTTCTGTAAGAAAATGCCTATAAGATAAATGTCTCAGATTCTGAGACTTTTTCTATAGAAAAATGTCTTAGATTCTGAGACTTTATCTATAAGAAAAATGTCTCAGATTTTGAGACTTTTTTTATAAGAAAAAGTCTATAAGAAAAATGTCTCAGATTCTCAGACTTTTTCTATAAGAAAATGCCTATTAGAAAAATGTCTCAGATTCTGAGACTTTTTCTATAAGAAAAATATCTTAGAATCTGAGACTTTTTCTATAAGAAAAATGTCTCAAAATCTGAGACGTTTTCTATAAGAAAAATGTCTGAGTCTGAGATTTTTTTATAAAAAAAATGTTGCAGAAATATTTCTAAAACAAAAAAACTTCCTAGGAAGCCGCTTCAGATTGAATGGAGTTTTTTCTATGGAATACTTAACCCAACATTCAAAAGACTTTCTTTAGAAAAAAACCCTTTCAAATTTGGCCTTTGAATCTGAAAATTTCTTCAAAGAAAATCAAGCGAATCTGAGATTTTTTGTACAGAACAATTTTATAGGACTAAAACCTTTTCCTAATGAAAAAAAGCCTCAGAATCACCGACTTTATCGATGAGCTTAAAAAAACATTTTATAGGAAAAATATCACTGGGTTTTTTCATAAAAAAACTTTCTAAATTCTTAATTTCTTTAATTAAATTTCGTTTTTTTCCGAATATAAAAAATATTTTTTAATGAAAATAAACATAAATAAAATATTGACATTGCCATTATTAGTGGTGAAATAGGTGTGGTAAATTTCAAAAACGAGTGCAGAGTTGATATGCAGTACTATAATTTTTATATTCTTATTTGTATTTTCTTTAATTTTAATTGCAAATATGCATTCATTTGGGTTCTAATAGCTTTGTTTAATGTTTATTTATGTTTTCTCACTTTTTGTTACGAAAAAAATTCCAAAACAATAAAATATTGATAAACAAAAGTAACTCTGTGTATATTTTTGGTCGGTGGTGAATAAAGTTAGGTGCACCAATACTAAAGAGGACCTAACTCCAATACATTCAAAGAGTTAGGTCTTCTGACAGCAAAACAAAATGAGTCGGAAGTCTTGTTAGTCTTTGGTGCGATATAAGAAAAATGTTTAAAAAAGGCAACTTTTCCGTACTATTAATAGTTGATCTAAGCACTTTGTTGGAATATGCACCACCCTAATACAAGTATTTAATAAAAATGCAGCGCGGCACACACCCCTATAAAGAATGTTGATTTGTTTGACAATTGAAATTATTCTTTTATGAACGTCACTATCAGATATTTTTATTATTGTTATTTAATCGTTCATGGTTTATCTTAACTAGACTTTTATTGTTTTTGTTTTTAAGAA
Organism: Pegoplata infirma; assembly: GCA_963921195.1. NCBI lineage: Eukaryota > Metazoa > Arthropoda > Insecta > Diptera > Anthomyiidae > Pegoplata > Pegoplata infirma. Next base: position 259,927,880 of record OY992536.1, on the reverse strand, counting down.
AACCCGTTTTTTGTTATTTCTTGTATTTTTTTGTAGTTTGCTGTATCTTATGATTTTTTATTTTTTGAAAACGAAAGTAATTTCAACAGGTTTTATATTTACTAACTTCATACATCAATAAATATTTGGCAGGTCAAACCTACCGAAGTTAGGCAAAATGTATTTATTTTTACTGACAAAAAATACTCTTATTGTTAGTTGTTTTTGCTGAAAATATTGTTTACTTCAAAATAACTACAATTGTAGTTATTTTTACTACAAAGCTTTTTTAAGAGTTCATTAGAGCGGAAATTTTTTTCGACTGTTTTTCGATCGGACCAGTAGTTCCTATACAAACAACCCTCCCGATATTCCCATAAAACTCTTAAGTTTCATGCAAATATGAAATATTTTATTTGTATGTGCTTAGCGCATACTTACACTCAGAAAATTATGTAAGTTACTACATGTAAGTTGTTTGTATATTTTACAGTAGTTAGTTGTTTTCAACTACAAAGTCAGTTGTTTTTGCATGAAAAATATCAAACAACAATTTCTGTTAGTTATTTTAAGTCGTTTTTTTGAATAACTAACAAAAAAGTGCTGTAATGTAGTAACAGTTATTTAAAGTAGTAAATTTATTTTTTTTTATATCTCAAAAATGTTCAAAGTTTTTTTTCCAAAAAATAAAAATAAATTTTCGTTTTTTTTTTTATTTTTCACAACTTTTTTTAAAAAAAAACTTGGAAAAAATGTTGTCCTATTTTTTTTCTGAAAAATTAAAAAAAAAATCAAAAAATTTAAAATAAATTTTATTTTTTTTTATTTTTCACAACTTTTTCCAAAAAAAAAAAAAAAAAAAAAAAAAAACTTGGAAAAAATTTGGTCTTCAATTTTTTTTTTGAAAATAAAAAAAAAAAAAATATTAAATTGATTATTTTTTTTTACTACATATTAGTCGTTTTGACTACAAATGTAAGTAGTTTTTACTACATAAGTCAGTTGTTTTTTTGTCAGTTAAAATAACTTACATTGTTAGTTGATTTAACTGAAAAAGTAGTTGACCCCAAAACAACTAACAAAGTAGTTATTTTAACTGACATTTTCAGTTAATTTTACTAACATAATTTTTTGAGTGTAGGTAATCTAATCAAAACTGATTTTAATTCCCAGTAGAAATTTTACTGAACTGGCAGCAGTTTTTGGAAAGGAATCCCGTGTCAAGGAGTGCATTCAATCCTGCTGAATTCACGCATGATTCTTTAAGACGATGTCACACTTTAGAGCGCTAGTTGGTGGCACTGAAAAAGAGCTCTTAAGATGCACTGAAATCACGTATCTTTAGAGCGCTGATTAAAGCAGTGAAATCATGTGTCTTTGTCCAAAACTCATGATTTTTCATTCAAAAAGTGTTAAAAATATTAAAAATTAAGACAAGTATGAAATATTATGAAAAAATAATTTTATTCAAAGTTGTTATTATTCGACCTTTCCAATTTTAAATAAATAAAAATTCTTCGAGCTCGAGGCCAGTTTTTTCTTGCACTCAGAAAATTATGTAAGTTACTACATGTAAGTTGTTTGTAAATTTTACAGTAGTTAGTTGTTTTCAACTACATATGAAAAATATCAAACAACTATTTCTGTTAGTTATTTTAAGTCATTTTGTTTAATAACTAACAAAAAAGTACTGTAATGTAGTAACAGTCATTTAAAGTAGTTAATTTTATTTTTTTTTATTTCTCAAAAATTTTCAAAGTTTTTTCCAAAAAAAAAAAAAATTGTTTTTTTACTTTTTTTTAAAAAAAAAAACTTGGAAAAAATTTGGTCTTCAATTTTTTTTTCTAAAAAAATTTTTTGAAAAAAAAAAATATATATTGTTTATTTTTACTACATATTAGTTGTTTTGACTACAAATGTTAGTAATTTTTACTACATAAGTCAGTTGTTTTTTGTCAGTTAAAATAACTGACATTTTCAGTTGATTTTACTAACATAATTTTTTAAGTGTGTGAATAAGTATTCTTTTATTCCATTCCATTATTTCGATTCTCTTTGAGAATCATCATCAGGGGATTTAGTGAATTTTTATACACACAAAAACTTTAAAAAATATGTTGCGAACGCATTGACATCTAAAATAGCACTTTTATATGTCAATGCGTTCGTATTTATTTAAAATAATTTTATATTACAAGTTTTATATAAAAAAAATCGTTTTATTTTTACTGGGTTGGGCCATTTTTCGCCCGATATCACAGTAATACAAAGTTGAACTTTCCGAATCGGAATGGGATGAAACCAAAAGCAAATTAAGGTTGACATTTTTCATAACAAACCATTCAAGGCTATTTTTAGTTTAGTGCTAGCTTGTTTTACACACACATTTGAATGTACAACATATACACATACATATATGTTGTATATTCCATCTGAATAGCTAAATTATTAAAAATAAACCAATCTGCACTGTTGCGTATGATTGTTATTTAAAGGCAATTACAACATTAAGTATACGCCTCTTATGCAGTTTTCAGGTTGTTATTATAATTATAGTTCACCAACACCAAATGCGTCTAAAAAAAGTTTTATCATTTATTGACAAAATTTTAAAAAAGTTGGCAAAATGTAAAAAAAAAAAAATAGTAAAAAAAATGTTGCCAACTTTTTTCAAAATGTTGTTAATAAATGATTTTAGGATTTTCAAATTGTTTATCAAAGTAGTTTTAAGAGCTATAACAAAGACTAACAAGACTTCCAACTCATTTTGTTTTGCTGTCAGAGCACCTAACTCTTTGTATGTATTTGAGTTAGGTCCTCATTAGTATTGGTGCACCTAACTTTCTTCACCACCGACCAAAATTAAATTCACCATACACAGAGTTACTTTTGTTTATCAATATTTTTTTTGTTTTGGAATTTTTTCGTAACAAAAAGTGGGAAACCATAAATAAACATCAAACATAACTTTTCATGGGGGCTAGTACCGGTATAAATGCATATTTGCAATTAAAATAAGAAAAAAATCAAATGGAAATACTTAAAAATATCAACTCTGAATTCGATTTTTGAATTTACCACAACTTCTTCACCTCTAAATAATGACAAGTCAATTTAAAAAATAATAATAAAACTAGAATTTTTTTGTACTGCAAAAAAAAAAAAAAAATATTTATAATCACTGCTTTTAATATGGCTGTTAAAAAGCTTATTCCAAAGAAGACGCCAGTGACTAAAGTTATCTGTGAAGAAAACCAGGTAAAAAAAGATGTTGACCAACTTCCTCATCCAAGTGTTTCGCTCTGTCAGATGGCCAAAATACATCGAAATGGATTTTACACAAAAGCAGTTAAAGACGCCACCATTAGCTTACTCAAACTTTGAAGAAATACCGTTCTGAATCTGAGCTATTGCTATTGCTCATGGTTGAGTTGGTATTTTTCTTGGCTGTCCTGTGCCACAATGGGTGTTTCATACTTTATTGTTAAAGGGGTAAGCCCGTTGTAGTTATTGGTCCGTAGGAAGATCTGCACGGCTTTGACCAATGTTGAAGCTAACGATAAGGCCACGCGGGTAAAGCTATTAACGCTACCAATACCAACTTCAAATGCCGTCACGATGAAATCTGCAAAATTGGACCGGGCCATCTATTTTTGTAAGATTTAATGGGTTCAAACTTCGGAACTGCTTTGTTTGTTTCTAAAGAATAATAAAACTCATTTTAATATTTAAAAAAAAACAATGGGTATTTTTGTTGCATTATTTGCGATTTATTTAGTTTAATGTTTTCTATATACTTATACATATACTAAGCTTTATTTTTCCTATAGAAAAAACCTCAGTTTCTGAGAGACTTTTCCTATAAAAAAAGTCTAAGATTCTGTAATATTTTTTCTATGGAAAAGTCTCAGATTCTGTGAAGTTTTCTCGGGTTCTGAGACATTTTTCCTAAAGAAAAAGTCTCAGATTCTGAGACATTTTTTCTATAGAAAAAGTCTCAGATTCTGAGACATTTTTTCTATAGAAAAAGTCTCAGATTCTGAGACATTTTTTCTATAGAAAAAGTCTCAGATTCTGAGACATTTTTTCTATAGAAAAAGTCTCAGATTCTGAGACATTTTTTCTATAGAAAAAGTCTCAGATTCTGAGACATTTTTTCTATAGAAAAAGTCTCAGATTCTGAGACATTTTTTCTATAGAAAAAGTCTCAGATTCTGAGACATTTTTTCTATAGAAAAAGTCTCAGATTCTGAGACATTTTTTCTATAGAAAAAGTCTCAGATTCTGAAACATTTTTCTATAGAAAAAGTCTCAGATTCTGAGACATTTTTTCTATAGAAAAAAATCTCAGATTCTGAGAGATTTTTTCTATAGAAAAAATCTCAGATTCTAAGACATTTTTTCTATAGAAAAATTCTCAGATTCTGAGAAATTTTTCCTACATAAAAAGTCTCAAAATCTATGACACTTTCCCTACAGAAAAAGTTTTAGATTCTGAGACATCTTTCCTGGAGAAAAAGTCACAGATTATGAGGCATTTTTTCTATAAAAGAAGTCTCAGATTCTGAGAAATTTTTTCTATAGAAAAAGTCTCAGATTCTTAGACATTTTTTATAGAAATAGTCTCAGATTCTGAGACATTTTTTGTATAGAAAAAGTCTCAGATTCTGATACATTTTTTCTATAGAAAAATTCATAGATTCTGAGACATTTTTCTTATATAAAAAGTCTCAAAATCTGTGACACTTTCCCTACAGAAAAAGTTTCAGATTCCGAGACATCTTTCCTAGAGAAAAAGTCACAGATTATGAGACATTTTTTCTATAAAAAAGTCTCAGATTCTGAGACATTTTTTCTATAGAAAAAGTCTCAAATTCTGAGACATTTTTTCTATAGAAAAGGTCTCATATTCTGAGACATTTTTTCTATAGAAAAAGTCTCAGATTCTGAGACATTTTTTCTATAGAAAAAGTCTCGGATTCTAAGATATTTTTCCCAAAGTAAAAGTCTCAGATTCTGAGACATTTTTCCCATAGAAAAAGCTGCAGATTCTGAGACATTTTTTTCTATGGAAAAAGTCTTAGAATCTCATACTTTTTTCAAAAGAACAATGTGACATTTTTCATATAGAAAAAGTGTCAGATTCTAAGACACTTTTCATATAGAAAAAGTCTCAGATTCTGCAACATTTCAGATTCTGAGACTATAAAAAAAAATTCAGATGCGGAACTTTTTCTGTAGAGCCTTTTTCAGACTTCCCGAAAAGCGGGTACAACCAAACGCAGTTGCAAAAACTGATGAGACCACAGGAACCACTTTTCCTTACCCTAAAGTTTGCATTGTTAAAAGGACGAGGTGTTTCGGAAAATTATTGCCAGTACGTAAAATCAGAACTCCACAGAAAAATATGCGACTGAAAGACACAAAAGAAACAACGCTAAAGATTAGAATATAAACCAAAACAAACTAAAAAATACTAAGCAATGACTACCTTTGTTAACATAATTTACTATTCCATGCACAATATTCATTGCACATGTACATATTTTCATCCCCTCTTTACAACCGCAATCTGGAAAAAATCAAATGGAAGTTTATACGATTTAGAGCTTAAATAATACAATTTATTAATTTAAAATCAAAATATATATTAGATTCTAATGTACTTACCAAGTTTCTTGTGCAAAAAAACAAAAATCGTCCACAAATTCCATATTTTACCAAAAAAATAATTAAACAACTTTTTTGTTTATATTTTGATTTCAAATGTCATATTTAAGTTACTTCACCACACTTTCACAACTGTGTTGAAATACACAGTACCTGTATGTGTGAATTAATTTATTGAGGTTATGTAGAGTCGGAGGTCTTGTTAGTCTTTGAGCTATAACTCCTAAAGTAAATATCAGATTTATATAATCAAAATTGAAAGCTAGAATAGAATCCTCTACTTTAAACGAAAAAGTTTGAAAAAAACTTTGAAAAATTTTCAGAGATAAAAAAAATAATATTAACTACTTTAATTAACTGTTAATACATTACAGTACTTTTTTGTTAGTTGTTCAAAAAAAAAACGACTTAAAATAACTAACAGAAATAGTTGTTTGATATGTTTCATACAAAAACAACTGACTTTGTACTTGAAAACAACTAACTACTGTAAAATAAACAAACAACTAACATGTAGTAACTTACATAATTTTCTGAGTGATCTTTTTGTCTTTTTAATATGATTTGAATTAGCAAAATTAAAAAAAAAAAAATATATAAAAAATAGAAGACCTTTGTTTCCCATGAAAATGGGGTAAAAGTTGATGAAAATGCACTCATAAAATGCATTTTTTTAATGACGCATTTTTTTAATGACACATTTTTTTTTTTAATTTTACGTTAAAAGTAGACGACTTAAGCTTTAATTTCAATTTTGATTTTATATAATAATTAAGGTATTGGGAAATTTTCTCAGAATATGAATTTTTATTGTATACTTAAAAATAGCATTCTTTCTTTGCATGCTTAAATATCATTCATAGTGCATGTGATTTAAGGTTTAATTTTATGGCTAAAACTGTTTTGATTATTTTTTAGACTTATTAAGCAAATATTTTAGAGTGCAAAAATGTATTTTTAACTTTAAAGTATTACATATCAAATGTGTTAAAGATATATGAGCTGTTTTTTTTTAACTTATTATTATTTTTTTTTGTTCATGTATCATTTCAGGTTATGAGTTCCTAATAAAAAATAATTGCAACAAAATTAACCAAATAATTAGTTTACATAACATAACAATACAAAATGAAATATTTTGGCGGAATTGAAGGGTAAGTCTGAAATTTTTTAAATTTTTGCATATGAATAATTTTTTTTTTTAAACTGTCCAAAATATACATGATTGACTTTTTGGAGGCAATACTTAATACCTATATGACACTAGCTTTTTTTTGTATTTTTATGACAGTTAAAATAACTTAAAAATTTCGTGGTTTTAACTGACAAAAATATAACTGTCTTTTATATGCAAACAACTTACATATGTAGTCAAATCAACTGACATGTGTAGTTAAAAAATTTTAACAAAATTTGCTTTTTTTTAAAGAAAAATCTATGATAATTTTAATAAGTAAAAAATAACAAAGGCCTTTGTTCTGTCTTTTACAACTTTTCAATTCACATGAAATTTTCCGAATCGCATGAAATCGAGTTTGGTGTTTTGCTGTTCACGTTTTTATTTAAAGCTGAAATTAAATAACTGAAATTTAAAAAAATATAAGGAAAAAAGTGCATTCTTTTTATTTTCACCAAACTTTATGTGAAACAAAACGAAAAAAAAAACAAGTAAGAGTGTTAAATTCGGCTGTGCCGAATCTTGTATACCCTCCAACATGCAAAAAAAAAATGCAGGGGCGTTTTTTTTTTTTCGAGGGGGGGGGGGTCGGAATTGGTAATTGGGGGGGGGGGGCAAATTTCCTCTCGAATATGTGTTTAAAAATTCATTCTTATGTTTTTTGCACTAAAGAAACACTCAGAAAATTATGTAAGTTACTACATGTTAGTTGTTTGTATATTTTACAGTAGTTAGTTATTTTCAACTACAAAGTCAGTTGTTTTTGTATGAAAAATATCAAACAACTATTTCTGTAAGTTATTTAAGGTAGTTTTTTTTGTATAACTAACAAAAAAGTACTGTGATGTAGTAACAGTTATTTAAATTAGTTAATTTTATTTTTTTTTATCTCTGAAAAATTTTCAAAGTTTTTTTTCTAAAAAATAAAAATAAATTATCGTTTTTTTCATTTTTCACAACTTTTTTTCATTTTTCACAACTTTTTTCTGAAAAATTTTTTGAAAAAAGAAAATTATTTATAGATTTTTTTATTTTTACTACATTTTAGTTGTTTTGACTACAAATGTAAGTAGTTTTTACTACATAAGTCAGTTGTTTTTTGTCAGTTAAAATAACTAACATTGTTAGTTGATTTAACTGAAAAAGTAGTTGACCCCAAAACAACTTACAAAGTAGTTATTTTAACTGACATTTGCAGTTGATTTTACTAACATAATTTTTTGAGTGAATACAAGTTTATCATTATTTAAAAAAAAAAAAAAATATTCCACGCCCATCAAAGGGGGGCGGACCGAAAAAACTTTATTATCTAATTCTCTGGGTCCAACTGCAGGACTTTTAACTTCCTGTAGCATAAAAATGTTGCATTTGCTAAACAAAAACACAAGAAATCAGGTAGAAAAGTGGTATTTTTCATGGGTTGGTTTAGTTCTATAAGGGGGAACTTTTCCCCCCTTGTTCCGATTTTGTATAAACTTAAAAAGTATTTACTGTGTTGTTGTGATATTGGTAAAATTTCGAAATCATAGAATTCTTTTATTTTTTACTTTCCGTTAAATTTTACTTTTTCGTAAGAATTTTGATTTAAAAATTTTATTTTTGATTTTTGATATATAATAAAAAAACCAATGATGGGTACCAATACCTTTTCGATACCAATACCCGTTAATACCAATTCAAATTGAAAACCAATACCAATTAAAAACCAATACCTTTATTTGTGCGATACCAATACCGATAAAAAACCAATACTGATTCCCCACTACCAATACCAATTAAAAACCAATACTTTTATTCTTCAAAACCAATACCAATAAAAAACCAATACCAATTCATTTTTTTCTACTTTCGTATCGGTTTTGTTTCGGTTTTTTGAATTCTTAAGCCTGAATTACTTTAAACGTGCATGAAACGTAGACTCTTTAACAAAATTCAGTAAGTAAAAATAGTACAGAACATTTTTATTTATGTTTTGTTTTTGTCAACCGCATTGTATTTTTTGTCACGTTGAAACGTAGAGAAATTCTTTTTTCAACAGAAACATTTGACAAAAACAAAACATAAATAAAAATCTTCTGTACTTTTTTTACCTATTGAATTATGTTAAATAGTCTACGTTTCATGTGCGTTTAAAGTAATTCAGGCTTTATTTTCGTTTGTTTTAATTGTGACGTCAAACATTTTCTTTCCATCACATTATTAGGTTTTACCTGACTAACGAATTGCTACAGATGTTCACAAAAGATGTTACATCGATCAGTAATCGTTTGCATGCAAAGTCATATAACAAAAAGGAGTTAGCTACTTGAATTTTAAAAGCCATAAAAACATAAAACAAATATTTTTTTGTCACGTTACGTGATTTTTATGACCTCTAATAAAATTAGATCTTAAAAAATTTAGACCTTTTCTGTAATGAAATTTTTTCTTTTGCAAACATTATTAATATGTGATACACATGTATTGAATGTCACTGCACTGTTCTTTGCGTTGTAAAAAAAATACTAATGTCCTTTTTTGGAAATCCCAAAATTTTAATCAAGCACTTGTTACAAAATTATATGTCACAACACCAGAATCCAGAAAAAAAAATTTTGTTTGTTTTATTAGAGGCACAGTCATATTATAAAAGAATTTAAGAACGCATAATGTGCGGTTCACACTTGCTATTTTTGAGAGTTTAAGGGTTACGTGTTTAAAAAATTATTTGTTCTGTATCCATTACGTTTTTATTCAGTTACTGGTGTTTTGTTAAACAACTTGTTTAAGGTCGAAAGTGTGAACTCCATATAAGAAAAACAATTTGCCCGTGTAATTACAAAAAGATCTAAAATCGAAAAAGGGGCCCTGCACAATAACCCATTTCAATCACCTTTAAAAAAAAAATTATGTATGAAAGGTTGGATTTCAGGTATATTTTGTTACAAATGTTAAGTGTCATCTTTCTACAATTAAAAACAAGTAAGAAAATTATAGTCGGTCAAGACCGACCATATAATACCCTACACTAGAGTTTCCCGGAAAATTAGATCTAGATTTTGTCAAATCTTTAATACGTGCAAAAAACACTCACAAATCAAATTTGAGTGAAATAGGCTATTTGTTGACAATAAACTGCTTTAACTTAATATAGGGCGAAATTTTCACAAGGAGCCTAAGTCCAAAACTGGTCCGATGATAATCAGATTTGATAAGGTTATTTAAGTACGCGTTTAACATACACAAACAAAATTTTAATTAAATATTATCTATTTTCATGAAATTTGAGAGATTTATGTGAAAATCGGGAAGGTGGTTTGTATGGGGGCTACAAGAAGGACATGTCCGATTTCTTTAAAATTCGGAATGGTGATTTGTGTAGATGAAACATGACTACCTGCCAAATTTCGAAAAGATACCTATTAAAATACGGCTATTAGAGTCATTTGAGCCAAATTAAAGAGGACCTTTGTATGGGGGCTAGGTCTAAATATGGACCGATTTTTTACAATTTCAATAGGCTTCGTCCTTGGGCAAAAAGAAGCTTAAGTTTTAAATTTCAAGTCAATTGATTAAAAATTGCGACCTGTATCGTGTTTACACCGTTTACATGGACAGACAGACGGACGGACGGACATAGCTAAATTGACTTAAAAAGTAATTCTGAGTCAATCGGTATACTTAAAGGTGGATCTAGGACCAATATTTCGGGTAGTTACAAACATCAGCACAAACTCATTATACCCTGTACCATAGTGTGGTGTAGGGTATAAATATCTCCCTTACCACCGCAATTTATATTTACATTAAATGCAATGTGAATCAGCACAGAAATTGTTTCAAGTGTTGAAATACAGGCTTTTCTGGAATAACGGAATATTAAAAATTTTTTTGACAAGATTTTTAAGATCTGCCGGTGCTAATTTCACTAAAAAGTACCTTTTTCCAAAAAAGGAAAAATAAAATTGAATCTTATACCCAATTCACACCTGAGGTGAAATCTTGTTCGAACGAGATTTCGATCATATGGTTGTGTATAAAATGATACAGACCATATGATCGAAATCTCGTTCGAACGAGATTTCACCTCAGGTGTGAATAGGCCTTTAGTTTTATAAAATTTCCTTTTTTTAATTTTTCTCAAAAGAGATAAAATTAAAACGCCTTAAAACATATATTTTTGTAAACCACTTTTGATTTAGTTGGTTTTAACTTTAATTTTATCATTATTATTTAAAAAAGAAGCGAAAAATAAGTTCTTCTCGCATTGGTACAGTGGACCTAAATGGAGTAAAAACTGACCAATAAAAATTAGGTAATTTGTTACTCATTTGAGATTATCGAAAATCAAGGAAATTTTTATTTTTTATACCCTCCCTCTTCTTTTCCACAATGGAGCATTGTCAGGCTTAAAGGTACCTACAGACGACGCAATATTGTGTACAATATACAATTTTATTGATCGTGTGTGGGTAAGATTGACGATTGTATAATGGTCAATCTAACCCACACACCATCAATATAATAGGACATTGAACATAATATTGCATTTTATAAATTTTATTTTTTTATAAAATTTATTTTAGTTCCATTTTTGAAAACGGGCACAAGCGGTCAAATTTTTTGGAAAGTTGGGATAGAAAGGATAATTCTGGCCCAGAAAGTTTTTTGAAAGGGCGTAGAACTTTTGATAACGATGAGTTTAAAAATGAGGTTTCCACAATTTTTTTTTTTATTTTTTTTTTTAAAGGGATTTTTCAAAAAAACTTCACGCAAAAATTCGACCCACTCTCTAGACACTCACTCAGAATTTTTCAACTCAACATCACGTGATTTAAGATGTTATTTAAAATGAAGTGTCCATTCCTGAAAAAGTTTCCTTGTAGGTCTGAATCCAAAAAGTTTCAAGGCACTTATTTATTATCCTAGGTTACGTTAGGTTAACCTACCCTAATATAGTCACTTAATTTAAATGAAAATCGCTCAATAATCACGTGATTTAAATAAAAATCGCTCACGCCTGAATCACGTGGTTTTTTGAGTCACGCAAATTACGGGACCACAGACCATCTCTAATTCAAATACATATTCAAAAGACAAGTGTCTCTTCATTTGATTCATCTATAACATCTGTAAATTTGATTAAAAATGAAGTGTCCACCCTGAAATAGTTTCGTTGTAGGTCCGATTTCAAAAACTTTCAAGGCACTTATTAATTACCTTAATATAGGCTTATTTTCTGAATTTCCAAAAAATCGGTTAACATTTACGACCTGTAGAGACTTTTGACCAAAAAACCTACCATAACGCCCCAGTGTGCACTGTGGGGCGGTCAGAAGGACGACGTTAGTTAAATTAATTAATATTAACGACAAAACCTTTTGCATACAAATACCAAAACCGATATAAGATAAATACCAATACTTATTAAAAACCGATACCTATTCGAGGCTAAAACCAATACCAATACCCAATACCTAAATAATTCAAAACCAATACCGAAACCTATATCAATTCAACAAAAAATGAAAACCAATACCTATACCAATACTAATATAATTTTAAAAACCAATACCAATACCAATACCAATACTTTTATCGAATTGGTACCCATCCTTGAAAAAAACTGCATTTTTCAGTTGTTGTTTTAAATGAAAATTATGTAAGTTACTACATTTTAGTTGTTTGTATATTTTACAGTAGTTAGTTGTTTTTAACTACAAAGTCAGTTGTTTTTGTATGAAAAATATCAAACAACTATTTCTGTTAGTTATTTTAAGTATTTTTATTGAAAAAACTTTACATAAGAATTAGTTAATTCTACTGTCATTTACTTATATAATATTTTGAGTGTAGATAAGATAGAAAACCGCACAGTAAATTAATTTAAATTGATATAAATTATGTTCCATCTTCATTCTCCGAAAAGTTTATTGACTTCTTAGACATTTTATTTAATAATACTGAAACGAATTACATAAGTATATTAAATAAGAAAATACACACATGTCATTAGCACACTAACCCTATAGGGCTGCGATTTTCATGCAAATGCATATTTTTTTGTCGAGTGTTCAAAAAAAAATTTTGATTAATTATCTTTCCGCATCAATAAATTTGCGTCAAAATGGTATCAATTTGTGTTTGCATATTTTTGTAAAAACGTATATTTTGGTTTTAATTGCATATTTGCAACATTTAAGTGCACAATTTTACATATTTTGTCATAAATTAGCACAAAAACAAAATTAAATTAATTCGTTTAAAAAAAAAACATGTAGTAAAAATAAAATAATCAATACATATTTTTTTAAAAAAAAAAAAATTAAAGACCAAAATTTTTCCAAGTTTTAATTTTTTTTTAAATGGTGAAAAATAAAAAAAAAACGCAAAGTAATTTTTATATTTTTGAAAAAAACCTGAAAATTTTTAAGAGATAAAAAATAAAATTAACTAGTTTATTTAACTGTTACTACATTACAATACTTTTTTGTTAGTTGTTCAAAAAAACGAACTAAAATAACTAACAGAAATAGTTGTTTGATATTTGTCATACAAAAACAACTGACTTACAAGGGAAGTATCTCAACCCTTATGAACCGATTTGCCGGAAACTTAAAATATATATTAAAGAGACGATTTTAAGGTTGGGGTGTCTCGGCTTATCGGCCATATCGGTGTTTAAAATATCGTAGTCCCCTTATGAAAACATGTGGACCTTCGGGAAAATTTTGATAAGTTCCGAACTAACAGGAATATCGTCTAGGGCAAAAATACGGGTCGACTTAAATTTAATAAAGATTATTTCTTATCCATATGGATATCGTAGGTCTATGTCTTCACAAAAGTACCCCCCAAAATTTACACATTTTCCTGAAAAAAATATTTTTACAAGGTTATGACACCATTGGATAGGCATTAAAAAAACATTTCTTCTCATATGAAAACATCATATAGTTTCTTAAAAAGAAATGGCTGAAAAATCCAAAAAACGATTTTTTCGCCATTTTTTGACCCATGTTTTGAACCCCTAAATCCCCGATATGGCCGATAAGCCGAGACACCCCAACCTTAGAATTGTCTCTTTGATATATATTTTAAGTTTCAGGCTAATCGGTTCATAAGGATTGAGATACTTCCCTTGTTAGTAGTAGAAAACAACTAACTACTGTAAAATATACAAACAACTAACATGTAGTAACTTACAGAATTTTGTAATTGTATGTGTTTTAATAAAGTTTGATTTTATTTTATTGCATATTTTTTTGCACATATTTTCGATTTTTAAGTCCATGAAAATCACAGCCCTAGTAATAAGAAAACAAATTTGATACATATGCATTTTAAATACATCTGTACATATTTATGTTATCACATTTTTTTATTGACTTTAATTGAACTTTCAGTATTAAAAAATAACCAAAATCAATTTACGTATGCATTTCGAAAAAAAAAATCAATATCAATTTCTAACTATTAATCAAATAAATATTTAAAATTAATTAATAATTCTGTGTTAATATATGGTCGCCATATATGTAATATTGTAGTAGAATTAGGTACATACGCGTTCCATATTGTTATAATAAATATTTAGTCGTAATTCATCAATATAAAAAATCTGTGCTAGAAGATCAAGTATTATGGGCCAATAGTTCGGTTTTTTTCATTTGAATTTCACAGATAACCACAATCATTATTGAGCTAATGTAATTTACAATATATTTATTTTCAAACTAAACCATTTGTAAAAGGTTTTTTTGTGATTGGAGCTTGTTAACGTTGCAAAAACCTTAATAGAATTTTCAAATTTATTTCAACTAATAATAAAAATCTTCAATATAAATCTGTTAAGATTTATGGCCCAATAGTATGGTTTTTGTTTGAATTGCACTGATAACCACAACCACACTCAGAAAAGTATGGCAGTTTCTTGTATTAGTTGTTTTCAACTACAAATATAGCCGATTATCTACACTCAGAAAATTATGTAAGTTACTACATTTTGTTTTCAACTACAAAGTCAGTTGTTTTTGTATGAAAAATATTAAACAACTATTTCTGTTAGTTATTTTAGGTCGTTTTTTTTTTGAACAACTAACAAAAAAGTACTGTAATGTAGTAACAGTTATTTAAAGTAGTAGCTAATTTTATTTGTTTATCTCTGAAAAATTTTCAGTTTTTTTTCAAAAAATAAAAATAAATTTTCGTTTTTTTTATTTTTCACATCTTAAAAAAAAAACGGAAAAAATTTGGTCTTCAATTTTTTTTCTGAAAAATTTTTTGAAAAAAAATAATATATATTGATTATTTTATTTTTACTACATGTTAGTTGTTTGACTACAAATGTAAGTAGTTTTTACTACATAAGTCAGTTATTTTTTGTCAGTTAAAATAACTAACATTGTTAGTTTATTTAACTGAAAAAGTAGTTGACTCCAAAACAACTTACAAAGTAGTTATTTTAACTGACATTTTCAGTTGATTTTACTAACATATTTTTTTTAGTGTACACTCAGAAAATTATGTAAGTTACAAACTGTTAGTTGTTTGTATATTTTACAGTAGTTAGTTGTTCTCAACTACAAAATTCAGTTGTTTTTGTTCGAAAAATATAAAACAACTATTTCTGTTAGTTATTTTAAGTAGTTTTTTTGAATAACTAACAAAGAAGTACTGTAATGTAGTAACAGTTATTTAAAGTAGTTAATTTTATTTTTTTTATCTCTGAAAGTTTCTTTTCCAAAAAATAAAAAAACTAAATTTTAATTTTTTTTTATTTTTCAAAAATTTTGTTAAAAAAAAAAAAAAATCAATTTTTTTTTTTCTGAAAATTTTTTTGAAAAAAAATATATTTATTGATTATTTTATTTTTACTACATGTTAGTTGTTTTGACTACAAATGTAAGTAGTTTTTACTACATAAGTCAGTTGTTTGTTGTCAGTTAAAATAACTAACATTGTTAGTTGATTTAACTGAAAAAGTAGTTGACCCCAAAACAACTTACAAAGTAGTTATTTTAACTGACATTTTCAGTTAATTTTACTAACATATTTTTTTTAGTGGGGTATTTATATGAAAACATAGACCTACGATGTCCATATGAATACGAAATAATCTTTATTAAATTTAAGTTGATACGAATTTTTGCTCCAGAGGATATTCCTGTTAGTTCGGGAGTTATCGAAATTTTCCCGGAGGTCTACATTGTTTCATAAGGGGACAACGAAATTTTGAAACACTGATATGACCGATAAGCCAAGACACCCCGACTTTAAAATCATCTCTTTTATATATATTTTATTATATATTATATATTTTAGGTTTCAGGCAAATCGGTTCATAAGGGTTGAGATACTTCCCTCGTGAGTGCGTTATTTTTGGAAATAACAACTAGCACAAGAAAAAATATAATGCACCAATTTTTTTTTAAAGTACTTTTCTGAATGTAGTCCGATCTTAAATGAAATTTCAATTATTTAAAAAAAATAATTGTTTAAGTGTGCTTCATCAACTACTAACATTCTTTTAACAATATTTTAAGTTACATACAATTTGTTTTTATTGTTATTTAAGATCATAAATTACTTGTCTTCAAATTAATTACAATCTTTTTCAATATCAATTGATAACAAAATTAGTTCAATTTTTTAGTATAGGATTGTATAATAGGGTGGCTCGTTTTTGGGCTTTTCTCTCTGATCAAATTCTAATACCCGCCAAAAGTGTCGGTCCCCTAAGGGTAACTCACATGCAAAATATCACTCCGATCGGAGTTTATCTTCTGTCTCCACTTTGAGCCTCAAAATTGGGGTTTTTGCAAAAAAGGACTTTTTAAAAAAAATAAAAATAAATTTTAAGTTTTTTTATAAAATAATTAAAAAAAATATTTTTGTATAATATTTGATCGTAAATACTTAATTATGAAATTTTAAGATTTTACGGTATCATTAACCCGTTCAAACTTGATACCAAAAAAATGGCATGATTTTGGGGGCCTTCTTAAAACACCTTTTTTCAAAATTTGAAAATTTTATTAAAAAAAAAATTTAAATATACAATTTTTTCTATCTGAATTCATTAAGAACACCTTGGAGAAGAAAAATGTGAAATATGGCGGATATCTGTCGAGCCACTTTTCGGGAATCGCGGGGGGATGTTAGCGGATTTCAAGGAAATGTTGGTTTTATCAATAATTTGGGTTAATAAAATCTTATAAACTTCATTTTTGTGCAAATTAACGGTTTTTTGGTGTCGTGGCATTCTATTATATAACTTTAAGTCTGTCATAAAATCTTACAGATCTAGGACGTCTTAAACCCACATTGGCTGGGGGTCAAAAATGACCCCCGCGGAAAATTTTAAGTTTAGAGATTAAATTTGTGCTATAAACAAGTATAAAACGGATTTTATGTTTTTTACCCCAACTATTATTTCGTATTAATATATTATCTTTAAAAAATCGTTAACCCAACTTGGTAGGGGGTCAAAAATGACCCATTCAATAAAAAGTATATATTTTTTCATATAAAATTAATTTGTGGCAATATATTAGATAACTTTATATCCGCCCTTAAATCTCTTATATTTAAGGTATCTTTAACCCACATTGGCCAGGGGTCAAAAATGACCCCGACAAAAACTTTTAGGCATAGTGCTTGAATTTTTTTATATCAACAAAATATATATTTTTTATTGAATGGGTCATTTTTGACCCCCTACCAAGAAGGGTTAACGATTTTTTTAAAGATAATATAATAGTACGAAATAATAGTTGGGGTAAAAAACACAAAAACCGTTTTATACTTGTTTATAGCACAAAAATTTAGCTCTAAACTTCAAATTTTCCGCGGGGGTCATTTTTGACCACCAGCCAATGTGGGTTTAAGACGTCCTAGATCTGTAAGATTTCATGACAGACTTAAAGTTATATATTAGAATGCCACGACACCAAAAAACCGTTAATTTGCACAAAAATGAAATTTATAAGATTTTATTAATCCAAATTATTGATAAAACCAACATTTCCTTGAAATCCGCTAACTTCCCCCCGTGATTCCCGAAAAGTGGCTCGACGGATAACCACCATATTTCACATTTTTCTTCTCCAAGGTGTTCTTAATGAATTCAGAAAGAAAAAATGGTATATTTAAAATTCTTTTTAAATAAAATTTTCAAATTTTGAAAAAAGGTGTTTTAAGAAGGCCCCCAAAATCATGCCATTTTTTTGGTATCAAGTTTGAACGGGTTAATGATACCGTAAAATCTTTAAATTTCATATTTAAGTATTTACAATCAAATATTATACAAAAATAATTTTTTAATTATTTTAATAAAAAACCTTAAATTTTTTTTATTTTTTTTTTTTAAAAGTCCTTTTTTGCGAAAACCCTAATTTTGAGGCTCAAAGTGGAGACAGAAGAACTCCGATCGGAGTGATATTTCGCATGTGAGTTACCCTTAGGGGACCGACACTTTTGGCGGGTATTAGAATTTGATCCGAGAGAAAAGCCCAAAAACGAGCCATCCTATTGTATAATGTCCAACATATGGGTGCTTCCTCAGTATATTTCATTTTTGTTTTCATACTCAACCAATTATTCAAGTAAAATCAACTGAAAATGTCTGCTGAAACAACTGTTAGTAAAATCAACTGTTAGTTAAAATAACTACTTTGTAAGTTGTTTTGGCGTCAACTACTTTTTCAGTTAAATCAACTAACAATGTTAGTTATTTTAACTGACAAAAAATAACTGACTTACGTAGTAAAAACTACTTTCATTTGTAGTCAAAACAACTAATTTGTAGTAAAAATAAAAAAATCAATATAATTTTTTTTTTTTCAAAAAATTTTTCAGAAAAAGAATTGAAAACAAAATTTTTCCAAGTTTTTTTTGTTTTAAAGGTTGTAAAAAATAAAAATAAAAAAACGAAAAGTTATTTTTATTTTTTGGAAAAAACTGAAAATTTTTCAGAGATAAAAAAAATAAAATTAACTACTTTAAATATGTTTAGTAAAAACAACTTACATATGTAGTAAAATGAACTACCATTTGTGGTTATTAAAATTTGAAAAGTTTGTGTTTTTAAGAAATAACTTTAATATTTTAAATAATTAAAAAAAAAAAAAAAATATGTTGAAAAAAACCTAAAAAATTAAATCAACTAACAAATGTAGTTACTTTAACTGACAAAAATAGTAACTATACAATAGTACATATAAAATTGTTGTAAGTCCCGAAAAAATGTTTTCTAATTCCAAGACACAATGTATTTTTAAAGTTTTGGAGAAAAGTATTTCATTATAAATGATTTTAGAAAAACAATTTTTTTTTGTCAAATTTAAAAAAAAAAATTCCCGAAACATTTTTTTTAAATTAAAAATTAACTAATTAAAAATACTTTTAGGAAAAACTATTTTTTTTTAAAAATTTCTAAATTCGGAAAATTTTTTTGGAAAGTTTTCAAAGCCCCGGACCATTTTTTTTTTGCGTTTTGGAATTAATATTGGAGCATATTAATATTAAAACATTATCTAAGTTCCGAAAAAATTCCCAGACACAAACATTTTTTGGATTTTATATTGCTTTGGTGTAGTATTTGAAGTACTGGCACAACGCTAGGTTTTTTAGTTTTTACAGTGTTTTTCGATGCTGCCGTGTTAGTACAGAAATACAAAAAAAATAAGTCCTGACAATACTTGTACCGCTGTTTACGTTACAGGGCTAGTATTGGTCCGCTTACATTTATCTGCCTGGGTATCTTCTAAATACTCAGAAACTTATGTAAGTTACTACATGTTAGTTGTTTATATATTTCACAGTAGTTAGTTATTTTCAACTAGAAAGTCGGTTGTTTTTGTATGAAAAATATCAAACAGCTATTTTTGTTAGTTATTTTAAATCTTTTTTTTTAACAACTAACAAAAAACTACTGTATTGTAGTAACCGTTATTTAAAGTTGTTAATTTTATTTATCTTTGAAAAATGTTCAAAGTTTAAAAAAATCTTTCATTATTTTTATAGCTTTTTTTTAAAAAAAAAAGAAACTAAAAAAACATGAAAAAATGTTGGTCGTCAATTTTTTTTCTCTGCAGTTTTTTTTTCAAAAATTATATATTGAATCTTTTATTTTTACTACATAAGTCAGTTGTTTTTTGCCAGTTAAAATAACTAACATTGTTAGTTGTTTTAACTGAAAAATTAGTTGACCCCAAAACATCTTACAAAGTAGTTATTTTAACTGTCATTTTCAGTTGATTTTAATAACATAATTTTTGAGTGTGGTTTTTACCTTCCCGAAATATTGCTTTCTTCTTTGTTGGAAGTATTGCTTTCGGAACACGATTTCTACCAATGGGTTTACTCCCGCAACAAGAAAATATCCACCGCAATACAAAATATCTTCCAGGCGATACGATTGCGTATTTCTTTCGTATCTAATGATTGCAGGGAATTATTGTAATACACTAGGGTGGGTCAAATAAAAATTAGAGCCAGTGACCTCCTAGAATTAAAGATTAGTTAAAGACGATTCCAAATTTTTTTTTGGCACGCCCCTCGCCGTCGCCCTTTTACTTTTTTATTTACTGTGTCGTTTAGCATGCACTCTAAAAAACGCATGTAAACATGTAAACTATTATAAATTGGGTAAATTTTGGTTGAATATCACGCATTTTGTGTTAATATCAGCACAAAATGCGTAAAATACTTTTAAACCAATTAAACACAGCAAATAATAAATATTATCCGTTAATTCAAATACTTTACACACAAATGTGTAAATAAAATTGTCAACCAACATACATACACACACGTTAAATAACTAAAACGCCAGATAAAAGTATAAGCTTCCGTAGCGTAGTGGTTAAGAAGTGTACTTTCAAATCGGAAGGTGTCGAGTTCGATTCTGGCTGGCGCCGAATGTTTTTTTTTTATATTTATTCACCTCTTTTTTATTTAAATTAACCACTAATGGTCAATTTATTCAATTTACACATTCAGAGTAAAATTACCCAATTTATAGTAGGAGTCCAGTTTCCTACTATAAATTGGGTAAATTTCAACAAATTTTGATTAGAGTGTGTCATTGTTCATGATCGGACTTAAAATATCAACGTAGTGAATAAAAGGGCGACGGCTATGGGCGTGGCAAAAAAAAACTATCGGGAATGTTTTTTAAAACAACTAACACAAATCACTATTATATAAATAATCCTTTACTATTGATGTCAAATCATTTAAAATAACCAAATTCAAAAAATAATGCAAAAAAAATAATTAACCCATAAAATTATTTTTAAAATTTTTGCTAAAGTGGTGCGACACATTCACGTCTTATCATCTGCGATCAAGATGGTGAATGTGTGGGTACAACAACTGGATTGGGTACAAATCACTGGATGGTTGGCATAGCTGAATGTGCCCGTCGCATTGCTGATATGGTAGAACGTGCCAAAACAGATGCTAATATACCAGAAGAGACACGTTTAACAAGTTTGGGATTAAGTTTGAGCGGTTGTGAACAGGTAATAAAAAAAACAAAATTAATTAACAGTATTTAAAGCTGTGAATGAACAGAGTCAAGGTAATTTAATGGCCATGTTCCGTATTTAACTTCTTGGCGACAGTACAGATTTTTTAACTTTTTTTCTTAATTTCCTTAAAATTCTTATAAATTTAAAGAAAATAATTGCTCTTTTAAAGGAAAAAAAGTCCGAACATAGTGGCATTAATTTTATTATTTTGCAATTTTGAGTGTGATCCTTGACTGACCATGTGCCTTTATATATATATATATTTTTTTTTAAACACAAACACTAAAGGAAGCTACCAATCAAGAATTAGAGACGGAATTACGAACCGCTTTTCCTGACATAGCGGAAAATTATTATGTCTGCAGTGATACTGTGGGTAGTATATTTACGGCTTCACCTCGTGGCGGAATGGTCATTATATCGGGTACAGGTTCAAATGCTTTAATTAAAAATCCAGATGGTACATCTTTCAGTTGCGGCGGTTGGGGTCATTTTCTAGGAGATGAAGGAAGTGGTGAGTATACTAAAAAAATTATGTTAGTAAAATCAACTGAAAATTTCAGTTAAAATAACTACTTTGTAAGTTGTTTTGGGGTCAACTACTTTTTCAGATAAATCAACTAACAATGTTAGTTATTTTAACTGACAAAAAACAACTGACTTATGTAGTAAAAACTACTAACATTTGTAGTCAAAACCACTAAAATGTAGTAAAAATTAAATAATCAATATATAATTTTTTTTTTTCAGAAAAAAATTGAAGACCAAATTTTTTTTTTCAAAAAGTTGTGAAAATAAAAAAAAACGAAAATTTATTTTTATTTTTTGGAAAAAAAAACTTTAAAAATTTTTCAGATATTAAAAAATTAAATTAACTACTTTAAATAACTGTTACTACATCACAGTACTTTTTTGTTAGTTGTTCAAAAAAACGACTTAAAATAACTAACAGAAATAGTTGTTTGATATTTTCCATACAAAAACAACTGACTTCGTAGTTGAAAACAACTGACTACTGTAAAATATACAAATAACTAGCATGTAGTAACTTACATAATTTTCTGAGTGTATAAATAATTTATGCCTAGTTTTTGTATGTATGTCAAAGGTCATTCGTCTGCGATTGTAATAAAATATAAATGCGAATTCGTCGCAGACAAATGACGTTCGTCATACAGAAGCTGGACTTAATATATTTTTTTTAAATATAAGTAAATGCAGAAAATTATATAAGTTACTACATGTTAGTTGTTTGTATATTTTACAGTAGTTAGTTGTTTTCAACTACAAAGTTAGTTGTTTTTGTATGAAAAATATCAAACAACTATTTCTGTTAGTTATTTTAAGTCGTTTTTTTAAACAACTAACAAAAAAGTACTGTAATGTAGTAACAGTTATTTAAAGTAGTTAATTTATTTTTTTTATCTTAGAAAAATTTTCAGTTTCTTTTCCAAAAAATAAAAAAAAAATGTCTTTTTTTTTTATTTTTCACAACTTAAAAAAAAAAAAATTTGGAAAAAAATTTGGTCTTAAATTTTATATTCTGAAAAATTTTTTGAAAAAAAAAAAAAAAAAATTATATATGTATTGATTATTTTATTTTTACTACATGTTAGTTGTTTTGACTACAAACTTTTTTACTTGTTTATCTAAATACTTATCATCTTTCTCGTTTCTTTTTTTTTTACAGCCTGGTATATTTCTCATCGTGCCATGAAAATTGTCTTCGATGATATGGACAATTTATCTAAATCTAACTATCCAGTAGACACCATTTGGAAGCTTATACAAGAACATTTCAATGTTGAAACACGTCTTGATCTATTGCCCCACTGTTATGCTAAATTTGATAAACCCTTTTATGCTAGTTTATGTAAAAAGTTATCACATGCTGCTGAACAGGGTGATGAACTATCGAAATTTCTTTTCCGGGAGGCTGGTACGCATATAGCAACCTTAATTAAATCGCTGGCGCCAAATGTGCATAAGGATTTAGTTAAAGAAGGAGACATAAATATCGTATGCGTAGGTTCGGTCTGGTTAAGTTGGCCACTTTTGAAGGAAGGTTTTATGGAAGAACTTAAAAAAGGATGTATACCGTTTGGTCTAAAACTAATACGTATTACAAAATCAATGGCTTATGGTGCTTGTTATTTGGGAGCAGATAGTATTAAGTTTCCATTGCCACGAAATTATCTTAATAATTATAAAGTGATGTATCATTATGAAAAATGTCTTACAAATGGTAATGCAATTACAAATGGCATTAAGAGTTCCTCTGACTAACATTGGTTTTATCGAATTCGTAGAGAGATGCTAAAATATATTCCATTTTTAAAATTAACGTTATTTTAACATTCCACGGTTAAGAATTTTCATTAGTGAAATCATAAGCTTCCATTTACCTTTTTGTATATGTATGTAAATTAGTTAAAATTGAAATTGTAAACATATAACGAGTATAGAATTGTTTTTTTTTTTACAAAAGAATATATACAAACCACTATAAATTAAGTTTTCTATCAATTTACTATATATTGCACATAAAAACAATAAAATGTTAAAAAAAATTCCCCTTAATAAATGTTGTATTGCTTTGTTTTTTAAACTGTAGGAACTATGTGATGTTATCAATTAATTATAACACTGTACGACAAAAATCAAAATTTTGTTTGCATCCCATGATCAGGACCAAAAACTCTACTTATAATTGCCTTATAAGTAATTCGTCGATATGTTGACAATATTGCCGTAATTTTTACCGAAAAATAGAAAAAAAAAATGTTAAAATACATCATAAATCTTGTTTGAACGAGAGCGTTTTAAGGGCAATAATACACTCAGAAAATGATGTAAGTTACTACATGTTAGTTGTTTGTATATTTTACAGTAGTTAGTTGTTTTCAACTACAAAGTCAGTTGTTTTTGTATGAAAAATATCAAACAACTACTTCTGTTAGTTATTTTAAGTAGTTTTTTTGAATAACTAACAAAAAAGTACTGTGATGTAGTAACAGTTATTTAAAGTAGTTATTTTTTTTTTTATTTTTCAAAACTTTTTTTAAAAAAAAAAAAAACTTTGAAAAAATTTGGTCTTCAAATTTTTTTCCTGAAAAATTTTTTGAAAAAAAAAAATTATTTATTGATTATTTTATTTTTACTACATTTTAGTTGTTTTGACTACAAATGTAAGTAGTTTTTACTACATAAGTCAGTTGCATTTTGTCAGTTAAAATAACTAACATTGTTAGTTGATTTAACTGAAAAAGTAGTTGACCCCAAAACAACTCACAAAGTAGTTATTTTAACTGACATTTTCAGTTGATTTTACTAACATAATTTTTTGAGTGTTCAATTTTCATTAATGTTTATTAGCTCTTTTTAAATATGACTGAATAATTCAAATAGCGACTTCCACTTCCATGTATAGTTTACTACATACTTTTATCAATATTTAGAAATGTTATTTAATTGTTCGAAAGTGTCAATAAAGTTGTCGAATGAATGCATTGTTGGATTTAAATAGAAATTGTTTTGCGCAAAATATTTTATCGATATTTTATAGCTTCAAGGGTTTAATGTAGAGATGGGCGCTGGTCACGTGATTTGCGTGAATCACGCGTGATTTACGTGAAATGAAAATCACGTGTGAGTGATTTTAATTTCAATCACGTGATTGTGAGTGAGCGTGAGTTGAAAAAAAATCTGAGTGAGTGAGCCATTTTTTTTTGCGTGAGTTTGCGTGCTTAGATTTTTTGATTTGCCCAATTTTTTTTAATTTTTGGTTTAAAATTTTTTTTGGAGTTTTTTTTGTTTGAGTGAGCGCGAGTAAAAAATGCCTGCGAATTTTGTACTCTTGCCCAAAACATTAAATCATGATAATTTTTTGCGGAAGATTTGGGTGCACTTGCCAAAGCAATGTTTTTTTTAGAAAAAATGATGTTATATTTCTTTGTTATTCAATGCAAAACGATTTGAAATACCAAAAGAGCTGTACATTTCGTAAGTGAGTGCAAAAAAAAGTGCAAAAAAGAGTTTTTACATTTTGGAGAGTATAAAAGATTCGGCACCAAAGAATATAACACTCTTACTTGTTTTATGTACATTTGATAAACAAATGGAAAATTTTTATGCGAAAAGCTTACACTTGGTGGAAAAGTAGTTTTGGTAAA
The DNA here is from genome assembly GCA_963921195.1 of Pegoplata infirma. Lineage (NCBI taxonomy): Eukaryota > Metazoa > Arthropoda > Insecta > Diptera > Anthomyiidae > Pegoplata > Pegoplata infirma. Next base: position 259,902,366 of record OY992536.1, on the reverse strand, counting down.
AAAAATTATTTTTTTCACGAAAAACAAAATTATGTTAAAAAAAATTTAATGAACCCAAATTTTTGGTGAAAAAAGTTTTTGATAAATTTTTTTGATGAAATGAAAAATTTTTTGATATAAAAAAAAAAATATGAAAAAAAAATTTTTGGTGAGAAAAAAAATTGATAATAAAAAATTTGATGAAAACAGATGAAAAAAATATGATAAAAAAATTTATGAAAAAAATATTTTGATGAAAAAAAAAAAATTTGATTGATAAAAAAAAATGATGAAAAAAAAAATTTTTATCAAAAAAAAAAAAAAAATTGATAACCCGGCTAAAAATGTTGTATATTATCATATATGATATCATATATGAGACCATATACAGTATCATATATAGTATCAAATATGGTCTCATATATGACCATATTCCAAAATTGGCGCTTATATAAGACACGATCATATATGATCCAATATATGTGATCATATATTAGATCATATATTGAATCATATATTGGATAATATATTGAATCATATATGGGATCATATATGATGTTATTTTCAATTTGTTTTACATTCTTTTTCATATTTTTTATTTTTTTTTTTTTTTTCACTATATGTAATAGATTATTATGTATATATTCACCAGAATTGCAGACGGTGTACATAAGTATAATTTAAAATTAAAAATATTTTTTTATTAATTTTGGTGTTTTCATATCTTTTAATGAAACCCTTTAGTTTGATGATTTTAATTTTTTAGTTACTATCGTTTGCATTTTTGGTGACCATATAAAAATAAATAATTTAACTTATAGATATGAGAATACATTTTGATAGTCAACAAAATAAATTAAACATAAAAGATCTTATATATCAAGTTTTTCAATTGATATCAATTACGTAAGATGCGAACAAAGGGCTTATTAAAGGAACATTGATTTCCTTTGTGTTTGCTTGTTTTAGTGTTAATTCCGATTATCTTCAGACTTGGCGTTTTTGTTATGGTATAAGCCTCTTTTTTAAAATCTTTTTCAAAATCTAAAAAAAGGAAATAAAATAATATTAGTAGTAATATTTAAGATATTTCTAGAATTTTTATTGTATAGTATTACCAACGATAGCATTTGCTGCTAATAGGATAATGATAACACGGATGTCATTTAACGAAGCAACCATGTACCTTTAAAGATTGGCTAGATTCTGCTAGTTACATACATACATGTTGGAGTGTATTTTGTTAAGACCATGGGATGCTTAAGCCCATTGGATGCTAAAGACTATGGAATGCTTTTTAAGGAAAAATATATTGTCTTTCAGAAATCCATCTGAAAAAATATTAAAAATTATTACACATTTCTTTTTTTATTCCAGCAAAAAAGAACTTGCTTCTACTAAATGCATGCATCAAAATTCAAAGCAAGCAAATAATTACTTAAGACTTCGATAAAAAGCAATATATTTAGTAGTATGCATTTTATCTTGCTGGGTTATGTTTGTAAGAATATTTGAAGGATAGGGATAAAAACTAGTTCTACTTACATCATGTTTGTAAGGATATTTGAAGGACAGGAATAATAACTATTTCTACTTACAACATGGTGACAATGTGCCAGGTTGTCACTTTCGCTTATAGACAGCTTTCTTGTAATTGTATAAAAACGTTGTCCTTCTCAAATCGTTACTTAACCTTAAAACTGATACAATCTTTTCATTTCGATTTGCTATGGCGATAGTAAGCGATTTCAAAATAGTTTGTAGTGTTGGAACCGTAGTGATAACGTTATGGTCGTGCATATACCCTCTGCTCCAAGTTAAGCGAGCTTAACGTACCTCCGCATGGTTGAATTTTCTAATAACTCGGCCTTCAAACTTCTTATACATACTTTCTTTCCATTTCCAATTTGCTACAGTAAGGGATTTCAAAATAATTTATAGTGTTGGAATTGTAGTGATAACATTTCTGGTGGTGCATATGTCCTCTTCTCCAAGTTGAGTGAGCTTAACGTTACTCGGCCTCAAAACTGCTTATACGATCTATCATTTCCAATTTATTATGGCGACATTAAGGGATTTCAAAATAGTTTGCAGTATTGCAATCGCAGTGAAAACATAATGGTGGTGCATATGCCCTCTCCACGAAGTTGCACGAGATTAACGAAGCTGCGTAGTTTAATTTTCTTTAACATCAAAGCACTCTATATTATTGTATTTGCGACATATGTTCATTTACTCATTTTGAATATGATCTTGTTTTGGAATAAAATGCCCACGCTTATACTTGTTATGACGATGAACTGGAAAAAAAATAATACATATGATTTTAAAATTCTAAATTCATTTAAAATTTGAATAAAAACTTACCTTTTCCATTTTCTTTATGTAAAAGTAACTTCTTTAATCAGAATAATTTGCAACTAGGAAACAATATTTTTTAAATTATTGATACGAATCGGTATTAAGATATAAATATGGTAATAAAATATAATTTCAATCGTACAGAACTTTTATTTTGTAATTCCGGTTGATATTTTCATACACATGCACTAAAATTTAACATTTTATGATAACATATATGTTTCCATATATGATATCATATATGGCATATATTTTATATACGGCCACATATATGGGATCGTTTCTTGCATATATGGTCACATATATGTTTCCATATATTTCATATATGATCATATAAAGATTTATATATAAGCATATATGAACATACACATTTATTTTTAGCCGGGAAGAAAAAAATTGATGAAAAAAATTAATGAAAAAAAAATGGTTGAAAAAAAAAAATTGATAAAAAAAAATTTAAAAAAAAAAAAATGAAAAAAAGGTATGATGAAAAAAAAGTATGACAAAAAAAAGTATGATAAAAAAAAATTGATGAACAAAAGTTTGATGAAAAAAAAATTGATGAAAAAAAAAAATTGATGGAAAAAAAAATTTGATGGAAAAAAAAATTGATGAAAAAAAAAAATTTTTTTTTTTGTTGAAAAATAATTATTTTTATTCACCAGCTGGTGAAAACGGTTTTATTCACCACGAGGTAAATTATTATCCAAGTTACAAGCCCAAGTTATTAAGTGATTAGTGAGTGATTCATTTAATTTTTGCGTGAGCGTGACTGAGTGAGAGTCAACATCCACTCAAGCGCCCATCTCTAGTTTAATGGTTTATTGATTTCCACATTTTTTTTCACTCGCTGCAAGTGCATGCAAGTGGGTGTGTAAATAAGATTACCCACTAGGAAATCTACTCGAAATGAATTGTTTTTGAAGATTTTATATATTTTTTTTAATTTAGAATTGTGTCTAAAGGTGCACTCAAAATATTTTGTAAGTAATGCTACTTATTTTTGGGGTCAACTACATATATGTTTTCTAACTTAAAATTTTTGTTAAAACTACGACCACTGGAATAAAAATAAATTTAACCCCAAAACAACTGACATTGCAATGTTTGTTGTTCAATAAAACAATTTTATTGACAGGTGAACATAACATAACAAAATTACTTATATTTCATCAACATTTTTTTTCTTAATTTTTTTTTAATTTTCATTTAAATTTTGTTTTTTCAACAAAAATATTTTTTTTCATCAAAGTTTTTTTTATTAAAAAAAATTTTTATCAAAAAAAAATATTTTTTACAAAAAATTTTATCAAAAAAAAATTTTTTTCTTATAAAAACTTTTTTTTATCAAAAAAATTATTTCCATCAAAATAATATTTTTTGATCAAAATCTTTTTTTCATAAAAAATTATATTTTTTGCCAAAAAATTTGTTTTTTCTTTCGATTTTTATGTCATCAAAATTTTGTTTTTTTATAAAAAATATCTTTTTTCATATTTTTTTGGTTAAATTATTTTTTTTTTTTTTTCAATTTGTTTTCATCAAAAAAAAAAATATACATATAAATAAGTTTCCTGATAAATTTTGAACCCGCTAGATGGCACTGTGGTAAGGCTATTGAGAGATTCACAGCTACTGACTTTACGGTCAATATAAACCAAGGTTGGCAATCGAAACGAATAACGGTATCGATATCGGTATTGGTATCGTTTTTTATTTTATTTCGGTATCGGTATCGGTTACGGTATTTGAGTGGAATCGATTACGGTAATACCGATACCGAAACGTCAGTACCGGTACGTACCGGTATTATCGAAAAAATATAAAAAACATATATTTTTTTTTTAATTTTAATACTAATCTCTAGAGCGTCCTATCAAATCTAAACTATCGAATTTCGTTTCGTAATACCTGCCTAACGATGGCCACAGAAAAGCTGATGGTGGGAAAAATTTAGAAAAAAATTTGCAAGAGCATCTTCAGTCGGCAACCAGCGATCAAAGTTCTTTTTTTGAGCTTAAAGCGGCTCAGAAAGTTTATATTGTGAGTCGAAATGACTCCATAAAAATTTCGTGAAAATCAAAAATTTCCTTATACTACCGCATCGCTGTTGAAGTATGGATTTTTTGGAAATTTTTACTATATCCGCGATGTGGGTGCCCAAATTTTTTTTTTTTTCATTTTTATGAGACTTCGGGGGATGCATATGGAGTTTTAGCAAAAGGTTTTCCACCATAGCACAGATTTTTCTAATGAAGTTACGATTTCGCGATTTTTTATAATTAGAAGTGCCATAATTCGCGAAAAAAATATTTTTGCATGTGATCTTGTCTAGACAGTGAAGACCTATTTTTCCAAATAGATAACACCACCAAAAAGAGCTTGGTTGCCTAAAAATGTGATGAAATACGTTGCGGGGGGTAAGGAAATTTTTGATTTTTACGAAAATTTTATGGAGTGATTTTGACACCCAATAGAAATTTTTGGACCCCTTTCAGCTCAAACAAAAAATAAAAGTAAAATGCATAGTGACCAAAATTAATTTGAGTAAAAAAGCACTTTTTAATGCAAAGCCACAATTTACAATTTTTTATTAATATTTTTTTTAACATGGTTTTTTAAGAAAAACCGTTTCAATACCGGTACGTACCGGTACCGAAGGAAAAGGTTTTTGGATACCGGTATCCGATACCAAAACTGGGTTTCGGTATTGGTATTGGTACCGATACTCAAT